>JBAMBP010000154.1:0-627458 GCA_037044515.1 Phortica magna
TATTAATACTTTCTGGAAAAAACACCATCCATTTCGACGTGTTTTGTTTTACATTGCCTAATCTATTGCTAACAGCTAATTGTGTTAACATTGCTGTTCGTGGCATGTTGGCATTGCATAGTAATGTTATTACCATTATCCGCAATTAACGAAATTGAATATTACATACTCTTATGTTACTTACACTTACGCATCACATAAGCCAATGTAGTATGTACTTGGTAAATTAGTCTGAACAATAGTTTGTTTTAAGTGGAGTGTATTTAACTAAAACATAGGAGCATGTAGTGCTAAGAACTACAAAAAGTGAAGGATTAAGTTGGCAGCACTTACCAATGTTAATTTGACGCCACTGACGTTTTGGCAAAATTTTTTTATATTAAATTGTTATTATATTTTTATTAACATTAATAAACAACAAAAACCATGTTTGCAAATTTAAAAAACAAACTTATCGAAGAGGTAAAAGCTTCGCCGTCCAAATTTCAGCAGTTTGCAAATGCAGCTCAGGTAAGAAAAAAACAATTAGAAAAAATAAAAGTTGTCATATGGGTTGTCGTACAAGAAAAAGTGGGGGATAAAAGTGGCCAGCTATGACCTATAAACAAGCGTCAAAACTGCCAGCTGTCAAAAATGTTGATGCATTCGGACACATAGTTTTGCAAGAATTGCGTCTGATTGTTTGTTTATCTTGATGTAGGCTGCAGTTACTTCTTCCTCTAGCACAACACCCAGCAGCACGGACAGCAACAATACGTCGACGACAAACGAGAACTTCTTCAGCATCACGGAGGAGGGTAGGTGGAAACTGAATAGAAATAGAAAACTCACTTCAGAATTTAATTCTCCTTTGCCATTTGCAGATACACCTCAGAACTCACCATTTAAGCCACAAAAACTGCCAATAGGTGCCTCATTACGGGGACGTGCCTCCACGCAATCGTTGAATAATGGTGGAAATAGTGCCAGCGGTGGAGCTATTCCACGTACACGCAAACTTTCAAATTCTTCTATGGCTAGTGATGTCTCATTTCGACTTCCATCCTACGATGCTCCAGCAGTAAACATCCTTTTAAAGAAGTTCTTTTTTCTGAAGATACTGAATAATTGTCATTTGCAGGTTTACCATTTACAATCAGATTTGGATGCTTCAGGCAGTGAAATAGAAGACTCAGCTTCGACTGCACGTCTTGATGTGATCACGAAGGAGCAATTGTACGATGCGTACAAAAAATCACTTGATCGTTACCACAAATATCGCTGTCGGTATACTGATCTTGCTAAGAAATATAAAGACTTGGAACGTGATAGTAGTAAAGCCCGGGTAAGTTTCATGAAATGATGAATCACACTTTTCTTATCTATGATATAATATAAAACAATTTATTTATGATTTTGACATTCAGTCTGTGCTTGTTGAAACGCAAGAAAAAGCTATTCGTAGAATCAGCGAACTCCGGGAACAATGCACACTCGAGCAACAAGCCAAGGCTCACCTGGAGGAAGCGCTACGTATAGAAATGGATGATTTGAGCTGCAAAATGCAAGCCTATCAGACTAAATTGACGTTACTTGGTGAAAATCCCGAGTATGTTGCCGGCGCTATCTCAACTGATAAGAAAGGCGAAGACAGTGAAACTTTAATAGATTTAGGTGATAGCGCGATTGAAAATAGTAGCATGACTACCAATGGGGTAAGTCAGACAAGTTCGATTGCGGAACTACAGCAAATAATTGCTAAATTAGAGCATCAAATAGCTGAACGAGATAAGCAGTTAAACGAACTGAACACAAAATGTGAAGATGCAAACACAACTATTGAAGCGCTGCGCAAGCAGGAAGAGGAAAATGTGCTGCTACTGGCACAGACAAAGCAGGCCATACACACCGAACTGGAGCATAAAGAGAGTGAAGTATTGCAATTGAAGGAGAAATTAAAAAAAAATGAAAACGATTTAGACGCAGTTAATAAGAAGGAAACCCTGCTTGTTGATAGCAAGGAACAATTAAAGAAACTGCAAAGTGCAAAGCATGAAGCTGACGCTAAGGCAATTGCCACTGAGCATTTGCTCAATAATTTACGAATGGAGTTTGCTGCAAAAGAACAACAGTTGACTGCACTTGAAAGTCAATTGAAAGACTATAAGTTGGACAGTGAAGAAAGCATTAAAGAGCTGCGTCAGCATAATGCTCAGCTAAATGAAATGGTGCAGCGTTACCAACAGAATGAAGTATCTTTGGCCGAAGTTGATAATGAACTTAACCGTACGAAGAATGATAATGATAACCTTAGAGAAGAGTTAGCTGAAAGTCAGCGCAGATTGCATAATTTGGAAAACATGCTGGAAGCAGAAAGTCAGTCAGTTAAGCGTCTTACTGATGAAATAAAGAACAACGAAGATTTGAAATCAAAGCATGAGCAACAATCTCACAAAATCGATCAACTCGAAAAAGAGTTGCGCCAATTAAGTGAACAATGCGAAAATAGTGAAAGTGAGAATGTAGCGTTACTTAAAGCAGAACTGGAAAAGGTAACGATTCAACATAACACGGAATTGACCAATGTTAAAACGAATGCAGAACAGAAAGAGAAGGAACTAAAGACCATAACAAACAAACTCAATAAACAAAAGAAACAACACGAACAACAACAAAATAAGCTTAGGGAGTCAAAAACCGAGTTGGAAAATGTGAAAGTCGAACTTGCTGACCGCGAATATAAATTGGAGAAATTGAAGCAAGTCGAATCTGAGAAGAATGAACTGCAAGAACGCGTTACGTCTATTCTGCAGGAGATCACCATAATGCAGGAGCATATGCAACAGGTCCAACAGTCACACTCAGAACTAGAAGCTGAAAAAAGATCATTGGAATCTAAAATCGAGTTAATGGTGCAGCAGCAAGAAGACGTAAATGTCGACACAGAGCGCCTTCGTCTACTCTGGCAGGACTGGGAGCAACGGGCACAAATCGCTGAAACCAAATTGGAAGATATTGTTTGTGAGAATACAAAACTATTGGAACGAAATTGTTTGCTTGAGGAACAAAACAATCATATCGAAAAACAGCTGGTCGAACGTGAACGTCAATATGCAACGGAAGATGCCAGCGTCAGTGATATGCGCCTTAAATTGCAAACCAGTGAAGACGATCTAGTAAAGCTTAATGAGAAGATGAAACAAGTACTCGATGAAAACTCGCGGTTGCACAACGTGCAGGAACTGATGGATCACGACTACCGTACAGTGCAGGACAAGTACGATGCACTTGAGAAAGAAAAACTTTTGGCGGAAGATACATTAAAGGCCGAGCTAGAAAGTAACTTGAGAGCAAAGGCTAGTTTGGAAGCAGAACTTGAGGAATTCAAACGAGTAGAGCAAGTCACAGCCAAGGGACTAGCAGATTTTGAAGTCGAACGAGAAAATTTAAAAGACCAATTGAGCAAATTAAAAGCTGCTCAAAGTGCCGATCAAAAGCAGGAGTTGTTGGAACTGGAAGACGCTCAACGGCGTAACGTTGAATTGCAAAGCGAATTGAAAAATATAAAGGCTCAGTTGCAAACACTAGAGCAAAATTCCGACGCATTGGAACGATCAAAAGAAGAACTTGCACTATTGCGTGAACAGCGTGATTGCTTGGAAGAGGAAGCAAAGTCGCAAAGAGTGAACGTTAAAGAACTGCAAGATCAAATAATACAACTAGAAAACGCGGGGCAACAAATACAAGCGATCACCGCTGAATTAGCGCTCCATAAATCTGAAATTGTTGAAAAAGAAGCCACTTTGATCGCGCTACAGGAACAAGTAGCAGCCTATAATCAAGAGAAGGAGGAGTTTGAAAAATCAAAGGAGAGAGAAGAATTGTTAAAAGCTGAATTAGCTACACTGCAAAATGATCACAACTGCACCCAGCAGGAATTAGTTAAGCTGGAAACAGTTGAACAACGCTTAAAGAAAGAACTCGAAACAACCAAAAAAGACCACTCGTCTCAGCTAGCTGCGTTTGAAGATAAATGTTTGAATTTAAATGCTGATGTTGAACGACTTCTTGAATCTAATGATTCGTTGCAATTAGAAATCGATAATCTTAAAAACAAATACGATATTCAATTGAATGAACTGCAAAGTGCCCTCGCAATACGTGAGGAGCAAGTGCAAAACAACGCAGATGTGACTAACAAATTGGCTTCTTATGACCAAATGCAGATCGAAATCGAATATTTGAACAAGCATACCAAACAATTGGAAAAGGAACTCGCACTGGCAAAAGAAGCCACACAGGCGACAAGCAGTGATAGCATTGACTTAAAAGACAAACTAAAGTCGCTGCAATGTGAATTATACGTGCTACAGGAGAATGCGGAGCAGCATGCTTCGCAGATTAAGGATAAAGAGCGCCTCTATGATGAAATGAGCTCGGAAATGGCAAAGCTGCATATGTCCTTAGATGAAAAAAGTGTAGAGCTATCATGTCAAAAGGAGCACGCAGATTTCATAACTCAGCAAAATGACTCAATACAAAAGGAGCTTCTGTTATCGCAGCAGCAAATCGCAGAAGCCAAGCAGGAAAACCAGCAATTAAACACTGACTATTTACAATACAAGGAGCAAACCGAAGCAAAAACACGAACGCTTGAAGTGCAGAAGGAAACTTTACATGTGGAAAATTCACGCAACATTGAAACAATCGAGTTACTTAATAAAGAAGTTAGCGAGATCAATGACGAACTCCAATCAAAAACCAATAAAATTGCTGAGCTGCAAGTGGAACTTACCGAACTTGGACAAATACAAAAAACGTCACACGAGCCACAAAAATCGACACACGGCACGGATGCCGAACATCTACGTGCAATAAACGATCAATTACAGCACGAATTGGAAGAACTCAAGTACAAATCCAGTGGCGAGAACAAGCATCTACAAGAAGAGATCGACGACTTGCAAACGAGCAACAAGCAAATGGCCGAACGAATTTTAGAACTGGAGCAGTTGCGCACTAGCTTACAGACCCAGAAACCGCAACTCAATTCGGCGCCCAAATCACAGACACTGGAAAGTGACAATGTGGATGAGAAAGCAGAACTGGAAGGTAAACTAAAGGAAATCATGAACGAAGTGCAGGACGTGACGAATCGCAATTTGTTTTTGGAACAGAAATGTGAAAACTTCTTGATTCTTGAACAGTCGAACGAAAGGTTAAAATTGCAAAATGCGAAACTCTCGCGACAGTTGGATGAAACCCTTGTAAGTTAGATGTTACATGTATTAGCCATTACATTGTTAGTTTTTTAATCAACTTTTATTAATAGGTATCCATGCAGCATAGCGAGAGCATATCAGCGAACACCGAATTTGAATATCTTAAAAATATCATGTTCCAGGTGCGTAATAAAGTTTTCATTCGAATAGAACGATAATAATATATTCGATATCTTATATTCTTTGACCGATTTAGTACTTAACCGGCAACACAAACAACGAGACATTGGTTAAAGTCATCTCCGCCGTGCTCAAGTTTTCACCCCAACAAACACAAGTGGCTTTAGAGAAGGAGCACCAGCGTCGGTCTCTAGTATGCTTTTTGCTTAAGCTAATTTATTTATTTTTAACATTAAACCACAAAATTTTCTTCTTCCAGTTAAATAAAATTCTATAGCACGAAGTCGATCAGTTTCGTGAAAACAATAATAATAACAACATCTGGTAACATCAGTCAACGCCTGTAAATGGTTTACACACTAATCTAATTAATTACATTTATATTTAGTAAATAATAAAAAAAAAAGCAAAAACAAATTTAATCACATCAAGTACCTTACGAATAATTAGTCGCAAATTTTTATACCAAACTAAATTATTCAAAATTCATGCTAACTGAAAATAATTTATAAATTGTAGCCAAGTATTAGGGCATGGACAAAACAAATATATATATGTGTGTGTTTCTATATATATTAAATCAAGTTACGCATTTCTTCAACAAACGCAGTTTATAAAAAGCATTAATCCTAAAGGCCACACTATTAAAAAAATTGCTTACATATACGACACTTATAAACCGTCACGTCTATTGAAATTTGTTAAATTTGTTTAAACAAATTTTTAAAATATTTTTGTGCAATCATTGTATATTCCTTACATTTGGAACTTTTAGAGTTAAGTTTAAAATTGTACCATAACCTATAGTAGCATTTAGTAAATGTATGCAAGTAAATAAATATGTCTATATTATTATACTAACTAATAAGATTTTTATTTATAAAACTTGAACTGAATTCGTGTATTTTATAAGTATCTGCATCTGCGATTGCGATTTGAGTGTCGAACAGGTGAAAACTTTCACAGATCGATATACTTACGTACTCAAATCTCCTGTGTTTGGCGTATTTTCTCTTGTCCAATTTTGATTGTTTTAAGCTGAACAATAGTGATCAAAACGAATTTGGCTTCGATATTTTAAGTTAATTAATGTAAAAGACGTAATTTTTTCAGTTCAATTTTTTTCATAAAAATATTTATTAACCTATCAACATTGAAACTAATGAATAACGTCCACAATGAAACAAATTAAATTTGTAAAAAAGTTATTACGCCTCCAGACCATTTAAAAAAATATATGTATGTCTTGTTTGTTCGTATAAATTATTTTTTTGTTATTTATTATCCTTACACTAATCGAAGCACTTTATTAAACTAAATAGAAACTTTACACTTTGGCGGTATCATGTTTTGGGTTTGTTGTTTTTTGTGAATTGTGATTTACGTTGGATGTATGTTCTTAACATTGACATCGTTAGATGGTGAGGTGAATAAACGGGTCGAAAGTGTTGAAGAGCTTCACCACAAGCTTCGTAACCGAAACGCTGCAAACGGAGAACAGCCTGCACAGCCGCCTCCTGAATGCGCTGTCTCTTTACCGCATTAAGGAAACGGGTAAATACTGACATAAATTCTGATGTGTCTGTTTCGAGTGGTAAAGCCTTCAATATTGTTGAAATACATGTAAGCAATGTCTCGATGCGTTCATCATATGATGGTGATTGTAATGCATGCTCATAGTAGGTATTGGCTAGTGGTAACAGACGCGAGTGCAGCACGTCTTCTATTACCTTTTTGGATGCCATGCGCTTGCATAGAACAGCGAAACTTAATTGCAAGTATTCCAATTTACCACAATCCAATTTGTCTACGAGTTGTTTAAGTACATCTTGTTGCAATGGTTTAAAGGGCTCAAAATGATACTGAAAACGCAGCATCGACAGCATTTCACGATCACACGACGCCGTATTGTACATATCATACTTGCAGCTCATGAGCATGTGTTTAATAACAGTGATTAGAGGATCTGAATGATCGTAACTTCGATCGTCGCGATGAGGAAGCACAGTTGGAAACTGACACATCACTTCGTATATCAAACGGGTACCCTCCTCCTCCTGTTGAAAGTAATACAATACCTTTGCAATGAATATTCGAACAGGATTGATATAAGCTATTGACGCGATGGTTGCCTGCAACCGTATCGTAGCGAGATAGATTTTTGTCATCTTTAAAGCAGCCTCAATTTTGGGTCTTCGTTTGTAATCAGGTATAAACAGTTTTGCTTCTATTTTGGATAACAAATCATTGCTAAAGGATCGATAAATACTATCAAGATGCCGTACAGCATTCATAAATCGCTCCAAAATTTGAAGTTTCATTTCTGCTAACTGTTCAACAAGTGTCACCAAAACATGAACGTAGAGTTCTTCATTCGAACTTATTTGCCGCAGCTTCAAACATAGTTCGTGGGTTTCTACCCTTGGATCGAGCAGCAATTCGTTGTTAAGGTATTGTGTGAAAACAGGCAGCATTTGTTCAATTGATTTTTTATCACGGATTTTGATTTTTGGATCTGCTGAAATCTTGTTTGTACTTAAATCATGGATATTGATTTTCGAAAGATGTTCTACAAGCGATTGTGAATTTGAGACATAATACGACCGGCTTAATTCGCTTGGTATTTCAGGCGTCAAATCGTCGTTCAGTTCTTTGTTGAGGTTATTTGAAGGTTGGGGCGATGCAGGCGAATCATAACACAATTCACTTGCGATGGCTGACTCTGAGTATTTTTCAGTCTCTTTGCAAGAGACATTTTCCTGACTTTTCGACAAATCGCACGACTTTGTGGAAAATGCAGTTGTATTCTCATTCACAAACAGTTTTGAATGATCCAAATTATCACATTTTGGGTTTTTACCGCGGTAGTTTCGCAATGTTTTACTATCTAGAAGTGGGTTTGTTATACCTTGACCGTTTCTAGAAGTGTATTTGCCAATCTGTACAGGAGAGATAATCCGTTGTTGCTCGCTCAATCGTTTGGCTTCCAAGCGAGCTGAGCGCTTGCAGGGCACAGGGCAAATTCCTTGCGCACCATTTACTGAAGATTTTCTTTTGCGAGTTTGACGATTCAATAGTTTAGCAACTGAAACAGTCTCTGCTGAAGCAACGGTTTCCATATTCGTTGCTAAGGCTATTGTATCTGTATTGTTTTTTTTATCTTCATTTTCCAACATATGCGTTTCTATCGTTAATGGTAACAACGAAGTAACGACATTAATGGCTGGTAAATTCCTTTTGTTATTGAAGCACGTTGATTCAATTTCATTTGTAATCTGGTCTACATCACTATTTGGCTCATCTATAACAAGATCGTTTGAGGATTCAGAACCAACAGAAACATTCGATGTTGATTCAAAAGGGCAGCATTCATCGGTTTTTTCATCTTCAACTGGAACCAGATCCGGCATCTCCGAAACGATATTCTCTTCAAAAATTTCTTCAGTACTCATTTTGGAAGATAGCAGCTCAGCTTCATTGCATTTCAATCTCAGGCTTTCGGAAAAGGTGTCCGCAATAGTTAGACTTATTGGCTCATTTGCAGCTGCCAATAAATCTTTCTCCCCTTCATCCAATTCCCCGAACGTAAAATCACTTTGAACATTAAACATTTCTTGAGAGCTCAAAAAACTGACGGCTGTTTCCCGATTTTTTAATGGTTCGCTATGATCATTTGTCGATTCCAAAATTGATTCGGCTAGATTAAAATGTTTTTCTTGTTCGCTTAACGGTTCAGAGCTCTTATTACAATCTCCTGGCTTTTCTTTTACAATCGGTTTGAATGGGCCAGGCTTCTCTAAATATGCAATGCAATTATATGAAAAAATATTTGATTAGTTGAGAAGATTAAAAATAAATTACTTTATAAAAATTGACTTACTTTTACACATATTTGTGATTGGTGTTGTGGGACAAATGTCCTTCATAGAGAAGTTTATTGGTTTCAGATGGAAAATGTCCAGTTCAAAGTTTTGGTAACTTTCAGACATTTTTCGAATAAGAACGTTCAAGATCTCTTCCCTGAGGGTTGAGGACGTACCACTACATAAGTGCATGAGGCTAAGCATCATGTGTCCAAAAAAGGGCCACAGTTTTACAAACATATCCGATGAAAACTTTGGCTGTTCAACGCTGCCATTGTATAAAAATGCTTCCTCGAATCTCTCTTTGAATGTTAGTAAATCTGGGGGCATTTCATCTTTCACATCGGTGCACATTAATCGAGATGGCGGTCGTGAGTCGGAAACTTTTATATTTTGAATATGTGTAACGACCTCTAGATCTTTATTAATATCGCAAATATTTGTGCAACTGCCGACGTCCCGAGTTTGTGGTTCAATAAATGGTTCGTCTGGTATTGGACTTATAGGAGACAGGCACCAAGAATTTATTGTTTTCAGAATTTCATCCGTTGTTGGTTTTGCCAATGTCTTCTGTTCAGAATACATTGTAGCAGCATCTTTACACTGAATTAAATCTGAAGTCATTGTACCACAGGATACCTTTGTAGAAGCCATCCCATCATACTGAGTGCCTCGAGTGCATGTGTCCGGCTTTCGTGGCAACACAGATCCCGGCGTCAATGAAGACAGCTCAACTGCGGCATCAACTTTTTTTACTTGCAAGTTTAACTTTTTTTTTATACTTTTGGTTGCAGTTGTAATGCTTAAACCGTTCTTCTCGCCATATGATTTCAGCTTGTTTAAGATTTTAACATCACCTCGAGACAATTCAGTCTGGCCGTGAGTCAAATCTACATATGCTTTAACTAAAACTATTGGATCTATGGGCAGTTTGATTTCGTCCACCTTTGCTTGAAGTTGATTGTTTTTATATTTCACATCCTCAAGCTCATCTTTAAGTTTTTCATTTTCCTGCTGGTATTTATTAAATTTTATTTCATTTTCAATGCGTTGCTGCTTTTCAAGTTCGTACATAGATTTTACCGCATTGGCGCTCTGCTGCAAGTCTTTTTGCTTCTGAACTACAAGGTCAACATCTGCAATGCGGCCCGCAAGTTGCCGGCGTTTTTCTTTTTTGCTTCTTGAGCTATTCATGCCTGTTGACATTTTTTCTTCGGGGTATATTCCCACCAAACTGTTTATTCCTGTTTGATCATTGATATCAAATGAAACTAGGCTCTCATAGTTAATGTTGATATTAGAAGACGAGTCGCTCATGTCGTTTTAGCGCGCTTATTGCAGGCCAATTTTTATTGTATCGTTGCGCTTTCGATCTCAAGCTTCTTTGTGATAGGAAGGTGTTATTTAAATGTGTTAAGTATGACTTTAAATCACATTTTTCAAATATTGATTAATGAACGCGCCAATCCACATTTTAATTTATAAACGTTTTCAACTTTTCCAAAATAAACACGCCGTCTTCACTGAGGGCTGCAAAACATCGATTTTTCTCGACGGTCTAACCAATAGCCACTTATGTGTCAAAGAGGCGCAACAGAATCACACTTAAGAATAATGCCTCCGCGCATGAAAACACCGAGTGCATCGCGACATGCGACAAGCCAATGGCAAGGCGGCGGTTCATGCATGCCGGCTGCAATTGATAACAATCGATTCTTAGAAAATACCCATTTGCCAACTGGTATCAAGCAGCAAGGTGTAAGGAACTTATGCGCAAATCTATCGAATCTACTATCGATATGAAACTATCAGCTTTTAATATTTTGTATACCATATTTCTGCAATTTACTTCAAGTTCTTGAACAAAAAATTAATTTTCAACTGATCATTCTTATGGCATTGGTCTAATTCGTCAATGTCAATAGACTCCGACTTGATTCAATAAAACGAAAATTGATTATATCGAATTATCTCATGTATTTTCAATTAACAAATAGCCAGATTAGATCAGCTTTAAATAAAACTAAACTCCAAGGATTTGATGAATTTCTGCTTCACATCTAGCTTAAACTATTCGACTTGAATGTTGGAGTCTAATGGTGTTCAGCATGCTCCTTTGCTTGCGATTCAGCCCAGGCCTTCTTGTTTCCGGGCGAGTTTGCTGCAAAATGACAACCTTTAATATCCACCTAAAACAACTTACGTTAATTAGCTTACCAAGTTTGCTGATTTTATAAAAGACTGGAACGCAAGCGACCACAGCAATGAAGTAATAGCGCCAGATCCACTGGTTCTTGATGTAGTGCTTCAATGGAAATTGAGCTATTTTCGCCGAAAAGGTGTAAGGGTACTTCATGGGGCGACCTGGTGGTTTCTCAGCAACGACTTTATCGGCCATGGTGTTGGATATTATTTTTTAAATTCTTTGGGAAGAAAATTTACAGCAATTTTTAAAAATAATTATGTAATTGCCAAGACGACCGAACTTACCTCTCACACAACCACAAAATGCACAACGACAGTCACCAAGAATGACAGCAAAAACATGGCAAGCGCTCTCAATTGTAGTAAGCGTGTCAATTTGTGATCAAAAGTGTCATATTGACCCTAAAGTGTCGAGCTCTAGCATGGAAGAAGCAGAATAGCGCAGAAACTGTGAGTATGTTTGGTTGAATTACTCCAGGCAGGTGCTAACTCAATTTTCATTTGTAGAAATTGTATCCCACGAACCCAAATCGTGAGTCTTTTGTGAAGAGCATAGACAGTCGCACACATTTAGCCATTTCACACATTGCTCCTGGCCAATCACGAAAAAGTGTCCATTTGATTCATGGAATCGTCATCGAGACAAATATATTCGCAAAATACGTTTTGCCTCTAACGAGTAATATTCGCAAAGAAGCGAGAATATATTCGTCTCACCATGGATGGCCTGCTTCACTGAGGCAAATAGCCGCACACTGGGACCTTCTGAGTTTTTTCTTTGCAAAAGTCATATCTTCTAAACGAAAAAACATAATTACATAAAAAAAAAATTGTATTGAAAAGGAAAATTCTTATGCTTTCAAATAAGGCATTGTTCAATGAGCTGCATTAGCCCTAAAAAATGGATTGTTTTTAATATTTTTTTTTAAATATTTGTATTTTGCATGCTGTCTCATTTAATGGCCTTTCTGTGCGACGGTGGTAAGAATGTAAGAAAAGACAAGGACAGACATATAAAAATTGAGAAATAATTTCTATTAAAATTCGAGCTAATAGAGCGGTTAGATGGCAGGAACTGCCACTCGTTTAGTGCATTTTTAAATTCTTCGTCAGGCAGCTCTGGTTTACAGGAAATTATCTTAAAGTAACGAATCGTGGCTATTTTCTGGATCTTCGATTTCTGGAGAAGATTTGTTCGTATTTATCGCATTTCAAATGTGAGTTTTTTTTTTAAATAAAATTGCAAGAAAAATATTCACAGGTTACAGGCATTTCAAGAACTTCTTTTTGGATAATATGGAATACTAAGCTTGTTAGTCACGAACTCATCGGCTAAGAAGTTTCACTTGGACTAATTTACCTAATTACTAATAAGTCCTGTATTCAATGTACATATTATTGACAAACAATTTTATTCTGTCTCCTTTAAGCTATCAATATGGTTGTAACAATCGAAAAGGTTCCGAAGGTATAATGAGCCATTTCAATTTTCATTTCAGTTTTTCATAAGTTTTTTGCTTATTGTTTCTGCTAGTTTGCATGCTTTACTAAACGCCTATTTTCACGCCGCATTATGAATGCCGATTTGAGTTTACTTATGTACACTATAACCCACAGAATCATACAGAACCAAGTTCAACAAATAGTGGAGGGCTAACTTCTACACAAAAAAAGAAAAAGCGTCAAAATCGACAACGAAATCGTCCACGTAATAAACGAAATCGTGCCCAGAACCCAAACTCTGAAAACACTGAAACTCAACTGGTGGACGCCAAATCATCATCAGAATCGTCTTCCGATTTACCCACTAAAATTATTGAGAAAACAGAAACCTTGAGGGCAACTTCACCAGCTGAAATGAAAGACAATGCAACTCAAAGTTCTGATGTGGAAAATACCAAGACACGCGATCAAATACTGGCTGAAAGGGAAGCAAAGAAACTAGCCAAGCAAGCGAAAAAGATAGCAAAACCGAGTGATGTAGCTACAGTTGATTTGGTGGCAACCAAATCATTAGCATCTGGAAAAGCTAATACCTTGGAAAATGCTACCAAGCCAACTCAAGATGTTGCAAGTCCGACGAATGGAATATCTATAAACACACAGCCACTAGAAGCCAATGAAAAAAATCGCGATCAAATCAAAGCGGAAAGAGAAGCTAAAAAGGCTGCCAAGCAGGCTGCAAAGACAGCCAAATCAACGAGTGCCAATGTTACATCAGAAGCGCAACAAATGGCAAATCTTAAATTGACGCCAAATGTGATAACAACACCGGCCGTAGTGCAGGAAAAGGTAAAATAAACACTGTTCAATCATGTCAGAGGTAAACGATTGTATATTTTAGAAACCTACCCTGACCAAGGCCGAGAGGCGTGCTATACAGGAGGCACAGCGTGCTGCCAAAGTGAAGACACCGAAGCCTGAATCAGCAGCAAAAATAAATGCAGCGACTATTAAACCCAGCACAACAACATCATCACAAAGTGGAAAAGGAAACAAAACTTCACCAATAAAGTCACCAAGTATGTCTCCAGCAAAATCTGTTTCATTAAATGTCGAACAGGATTGCAAAGTTAAACTATTCAACCATTTGGAGCATGTCCATAAGGATACTCGTCTTTTTATCAACGATCCTTTGTTACATCCCAGCATTGCAAGACTCGGCGAGCAGTACGCTAAACGAACTATTGTGGGGTCAAATGCGAGATGTATTGCATTTCTTAATGCTCTGAATCAGGTAAATTATTTGTTATATTTTTATATTGGTTAAACAAAACATATTTTCTACTAATGTTGAAGGTTGTACAAGACTTCGTCACACCCACCAAAAAAGAATTCACACGCAGTCTAGAAGCAGCAGTAAAGCACCACGTTGATCACCTACACAAGTGTCGTCCACTAGCAGTATCAGTATGTAATGCTTACAAACAATTTAAAAACCAATTGCTGCAATTGTCTGCAGACAAACCGGAATCAGATGTAGGTTTCATAGAGTAATCTAATTTTAAATGTCAACTCATAAACACTCTTTGTCCATTAGTTAAAGGAAACATTAAGTCACTTTATAGATACTTACATCGAGAACCAAATTGGCAAAGCTGCTTTAGCCATTAGCTCGTCACTGCAGGAAAAAATCACAGATGGTGATGTCTTGCTCACATTCGGCTGGTAAGATTTACCACTATTTTAAGAGTTTACTTCAATTTACAATTTTTTTTTCATTGGAATTATAGCTCTTCACTTATCCATTATATTTGTGAGGAGGCCAAGCGACGAAATGTTGACTTTCGTGTAATTGTTGTCGATTCTCGACCATATCTCGAGGGTCAGGAACTACTGCGTCGTCTTACTGCAAAGGGAATACCTTGTACATATGTGCTAATTAACGCAATCAGTTTTGTGATGTCGGAAGCAACAAAAGTATTGCTTGGAGCGCACGCACTACTCTCAAATGGCTATGTTATGGCTCGTACTGGAACAGCTCAAGTGGCACTTGTCGCACATTCGCACAATGTCCCAGTACTGGTATGCTGCGAGACGCACAAATTTAGCGAACGGTTCCAAACTGACGCAATTGTCTATAACGAGCTCGGCAATCCCGATGATTTAATAGCGAACAATAAATGTAGCTTAACCAACTGGCAAGCCAGGAGTAAAATGACGCCCCTTAATTTAAACTACGATATTACACCGCCTGAACTGGTCACTGCCGTAGTAACAGAAGTGTCCATATTGCCCTGCACGAGTGTGCCAGTCATCTTGCGTATTAAACCCGACATTGGCTATTAGAATAGGGACCATGTGTGATTTTTTGTGTTATTAAGAGTCTTGTTTGAGTTTTTTACTACTGCGATTAAAATTTATTTTAAATAAACGGAACTCTATAACATGTCCTTGGTGTTGCCATAGTAGCCACGTCTAAACCAAAATAAGCGTAGGCTAAAGTAATAGATAAATTCTACGAAGCTTAACACGCTGCAACCGAACAATAAAGATAGCGCACTACCCAAGGAGATAATAAAGTCACTTTTGGTAAAGTAGATTCGGCGACGGTATTGCACATCTGGCGGAGTGTCGATGGTGACCACAAGATCGTAGGCGTTCTCTACAGACGCTGTTATCTACCCAAATAAAGATGGGTGGTATTAGTTTGAAGTAAATTACACACTCCGCTCTTACCTCACCCAACAATTTCGTTGTCATGTCCGCACAATTAGGCAAACAATAGCACTTAAAATCGTGCTTGTCCAAATCGACGCTATCCAAGGTTTCATCGCCGCGCAAATTTTCCATTATGTAGCCATAGTGCGCTAAACAGTTAAGGCCGATGGGACTGCAGATGGTTGCCCTCGAATTAACGTTGACTAACTCTGGATTAGCATAAAAATGTGGCACGCAACCACAAACGCGTATTGCATGTTGTGCACGACAGTTCATTAAACAAAGATTGTAGGAATAAACGCTTGGGAACATTGTCAGGCTTGACTCCTTGTAAGTGCGGCAACGTCGATTCTCTATTGTGACATGCCTGCAATTAAACAGTAAAATGTTAAAGTGGCAAGGAACAAAACAATTAATAAAACGTTCCTTGCATAATCTTTAAACATTACAATTTCATTCAGAAACAGTGACGACTTCAGCTTATCTCCAGATTTGAAGACTATATATGGCTTACTCCATGTTGTCGGCACTTCGTAAGGATGGTGTACAAACAACTTGACTTCAGTTGTAAAGTTAAATGAGAATTCGAACTTGATTGGGTATTTATCGTAGAAATCAAAGTGCTGAGTTGGCATGTTTTGCTTAGTGAGCCGCGCCTCAATATCGCCAAAGTGCCTAAAAAATTGTAAATGAGGAAAAACTTCTTAAAAAGTAAAGTGATCATTTTTGTAAACCTTGTGTCCAGAGCTTCAATTAGTTGGCTGTTAAAACTATAGCAAATTCCCAAATCAGTCAAGATTTTCTGACTTTGTACACCATTCATCAGTACGTGGTACTTTTCTGATAAGCTAAAAATACGAAAATTCTCTAGCCACCTTAATGGGAATCCGAAAAAAGGGATTACAAAATCAATATCGTATATATCTTACTTGTAGATCAACTGCATATACTGATTGGTCAGAATATTGTAATTGTATATTGAATATTCCGCCCTAGAGGCAATTGTTGTGCTGAGTAGTATATTGAGAAACTTCTCTGTGCGAATCTTTTGTTTATGAACTTTAAATGTTTCGGGACTTTCTTTCAATGGAGACTGCATAAACTGCTCCGTTCGGATTGTATCCAAAACAGGTTTGTTGCAAAACGTGAATGCCGGTATAGTGGACGAAAAACTGACATAATTTATATCACTTTCGATGCCGACATTTTTGTTGTCGTAAAACTCTTTTAAAAGTACAGATAGAGCTGTCTGGCCATACATGGCCATCACCAGAATACATAGCCAGAAGATGCTTAAATCGAATTTAATTTATACGAAATTTACATACTTTTGATGCTGATACATATATATACTTACAACCCTGCGATGTGAATGTCAGCAGGTGCCAATTGCTTCACTCCGTGTATGTTGCTACTTTGAAGATAGTCAACTACAAAGTGCAGAGACGCCTGAAACCGCGAGTCTTTTCGCAAATGTCGCCACATTCTTGCATGAGGCAAACAAATGATTTTATTTTTTGGTCGAACGTTGTAGTAAAGTCAAACTATGGTTTTGGTTAAATAATTTATTACTGATTGAATATTTTGATTACAATTCAAATTTTATCGCTTACGCTTTTTAACATTTAAGGAATATTTCATATGCAATATTGAATTTAATATATGTAATTGTACTCTCACATTTGCTTGCTTATCATGCAGACAGGGTAAAGTTATGAAGTCATGGAAAAAATCATAAATTATTCCAATAAAATGTACATTAGTTTTCATTTGCCATAAAGTAATTTGTGCTAACTTATAATTAGGCTGGGGGAGGGCATTGGCTGTCAAAAGAATGTGTAGAAAAGGAACCCAAACCGGGCGGGGATCAGCCGGCCACACTTATTAGTACATAATAAGATTTGATTTGTTTTTTGATTATCATCAACTACTGCTACAAATGCAACATTATATTTTTGTTTATATTTTCACTTTTTTAACGTTAAAATTTTAGTAATTATTTTTCTTAATTTTGTTCATAATACTCGCATCAAAATCAAGCACACATAAATAACACACAAGAAACTTGCAATACCTTTCAATGAATGACAAACGCATCTTCGGTCATTCTATAAATAATCAAATCAAACCAATCATTCAATCAACCAATCACTCCAAAACAGCCAAAATGCTGTGGCTTGCTTACAAATAAGTGTTCAATAGATTTATAATTATGCTTAGGAGTTTTTCAGCGCTTATGGGCTATTTTTTTGTAGTTGCCGAAAACAGGTGCGGCATACGGGCACAGCTTTGCCACTGTCCTGGCCAGGGAGCGCAATATTCTTGTCGATGCATCGTTCGCAGAAAATGTCACCACACTTCCAGCAGTGGGTCTGTGAGTAAAATAATTATCTGGATGAGTAACTGTAAATTAAAGTTGTGCAATACACACCTTCTTGCTGAACTGATCAAAGGGTGTGGAGCACGAGCAGGCGGTGACATTACGCATTGACTTCCAGTCCAAGGCCACAGAGTTTATCTCGTCCGGCAAACTGTTCGGATTGACCATCTCTGTTAGCTACTTGTGTGAGACAAGACATTATTTTAACTAAGTTAATATAAAGTAAAAATTAATATTACCGATAAATTTGCAAAGGATAAGTCATTCGTCTTAAGTGGATGATCATCGTCGGCGGCAGAAAGCTCACTCATCTTCTTGTCATAGTTGTACCTGATGGTCAACAAACCAACAAACATAAATTATGTAACAACCCAATTAATAGTTATTCGATTAGCTAACTTGTTATCATTAATTTCCGTTGATGTTGTATCCTTGCTGGTTTTGGTTGTAGCATCTTGCAGCTTCTTGGCTGACTTCGAAATATAATTTTTAAAGCTGGCAATTCGCTGTAAGAACACAAAAACAAAATTCATATTAAAATTTTTTTTTTTTTTTGCTTTCGCTGATGAAAATTAAGATTTTCACCTTTGTCAAGTGTTGCACATGGTCTTCGAGCGAATTGCAATGATCCTTGCTCACCAACAACAGATCGCCGAGCGGCTCTCGTGGATGTATACCACTTTCGAAACGACTGTACATGCCACGCCAGAATCTAAAATGTGAATATTATATGCATCAGCATGTTCTGGATTCATCTAAAGAATATTCCTACTTGATGCATTGTGGAGCCAAGTTCGCCTTAATTGTCTCATCAACATCGGGTTTGTAGAGTGGGTTGATGTATTCATTGAGATGATTTGTCATAAAGCCCCACAGCGAAAAAGTGCGTTCGCTTAATTTCAAATCCAGGCGATCCTTCTCACAGTTGCCGACGAAAGTTCCAAACTGGCATGAGTGTACATGATCGTGCAGTATAAGCAGAAAACGTTCGTTGAACTCAAACGCATCCGTGCGCTGTGACATGAGCTGCCAGGTACAGTCTAAAAACTGTGTGAATATCGGTGAAACTTCACGGGAATCCGTCTGTATGTGTCCACAACGCTCGCTGAACTTATGCCCAAATGCGAGCCAATCCTTCTCGATGAGACCCTGTTTTTGTTGTTGTTCAATTAAAGAAAAAATTCGTAAGAGAGTAGAGACAATAGTCAAACCTGAAAGCCTTTAATCGTGCGATAGTAAGGATCCAACATGAGTGCTGCTAGCGAGCAGACTTGTGCTGTGCGATCCCAACCGTCAGAGCAGTGCACGACTACGGAGACACCTTTATCCACGGCATTGGCGATAAAGCTGTAAGATGGATGGCAGAAACTTTCGATTAATAGATTTTACTGGCAAGTACTTATTAAACGCTCTGGAGTTGATATAATGTTGTTTTCTTATTTCTAATTTAAAAGACTTTTAATTGTGTTAATAGCAATAAGGATTTAAAAAAAGACTTAGGAAAGGAAAGAATAAAAAGACTATAAATGTTTGTTTTTCAAACTTTCTTGCCGTAACCCAAAGCTAAGCGATTATTTTTTAACGACACCATGGATTACGCTTAGCCAAGTGTTTGTTATGCAAATGTGCTGTCTTGTGTGCGTAAGTGTGTGTGAAAAATGTTGATGGCATTTTCTCCTTCACTATGCTCGTATACATATGTACATAGAAAGCTACATGAGTGGCGTAAAAAGGTGAATGCTCAAGGCACTTTTCATAAGAGTGAAGGCAAGTATGTTTAACTTTTTGGTTTTGGCGTTGGAGTGTGTATGCGTTGTACATTCTATACATATATGTATATGTGCTTATGAACGCACCTGGATGTATCCAAAATAGAGCGTATATGCTTAAGCCAACCTGACGACTCCAAGGAATTCAGAAATGCGCTCATTGTCGGCGCCTTCTGTTCACAAGCTTCGATTAGCTTCTGCAGACTCGCGCGTTGCACGTGAATATTCTCGATTCCAAGAAAATGAAACTTTATGTTCTCATAGAACGCTTCGTTCTCGTAGCCCTTGCCGGCGGCGCGGTTAGCCATGGCGTTGATCTGTAACAATGAGTTGTCAACAAAAACAATGTTGCTTTTGCGTTAAAACACTCACCCGCGGTCGAGTATCCACGACATACATGTAATCCGTGTTTGGATTGGTTTTGCGTATGGCCTCCAGCATTTGTTCGTCCTCAAGACATCGCGCACTGAAGCCCGACAACGGCTGACTACAGCGACAAATCGACGCCTGTCAATGAAAGAAATTAAATTAGTTTTGTGTTGCAACGTCGTGGACTTCAGACACAAACCTTATTGGAATGCAAATATGTCAATGCCGGTAAGCGACCCTTGGAGCGAAAACGCGAACTGCCAATCAACATGGCCGTGTTAGCCTCCTGCGGCACGTAAATCTGACGTGGATACGTGTCGCAGAGCTCGTAATTTGCGTTCAGAGTACACAGGGTCCAAGTCTCGTTGGGCACACGGAGCCGCTTAAACTCGTTATCAAGCTTGAAGAAATCCCAACCGGCGTTCTTGGGGAAATCATCTTTCGCTGGTTGATAGTTGAAGCAGTATAACTTATTTATCGAAACTGCAAGCACACACAACACACAATTATAAGCACATACATGAATAGCGGTCGATGGCAAACACATGAAGTTCATACGAATAAATTGCTCACCTGGTTGGAATAGTTTAACCAACGAAGTGTAAACATCATGACACTCTGAATCCTTTGGTATAACAAATGTTACCGACAGAAATGTTTTGCAGCGTATCAGAAGCGGCGAGCCGGTCGTGCTCAATGGCAATTTCTCAAGGCTCGCAATGTGCATGTGCAAAATCTGAAATATAAAGTGAATAGTAAAATGAAGATATACAAGTAAGTGTCCAGTTGTAGTCAGAACTACTCCACAAAATTATACCCTGCTCACATGATCTTAATCGTCAAGAAGATGGTTCTACGCTTAAATCATATGTTTATAACTTCCATAACTAATTTATGCATCGATTTGTTACATAACATCGTACAAAGTTTATAGGTCAATTTATTCCATATATTTAGCCCTCTCTCACTCTCTGTAGAGACATGCATATGGTCTTGAATAAACCTAGTATCCCATTTTCTCACAATATGTGCAGGGCACAAAAGTAGTAATAAATATTTAATAGAATTACACATGGCGATATGCACAAACATACGGACGTTGTGGCAGGATTCCGAGTGGAACATTTAAGCTTTTGAGTCGCGTACGAACTCAGGGTCATGGCAAATGTCAGAGTGATGATTATTTAATACAATAATAACAATAAACAAAATTATTGTATAGGACGTTTCTTTATGCATTAACTCAATAATGGAATAACAGAAAAGACTGTTGCATATTTTATTATGTAAGCTTATAAAGTTCTGAGAGTACTTTCGCTCAACATATAAACAAGAGAAATTATAATATTATGAGAGATTAGCCATTCATCTGTTTGCAAGACTGTACAAACTATCAACTTGAACATACATATGTAGCGTTGGATTACCAAACGAAATGACAACGAAAGAAGAATTTTGGATAATTATAAGTTTCGAAATAAAGCACAATGATTGATTTGATTTTCATGCTCCCAAAGTTAAATTAAGCGCTTTCCGAATTCCTTCAGTTTTACATGCAAGCACTTAAATAAACAATTGAATAATATAAAATAAAATAAAGCCTGACAAATAACCAACTTCCAGCACGTTGCTTCCCGAGGTCGAACGGAAATGGTATTTAATTAAAGTCATAATAACTGAGCATGTTCTGCATGCATTAACAAAGCAACGAACAAATGAAGGCACAGCTTGTTTTCTAACCAAGTTTGCGTATACGCGGCATGTGCCCCGCTTACAAATTGCAACACACAATTGAGCGGGACACACTTACGTGCAACGCACATTTGCAACCGACAAAGCACTTATAAAAAAAACAAAAACACAAGGAATAACAACAATTGTTGCAAACTAACTGAACCTCAATGGCAGACCAAAAAATATGTAGAAGGGCTGAAGTGGATGGGGGGGGCGCCCTTTGCAGAGTATTGTTCACGCCAACGATGCCAGAGTGCCCGTTGCATATTTGCAATTGTACTCAAGCCATGCCGACGGCGACGGAACGGAATGGAAAGGCACGGGACATTGTGCGTTGTGTTGTTATTGAAACGCTGTAAAAACATGAGAGAAAACAAACAACAAAAACAAAACGCAATTGAAGCGCTGATGGCGGCAATGCCGATTTTGGTGTCAGAGCATGTTTTGCGGCTTTGTTTGAGTTTTGGCATTGTTATTTAACTTGGCATATTCTTCCTTTGCTTTGCGTTGTTTTTGCGCAAGCCCACACAAACTGTTGACAATATGCCACTGGCGTAATTAATTGTCGCATATACGAATTATTGTTGCTTTTGGGTCAGACTTGTTGTTCCCGCGAGCCAAAAATTCAATGCACATCGGCAAGAAATTTTAATTGCGCGCACTTACGCAATTATCCTTGAACCTGTTCTGACATTTAAAATGCGCAGAGTGAATCTGAAGGACGTTTACTCGAGGTTTTGCCAGTTTTTTCAACTACCAATTGTGCATTCCCAACGTACTAATTAAAAATGTTAAAACTTGCCAAACCGCACTCGATCACTTCTAATTGCTGACAGTTGATTTGACCTAATCAGACTGACTGCTTCTTGGAAAAGCTTCTCCCTTTTGCTGACTGTAAAATTGTATTATTGATTTTGAATATACAAAAAACTCAAGCAAGCTGGCTTATGTCAAAATTATGCCAAAAATGCGACAAGTTGCGTTTTAGTATTTACAAGCGTGGAACTCATTCATGCGGCATCACCAATAATTTTCATCGGCGGGCCAAGTTGGCGTACCTTGAAAAAGCTAAGTTGCTGAAAGCAATTAAAAAAATGTTTGCTTTCCTAACGCACACACACTCACACACACCTACGCATTTGCATTCACACACATTAGCAAGCTTGTATAATGTGCGCGCCTTTTTGTTTCCATTATTCTGATAGTAAAAATTGTGAAATATTCATGATATAACTTTGAAGAAAAATTTGTAGAAACAATTTCGTCGTTTTGTAAAAAAACGGAAATATTTGACTTGTGCAAATTAGCAGATTAGTTTTTTCTGTAAGCCTTGTGTTATTTACTTTAAAATAAAAACAAATTTTGATCGGACTGGAGTAACCAAATCTTGGAGTTGGGGAGTCCATATAACAAGGTATAAGCTATCCTCATATACCTATATCTATTACAGACAACTTCATTATCTATTAGATCATATCCCAACAATTAGTTATTGGTTACAATAACAAAATAACAGTTTTAAGTTTGACTCAATTTATTTATCAGATTAAATTTAATCATTGGTTCTTTGTTTGACAAGTAAGCATTTTATCAAAAAGATACAAAATATTGTCTTCAAATTTTATATCAAATACAAATAATTTATTTAAGTGAACTTATTTAAACAGTCGTTTTTGAATACAACAATAATGCAGAAGAAGCGACGCTCGGCATAATGGAAAATTGTTGACGCCAGCACAAGTAATTGAATCGGCGGCGAGAACAAACATTTTATATGCCAAACTGGCATATAGAGGTAGAGAGCGGTGCAAAGAACAGACATCGTCAAGTGTCAGGTTTTGCACACTCACACATGCACTCATGCGCTTATACGACGTCTACGTGTGTGTAAGAATTGCAATTGAACACGTTTCTGACTAGCAGTAGTTTATGCTGTCTACAGCGGTGGGTAATGAGCTCCTAACAACTAATGATTACAGCGACCACTAATCGTTAGTGAGGTGATCTAGCTAATCTAACTTGGACCGCTAGAGAAAGGTTATGCAATGGCGTACCGATTGGTTCCCGTCAATCACATACCCATGTTAAATTCGTTAGAAAAATATATGATTGGAAGTTATGCCGTACTGATGAGTGTTCCACGGCAAAAGAATAAACACCATGGCACATACAAATGTTTGTATGGATGATTGTGTTCTTGGTCATGATTTTTCGTATCAGTCAAAAATGAAAGTCAATCGAATCACTTTTGCTATGTACTTTTTGACTTTTGTATGGGTTCGATATAAGAATTTAAGCATCAAATCATTTGCGGGTCAGCAATGTCAATCAAAATGTTTGCACATTTTCAGTGTTGAGCGAAAGTAATTCACTTCAGACTCAGATACACATGCTGCCACACATTTAGACACAAAAAACGTGTTCGGAATTCAAAAAGATATGTTCATGTTGAATTTCAATGAATTTTTGGGCAACGAAGGCAACAGCAGTAGCGGTGGCGGTGACGGCAATGCTGACACAGTCAACTTTTATGAAATGTTCACTGTGTCAGTTCCATCACTCATACGCCCTGTGACCATGCACTAGACTTGGTAGTTGGAAGAAGTCAAGTTGAGCTGAACTGGCAAGCTAAAAGTGTTCAACCATTGCAGTTTTCTTTTGTCGAGTGTCTGAATCGACACAAGTCTGTGTCAAGTTATTTTATATATATTTTTTGTTGTTGTTTGTTTAAGTCCTTGAACGGAAGCCAAAGCAATAAAGTATTATTTGCCTGGTACGCTTCTGTCGTCTGCAATTTTTTCGAGTCAAAGAAAACAATGCTTGAGATGATGTCATTCTTTTGTTCGTTTTACCATGACTTACCCATGTCTCCTTGTTGCTGTCTGGCTCCACAAATATTAAATGCGTCGCTGTCAGATATAAGGTTCCGACTGTAGGGTTCTTCGTGTTGTAACGATCAATCATACGCACATTTTCCACC
Source organism: Phortica magna (assembly GCA_037044515.1). Lineage (NCBI taxonomy): Eukaryota > Metazoa > Arthropoda > Insecta > Diptera > Drosophilidae > Phortica > Phortica magna. Next base: position 24,843 of record JBAMBP010000154.1, read on the forward strand.
TGCAAGCATAGAAAAGAAGAGTATAGAAGATTTAAGAAAAAAAAAGAAGAGCGAAATGAAAAATGTGTGTACATTTTATGAAGAAAAATCTTTTGCTTAAAGGCCAAGAAGTTTTAACTTTAGGAAAAAAACAAGCTTCATTTTTATGTCAGCCACAAAACGAAATGTGTAATAAAAAATATGTGAGCACAAGTGTTTTGAGTAAAAATGTTTTTATGACGTCAATTGAATGAAGGCGAGTTTTCAACTCAACTTCAGCTTTTTGGTCTTCTCCGAATTTGCGAAGTGCCACCATTAAAACAAATTTTAAATGAAAGAACCAGTAAGGGCGTTTTAGTTGAGCTTACTTGATAAAAAAAACTGCAGCTGCGAGTGCTTGATTGCAAAAAGCCCCGTACATATTATTTCATAAATAAATGAGGAACTTGACCAATATAATTCTTTAAAAATAAATAATTTTGGTCTAAATGATACTTTCGTAGCAGCATAAAAAAAAATTGATAATGGACGCTCCTTGCCTAATTACCCTGTTACATTAGTTCTCATAGAGTGTCCCAAAATATTTTTAGTCTCATATTCTCTCTTTAGAATATTCACGCAGTTCATGGTTAATATTATTCATTCTCAGGATCGTTTAAGTTAAAATATTTTGTTTTATAGTGAAAAGACAGTGGATCGTGGAAAAAATATCTTCATAAAGAGCAACAAATATTCGACTTGGCCGAAGGTTAAATTTTATTTGTTTGATTTTTGTGTTGGCAGGTGCCCACTTGAGGATTGCATGTAATTTTCTGTGATATTGTTGATTTCGTTATTGTCAATTAGGTCCTGTTTACAATACTCAAGAGCAAAACCTGTTTTCAGAGACTTTGACTTTGAAATGCAAATGTACATTTAATGTTCAGTTTATTATGTACAAGGCTTATTACAACGGTGTGAACATGATTATTAATATTTGCAAAGTTTTCTTTTTGCATTCTGAGAATTCAATTGTTTAAATATTAAAAAATGGAAGAATAATTACAATTCTCCAGGAAAAAAATATAAATATAAACTTTGAAGTGTAATTTTTATATTAAACGAATCAGAAAAAGGAATTAGCAAAAATTTTAATGCAATGAATAATTTGTAACTTGTTACAGACAAATATTGAATTATTTTGCTGTCCGGATTACAAGAAAATTAAAGACAATTTCCGGCCGTAATACAACACTTCCGACGACTCACACGCAAACAGTTCGAATTAAAGCAGCAATTTGAAATTTTAATGCAACTTCCGACAGAGTTGCTACACAAATATCAACACTGCCGCACTGGTGTTGTGCGGCATGCAAGCGTAGAATTTAATATGCCGCGCCATAATGAAGAGTCAAAATGTTGACACAAACGTCGATAGTAATCGTAGACCACATAGAGTCAAACAAGGTCAACAATGCATCGTTGAATATGTGAGGAATAAGTTGCAAAAATAATACGGGCTTGAACTGATTTGGAAACAACAGAGTGAGATTCCGTTAAAGTAATTAACATGTTGTTGACTTACAAACCTTTTTTAAAACGCAATTGCCATTATAATAAATCGGCGGCTCGTTAAATTCTTCTTCAATCCATGAGACAACCTTATCAGATACAAACGGCGGCACTGGCACGCCCCAGAGACGTTTATTACCGTCCGGCGGCTCTTCCGTTTCCGGTGAAATGTTGTCAAAACTCAAACGAAGTGCCGATGTGGGCGATAGTTGGCGTTCTATTTCGTTGAATTTATTCATGAATCTGGTAAAGTCCATTTTACATTTGGAGAAATGCAACAATACAAATAACAGTAAGAAAAAATAAACGGGACTCTTGCTTTGACTTCAAACCGCCGTTGTTTGTAAATAACAGGCGCACTGCTATTTTAAGCCTTGATTTCGAGTATTGATTTTAAATTATAAAATACTCTCACTTAACACAATGTGAATGGTATCACGTGAAATTCTGGGTGTCGTGTCTGTGGCCCGAGAAATGGTCGGTGGGTTGAGGTGGGCCGTGTACACTTTCACTTTCGCATCACACAAAATTCTCCTCATTCACTGTTCTTGATTATTAGCTACTCCGTTGATGTAAATGTCTATGTGTGGGTTTCTATTTATGTAATTGTGTAATGCGTTACAACAACCGACAAACTCGTGAATAATCGTATTCGAAGCCATCGACTCGCATCCGACAATAACGAAACAACCGTTAGGTTCCACCACAAAATTCGTACTAAACTTTCATCAACATTTTCTTTGTGTTGGCTTGAAAGTGTTCTAAAAGTGCTGCCTCTTCGTTATTACGAGCTTTCACGTAAACGAAAAAGGACAAACAAGGATTAGCGTTATAAAAAAAAAAATTAAAAAGTTTAAGACTTTTCTTTAATCATATAAATTAGAGAGTAAAACTTGATCTCTCAATCATGATTATATTTTGAAATCATTTCATCCTTTAGACTATACTCCGTGCCAAAAAAATAAAAATGGGTACGTACAGCAACCGAATAGATTGTTTTATTGCTAACTTAACCTATGTATTGTCTTAAACTAATCAACTGTCTATTCCTCTTAAACAAACGTTTGTTTCATTAACAAAACCCCTATATTTTAAAATTGAGGGAGGAGTTTGCATTTACTTTAAATAGTCGGAAAACTTGATTTACTCTTGCAAAAGTATAAAAAAGTACCTGAAAATTAATTGACAAAAATAAAATAAGTCTTTATTGACTGCTATAAAAAAATTCAATAATCCTTGATATGGATAACTTTTTTCAAGTTTCTTGCGAACATATCAGTTTACTGTAAATGGGTCCTGAGACACAAACAAAACAATATTGTGGCAGGTGCAGGTTTGTACTGCGCCTGTCTTCCGAAAAGAGTGATAGGTAGGAGAGCGTAAGAACATCAAGTAGTTGAAAGTAGGATGGAAAAAATTTTGAAACATATGCTTATTCTAATTTGTTTACTTGAGTAAATTAATTAACAATTTTATGTTTACATTATCAACAACTTATTCGAAAGAACGTTTATGCATGTGAAGATTGTTTAAAGGGGTAGAAAGCAGTTTGATCCTTTGACCATCGATAAATTGATAATCCAAAAAAAAAAGAGTATAAAACGATGAATGAGTCACAGGTGAAAAACTTTTAAAAGTGCTCCAATGCAAATTTCACAGTGCGTAAACAATTTAAAACATGCATGTATAATACCTTAGCTAATTTGATTTCCATCCCGTCCATTGTTTATTTTTTTATTAAAGTACGGCAGATACGTTTACAATTCCTTTGAGTCAAAATTTTTGGCGCTTTGAAGGGTGCCAAACACTTTCATGTACCTTTTGCGGAATGCATAAATGAACTTTATTCTTAACTTTTCCTAATTTTGCTTGAATTTATTTAAAAAACAAGCCCGAAACCGTGTAACACCGAAAAAATAACACAACAAAATTTGTGACTGGCAAACAGCTGTTTGACGCTGTGTGCAAAACATTAAAGTGCTGGAAAGCAATTTGTAACCTGTTCTTCAGAACGCTATTATTCCAAGTTTTGCGAAACTTTATTAAGACATTCGGCAGTGTGATGTTCTCAGGAGACGCAACTCTGCACTTAGAATTGAATAAGCTCAACATAAGCGTCACCAGCTGTGTTTATTGGCCATTGACTACTTGGTGTATGTTTGGTTGGGATGGTCCGATGCGTGATTCAGTTCAATCAATTCAATAAGCACTCAATTCATACTTTTTGAGTTATAAAACTGCTGAAGTTATTTGGTCTAACGGGGGTAGGCTTAATACGAATAGTAGCAAATTGTTGAGTAAATTAGAGCAAATCGTGTTTCAAGCAGGCGAAAAAAAATTGGAGTAGAAGAGAGCTAATATACGAATGCAGTTGCACGTACAGTAATGCAGTTTTGCATTTTAAATACTTTATTATGAACTTCTTTCGCTTTAAATTAAATTCATGGCTTTGAAATTCACTATATTTTCATAAAAACTTCAACTAGCTTTAAGCTAAACAAAATCGTGGTACAAAAATGCTTCAATATGGCAGCTTAAGTGCACTTGTCTGTTACCTTCTTAATAGTTATGATATATAAGATATTTAAACCAAGTATATAGATACATTTTTTCATTTCCGCATTCCAACATATTTCGTCCAAATACCTTTATTATCGAAATACGGTTTATTTCGGGAACAAATAATTGCATCCTTGAAAACTGTGGCATAAGTTTCGGGAACAGCTGAATTCTTATATAGATTATATAAAAATTCATAGATCTAGAACGAGTTGTGAGAATCATTGAAGTTACAATATATTAATTTCTTACCTTTGGCTCCTGATCTTTCCAGAAAACATGATCACTTAATAGTTGCATGCTTTCTGGAAAGAGAGCAAATCTTTCTTTGCGATCGGAGGCGATAATGTCTAAATTACCGAGCAGTACCGCACAACCGGAGAGCACGTCCACCGATAGTATGAAAATATCCAAAAGATAGAGCACTTTTTCGAGCTTCTCTTTATTAGATGACTCGGCAAGCAGAGCTTGAATATCTAGAAACATTTCCATTATCCAACTGCAAGAATGTTCATCGCTTTGAAAAGCATACAGCGTAGCAGCTAAATGGCGGAAGAAAAATGGTTGTTCATCGAGTCTACTGACATACGCATCGATAATAGGCGTTAGCCATTTCAAGGGATTGGAAAGTTTTGTGTTGTATAACACAAGATAACATCGTATTATTGTGGCTTTTTTTAGTTTCCCCAGTGGTGTTTCCCACCAATTTGCTGGTGTTGTCAGTCCATCAATAGCATTTATATGCAAAACAGCAACGGCCTCGGTGTAGCGTTCAAACAACTGTAAAGTAGTTTTTTAAAAAATGTTGTAGATAGGAGATATATTTGTAACAAACCCTCGAATCAAGGTCCATCGAGTCCATGTATCGCTCCACTATCAAGGTAAAAATGTCCAGTACTTCTGGTACATCGCACTTCCCAGTAAATACGTATTTTACACTTTCTAAAAACTTTTCAAAAAGACATCCTGAAATAAACATTTAATATTAAGTACAGATAGCACAGAAGCTTATCACAAATGGTTTTGGTCTATGTAAGACACTCCTTACCCTCATTAAAACCACTCAGTTGCGACTCTTTAAAGCAGTAAACGGCTATTTTCTCAGCAAAGTTTTTAAGTATCTGTAAACTGACACCGTTAGCAATTTCCGGCAGAAGAGAAAAAAGCAATAATAAATCCTCCTCGAAGCAATTCGGTTCAAACTCCACCAGAAAATTTTCTAATAAGCGACGTGCAGTGCCTGAGTGCAATAACTGATTCTTTGCAATCATTATGCAGTATTTACGCGCTTCGAAAGATAAATGGAAGAATCCGTGCAGAAAACACCAGTCTAGCGGTGGTATTGGTTTTGGAAACTTCTTCGCAATCGCACGAAGGGCAAATGTGACTGTATGGGGTTCGGGAACATAATCGGCAAAGCGAGATTGAGAAACAAGGTAGTTAACAACTGCACGTAGAGGGCTGTGCGTGAAGAGTCCTTGTAGCTTCCGTGGCTCCGGTTTGCCCTCAGGAAGCCGATAGACACCACTGCGAAATTCATTGATCTCGAGGTGAATGTAGTGAGCGATGAGGTCGGCAGCAGCATCGCCACATTCCGGCCGTATCTTCTGCAATAGTTGCACCCAGCATTCACCTGGAATGTGCTCCTGCTGTAGATCAACTATTTCCCGACCTCCTGAAGCAGTGTATTCGCGCACGCTATGGACGTCCTGACGAAATTGAACTGGAATATGTCGAAGCGTTTGTTGGGTGCCGAGCTCGTAGTTTTTAAGCGCAGCTAATGCGTCCTTTACTTGCTCTGCATTGCAATCAGAACGACTTATTGATTGCCATATTTGTGACAGTGCATCATCGGCAAGTTGTTCGTATTCTAAGGTGGGCGTCTGTAGTAGTGGAACAAGTGCAAAGAAGCGATACAAAGACTTCAGAGCGCGTGGACGTTTCTCGGCTCGAAATTTACTACCCAAAGCCTGCCACGTTGATGCAATGTTGACTGTATGGCTGTCGCACAGCACAATAATAGCATCAAGCGCAAGTGATGTGGCCAAGTCGCCGGACTCATCGGTGCAGGTGTTGAGTGTATTCGAGAGATGCGGCACTAGGTCACCTCCATGCAAAGTGGGGCGGTCATAGCAAATTTCGCGTATTGTATGGGTCTTGACTATTTCCATCTCCCAGCGTTCGCCGCTATCCTTGTGTGGCAGTGCAACTTGCTTAATAAGGAATGGGTAAGTGCGTGACTCAACACGCCACAACCGCAAGTACAAGTCCAGACAGAAAGCTGGGTTGTCGGGTGCCAAATTGCGCAGTGTATTGAGAATTATGGGTACATTGTCCTTCAAGATAGCATTGAATTAGTACCAAAGTGAGAAATATAAAATTAATTTTCTTACCTTAGTCACCGCAAACTTTGGAAGGCCACGCAGTAGCTCCATTTGTATTTCAGGGTTTAGTTCGTTCCCCAGACGAAAGATGTAGGTCAAAAGAAAATCATAAGCGATGCCACTGTTCACTTTAATAATTTCCAGTATGACTTCATATATCTTGAACCAGCAGTCCACAGATGGCTCACGCGATAGAAAGAGAGCGCGCAGAAAGAGGTGCAGCCGCTGACAAAAAGCCGAATTGGACTTCACATTCAGTGCGTCAACGAATGCGAATACATCCTTGTACTCAGAAGCATCGAAAGACTCCACCAAGTTGGCCAAATCGAATGCTATTGCAATATCCGGATGATAATAACGTATTTGGGACGGCTCCAAATTCTTTGTGCACACCTTCTCAACAATGATGTTTTCTTCCGATGTTTGACCGGGCACGGTGACACCAAGAACGCGCCTAATAATTTGGTGCGCTAGCGCCAGGCCTTCTGAGGGTATGAATGCAGTCTGAGACATCCACTGAATGATACCGTCCAGACACATGTTCAGAATGTATTGATGCCCACAGCGTTCCTGTACGACTATAAATGCGATAATGCGAAGCAGATCTGCCAAATAGTTTGGTGGCAAGACATGTAACGCCTCTGCGAGCAAAATAAGTAGCACATTGTAATGATTGCGAGTGTGTTCACGCGAGGCATGAAGAACACGTAACACGCTGTGCAAGCTGGGCCGTGGATCGATGCCAAAACGTACAAGATTATTAATTAGTAGAGCTTGATATATGCATAAATCTATTGACTGTGCGTAGTCCTCCTGCTGCAGGAAATAATCAATTGCTTCGATAATTAATATACTGGTAAAGAGACACGTTGATGATGTGCTAAACTTGCTCCAGGCTAAAACTTCTTGCATTAGCGCCTTGGCCTCCGGTTGTTTGCGACTCAATGCCAAAAGGCAGGTCCAGATAGTTTTCGAATCATGTAGTGTTTGAGGATTACAGAGTATGTAGAGAAATACCGGACGCAAATATTCAATACTGTAATCCCTTATTCTGTGAACAATATGAACTTTGATGTGGCAATTGCTTTATGTTGGCTTAGGACTTACTGCTTATCGTGATGATTGCAGATGCTGACAATCTTATTGGATACATCGTTCATGTTGACGCCATTATTCTGCAGAAGCGTGATCAGCGGATGCTGTTGTGTCTTCAGACCATATTGGCTATGATAGATTTCACGGTTTTTCAGAGTGGCAGTTTTCCTTTTTAGGCTCAGCAGCAGAAGGCTGACGACACTTTCTGTTATGACCGTGTACTGGGAAGGGCTAAAAAATTATTATTATTAAAAAAAAATGAGTTCTAATGAACGTTTAGGAACTAGACGCTCCTACTTCCTACATCTACATAGTTAATCATTTCCAAATGCATTACTTTGATTACTTGGTGTGGCAGTTCAACCTCTATTGGTGGACGTTGTTCTTGCAAAGTTTTTAGAATTGCCATTAGTAAGCCACCCGCAACAAGGCGTCAACTTCACTTATTTTATTGGCATGTTGGGCGGACGTATGTTTACGTTGGCTTGCCGTAAATGTGCAATCCGTTTGTTTAACATTCAGCCACAACACACCCAACCCACTCAATTTAATTATCGCCAAGCTTCCAAGGTTAATTTGGACATTGTTTCTGTTTCTTGTTTCTAATGTTACAAAAATCCTTCAAATGGTAAGAGCCTCAAGTTCAATGCTGATTTAATTTCTTTACTTTTTTAGTCGTTCTGAAAATATTTAAAATAAGAGCACGTTGTACGAAGTAAAGTACAGGGTGAGCGAAACATTAATGAAGTGATTAAAAATATATTCTTTCCTGTTTGAGTTAAAAAACGGTAAACGTAAGTACTTCTTCTTACAAATGACCACACACCAAAAATTACATTTCGGCGACGTTTTTTGTAACTAGAGAATATCTATTGTATAAATAAATATTGTTATTTTGAACAATTTATCTTGCATTTCGTTAGCAAGGTCAAGAGGTGAACAATACAAGGTTTTAAGAGTTTGGTTTAATTAGTTTATTAAAATAAAAAAAAATAGCTTGGAAATGAAATCACGACCAAGAAATTGTTTCTTTTGACAAAGGGCCTAAGGTCAACGGTTTTATGTACACATAAATCCACAAATGGTTGTATTTTTACAACCTTAATCACTCGGTAGTATCAATAATCAAAATAGAGTAATTTTAATCTTAACCACAACTTTTCTTCCCGCCATAACCATTCACGCAAACTTCGTCTTTGGACACGCTACCGGATACTCGTTTCACGTCACGAGCATTAGCTGAGGTGTTAATAGCGTTAAGGATTGGGGTCAATGGGTCAAACAGAGGTTGAAAAATCAACAACGGCACAAATCAATGCCAAGTGTAACTGTACTAAGAGCGGAAGTAGTTGTAGCAGCCAAAAGTCTTTTTTGCAAGAAGCCCACAAAAAACTCATTAACTGCTATACCGGATAATAATTCTTTCTACTATGTTTTCAGCAAAACGCGTACTGGCTGCCATGACGTGCAAATTGCGGATGCATACATGTTAATTGGCACAGGTACCATGGCGCATGGTCGACGTCGACGAATGACTGCGGAAGTTGGCCTAAAGTGGCGCTAAGCCCGCTTCCTTGCACGCGAGTTCGTTATGATTGATTACGTACATTGCACACGCCCAGTTAACATGCGTTTAATTGGTTATTATCGAAGGGGCAAATTAATTCCTCACTTAATGAAATTAGTGCGTCATTCAGAAAGCACTTTAAAACTTTAAGTTGCGCAGCCATTTAAACCAATGCGATTGGCATATATGTTCGTAGATATGTATGCAGATTAGCGCGTTCAACGTGCCCTGCGTTTAGCTATGCGCATATTTAATGAACAGTTGCGTGCTAAATCAACGATTCGCCGTCAGACAGTGTGCAAGTCCTGTATTTCAACAAACAAACAAACGAAACACAAACTTAACTCTCTAACTTGTGCGGTGTAATTTATGCTCGTATCCTTGAAGCGATTTTTGTTTTTTTGTTGCTTTCATGCACTTTGTTTTAAATGCAAAAAAAGAGGAGTAACTTTTGTTATCATTCACTCGTGTAAAGAAGTTTGCCTTACCTGGAGTTGGGCAACATGGACAGCAGCATATTGAGAACATTGAGCAATTCGAGTACACCTTCTTGCACCAATCGTACGAAAGTTTGGCAGCTCATTAAACTGAGTTGAACATTGTCGGCAGATTTGCACTGAGTCTTCAGAAATTCAATTTCCTTGATTTGGTGTTCGGGTATTTTCTTTTCGCGGCAGTCACCGATTTTCTTGTAGATTTTTTCCAGGCATGTTGCAACCTTTACTACGGACGAAGCCGGTGTTATTGAATGGAATTCTTCCATTGCGAGTGAACTGTGAAAAAGAGTGAATTTATTAAATTGTTTGTTATGCTTAGCGGCCAAGACGCAAACAATAAATTTAAGGCACGTTTGCACACATTAACGCGAGCTAAAATTTTTGAAACTTCGACAACGCGATTCGCTGAGAATAACTTCCTAGTAAGTCCTTACGCCGACACGTCTATAACTCAAGTGGCCAACAAGGACCAAGCCAAATTTATATATATATATGTATGTGGATGTGAGTTTGTGGTACCGAAACGTAAACAAGTCGTGCCCATATGTTTAACAGCTGGAAGCCGACTGTGTATCGGTCTATACATTGTATCCGATAAAAACATGAAATTGGTCGTATTTTTTTAAAAATTTCTGAATCTAATTTTTTTTTTTGTAGTACAAAATACAAAAATTTTGTAAATATACAAACGATTATTTCACCTCTAACTTTTGAACTTAATCTTTAATTTAATTTCTCCCTTTTTGTTTTTTATTCCCTGGTACACAGTGTGTATTGGGTTTGTTTGAACAAAGAAGGGGAGAGTGAGACCCCATAAAGTATATACTCTTTATCAGGAAGACCATAGATATTGATTAAGCCATGTCCCTCCGTCCGAAGATATAGAGACTTGATATTTGGAGGATAGACTCGTGATGCTCGGCAGCAGATCAAGTTTGAACGGTTTTGTACCACGCCCTCTCTCTCCGGCTAAACCATCACCTCCCACTTTTTAAAAAGGCTATTACTTGAACACCAGAAGGGATAGAAATGTGAAAGTCGGTATGTAGACTTAGTAAGTGTAGCTCAAAGAGTAATAAAAAAAGAGTTCTTTGTTTGCTAAAATTAATAATTATATTTGACTATGCTTTTGTTTTCGTTTTGCGTCAAACAGTCGCATAGTTATGTTCTCGACGAGATCATCCCGAATGCGGTCATCAGTGATTGTAGATAACTCGGCCTTCAAGAAGTTTGCAAACGCCTCATCCATTTCAACCCGCCTCTTGAAAAATGTGTTTTCCGAGGCTTCCGAGTACATTTCCGTGGTTAGTGTGTCCAGCTGCGAGGGTTCTTTGCTATCGTCAAGGTCCTCCTGAATGATAGATTGTTCGCTATCCGAATGAGAGACTTTTGACTTTTTAATGACTGGCTTGAAGTCATCATCATAGTCATAAGGCATCTCCATTGAGTCTTCGTTTATTTGACTTGTGTACATGGAATGTTTTCTTTCCGCGCCAGTTTTGCGAACTTTCACATAGTCAAGAAGAAATGATAGCTTCTCATACCAAAAAGCAGTGGGAATATAGGGTTCACATTCGGCCTCGCTTTCATGGCTTTCTCTTATTTTGGACAGCTCCCTCGTGTACTGACCGCGCAAATAGTTCAGCTTATTCTGGACACGTTGCATTGAGTATATTAGTTCTTCAATCTTTGCAGTTTTGTACATACCTTAACTTCATTGATGCCAATGTTGGGCGACAGCTCCTTGAGCACACTGGTGATTTCCGAAATGGCCTCATGTCGCACTCGTTTGTTGTGGTAAAATTTATTTTGTGGGTTGTACAAACAGTCATGTCTTTGAAATAAGTCAATCAGTTTAAGAACAAGCGTTCGGGTCCAGTCAAACTGAATTTACGGTAATATTGATTAGTTAAATGTTCGTTATATGATATTGTGCCTGATACATACCCTGACATTATTTCTGTGCATGGTCCTGTTATTTAATTTGTATGTTTGTCAGACGAAAATACACATGAGTTTTTGTAAATTGTGTTGATGCGGCCGCAAGCCCCCGCGAGCAACAAGCTGTGTTAAGCAGCAAGCTAAATCCGATTGAATATTTCACATTATGTCCGCTTATGTTGCATTGTGATTCGCAACACTTAGGAGCTTAAACTTGCCGAACGTGTAGCTGTATCAGTCAAACCAGTGTCGAAAGTGACGCACTTGCGCCAAAATATAGGAAGCAGAAGACGAGCCGCCTCATTAAAAATGCTAGCAGCGGTCATGTTCGGTTGAGACCTCAAGAACATGAGCTATTTCAATATGTTCTTTAGTTTTTCTTCATTCCAGTGCTTGAAGCTGAGATACTGCACATGTTACTAAATTTTCCGGATAACGTCAGCATTTTCGATTGAACGCCACGAGGGGCTGGCGCCATCTGTTGTTACTGCAAAAAAAAAAAAAATGCCGAGAGACTCCATGTGATATGCAGTATGAAAACAGTCTTATCATTTTGCTAACGCTACAAGTTTTGTGACAAATATATGAATGTTCTCAGTGATCACTGCTATACCATTTCATAACAAAATTAAATAGGATGTGTGCTACGAGACGCCTTTAGGTTTACAGGAATAAGAACATTTTCCTTTCCTATCTAAAAATGGCTATATCTCCTAAACTATAAGAGGAACGAACTTAACATCGAACTGAAACTTCGTATGCACGCGGAGGAGTGACTCCCACTTTGTTTCCCGGCTTGATTATGTTAAAGTACCATTTATAAAATATAATCACTTATTTTTATGAAACAAATACTCAAGGAAAAACGCACTTTGAAGTTTACTGTTACAATGAAGAACAAACGTCAACCAGCTAGATTTCCTACTTCTGGATCGTTTGGTAAAAAGCGATGACGCACGTTTCCAGCGGAAGAAAAATGTCGCACAAAGGTTATTGTGCTTTTGTTTTTGGAATCCATTATGTTCTAATAAAAGCGCTTATGCACTGAGTGCTAATTATTTTTGTTTTAGTCATCGTTTGATCGCGTAGCGATAACAACCTATTGCGTCAAGCCCACTCATATGCTCATAATTTGTCTTTATAATACCGAAAATATAACGATTTTTCTTTATTATATAATTTGTAGTCTTTTTTTAATTAAATAAAAAAGTGTACACTGTTATTTGTTTATGTCGAGAGTAATGCGCTGAATAAAAAGGACCTTTCTTTTTTCTAGGTGAGCTAATGCAAGCAAGGTTTTTGTGAACGACTTCCGTTTCCGGCATTAAAAATTTAAGCCGTTTCTGTTTGATTTTCTTTTTGGTCGTGCTTGAGTGAATTACGCTCTTCTTTATTCATTTTCATAGTCTTTAATAGAACCAATTCACTGGCTAAGCTGTCATTACAATCGGATTATTCTTTGTGGAGCGATTTACGTAGGCAACTAGCATTGAGTCAACCACAAAAGCTTTAATTTGGTGACTTCATCTAACGGTTGTGTTCATTTTGTTTTGCGTAATTTATAATTTTCGTTTTTGTTTGCCGCTTGAAATGTTTCTCTGATTTGAAATGTCATACGTTCTTGAACCTGGTCGACTTTCTTATGCTGACCTTGGCTGCTTCGATGGCGCGAGGTTGTAAGGAACACGTGTCAATCAAATTTGCATACACACGTCAGTCTGCTTACAATCAGTTCAGTTCAGATCAGTCTGCCCGACGTCAACGCCGGCTTCAACTTCAATGGGTAACCACCAAGTACCCTCGAGGCGTTTGAAGCTGTGAAAACCTGTGCAAAACCAATCGCATCGCTTCAATTAAAACGATTTATTCATTATTAATTCATAAAACTCTGTTGAAAATTCTGTGCGAAACTTTCGTAAAATATTCAACACTGCTGCGATTAAAGCTCTGGTAAGTTTTCAGTTTCGTTGTTGTGACGCACGCCTGCTTGCCCCCTTCGGAGCACTTGAAAGTTCGAATCCATTTGAACGTGTTTTGTTCGACTTACGCACTGCAAAAATAAATAAATATGCACGAAATTTTTGCCAATGAATATTTATAGGTGCGACGGTATGAAATCATGTCTGTCAGTGCTCAAGAAACGCTACAAAATCCCCTTTGTTGTGTCGCTGACATGTGTCTGTGTCTGTGTTGGTGTTGTGCTTGTAAGTGTGTGAGTGTTTGGAATACTCTTTAAATGTTCCAGTGTACAAGTTATTGATTGAATTATTCATTCTTGTTAATACTTACAAGTGTGTCCGAGCGAAGCCAAGTTTCTTTGATAGAAGTCAAAAGTTTAATAGAAGCACCGAATTAGTCTTCTATATTGCCCAATTTTATCGAAGCGTCTATTCGCGTCTTTAACAAGCAAACGAAAAAAATTTGTCCCGTTCTGAACGATTATTGGACTATTGGATTAAATATTCTCGATATCGTAAATGAGACATTCAAACTTCGTTAAACTCAGAATAAGAAATAATTATTTTGCAAAAAGTGATTTACTTTTATGTAATACTGTTAGTTCTGCAGTAAATAAAGTACCTTGGCCTGCGACAGGAGGAACGAAGGAGGGGAATTATAATAGGCTTGAGTCTTCTGAGGGATCCTAAAAATTCGGCACTTTTGAAAATTCTTGTAATCTTTTAAATTTTGTAAAGTTTGAAACAATAACCAACAGTTTCGGGGGAAAGGCTTCGAATCTAATTTTTTTGCTTGCCAGAATTTTAGCAACAACATCAATAACAACAAAATCAATTAGCAACAAGTGTAATTAAAATTCAATTGGAGCTTTCAAATGCAAATTTTGCGGTTGCCAATCGAAAATTTGCATTGAAACATAATAAATTGTTTTAGTTTGTTGGTCCAGCATTCTGAGTGCAGTATCAAATAGACTCGAATGCATAGACACTTGTTTATGGTCGGACTCAAATTCAACTCTGAGAGAGACTTGAAACACCATCAGTTTTGTCAATTTGTTGTTCTTAAATTTTATTATTTTTATTTTTGTTATTTTTTTGTGAATTGAGAATTGTGTGTTTTACAAACGACTTTCTTCCGTATAGCAAAAAATGGTTTGATTTGCTTTTGTTTTATGTATGGAGTATATTTTCCACGTTTGATGGGCGATGTGTGGCGTGTTATAATGTGAAAGTGGATGCGAATGCTTTCATATTACAAAAAGCAATTCAAAATTACCAGTCTGCGAATGTGTGCGTTTGGGTATATTTGTATTGGCGAATGTTCATGTGTGCTGAGTAGAATACTCTAACGGTGTGTGCGAAAAAATCTAACAAAAATAAAGGGGAAAATATAATAGGAAAAACAAAATCCATTTCAGTTTAAACGAAGTTCGTTGTACCTTTTTGTTGAGCTTAAACTCAATGTTGTTCCTCAAGCATTGTCAACAAGCATATTGACTGCCTACACGGATATTGCTTTGTATTTTCCTCTTTTCGAATTAAAAACCGATCCATCCTATGTCGTTCTGCAACCATCTGGTGCATGTATTTGACCAGAACTAAGCATATTTTAAATATAAATTGAAGGCACTCGAACATGGTGGTTCAATGTGTCTAATTGAACCAAGCAGGACATTAAATCATTCATAAATTCGCACAAGCTTCATGTTCTGCCTTGGGTGCTTCAATTGTAAGTCAAAATACCCTTTTGCAAAAGTTGAAAGAAAAGAAAAACAAATAACAAAGAGTAAAAAATGAAATTTAAGTCAAATAAAGCCGACTTGTGACTTTTATAAGCGCATAAAGTTATTTTTCTTTTCTATTTCAAATATTTATTTTTACCTTGACCACATTCGCTTTGTTTGCTTGTTTGCTTGTTTGCCGTTTGTATTTATATTTCGCACATTAATTTTGCCAAACTTGTGTGTGTGTGAGCTTGGCTTGTGTGTAAGTGTTTTTTGAATGAAATTTAAGCCGATCATATGATAGAACAAATACTTGTATACATGGATGACAATAGACAGAATAACAATTTCTCAACGGCCAATGACAAAATCAAAGCCTCAAAATCAACCAAAAGTGTTGAGTGTTCTTTCTTTGTTCACAGTGAAAGTGTGTGACGTTGAACCATTAAATCACACTCTCAAAGCTCTAATCCTTGAGGGGATTTGCGTGAGCGTGCGTGCAGATCTTGTTCCATAAAGTTGCTTTGCTGACGCCTCCGTATAAATTTAAAACAACTGCGAAAATCTCATTTGTTCGGAAAGCTTAAGAATTTATTTTAATCTGACAATGGCTCAATTATTCTGTATTCAATCAAACAGTTCATATTTTTGTGGTCGGGTGGAGTGGAACTTGTGTAGAAAATATCAAATTGTGTTTTACTTCTCTGAAGTTATTAAAGTTGGATGAGGAAAGACAATTTAAATGCAAAGGCAGAAGCAGAAGCAGAAGGCACTGGCGTGTTCAAATAGTTCCGTAAGTTGACCTAAGAAAATCTAATTTATTTATTCATAATGATCAACCGAAATGTTTATTTTACCACAAGTGCTTAAACAACAAGTAGTAAAAGTCAACTGAAAACAAAAAAAAAACTGTTGCATACTTTCAGGCAAAGCCTTTGGGCTGGGCACGTTTAACACGATGGCAATAAATTTGAGCGAAACATTAATTAAGAACTTTAAACAGCGCACGGCGCTACTAAATGATGTTGACCTCTAGACCGCCCGTACTCATTGAGGGTTCAAAGTGGCCTTAAGACGGAATTTACACTTTTGGTCCGATGACCCGAATGGCATTTTGTTTCAGTATCGTTGTCCGGTCTCATACTCCCTGGCATACATGTATGTGTGTGTGTTTGTGTATGTGTATGTTTACACAGTGCATTCTGTGGTGTGCGCCGCAAGGGCTTGTGGTGTGCATAGTGTAAAAACAATTTTTTTACACTCAAAGGCGCACACAGACCCAAATTCAGCAAGTGTCGACGTGTGTTTTATGCCATTTAATGTAAATTTGGGCCTACATGTGTGTACATTGTGTATACGTGTGTGTAAGCATGTGAGAGTGTTAGTGCGAAATTTACAAAGAAAAAAAAGGAAAACATTTCAGTTTGCCATTTAACAACGTCAGTTCATTTTGCCTCTGCATAGACTGTAAACATACCTCCTCCAACGCCGTTTAGTCCCTTTGGCCGAGCACTCATTTCATAAATTCACTGCATAATAGCCTCCAAGTAGACGTATTCAAGTTGCTTATTTGCTAATCTCAAATTGAACTCTGTCGGGCTGAAGAGCAAACGACCGATCGGCCCACTTGTCGACCATTGAAGGTCGTAAGTGTCGGGACAGTTTATAGCACAAGTCTAAATTGTGTTTCATTGTGATTCAACAAAGCTCCAACCGAGTGGTTCAAGTAGTGTATGTTGTTCCTTTGCATGTGCAGAGAAATGTCGTTGAAAAGATGTCCAAAATTCCGGATTCGCAAAGCTCATGGTTTATATCAGGTTCCACTGTATACGAATTGCTGTCTTAATTAACATTGGGAAACATTCCTCTGTTTCTTAAAAATTATACTCAGCCACTTGGTGCATGTTGCAGTAAAAGTTACGCTTGGCAAAATCATTACTTTACGTAGTTTGCCACTTATTCAAACATCTGATTTCGAGCTGACTTCATTTGCGGTTTTCGGTTGGTTTTTGTTGTCCTTCAGATTTTATTGCCCAAACACAAACAAGTTACACAAATTTATTGGCACATGTTAAGTTCAAATTGGCATTGATGCTGTCAATCTGTGTCGGTGTGCATTTCAATTTGGCAACGTGTGGTCTGTGTGTGGGTGTGTGTGGGTGTGTGAGGCTCTGGCTGGTTGGCGCTCTTTGCCAGCAACAAACAAGCAAATAAAGTCAACCAACAAGTTGTTTGAGGATAACTGCAATAAATTTGCCAAGTCAATTTGTGTTAATTGTAAATAAACGGATGTTTTGTGTGGTGCCCGTAAGTGAAATGGCTTGTTTGTTCTTCAAGCTGCACTTAATTTTCATTCTCGTTACTTTGAAAACACATAAATTGTATTTGTAAGCGATAAAGTTTATAGATGATATTAAATAAGCGTCGAATTTAATTTTTATTATTTTATCAGATTGTTGGTAAGAAAAGTATAACTTGCAAAATTTGTTGTTCTCTTAATCTATAAATATAAAATATTGTTTATATATTTAAGCATGTTTGTTGTACTCGACACTTTTGTGGAACTGAGCCAGCCGCCAAGCCCGCCAATACTTTCTTGCAGGGAACGCAAAATGCCAATTGGAATCTTTAAAGTAAAAATTATTCGTTTAGCAAAGCAGAGGTTGAATGTTCTTGATAATTCTAACTCACACTTAGTGCTTGAAAGACAACACCCGGATTGGCTTGTCCATTTGAGTGGCTCTCTCCACTTGCGGTTACCGATGGACCGACGTATGCTGGACGCTGCACGGATTTGATTACCTTACGACTCTGCACAACTTTGGACTCGCCACTGGCGGGGGTCTGTGAAGTGAAATAATGGAGTTATCAGTTGAAAACGTTGCACACTGAAGTGTTTAAATAAAATGTAAGCCACAGCCAATAATACACGAAAATATTTAAAATAAAATGTTAGTCTGCTTATGAAATATGATTAAATGAAATAAATAGAAATGAAATAAAATAAAATAACTAAAAATATGCAAAATTGTCAGAAATTAAAAAACCACAAACTACAAATTACGGATGACGTAACATCTAAAAAATTGCGTATTATTTGCAATGTTTTGTATAAATGAAAAATATGTCAAATGCAAAACGGCAAGTTTTAAAACGAGAAAAATAATTCGAATGTTAAATGCCAACAACAAAAAAAAAAAAATTAAGCTGCATTGTGGTTGTCAGCCACAATTTTGTTGTTTTTCTTCTTTTTTCCGTAAATATTTGCATGTTTATACAATCTTAGTATTTCACGTAAGGAACTCACAAAAACTGAAGTCACTAGCCCAACACAACGGAACTGTCAGCTGCAGTAGGGCAGCCAGTATTGTTTACAAACATCACTTAAAAAAAAGTGAATTGCATTAGGTAGATAGGGAGATCCAGATCTACCTTTACTATCTCCATTTCCAGGACTATCTCCTTTTATTCTGTATTTTTTTGTTTTTACCTGACGGCTTATGAAGGAAACGATATGATTTGATATGCAATCGTATTTTTTAGCAAGTTTAATAGCTGGTTACATTTTAATATATTGGGTGATGTTGGGGTTGTCTGAACTGTTGAAGACTTTCATGTATGAAAATAAAGTTAATTGCTAACTTCGAAAAGTCCAGGCTGGGAGTAATTTGCACTAAAACAGACGGACGGACTGATAGGCATGGGCAGAGGGTATTTAAGAATAGAAAGAGACGGAACCACTCTCCAAACAAATCCCCTCGCTAACATGACTTTATCGATTCACTATACCCTTCATTTAGTTGGATATGCCTTCTTCTGTGCGTTGCAAACCGAATGACAAAATTAATGTACTCTGTACTCGCAAGGGTGTACAAATAAACAAAGCTTGTGTCAATATGTTGTGTGCTGTGTGTGTGTGTGTGTGTGTGCGTGCATGCGTGTGTGTCCCTCCGTGTGCTTGGCTACATTTCAGCCATTATTCAAGTCCAATTGTATTTGGCGTAGCCAGTTGGCCATCGATTGCTGGCCGTTTGAGTCTACACCGTTACCTGCAACAATTGCTGTTGCTCCACCGCTTCTTTTGTCTGCTGGGGGGCAACATAATAGGCAAGCCGTGCCGGCTGCCGTGGCCGCTTGGCGCGTTTGCGTTGGCGTCGTTCACGCTCGTGCACAATTATAACGCTTGCACCGTCATTGGCTACGTCGACGCCGTGGTTTAAATCTGCTGTGTGGGCTGTGCTGTTGCCGGCGGCGGCTGGTGTTGCACCTTGATTCTGAATGATTTCAGATTCAGCGCGCACAACGCTGCGGTCACGCTAACAATTTGTGAGATTGGTGCGATGCATGAGTACAAACAGACATATGCACATGAATGAATGAACAAGCACGTTGACAAACAAAGCGCATGCAAAGCAATGCGCAAAGTCGTCCAGATCATTGAGTTAATGCACAAACAACGGTGGCGCGCACTTACCTCACTGTGCCTGATGAGCGTGTACTTCTTTGGCGGCTTCACCTTCTGCACATAACTGGTGAGCAGCGGAGCGGGCGCGGAGGTCACCGGGCCAGCCGAATGGGCCGGCTGTGCTGCTGAATGAACGGCCTGGTTGCTTGAGAGCGTATTGGAGACGACTTTGCCATTGGCATGAGCTTCGGAGCCAGCAAATCCATGCTCGCCTGCGCTGCCGCCGAGCAGTGCGCTGGCGCCGACCGCAGGATTCGCCTCAGCGCCAGCGTAAGCGACACCAGCAGTGCGGCCTGCATAAAGTGTAAATGATTAGTGGTAAGTGTTGATCTCAGCAGATGTTTGTACGCACCATCGACTTGACCGCCCAGGCCGGCTGCGGCTCGAGGACCCCATGGCGTGCCGGCTGAGGCGCTTAGGCCGCCGTGAGCCGCGTTGCCGGTGAGCAGACCACCCAGACCGGCATCGGCGTGATAGCCACCAAAGTTCACGCCTACTTTGCCATCCTTAAATGTCACAAACTGAAAAAAGTTACAGTTTTAATTATAATTAATTATGAATAATATCGACAACAGTCAAAAAGAGTATGCAATAATTAGGACATAAAAATTACCTTAAATTATTACAATATTATTATTATATAATATATGATACATGTGTATATAGAGTATATTTTAAAAGAGTAAAAACTCATTTCAAAAAAATAAATAATTAAATTCTGTAATATGTCTGAGTTAAGTCTCTGACCCGGTGGGAGTTTTATCGGATAGTACTGTTTACATTATATATTATATACATACATATTTGTTAGATACAATTGCTGTCAGTATGCAGATACAGTATAGTTAGTAACAACAACAACAACATGCTCATTAACAAGTGTGCGTATCAAGTCGGAATATTTCCCATTTATCAAAACTGTTCAACTGATAAAGACAAATGCTCTCAAAAAACAATTTATTTTTCGGGTTGAGCGTAAAAGTATATTCCATCTTATGAAAATGAACTGTGTCAGAGCAATTGTATAAATATTGAAATGGTCGCCTAGTTAGACATTTTGAATTTGTTTGCTCAAACGTTACTGGAAACTCCAATATGAGCTCGAGAGCGACAGCAGCAATAACATAACGCAAATAGCAACACCTGTTGCCCCTGCTACCGCTGCTCGTACCTACTGCCACCTTCTGCTGACGCCGCTCTCTGATAAAAACATTCGCAGCTGATAAGTTATTTGGGCTCTTAGTCAAGCGCCGACCAGTGACTGCCGAAGTCACATTTGATAATAAAAGTTTCAGTTTTCGGCGCAGTGCTCACAGTGCAAAAGAAATAATAAATAATCAAATAAAAATAATATAAGAACTTCTTGTCATGGCCATGCCAAATGCGACTAGTTGTCGCTGGCTTTCCGCGCCTCTGCCAATGGTGTTGCATATGGTGTTGCTATTCGAACTGTTGTTGTCTGTCTGTGCTGGCGTGGAGGCGGCCACTGTCACCTGGGGCCATGTCAACAAATATGCGTTGAGAGTCCACGAACAAGATGTGCGCTTGGGGCAAGACCAACGCAACGCAACCATCTCATATCCTCTTGAGGTGAGGCAATATACACGCACTCAGTGACCCAGTCACACAGTGAGTAAATACTTTTGGTTTTTTAACCTTGATAATGTTGTTCTTGTTGTTGCTGGTGGCTTATTGCGGTTGCCGTTCATCGTTTGGCACAGGGCGTATTGAACGAGTATAGAATTACGGCCGTGCATGCGTACGACATGACACCTATCGGCTCCGCTCCCCACGGCGATGACGATGAGGTGTCGGCATATGATGACAGAGGCGCCACAGTCGAGCTGTTGAGTGGTGGCGTCGGTTACAACTTCACCGTTGTACGTTTTCAAAGGCTCGCTGGGAATACGGGCGTCTCGTATCAAGGCGATGTAAGCTTTAAGTTAGTCATTTACGGCTTGGATTTGTAGTTGACTAACAAAGACATGATGTTTATTTTGTTGTGATATGTGTTTTTTTCCTTGACGACACGTCTGTGCAATTATAGTAGTGATAATTATACAAAATCATTTCCTTGATTAGGAATTGAGACAAAGATAATGATGATTGTTTTTGGTTTTTTTTTTTATTTTTTTAAAGTATACGCGTTTTGATTTATTAATCAAGCAAGTAGACATGTAATTAACACTTGGACTTGGACACTAAAACAAAGTTCAGTTTGCTTGGACCGGACCATGATTAGAGGCGTTGAAGTTGTTGTGCAACAATGTTTCAGTCACTACATTTCGATTCTATGCAAATGAGCATCATGAGTTTGTGCGATGCATGAGTCACTTTGTCGATGCCACAAACTGTAACCAAATCAACGGGTTGCGTCTTCGAAAGGTTGACGTAGATACACGCATTAATCAAATATTGACATAATCGCCCTTTGGCAAGTATCGAGTTGGCGCTTCGTACGTTTATCTTATGAGGCAAGAAATGCCAGAAAACAGACATTTTCGTCTTATCAGGAGAATTCATAAATTTGTCTTCTTTTTATTGTTTGTTCTCACCTAAGGTCTGAGTGATTTATAAAACAACGAGTGCGTTGTGAATTTTTATTTAGATAGCAAATTAAAGAATAGACATCAAATTTATTAGTCTCATATATGAAATTTCGTTACTCAAATCATCGCAATGACGTATTTTCACACATTCTGTCAGAATATATTATCTCTTTGTAGAATACTTAGTCATTGAGAGAGTCATTGTCATCGTAAGTCAAATTGTTATCGTCTTGAGTATTTAAACATGCGACCATATTAAACAGACAATGACGAAGGTAACAGAGATCTTTCGGTCGTTCTCGAACTGTTGAAAGTTTCATGTGCTGTCATATATATTAAGAATACGGAAATCTATTAAGTGCTAACATGATTGGTTTGTTGCAAAGTTTACTATATACAAAATGGATCTTGCTGATTGAAGTCAATTCGTTTATTGAAAATAACCTTTTTTGTATGACAGCCTTTTGTGCTACAAGAAGTACCAAAGGAATAACGACCGGATATTCCAGCCGGGACTCAATTTATTTGTAGTCTTTGTGAAGTAATTGCTCCTTAAATAAGACCAGTCGGTTAAACTTGATCAACCCTCCTTTTCTGGCAACTCTATTAGGCACTATTAATTTCTATTAAATAGCATGTAAATAAAGTCTTAATAGTTTTTTAATTGCGGTTTTTTTTGTCATGTTAAATTGTTGCTGGTAATCCCTATGTTATGTTGAACCTCAATCTAGTAGGCTTGAATAAGAAGCCTATTTATTTTTATAACAGAAAACTATTAACGAAACTATTAAAAGGAGTCTTAATATTTTTTTTAAATAGGGTTTTCAAAATAGGCAAATATAATTTTTATTAATGATAAAAGATTATTTCAGTGTGTTCGCTTATAATTTCTTTGTGACTAAGATGACTTTCAATTATCATTGTTGTTGCTCTGACTTTATTATTATTTCTCTAATGGGGCGGCGTGTGTATAAATAATTAAATTCATTTGACTGTAAGCAAATTGTGGCTTAAAGCATTTTATTAAAAAAGCGAAATAAACACAAAAATGAATGTTGAACGTTAAATTGCATGCATTTAACTGCCGCACAAAAAAAAGGAAGGTACAAAGCAAAACAAAAAAAAGTAACAAAGAATTTGGCAGTATAGGCATGGCAGAGGCTGGGGCTGAGGCAGATCCTTGTCGTTGCACTTTATGGCCCCAAATTCTGATTTCAATTTCACTGAAGGCGTTACAAAGAACGAAAATGGAGAAAATGGAGCGGGTTTTCCCACCGGACACCCAAAAGTAAAATAAAAAACTTTTGGCATTATTTTTTTTACGATTCGTTTACTTTATATGTATGTATATATAAATTCCTAGAGTTGAACCCGCGAGAAAAAAGGTAAATGCTAATTTCGCGCATGTCGCGATTAAAATCTATTAAATTAGCCTTTTTGGTTGCTGCACGTTTAAGGCTTTGAATGAATGAGTGAGTGCATGAGGACGGAAGGTAAGCAAAATGGTGACAATGAATTTCTCTATTTTTGCCGGCATTGCTATGCACTTGATGGCTGTTGTCGTTGTTGTTGGCTAAGGGGTAGAAAGGACTTTGTTGTGTTTTGGTGGTGCTTTGTATGTGTGTGTGTGCAGAACGGTAAAGTTGGTTCAGCTCAAGGGCACGACATCAACTTGCACTTAAACTTACTGACATACACTCGCTTGGGTAAACGAACGTGCAACGTGGCATGCAACTATGACTGTTGACAATGCCGCAATGGTGTGGAGAAGAGAAGTGAGTGTAAGGCAAAGAAAAGCACTGCAATATAGTTATAGCATGGCCAGGACGTGCCGTAGCGACAATATTCAAGTCCTTCTGGCAAATGCTCACCGAGTACATTCACACCGATTTTTTTGCAAGTGGGCGTGCGGAAAGTTACATGTGGCAGCCACAAGAGTGGAAACGCACAAACAAACGAAGGTAAAAACTGTTGAAAGCGCGAAAGATATATGCGATTGCAATAACTGAGGTTCGGCGTACAATTGCGTCTTTAGCGACAACAATGCGGCCATAGAATGCTCATCTTGTGTGTGGCTGTTTTGCCATTTGCATCCGTAACTTCACAACATGTTGGTCAGACACGCTTCGAAAATTCAATTTTAAATTCGAAGCGTTTGAAATTAAAGTGCATAACTGCACAAAGAAAGTTTGTGGTTGAGCCAAGTCATGTTCAGTCAAAGGCAAAGGCAAACCAAATGCAAAGTCGTAATTAATAAACAATCATCATAAAGATTGATGACATTTTGTGGTTGCGTAAGCAATTCAATTCAACTTTAAAACATTTTCATAAACAACTCAACTTAATAACGTTTTAGCCAAGTTGATGCACAAGTTCAAATAAATAATTAAAATGTTAACTTGTCTTTAGTGCATGCCATATGAAATATCATGTAACCAAAACAGTAATTGAATTTCGTTGAACAAGAACGTCAACAACAAACTTGCACAAGTAATGTGCCGGTGTGTGTGTGCCCTGCAGTGTTGCCACAAGCCACAAACGGCATCAAAGCCAAAAATATGTCTATGCCAATATTAATTATAATGATGAACATGAGCAACATAATGATGACGATTTCATTATCGCAGGTGTTGTTGTTTGTTGTTGCCTCTAGTCGCACGCATTAGTTCGCCATGGTTTTGCGGTTGAAATAGTTTTGCTTTTGTTTGTTTAGCAAACAGCAACGCAGCAAATAACGCAGTTTTGCCAAAATCCATGTAAATACACGGTCGGTCATTTGGCAACACTGCCGCTGCTCGGTTGCAAATGCGAATGCCACACCAAAGTGTCTAATTAAAATATTTTGATTTGTCGAAATGATATTAGCCAACTGAGTTGCCATTAATTGGTAATGCCAACAACACGAACCGCAAAAATAATAGAAACATGTTGCCGCACCTCAGCGCCACAGAATCAATCAATAGAACGGTAGGCAACATGTCGACTGTTTGGTGCGAGTCAAATGCCGTCAGAGGGCGCTGGCTGATGGGCTGACGGGCAAGTTCATTGGCGTGTAAAGTGTCAAAATGCGTTGAATGTGCAAATTTGTTTCTAGCAATGTTAAATATACTGTTATTTATTTATGAATCCGTGTCAGCGCACAAAATACACATATGTACACAAGCAGACAGACACACACACACACCACACTCATATAATTTTTTGTGGCTCCATTTTAGTTGGAGACAGTTTCATCATTGATGACAGATGCGACTGTTTTACGACATGTTGAACTTTGAGCCCTGTCAAAAGCATAATGACATCACGACTGACTCAGTTTTTCATTTCTCACTATTTTAAAGAGTTCGCATATTTTTTTATATAAAATATCGTTTCAATAATGTATATGACATATGTAAGTCATGTGTAAATTAACACTTTAAGTCCATTTGCGTGTAACGACTATTGAAAAAAACATGCCTTCAGGCTTGAAAACTGCCAAGTTAAAAGCAAATACACAGAGCTTAAATTATTCAAAAATGTACGACATTTAATCAGGTTCAGAACTTCTATCGATTTCTCTTTTGTGTCGCTGCTTCGCCAGCTCGAAGTTTGACGGTCTATTATATTAAAGGTGAAATTTAGTTGGTCAAACTTTGCCTAATTGGCCAATTTCTATACTAAAGATATATAAGAGTATTGCTAAAAGTTATCTTTACCATTAAAGTCCACTCGATTATTTAACCTATAATTAATTAGCGCCAATTATGCGTCAATTGCCTTTCTTCGCAAATTACTATTATGCGAAATAAGCAGAGTAATTAATCTTAAGCATATGCACAGCCATTAATTTCATAGCACAATAAATCATTGAAAAATGTTGCGAGAAACTCACCTGCGGTGCGACAATTGTTGCATGCAACAAACATATGGCGACAATTAGGCAACGCATCTTAAAGCTCGTTCTATGTTAAAGACTTTGAGCTACACACAAATTCCTTCACTCACTCCCTTACTCACTCACGCACGCTTTCAGTTTGTGGTTACGTTGGAAACAAAAGACTTGTTTTGTATGCCGCACGCGCCGTCAAGTGATTTCTTTTGCGAAGTATTTAATATGCGAAATATTTTTTTGTTCAATTTATACTTTTTTTTTTTTTTTTGTGCTCTTCAAACTCAATTTGGGCAACTAAAAAGTTCTTCTCTCTTTTTCGTCTTTGTTGGCAAACAACTAAACAAAAGTGAGTTTTTTTCTTTGTTCTGAAGCGAATTTAAAGTTGAGATTCGATTGACTGGCGATTCGGTGACTGCTCGCGGCGCGTTTCCGTCTGGCACTGTTGCTTGGCTCGGATCTGTAGGTTGCTTAGTTCGGCTTAGCTGGACTGATCTGACC
This sequence comes from Phortica magna, assembly GCA_037044515.1. Classification (NCBI taxonomy): domain Eukaryota; kingdom Metazoa; phylum Arthropoda; class Insecta; order Diptera; family Drosophilidae; genus Phortica; species Phortica magna. The sequence goes on from JBAMBP010000154.1 coordinate 51,484, forward strand.
AACTACTGCTGCTGCTGCTGCTATTGCTACTATCGCTGCTAAGCTGAGCTGAGCCGAGCTAAGCTTTGACGTATTTTTTTTTTTGCTGCCTTTGACGCTTGACTTGAGTTGCGTTGTCTCGACTCGGCTCGGCTTGACTCGGCTTGACTTGACTCAACTTGGTTACTTGTTGTCCGGCGCAATTAATATGTAAACGTTTATTTATATAGGAATTTTTATTTTACATTTCTGTGTATTTTGTATTTTGTGCGCGTTTAATGTGCCAAGTGCCAAGTGCTTGACAGAACAATAGCAATAACAATGAAAACAATAACAACAACAACCACAACAGAAACATCGTTATCTGATTTGATTGTTATGAGGAATGAACTTTAATATGCAATGTTTTTAATCTCGTTGAGCTCAACAGTCCTCAAGAAGTTCAAGTCATGTCTCTTAAAAGTTGTTGACTTTTGGTTTTTGTAATTTTAATTCAATTCCTTATTTTGTTTTTCCCCTAATTTTTTGCGTGCAATTATTTGTGGCTTAGAATCGAATATGTTGGTCATTGTGCATACGCCGTGGTGTGCGCGAAGTGTAAATTATTCCTCAAACAATTAGCAACAAAGTCGTGCAACTTTAACGATTTGCAGCATTGAAAATGAATGCGGCATTAAACCGGTTTACTAAAACAACTTATTTTAGTTTATTTTCTCGTTCAGTTTCAGTTGTTGTTGTTTACGCTGAGACAGACACAAAAAGTCGTTCGCCAATCGACGATATTCGTTGCAATATTGCAACTGCATGAGTATTGCAGAATTTTAAAGCGAAACAAGATATAAAAAAGAAAAACAACCCAAAGTACAAAAAGCGAAACAGACAAAAAGTTAAAGACCAACATTGGATCGTAAAACAACGACAAATAAAAGTTGCACAGCTCTTTTAAATGTATAATGGTCTTTTTACTGCTTCTTCATACTTTTGCATTTATGTGTTTCTGTTTGTGTTTGTGTGTATGCGTGCGTGTGTGTGTGTGCGCAAGTGCAAGATTTAAGTGAAATAAGTACAATAATAAAATTCGCAGCTTTTAACAATTGGCCGCGCATAGCACGCTCCAATGAAATTGCGGGTCAATTATGGTCTCGTTGTTGAAGTGGCACGGCAACTTCGTCGCAGTTGTTGTTGTTGTCATTACCAACGAAGCGTTGCTTGCGGCAAGCTGGTTGAAGTCCATTGCAGTAGTCTGTTGAAAGCCGCCAATAACGATGGTTCAAAGTTTAATGTTGCATGGCACTGTAATACTTGCATTACAAGCACACGCACATTGAGCAACAACATCGCAAAAATGTTAATGTTGCTTGTTGTATTACACACACACACACATACACACGTATATGTATGTACAGAGTACATAATCATGTCTAGGTTAAGTGCGAACTTTATCTGAAAAACAGAGTTAACTTTTGAGGCATTTTCAATGGCAAAACTTTTGAAACAAGTTCGCTCATACTTGTGGCTGAGAACAACTGTGTTTATCTGCAAGGTCGCGGCTTTAATCAGCAAGCCGATTGTATTTTGAAGTGTAATTAAAAACAATACTCATTCACATTTATGTGCGTCATAACATATACACATGTACAATATATATATATATATATATGTAAACAACGGGACTTTTTAAATCTCTTAGGTCATGAAATCAAAATACGTTAATTAAATTGTTGCACATTCAGTTTTTTTTCCACTAAGTTATTTGTATTCATTCGAATTGACAAGGTAATCTTCACTTATATCCTGGCTTAAAAACGTTCGCAGTTTAAATTAATAAACAATGTTTATTTATTTTTATTTTAAGAGAATTTAAAACATTATCCGTTATTAAGATTAAATGAGAATGCCAAAGAGCTAGACAGGAAATCAATCTGCTTCGATTTCTGATTCGAGCGTATCTGAAAATGTTCTCCCATGTGCTAATTTACACAACAGACTCTCGAAAAGCAAAGTTCAAACATTTTTATTTTAATTAATCTGGTGAAATTTTATTCTAATTTACTTGCTCATTTCAAATGCAAATTGTGTAGTCTGTTCAGTTATTTGTTTTTGTTGTATTTTGTCAGAAAGCAATAAACCCGAAAAAATATTCGTTCGTGGGTTGTTGCTGCCTAGAATTTTATTGCGTGCCAAATGGTCCTCTCTTCTTCAATCTAGTCCAGTATAAAATTTATTTTTCAGGCAGGGTTTTAGTGCATTCGCTAGTTGCCTTCGCTTGTAAAAATTATCCGAAGCATTCTTATCATTTTGCCTGCGTTTAAGTATTTCTAGCAAATAATTTTTTTAATTAAATCGCATTTAGTTTTTTGTGCGAGTATGCTCTGCCACACTTTGTTCGACAGTGGTCACTTGGTTCATCCAATAAACTTAACCGGCAAGAGAAATTGACGGCGACAGCTCGTTCGTAGTTAGACTGTTTCTCAAAGACCAAAAATTATACAGATCATAGTTTCTTGAGGTATGATTGGACCACCTTAGAATCTCAGACCTTTCACTTTTTTACAAAATGTAACACTAAACAAAATCGTAGGGTCCCATTTAAAGTTAAGAGAACTATTAATAATTAATCGGGTAATTGGAAATCATAGCAGGGTATTGTTTGTTCGACTATATCCCATTCTTTTTTATTGACCGTTTCCTCTCCAGTTTATGCAAATTTTAATAACGAATCATGTTGGAATTCGATTATTTTGAAAACAATTAAACGATTAAATTCATATTTACACTTGAGTGAGTTCCCAATAATTTGGCGTTGTGCCGGACATCTACCAAAATCGATTTGAAGCCAATTGCAGTTCGCCTTGTGCCAGAGATCTCGTTTAGACGGTTTTCACAGTTATTGATTGGTGATTTTGTTAATTTCAGCCTCATCCGATATGACATCAAGGGCGTGGCCAGGAAGGAAAGGGTTCGGTACTTCCAATAGTGAATTAGGTCTGACTTAAGCAAAAAGTTGTCAGATTTATGTGAAAAAGAGATTTTGGGGCCCCCTTTGTGACAAGTTGGCTACGCCCTTGTTTGACATGATGTTTTTTTCTGTTACTAAAAGTATGCAACACTTTTTTAACTCTTCTTGAATCAGTAGATCGTAACCAATTTATAGGAAAGCTGCAAAAAGGCTGATAAAACCAAAATGAAAAAAGTAAAAGCTTTTTAACTTTTAAAACACTAATTTAAAGCATATTTTTAATCATAAACAATATATAATTTAGCGGCATTTTGAGAGTTAGTTAGTTAGTTTTAGCATAATAGCGTATTCATTTTGTGGAAACCAAACTTGCAGGGCTGCATCTCTTATAAATCATGAGACAAAGCGTAAACCCGAACGATCGACTTCAAGTAATTTGAATCCTACAGTTGTTAGTGTTGTTCTAAGTAAACGTATTACTTTTTAAGTCAATTTGATTTAAATTTCAACTATTTTGCTGTCAGTTTGTTATATTTTATTGAAAATTTCAAATTACACTTGCGCTAGAAATGGAAACATATTTTTACAAGGCAGTTAATGGAATAGTGATAAAGAATATTTTATATGTGATGATGTAGTGAGTAAACTTCAATTGTTGAGATTAAAGTTAACCCCTGAAGGTGCTTTGTTGAAATTGAAATGGCTCGAATCGGTTACCAGTGCCGTAATAGAATTTCGATTGAAATTCAACCCAATGCAAGCGAAGGGTATGCAAGAAAGCAGACAGTGACTCCATTGACACCAGAATGGCCAAAGTCAAAACAGCCCAGAAGACAAAGGCCACCGAAAGTACGATTGCTTTCAATGGTATGGCAATGTTGGGTATTAATGCTTTTTGTAGTATCATGTTCCAAAGCACTTCTGACAGTTGGAAGTGGGCAAGGGAAAGTGCCCACAAACGTAGATAGGAGGCCGTGTGCGAGACGGATCCTAATACAGTTTCGATGCAATGTATGGCAGAATGAATCCAAACGTCGGACATACTAAACTGATCCAGTGAGCATTGTGAAGGTTTTCCCTTCAATAGGTGCCTACTTGACCCCCCATCTGAGTGGGATTCCAGGCTGTATCTGAGCGATGATTGAAATTCAGTAATAGCATCATGTGTCTCTTCCACTGAAGAAGGTCTCTGCTTGAGTGATCTCCGTTTATGCATGAGGTAGATTGGCTTCCCGGCGAATATAATGGGCACAGTTACAAAAGCAATTACAACCAGTATCTTTTGAACAATCATCTGACCTCTATACATAGTTGGCTCACAGCCGGGCGTGGATTTGGCGCTTTTCTTGAATAGAATCATGTCAATAAATGTTATTAAAATTGATGGAGCACAGGCGGTGTTGTATGGCGAATCGTGATGGCCGCCGAAGAATATCCATTTGAAGAATATAAGAAAGACTAAGTAGCCGAAGAGGCAGAGCATAAAGATGATGGATGGCATGACGACTAAAAATAAATCGGCCAGTTTTCGTTCCTCAAAAGCGTTTACGGCCGATAAGATTAAGCCGCACATCATATGTGAGAGGCCAATAATAATCGATATCTTCATTTTCAACGAGTTTTGCGTAGTGATTGAATCCTCGCCAGCTACATGCCACATTGGGTCAAATCCATACCAATATGGTTTTCCAGTGAAGTGTTTCGGCAAATTAACATTCAACATGTACTTATTGCTCAAAGAATCTATTGTCTTTTCATTGTAGCGAGCTTGCCAAGAAGAACCGAACACGTTGAGGCACTTACCCATGAAATCGTTGTAACAGAATCCCGCATACATAGAGAACAAGCCCATTAGGAAAAGGATATAGCGACCACTATAAACGATGTTAAACACTTCGTTCTCATGTTTTTCGGCTCGCTTTCGATACTCAAACATTTTTTCCTTCCGAATCATGTAATAAGCGATAAGTGCAATTATAGCACCGTGTCCAATGTCGCTGTACATTAAGGCAAAGAGAAATGGAAACGTGACGATGGTGTAGGGAGCTGGATTGAGTTCGCGATAGTTGGCAATGCCATACGAGTCAATTAAATTCTGAAAGCCAATAGTGAATTTATTCACATGGAAGTAAGTCGGTGGAGTAAAGTTTGCTCTAATTTTGCGTTTCTGTAAGATCGGCGGAAAAATCTCCAGCTCTTCGTTGTCCACAGACCTTTTGCAGCCACGTGATAAGGCTTCACTCACCGCTGCGACATTGCGGTCCGGTATCCAACAGTCGGCTTTCAGATACTTTTTGTGATCGGCCATTTCCTCAACACTCAACTTGTTGAGCAAGACGTATGCCATTAGTGACTTTTTTACGTTAATCTTCCAGATGTAGATATCGCTTGCGGCTTGCACCAGGATCTGATAGCGCTTGTTGTCCATCTCAGAAAGCGTTGTCTGAATGTACGTAATATCTTGTTCCATCTTTTCTGCAAGTTGAATGCGTGCTTGAGGCGATTCGGGACACTCGTAGAGCGTGACATGATAAGCTTTACACAGCTTTAAAATCTTATCGCTTGGGAAGCTGCCTACGTTCAATAAGATTATAACGTATTTTCGCTTTGCTTGGGCTTTTCCGGTGCGATTATCTTCGGTAAGGGGACTGTTTTTGATTAGAACATTGTGGCCAAAGAAACGGTATATCATCAATCTAAATGACCGAAAAGTGTCGACATAAATGGTGCCGGCTAAATAGTGCAGTTTACCAGAACCAGCGAGACCGTCCGAGGCCGGATGAAAATCGTCGTGAACAAGCGTTGCCATTTCCGAATCAGAGTACAACAACGTGGATGACTTGATCTCGTTTGTGAGGAACTGATGCGCCTTGGTAATTACGACATGCCATTCCTTCAACATTATATAGCGTTGCATGAGTTGACGATAATTTTCGAAAGAATTTGTGAGCTTCGTATTATAATCATCTAGCATCAGCTCGATTTTGTGTAGTTCTTCCTCAGTTGGTTTGTAGTTCTCATCAACATCTGGATAGAAGACCATTTCTATACCGGCATCCTCAAGCTCTTTAGCAATGAAATTTATGGTTTGCTGCATAGCGAGGCATCGTTGGACATCATACACGTACATCAGGTTGGGTTCCTCGTCATTATCAGGATCTAATGGAATGAACTCAACGCAACCGCAGTAGCCCAGCTCGATCGCACAGCCATATGCAGTCTCCACATGGAACATCATCAACCACAGCGACATTTTTTCACTACGGAAGAAAGACATTGCCGGCTGGTAGAAGCAACTGTTGCCGGCTGGTAGAAGCAATTCAGAGTGGCGTTTCCTTTGTCCAAAGAATTGAATTTAAATAAACATATTCTTAAATGAAATGTGATTAAATTAAAATTTTCTTATGTGGAAAAAGAGTCGACTTTAGCTGAGATTCGATTAAAGACTAGATACAATGGCCAAACATTTGACACAATATGCCATGTAAGTTCATTTTTATTTTGGAAAATGCAAAGGTACAGAGATAAGGAACAGTCGTGTGCACAAGAAAACGATAAATTTCGCAATGCCAATTTCAATGAAATGAATAGAAACATTTTAAAACATTTGAACAAAGATTCACTTAATTTCTTTGATCTCTTTAGGATCGAACGGTACTTCGTTCAAACTTAAACGGTGAGAAGTATTCACCAGAACCACTGTAAAATTTCGACTGAAATTCGACCCAGTGCAGACGCAATGTGTGCAGAAATGCAGAGAGACCTTCCATTGACACAAGGATGGCAAGCGTTAAAATAGCCCATACAAAAAACATTATCAAAATGAATATTGGCCGAAGCCATGGTGATTCAGTCTTTAAGGCCATTTCGAAGACCATATGCCACAGCACTGTCGACAACTGATCATGAGCAAGAGACAGCGCCCACAGTCGTAGATAGGAGGCCGTGTGCGAGACAGAGCCTAAAACAGTCTCGATGCAGTGTATAGCCGAATGAATCCAAACTTCAGACATGTCAAAGGTCACAATTTCGGATACTGTGTCTGGTTTGGCTTTTCTGAGGAGCACGGGATCATCTTCGTACTCCAGAGTATATTTCAAAGATGTTCGCACCTGGGATAGGGTGTCTTCGCCAAGTTCTTGTCTGTCATAGGAGCTCCTTGTGTTTTGTAGTTTTTTTTGTTGATACATAAGAAATATTGGCTTGCCTGCTAGTAGAATTGGTATGCTAAGGAAAGCGACAATTATTAAAATGTACTGCAAGATTCTTTGAAAGCTAAACATTTCCTTGAAGCATCCATCCGGTACAACAACAGAATTTTTGAAAAGAACCATATCGATGAACATAATCAGAACTGATGGAGCGCACGCCGAGTTGCGTGGAGTTTGCTTGTGGCCGCCATAAATGAGCCATTTGAAAAAAACGAGGAAGACAAGATAACAAAATAAACAAATCATGAAGATCAAAGACGGCATCACGACTAGCAGCAAGTCTTCCAATTTATCGAAGTAAATTGCATTCACGGCTGCGAGTATTAGACCGAACATCATCTGCGATACACCCATAACAATAGCGAGTTTCATCTTCAGCGAATTAAATGTCGTAATCGAAGATTCACCAGCTATATCCCACATGGGATCAATGCCGAACCAATAGGGTGTGCCGCGGTAATGAGACTTTCGGTTAGGATTCAATATGAGGTCAATTTCGGCAGGCTCCAGAGTCTTAGGGTTGTAACGTGCATACCAAGCACTACCAAATATGTTAAACGTCTTTGAAAAAATATCGTTGTAGCAGAAGCCAGTATAAATGGAAAACAAACCCATTAGAAGGATGATATAACGTCCGGCGAACAATATGTTAAAGATTTCATTTTCCTTTTTAGCCGAGCGTGTCCGCTCTTCGAGTTGTTTTTCCTTGTGTATCAAAACGTAAGCAAACAGTGCCACGATTATGCCATGGCCTATGTCGCCGAACATTACGGCAAAGAGAAACGGAAATGTGATAATTGTGTACGGTGCCGGATTCAGTTCCCGATAATCGGCAATTCCGTACGCTTCAATAAGATTTTGGAAGCCGCGGGTAAATCGATTGGTACGAAAATATGTCGGCTCCTCATCGTCAATACTGTTTTTCTGACGCAACAACAACGGCACAAACTGATTTGAGTCGTTTGCCGGGGAGCCACGCATTAGAGCGCTGCGTACCTCATCAACGTTATCCTCGGGTATCCAAACCTCAGCGTGTAAATAAGTTTTCTCATCGGTGTGGTCAAATACATGCAGCTTGTTCATGAGCACGTAAACCATTAACGATTTTTTAATATTTACCTTCCAGATATAAAGTTCAGTATTAGCTAGTTGCAGTAGATTGTTACGCATTTTGTCGGTTTCCTTGAGTACTTGTGCAATGTAATCGATTTCATCCCGCATTTCACGTGCTTTAGACTTTCGTGTCTTGCTGTATTCGGGACATTCGAAAAGTGTAACGTGATAAGCCTGACACAGCTTTAATATCTTTACGCGCATTGAACCCGAAATGTTCATCAGCATCACCACATATTTTCGCTCAGCATCTAATTTCTTATTGTATTTGAGAGCAAAGTCCGACATCGCAGCATGTCGGACAAGAACATTGTAGCCGAAGAACCGATAAATCATCAGCTTGAAAGAGTAGAATTTAGTCACCAGTATTGTGCCAGCAACGTAATGTAGCTGATTGGTACTGGCTAACTCCGATTGAGTATCATCGTGCAGCAACGCCTTAAAAACACTTTCCGAGTATAATAATTGGCCCATGTTACTTGATCCGGCCGAGTCAGTTTTGAGGAAGTCGTCGCTACTCGTGATAACCTCATACCACTCAATTAAGTAGAACTGTCGGTTTTGTAGCTCAACTCTATTGTCCGTTGACAATTTCAAGTCTTTATTGTATTTTCTTAGCTGTTCTGCTATGTATGGTATATCAGCCTCCTTCGGCTTGTGCTCTTCGTCAACGTTCGGATAGTATTCAATTTCTATACCGGCTTCGGCCAGTTCCGACACTATGAAGTCGATGATATGCTGTAAATCCACACAGTTCCGTATTTCGTATGTGTACATCATATTGGGGATATACTCGTCGGTCGCATTTTTAAACTGCACAATGCCGATGTATCCGAGTTCGACCAGACAGTCAAAGGCTGTGTCCACATGGAGTATCATGTGCCAAAGCGACATTTTCTCACTACGAAAAAATGCCATGACTTCGGGTAATGCTTATCTTAAGATTTGCTGTAATTATTGTGTGCTGATTTGAATAATTTTTAAAAATAGACATAAGTTGATTATTGAACTATATTCGACTTAGCTTAGTTGAGCTGCTTTGTCTTTAACAATTCAATGCCCAGATTGTCTGTTGCAGGTTTGATGAGAATTGAGGAAATTGTTGGTTGGTATTCACGAAAACTCTTAACTCTATAAATTCTGTATTTTATTCTATTATTTTCTTATAATGACGAATTGAGATAAACGGAACTTCATTCATTTCAATTAAAAAAGTCGAGTATTCTCATTGCTTTTTAGAACATTTATTGACATTTTTTTGTTGTTTTTACTTAGTTAAGCCAACCGATAAACTTAAAATATTTCGTATTTATATCACAAAAGACACTTAGAGCAACTGATTGCATACTTACAACTAATGAACATGTGGCTCCGAAGGCACCAAATAAAACATACATAGGTAAAATTACAGACATATATACAAAGTATGACTACAATAGATCGATTAAACATACAATACAACTATAGTTGTGCACAACATGAACGAAACTCTGCTAAACTTTAGAACAAGTTTGCAACATTTGATTGATTAGTGCAATTACAGGCTGAGGATTAACGCACAACGCAACGTAAACAGTTAAGTGACAAACAATTTGCAACCGGAAATATTTTCTACACAAAATAACTGCCCGTAATGCCGGCTTACGCTTGCTCCTCTCGCATTGGCAGTGATTTGGTAGGTTTCTCGTCTAATTGTGCAGTTTTGGCCAAGAAGCCTTTTTTCGTTCCTGGCCCGGGGTCCTTCGCCATACCCATGGGTTGGTAGCCGCCGTTCGCTGAGCGCAGATTTTTATTACTGTTGCCGGCTGGCAGAAGCATATCAGCGGTCTCGAGCGCGGATTTTTGATTGACTTCCGGCGTTGTGGGCGATGCTTGGCGATAGCTGCCCGTTAAGCGTGCGACTAGTGTGTTCACGGCACGCAGTGTTGAAATTGGTATCTGCGTGGAGTAAAATGCAAATATTTACGAATCGCTAATTATGTGGACTGAAACGGATTAATTAAATCGTGCTTCATGCGCCGCTATTTACCTCAAAAATGCTGTCGATGAGTGGACGAAAGCTGAAGAGCTGAAATCCTTGCTCGTTGTTAGCCGCTGCGCCCGCGGCATTCACAGCCGCACCTGACATTGAGTTGCCAGCAACGTAGGCGGCGTGTTGTTCGATGCCATTGCTTATGCCGCTGCTGCTGCCACCTGAGTAGGGCACACCGGGTCGGTCATAAAGTCCGTAGTCGTGGCCGGGATACAAGACCATATTCTGCACGGGCATGGGACGAAGCAAACTCTGTCAAATGACAAAACATCAAATGAATTGCATACATATATGAATGCTAATTTCAGCTCAGTTCCCATTATAATATTTTGTTTACTTTTCTTTGCAAATGGCTATAAATTAATTCTGAAGTCAGTGCAAAGCAAATGTGTACGAGTATGCTTAATAATTACACAGACGTCATGTGTGGCTGCCGAACGCCAGAGATTTTTGGCATTTGCAACTTAGATAATTGGCTCAAAGCTTCACAGGGTAAGAATGAGCAAGCAAATTACAGAGTTGGCCAAGGACCAAATGAATACGTTTTCATTGTGGAAAACTTTTGCCAAGTCCTGTTATTACTACGCATATATGAATATGTGCAAGTGTGTTATGTTATCATGTGTCATGAGCAAATTGAAACTTGTGTAAATTTAATTTGAATGCATGTTTTCCTGTCTTGACTGCAGAGCAAAATTCGTATGAATTTGAACTGAATTTCAAGAATTTACTTACATCGTTTACGAGCACGATTTCATGTCTTGAGCCGCGTGCGTAGCCCGTGACACGTGTGAATTCGGTGACCAGGTGTGACATGACTACCAAGAGGACAAACCAGACGAAGCGGTCCATGGCTGTGATGATGATCTGTAATTAATGATTGGTCAAATTATTAATTTTTATCCTAGATAAGCTTCACTTCACTAGAAAAGCTCACAACGCACATCGTTATTAAAACTCATTATAAAAATGCGGCCAAAGCAACAACAATGACAATAATAGTATTAATTTGAACCGTGCTCAAGAGCTCTCGTAAACGCTTTGATCTTGGCTTCGAGATACACAAATCACAGTAGGCATGCGAAAGACATTCGCACAAGACAAATCAGAAATCAAATGAAAAAAAGGCAAAGTCAAGCGCAGTTTTAAGTGTCTGAGAGCGATTGAAAATGTTTGTGCTGTTTTTCTATTTTATTTCTGATTTATGTTTGTTTTTGTTCAATTTTTGCCATTTGATTTCGTGTTTTTCCGTTTGGGAGCGTGAGTTTTTGAACTTAAGCGCTTGTTGGCTAAAAACATTCTGAGGCGGCTCGATTCGATAGCTGTTGTACAACCAATATTTGAAAACTGCACACGAAGCGACCGATCGTTGCGGTTGCAGGTGCGAGTGCGGGTGCGTCCGAAGCGGTTTGAGGCCGCTTGCTTCTTGTGCAGTGCGCTGCAGCTGCTTGTGGCATTGATGCTGTGCTCAATATTTCACACGACAGCGCGCCTGCACCCGCGGCGTGCGTCTGTGTAGCGATGGCAAGCGAGCTCTGCCAACGAGCTTATAGAATGTTTGTTAATGAGTTGAGACTTGTTGTGGCATAGCGCAAAGCCGCAGAATAGCGCAAGGCCAACGTGCCGCATTGAGTGGGCCGGCCGAGTGAGTGCGAAACCAGTTTTATTTCATTAGCTTTTTGTTTTTTTGTTTTTCATAATCCGCAATATAATTTTGATTTTTTTCAACAAGTTTTGTAATTGTTAATTTAATTTGGTGAAGTACGCTTAAGCGTGTTTTATTAGCAACATCAGTTACAATCTCAGACTACAAAAGTGTTTCTTTGGCGCACATTAAATTTTCAACGACATCCCCCAAATTGTCATTGCTGAAGTCGCTGACCCTAAACGGTGCTCAGCAGCCTGAAAATCGCTGGTTTTGTTTTCATTGCGGCCTGTCTGCATTATGCTGTCTGTCTCTTTGTGTGTCTGTCTGTCCATCAATCGGATTGTCTGCGCAGCGTCTGCCCAAGAAATTCCGCGTGAAATATTTTAAAGCTTCACATTTTTAATAGCGAATCGGTGAGTCGATTTAAACAAAAGCCAACGAGGCATAAAAGCAGTCAAACATTTGCCTATGACTATGGATACTCAACGTTGTAAAAGACAATAAAGTACTCAGACATAAACACACACACACACATACAACGCTTTTTTGTTGTCTTTTCTTCTAACGAGTACATGTTAAACACTAACAAATACTTTTCGCACTTAAAAATGTTCATTCAAAGATTCTTATGCCTTGACATAGTTCGTTAAAGAGATACAAAGCGAAAAAAATATTAAAATTAAAGAAAAAAATATCATCATGCTTGCCATGTAATTAATTTATTAATTAAAAGACATTATGCATATACATTTGTTTTTTAGCGAACTCGTCGCAACCCTGACCATAAAAAAGCAAATAAGCTGAAATACAAAATACGAAACAATACGAATATTCTCCGCTGAGCAACCTTTGTTCGAATTCAGCTACAAACATGATAAATGACCACTAAACGGTTAAATGAATTATTAAAAAAACATTAAAACGAAAACAAAATAACACGAAACTAATAATATAAGCACAACAACAACACTAATATTAAAATATTCTACGCAGTGAAGCGAGTAAAATTGCGGTTGTCAAACACGATTTAAGTTTTTTTTATTTAGATAGATAATATGGTCGAAAGTGCTGATATTATTGTACATAAAACTCATTATGTACAATAATATCGTGTGCATGATATGTATATCGTTTGCTTCTGTGATTTAAATTTTTTGGCAAAAAACTTTTTAATTATAAAAGATTTCTTTGTTCTTCTGGAATCTTAGCTACTTTCTTATAAAACAAAAAAGTAAAAAGTAATGTTTATAATAATAAATATAAAGTTACACATTAACTGGATTTTTGATTACTTTATATCGGTCTTATGACAACTATATGGATCATAATAACTACTATTCATCGATCCGACCGTGGCGATTTTTAGATACAAATAAACTCTTAATTTTAATTGTTGCTCAATGAATAGTTCAGACAGTTGAAAGAAAGACTATGGATTGTTTTTAAGAGTATAGATATTTATGCAATCGATTTATTCTGTGCATTGTAAATATAAACGAGCTACAAACTATAAAAATAATAAATCTCTTATGGCTCAAATAATAAAAGAGTTTTTATATTTTAATGTACATGTGGGCCGAACAGATGCAATTACTTTTCGTCGCTCTTGAATAAATAAATGATTTTCTACTGATGTCTATAAACGTTATGACAAATTCAATTTGTTATTAAAAAAAACAGCATTCAAAGTTTATTGCCTTTAATAACGCAACGATTGAAAACACATGTAAAACGATATTTAAAATTTTCATTTCAAGAATTATTTTTATTGTTCTGTAAAAAAGTTGTTTTCAGTCGCTTAAACTTTATTTGCTACAAAGGCATCTTGTAATTGCATGAGTGCATTCGACATTTAATATCTCTCTCAATTAAAGCCATAAGCATTAAACAACGAAAAAATAAAATAAAAATAATACTAAATCAAAATGGAAATAAGAAATGCTAAAATTTTATTAAAGCGCACAGAAATTGAAATTAAATTCTGGAATTATTATAAACGAAACCAATCCAAAATGCATGTTAGTTAAAATTCTTCTGAAATTTGCACGAAAATTGAAAATGCAAAAAGGGACACAAACACACACACACACATGCATGCACACACGGATAGTCACGCAAAAAAGAAAAACAAAAACTTGGGGAGGAAAACAAAAACAAAAACATTATGTGAGAGCATTCGTTCTGCCCACTGGTCATGGCAGTGCATGCGAGCAGTGTTGCCAAATGCATTTTGTGGTCAAATGGTTGGAAAGTACTTGACAGCTCGACCGCTTTAAAAGCACACATGGTTACTAGACATTCATACTTATATGTAAATGTACAGACGTGCCTATGCGGCAAGTCGAGCCATTTAGTCTTGTGCGGTGTTCATGTGACTTTAATTTACGTAAGCGATCAATTGAACGCATTTGGGCATTGTTGATTGTAAAAAGTGAAATTCGGCGTAACTTAAGTGGGCGATTCTCTTGCTTGACCCAGTTATGCAGATTTATTATATAACTGTTTTGTTTTGATGCTTTCTGTTTCCAAAAACGAAAAACAACAACCACATGACGTGATGTGACGATTTGTAAAGTATCTGAAAACACCGCCGACGCATCATTGATGTGAAACGCCGCGAACGAAGCTATTAAATTGCGTGGTTGGCTGGTTGGCTTGTTATGTTTGTTTGACGAGCCGTTGAAATTCTTGGCGAAATTAATTCAAAAGCAGCAGACTTGACATAAGTCTTTAAATCGATTGCATGATTTGCTTTTTTAAGCAATAATATAAACAAACATCAAATTGTGTGACTTATGAAACCGCCCATGTGTAATACGCACTTTCTGAAGTGCTTATTTTTGCGCTATATTTTTATACATTTAACCGTTGTTTGTATTTGCTTCTTTTTTTCAGATTTCATTGTGGGAACATATGAGAAAAGTCTTTTGTTGTTCTTATAACAAGCCAAACAAAAAAAAAAGAACAGATCTTAAGTAAATATTTGTGACTCAAACAGACGCAGAAATTTTTGCGAAAATAACTGAAACAAAAAATCAACAACGGCTGGCAAAGGGACAAGGGAGTCGAGGAAACAGCCGCAAGAGCAGCTCATCGGATCAGCGGCAAGCGAAAAGCGAAAGCAAACAAATAATTTACACATAAAAGCGAAATTTTCATTAAGTTTGTTTTGCCACCACACGACAGACGACAGACGACAGTTGTCATCAACCGACCAACAGAGCAACCGACCACCCGCCGTCTCGTGCCAATGCTGCACAACTTGCCACTTGCCCGATTGTTTGCTTATTGTCAATAAGTGTTAATTTTTGTTGATTTTATTAGTATAAGTTTGTTGCTCGGCCTGCTTGGCCCGCTTGGCAGATTGGCTACTTGTCTCTCAACGCCCGAAGTTGAGCAATGGTTTTGCGCTTCTTCATTAGCAGCAGCAGCGGCAGCAACAGTTGCGAATGTAGCCGCAAAATGTGTAAGAAAAATCACACTAAAATCACAAGCGCTGACAGCCAGCGAGTTCTATTTGATGGCGCGGATTGGCTCGAATTAATAACACAAGATTCTAGCACAGAACATTGGACAGCCAAAGCGAAACCGAAACCGGAACCGAACGCGGGAGAGACAGAGAGATGAGCACTAAGCGAGCGTTGAGTGTTTGTTCGCGCTGTCAGCTGCACTCAACAAAATGAAGATTGATTGTTGTCTGTCTGTCGGTCTGTCAGTTGGTCTGTCTGTTAGCCAGTCTATTTGCCGACGTGCTGGGAGGATTGAATCACGACAGCCACACGCAGTCGCTGTCACTTGAGGCGCCGAAAAAATTCAAAAGTTTACACTTGTGTTGCCCGGCAGGAATCTGACAGATAAATGAAAGTTACTTTGTTGCATAAATTCGTCAAATTTCTGTTTCACATAATTACGCTAATTAATCAAATATTTCGCGTATTCATTTTACTTTTACATAATCGTTTTTTTTTTTTTTTTAATAAAACTCGTATATCTCTTGATTTTTCTTTTGGTCATTCGACGGCATTTCTTTTTTAGTTCTTTGTACAGAAAACATTTTCGCTTTCATTTTGTTGTTGCTTTTTTCGTTCATGATTAATATTTATTTATACAACACACAACAATAAATTCTAATTTATGCAAACTTCATTTTTGTTTTTAAAGATTTTGACGTAATTTCAATCCGGCAGGGAATTCCATAAACTTAAAAATATCTTTTGTGTGCGTCGTTGAAATAAGTTGTTTATTTTGGTCAAAGACATAAATGAAGCAAATCAATTGCGAAACAATCTTATTTTCAATCTCAAAGACGGCTTGGAAAATTGCAAAACAAAAAGATATAACAAAGCATGCAATAATAATGTTGTATAATTTGGATCATTTGTATTTTTGATTATAATTCAACATAAATAATTGGACGTCTTAGATACTCAGCATGGCTTGCACTATGAATCGGTCCGAATGACATATTAAGTACGTGCCTATACTATCCTATACAATTCATGCATACTATTCTTAATAAAATTTAGAATTGTATTGCCGTAAGTGTCGAACAAAGGTTGGTCGTAAAAGCAAAGTGCAGAACGTCATAAAATATAATGTTTGAAATATTTAAGAAAAACATAAAACTCATTGTGAAAATAAGACGTTGGACAGGCAATAAGCTCAATTCCACTAGGAGAGTGTTGAGAATGTTTTTTTATTCTCCATTATATTTTTCACATTTGAAATGAGAGAAAAATCATCAAGAAAACAAATTTTGAATAAAAAAAAAACCTGAAACTGAATACGCACATAAGATGCACTCAAGAGACTCTCGCAACAGTTGTATTTTATATGTTTTGGCAAAGCAGGAAACACTTTTGACTCAAGTCAGTCGTTGGAGAGCGCGACGCGACCGGATACTCACCTCGTTTGTGAAGTAAGAGCTGCTTGTTGTGGCCATTTCGGATGTATTCGTTTAATCAAATATGAATTTAATAAAAACAACGAGAAGACTTCTACTAAACACTTGTGGCACTGTGCGGGCACCGACTAACCATGTGCGACGCATGCGCAGCGCTTTTATGTGCGCTCTGATCGACGCACTGCGCAGCTGCTCGAATTGTTTTACGCACTTGTGACACTCCCCGTGCTTGAGTTTTAATTTTATATTTGTATTTTTAGCGCTTGAATCGCAGGTCAGCTTCCGGCAGCTGCAGTTGCGGCACTGACGCACGCCCACCTCAGAAAAGCGACTTTATACACATCGCTGGTCCAGCAGCGTTGGCTTCGTGCCCCACTAAGATTGTTCTTAGAATTGCCTCGTACTTTCATCAGCGGCGAGCGCCGACATCGGTGGCAGCAGCAATGTATCTCAAACTGGTTTAAACCGTTACAGTGTGTACGCGAGCGAGCTACGAAAGAAAACTGGACAAGCTACTTTCTGCGCAATTTCTTCGGCTTACATATGAGCATATGTTTGTGCAACAAAACATTTCTCACGAAGTCTCACTTTGGTACACTGAAGCCTAATTCACCGCTTGGCGCTGTTGAGTGACCGATTGGTTGATTGATCGACTGATAATTGAGTGATTGCGTGCCATGAAGCTTGGCGATAGTTTCAAGTTGTCTGTTCTTTTATTGCAAAACTTTAATGTCTGATAAAAGTTGAGTTGAAATGTGGGTTTTTTATGCTGTCAGATGGTCATTGTTGTTGTTGTTGGTTTTGACTTAGAAAGTGGCATTCTTCTCTGCCTTTTGGTCTCTGTAGACTTTCTAGGCTACAAGAGTACATTAGTTTAAAGCAATTTCGAAATATATGTCAAGTGGCAGCAGATTCGACAGACTTTGCGTGTGTATTTATGAAGTTGACTACCCAGAAGGGAAAATAGAGTCCCCTTAACGAATAAGGCCTTCCAAAACGCCTTGTAAAGCATAATGGGCACCGATTATCTTTAAGGTGTGACTATAGTCCCCAGGCAGTTCTAGTCTGTTAAGCGTATTTGAAAGTCGAGTACACTTGACTGCAACGTTTTATCTTGTTTTTTAAGTTACTCTTATACATGTCTGGATACTTTAATGTAGCTGCGACACTAATCACACTTTAATTAAGGTCATTCTTGACTTTTTCTGGTTTTAAGCCTTCTCAAGATGCCTCAGATCACGGCATATGAATTGTGTGCACCGCGAGTTGTGCGTACTTGACCCACTTTATTCAAGAACACACAGTCCAGAATCAACCCGTCCACCGAAAGGTGACAGCTGACAAATGACGATGCTTTTTTGCTTGTTTCCTCTTCGGCTGGCAAGGAGATGGCAATGTCGCTACTCTATAAATTACATGTAATTCATGAACGGCAACTTAGTTGACGCAGTCAAGTTCACTGAACCTGTTAAAGTTTGCTTTGATGAAACAATAAACAAGTTTCGCATTTATACTCGTATGTGTGTGCACATGTACTTGTATATTCATATGAGCATGATTAAAACGAAAAAATAAATAAACAACACGCTTGCAAACAAATGAAATGAGAAATAAGTTGCAGCGTCGAGTAAAGACCTTTAACAGAGCGGATCACCTTCTACACTCGACGCTGTATAGCACACGCCGCACTCGACTGCCTCGACCAGCTTGGCTTCGCTTTGAGCCGGCGACCCGGCAACCAGTAAATGAGAGGTTGAGCGCGAGTGATGGCCTCATTGATTGACTGACTGACTGACTGAGTAAGTGAGTGAGTTAGTGAGTGCGTAAGTGAATGAGCGTGATAGTTTTACCGAGAATCTAGAATGGAATAACAAGAGCACTGGGAAATTGCAAATGTTCATAATGAAACACAAGCGTTGGCCTTTTAGTAGCGGACGCGCACGCTTTGCCACTCACTCAACACATGCTAACGGTGAGGAGCATCATCAGCATTGTTACCAACAATCAAAACTAAAAAAAAAGAAATTTCAGAGTCACCGGAACTACCTTGAACTCGAATGTACATGCTTAAAATTCAAAACCCAAGCCCAAAATCAAAATCAAATTCAAAACAGTAGCATGAAATTTAAACTATGCAAATGCTTGGCATTCATTTTGCGTCATTGTGTGCACATGTGTGTGTGTGTGTGTTTTAGTTTGTGTTTTTTTTTTTCACCAAAAAATAATGAGCTAATTAATTGAATATTATACAACATTTGACATTTGACGAATTGATTTTAAATTGAGAGACATTTTGGACATTTTGCTTATAAATACTTTAATTGAGATACTTTCAAAGCTGCCAAGCTTTATTCAACTGCACATCAATCAAATGGCCCTAAATTATGCCAAAGCTGATAACGGCACAAACAGTTAGTTACATTTTAAGCTTCAGCAGCCATGACAGCATTGGCAACTGTGAAAGAGATGCATGGAACCCGCATGGGTCTTTCAATGGGAGCGTCCGACCGGCATTGTGTAGCACGGAACCATCGTTCACGTGTTGACGTTCATTCGCAAACTGATTGCAATTATCCAAACTATTTACCACCCAACCACCCACTCAATCACTCACTCATTCACTCACTCGTAGTAAAACTTTCTAGTGCAGGTCACATTTTAACTTTTTGCTATTCGTTCATTTGCTCCGCTTTTGTTCAATCAATAACATCAACAACAACAGCAACAACAACAACAATAACAACAGTCATTCAGGCCACAGTTACTTATTAGCCAGCGGACAGTTACTCATATCTAATGCATCCGACAGTTGTTGACCCTAAACTTGAACTAGAAACCGAATAACGAAAAGCGGACAATGAACAATGATCAGCGAGCGGCGAACGGCGAATGAAGCGAGCAGCGCAATTTGGCTGACCAAATCGCCAGACGGCGGACAGACGAACGCATGAAATTTAAATAATGACGACGTAAAGAAACGGACAGACGGACGGACGTACAACTGAAGTATAAATTTGAATTTACCTTTTGGTTTATCGTTTAGCGTAATTCTCTTGAGTTTGACGTTGCGTCTTGTTGTTTTTGTTTTTGTTGTTTTGTTTTGTTTTTGTTTTTGTTTTGTGTTTTACTTTTACGTAGTTGTGTGCTGGGCTAAAAACTCGTTTAATGCGCTTCGAGCCCTGACATTGCTCAGGGTCAACCTTAGTACAAATTTTATTACCTGTTTTCGTTTTGCTTTATCACTTTTTTTTCAGTTATTTTTGGATTTTTTTTTGCGTTGTTTCTTTTTTTTTTTTGTTTGCTATTTCGTCTCTCTTTTATTGTATCTAAGTTGCTTTGTTTATTGCGGAAAATAAATAAAAGTACAGCTCATGAGGAGGGCAGGCCATGCAAAGGCGGCTTGAGCCGTGAGAAAGGTGATCTTTGATTGTTTCTTGACTACACGTGCTTCGTTAAAATGAGTGAACAAAAAAAAGTTGGCTTAAGAAAAAAACAAATATTGAGTCAACAGAGTTGAAATTTGCATTAATTTCTAATTTTATTGTATTTGTTTTTTTTTTTTTTTTGGCTATAATGTTTGTCGTTGTAGAGTCTCGAATTGCAATGATTACTTTGGCAAAGATTATTTTAGTTTTTACACTGTTAGTTCAATTAGATTCATTATCTATATCCTGCTTAAGAGTATATGAACTTTGACTGGCTGTGTCTTTGGAACAGACTAAGGTCGCCAATTCAGAGGTAAAATGTCTTCAAGCGCAATGGTTTCATCTTCTCGGGATCGAAGAAATTCAAAACAAATTAAAGCAGTGAGCATAGTAGCATGTTCGTTCGATGTGAGAATGAGTCTTTAATTTATCTTAAACATATGGAATCTGTCAGTATAATTTTTGGCTTTGCAACTTTAATGCAATTTGCCGTCCATTAGTGAAAGTATCAAAACCATGTGTGATATTAATTTGTTTGATTTTTTTTGTTGTTGTTTTATTATTCGTTGATAGTGAAATTGCTGTGCTCAACTGCCACTGCCGCCGCCCACTTTCAGCTCTATTCAACGAGCGTCTAATTAATCACTTGCGATTTACTCACATTCGCCCTCTAATTACCGAGCGCCACAAAAATGCAGGCCACTTAATCCATTGTAATCAACGTAATTAATTTGCATTAAAATCAATTTTCTTTTTTAATAAAAAAACAATTAAGTTAACGTTTATTACTTCGTTTTTTTCGCAATGATTTTTGCTGTTTTCAAATATCCTACAAATTGACGACTCGCTGAAATTGACGTTTATAAAATGAAATGAAATATAATAAAAAAATTCTGTTTAAATAATAAAACTAAAATTGGAATTCGAATTCGAATGGAAAATGCAAACGTGGCTTTATTTGACACATTGAAAGATTTTTTCATTGTACATTTGTCACAGCTTCGTATGTCAGAGATACATTTGTGTGAAACACAACTGAGTGTAAGATACGTTTGACGTGCCCTAATTGACATGCTTAAATTTGTTCGATTCTTTGTTGCTTTTTGATGCCAACATTTTTATTTTCTCATTTCTTATTTGGTATTTTTGCTCTTCGCTGCTTCTGACTTGCGACTGATTTTTGCTAATTACGCTCGAAGGTGTGCTTACGTGCCAATGACAGGCAAAATCATAAAAATAGCTATAAATAATTCTATTTATACTTTATACACATTTTTCAGGTAGTAATCAATAAAGTGTTGGCTTGAATGGCACGAACATTCGTACGCTTTTCTGCGCAGCGTTGAGCGACTAATTAATTGCAATTGTTCACAAGATGGGCCAACAACAAATGCGTACAACGCTTGTCACCATGAATGCCAAATCGCTCTGCCGCTCATGGAGTTGCTCACATCTGTCTGGCTGTTGCCATGGGCAAAGTGTGTTTTACTTCAGTTATTTGCATTGTCTTGTGCCGTGATTAATTGTGCCGAGCAAAGAGAGCTGCAGACACGTGCATGCAAATTCGTTGTTGATCACGTTATTTTATTTTATTTTATTTTATTTTCCAACCATTGTTATATGCTAAATAAGGTGTTGCGTATAAACTTTCGTTTGATGACTGACTAATTGAATTTATAAACAGTTACAAATAAAAGTGCTTGTAAATATTGCCCTGTAAATGTTTGCATGCCTGGGGTGAGATTACTCATACGCCAGGGGGTCTGCGAACTAACGCCAACTGTTTATTAAACCGCCAATTATATTACAAGCTTCATTTATAATGTTCATTATTAACAGTGAACGCCCCTTTAAGCGACTTTAGTCGTTGCATTTAGCATGCTCATTAAACCGCAATTACGTGCAATTAAAATTCAAGTGCCAATCAAAGAGCGACTTGACTTCTATCAAACTATATGATTAGGGTGTAGTGTGATCGCTAAGCGTGACACGCTCAGTGCCCTTTGACTCTTGGCTGCCGTCGCCTGTCAAGCTCGTTAACTGTGCCACTGAGCGGAGCGTGTCTACGTGACAGGACGCACAGAACATGCGAGCTGAGAACACTTGTTGTTGTTGCCAATTAAAGCGCGCGCACACGCCTGCGCAGTCGGCGAGGCGTCGCTCGAAAGAGAGCGTGTCGTGCGATTCGTGCTGCAATATTAGCAATGCACGAAATGTTGCGCATGACGTCTTTCCAGCCCGCGATTGACGTCGGCCACCGCCGTCTGTCCGGCCGTCGCTCTATCAGTCTGCCTGCCTGCCTTTTTGGCTTATGAGTTTTACGCAAATGAATTCCTCATGTAATAAAAAACGTAATGAAAATTACATAAAATTGCTTGCAAGTATTTTTAGAAAACTTGTTGTAAACTGAAATAATTGAGAGTTGAGGAGTCGTTTGGTGGGCTCGATAGATGTTCAGACGGCAGCAAACTAATTGTGTGTTTTAGTTTTGTTGAAACACAAAAATAACTTTTGGGAAAAACGCATGACAAAAAAATTATCTCAAAATTTGACTGCTTTGTTGAAGTTTTTACTTTCGTTGCTGAATGATTCAACAAAGCATGATGACGTCATGCGCATACAATAAGTATCTTATGCGCTATTTTAACCCAAGTAGTTCTCAGCGAATTTTCGCTTTTGTGTTTGTTTAATGATTGTATTATTTTTTGTGCTGAAGCAACAAAGTCGGGCCGAAAAACTTTAAAAGAACGATGATTTTTAGAAGTGTGAGAATCAGAGAGAACGGCTTAGTACGAAAAGAAATAACCAAAGACAAAAAAAAATCGATATTAAAATATATCACAAAAGAAATATACATTTCGCATTTAAATAAGCTGATCGATCAGTTGCCGCTTTGGCAAACTAATGATTAAAACTTTTGCTTTCATTTGCTACATTCGCTTGAAGAGACCTGAAAACAAATTGCACTTGCTTGAAAATCAGGAAAAACAACTTGGAATTTCATTAAGCACCCATGAAGGAATTCCCACAACGGAAAAGTCAATGCAATGCCTTCCATGACTGCGCCAGACATTCTGACAACTTCCTAACCGAGTAAAAGTATTTGGCTGATTGATTTTGTGAGGAACAACAGAGAAAGAAACCTCTTAACAAGCAACAATAATTTCTATTTCCGCGTTATTTATTGCATATTATTTATTACATCATTCTGTTTGAACTTGTAGAAAGCCAAGAAAACTATTACGAAATTCGAGTCTGTATTATTATATTTACCTTATCAATTCGATTACGGGTGCCAATCATTTTGAAATGTATCTTTATTTTCTTGACAATTTGTACAAATATTTGTCAATTAACTCGTATAAAAGTGCTTATGTGTTGATATCACAGGTTATTTTATATCTTTTGCAAATCACTGGTTTAAACTTGGCGAATTTGCGCATGCGCCGGAAACTTGAACGGCTTTTTGCGTATAACAAAAATGCCTGTTTTTTTTAAGATGATTAAGTTAAAGATAATTCGCGCAAATTTACGTACAAATATCAAAAACACAACTCGCACAAAGTGGAATGAGTCAAATGCGAGACGCAACGCGAGAGCGACGACAATGAGCGTCCGATTCGTTTTGTCCGAGATACACGACTGAGCGTTCATGCTTAGCTTACAGACGCTCAAATATTGCCGTGAGCCCGGAGCAAAGCGTAGCGTTCGACTCACGACAGCTCGACGGACAACTTGCGAACTGTGACTGAAGACCGCAGAAATGAAACGAACATGCGCGCACGCCTCCCGTTCGAACCGACTCAACTGAGTCACGCGAGCTCAACTTGGCTCAGTGGCTTGATGTTTGTCTCACTTCGGCTTGAGCTTTTTTTCACATCGAATTTAAACTTTATTGTCAAATTGAAGTGTGCCTCATCATGAGATGAATTCACTGGAAAATGTGCAATCGTCCACAAACTTTTTATTTTCAAATCGCTCTCTTTACTATCAAATCTCCATTCAGCTTAGCGAGGTAAATGAACCTTTCAACAGGTTTGAGCATACATGAGTGCGTGTGTGTGTGTGTGTGTGTGTGTGTGTGTGTGTGTGCGGAAAAACACATGAAAATCGCCGAACTTTCTTTTCCTCATTTGTGTTAATAAGCAAGTTTTGGTTTTTGTATTTTGAAAAATAAAAAAAATTCAAAACTGAGAAAAATTTCGAGAAGAGAAAACAAAAGCTCTCAAGAGTATTTGTAGCTCGTTAGTTCGAACATGTTTGAGCATTTTTTTTTTCCTTCTGTTCAAAGTTAATTGATTTTCTTTGCTTGCTTTGAGTCATGTTTCTTCACCAAATACTGTTTTTAATTAATTAATGAATGCAAACACTTTCGTTTTTTAAAGCAAACTGTAAATTTTCGCACTTTGGAAATGCAAATATTTTAGTTTTTCATGTGCAAGCAACAGACACGGCTGAGACTTGTTGAAGAACGATGATTAATACCGCACACATTTGAACAACTGATTGCACTAGCACGCCCATCGACCGCATGGAAATGTTGGCTAAGTCAGTGCGGTCGCTGGCTTGTCTACAAATCACGTATACGAAGCGTGTGCCGTTCAGGCCTGCTACGTTCAAATATTACATTCAAGTGTGAACCAAAATATTTACAGTTTGTGAAACTTAAATTAAACAAGCTTAAACTTTTGTTTACCTTTTGTGCTGTTTTGGTTTTTCTTAGTTTTAGTTTTGATTTGCAAATATTTTTATTAATAATTAAACTTTTTTCTTTTGATTTTTATTATTATTTGAAACTTGATTTAACTTCCACAATAAATATTTGGCAACTGAAATATTTAACGCAAATGTTTTCGTTTATATTCGCTCATCTGTTTTGGCGAACCGAGCTCATTATCGAAACGCTTTGATTGTGAATTACTTTTAAATAATCAATTGAACTAAAAAGTTTTCAGAGCGTAAACGCAATTATCATGTGTGTTTTTTTGTTTCCAAACGATTAGGCATTGTTTCGTATGACCTTGAGGTAGAAATGATAAAAGTTGTTGTAAATTGTCTCACTTATTAAGTTTTGTTGCCTACAATAATCACTTTCTCGATATTGAATCAAACCATTGCCAAAATATGCCATCAAAGTAAAACTCGATTGATGCCAAGAAAATGAAGTTGATTTCTTGTTGCCATTGAATTGTTGATTTTCGTGTCTTCTTGCTTTAATAGATACATTAAAGTAAAGGCACAGAGCTTCAACAAGACGCCTTCAAGTGAACACAGTGGAGAAATATTCGCATTTTGAGCGGAAATCGAATTTCGTCTTGAGTCAACATTTTCGGCTTCATGCAACAAGACGCAAGTAAATTTATGCAGAACAAATCATTGAGTAAGGACAATAATTGGTTGGATGTGTACGTGATTCTATTTTGAAGATGGAAATAATTTGTTACCAACACTGGCCCGACGATGGTTAAGGGCGGCACTGTGCGGCTCAGGGCGGTGAATCTTGAATATTTCTCGATACGATGCGATTATGCCGTATGCCATTTGGAACTGTGGAATTGTAACGACACGACACTACACGAGACGAGCAACACGAAATTGCTAACGAAAGGCGATAGGTGAATAAACGACAAGGCGTTGGGGTGGGGCAAGGGGGCGTTTCTGGCCTGCTTACTTACTTATTTACTTTTGATAATCTGTTTATGAGCGCGTGTGCATGTGGTTTGCTAGTGGATGTGGCAGGAGGGGCATACGTGGTATGTATGTGGTTGTGTGGGTATGAGTGTGGGTGTGTGTCGGCAGCTGTTGTGGCATTGATTAGATGAGATGAGCTGAGCTGAGCGAGCAATGCACGTGTCGGATAACAGCTTACGGTGTATCTATTTTGAACTCAATTATCGACGTTCGTGCCTACAAATAAAATAATACAACGAGCATGAATACAAGCTCAAGCTCAAGTGATGCCACAAATATTTTCGTATTTTCATATTTTCGTATTTATAATTTGTTTTTGTTTTTTTTGTTTGTGCTTGCTTGGCCAGTAATTGAATATTGTCGGAATTTGCGTAGCTGACAACGGTTTGAGGGCAACCGACATTGACAGCCTAAGTGCAAAAACTATCAAACGCAATTTGACACCTGTCAACGTCAACGTGCTTCAAGTGAACGTAAAAGAGATGTTTTCACCTTTGATATTTACGAGGCTGTCATGCAAAAAGCGTGCTCAAAGAGTTTCAGCAGCAGCGATGCCCGCAAAAAGATACAACGGCAAAGCGCACGCATTAACTCCAAGATTTATGTCAAACGATAGCGTTGCAATTATAACCGTAATTGCGCATATTTCATGCTCACAAATATATTTTTAAGCGCAGCATGTGGCACGCAGCTCGCAGCTTTGTAATTTCCGTTTCATCGTTGACCTTTCGCAACAAAAGTATCTGTGCTGCGTTGAGTTGCGAGCGGTTTTCTGCCTGTGCGTGAGTGTGTGTCTGTGTCTGTGTGTGACAAGCAACTTATTAGCGGTTTTTCAATTGCACTCGACAGCTCTGCCGCTGCGACATTGCAGCTCGACTGCATGTGTGCCACGTGGCCGCGTTGGGCGCTTTGGACTGTAGGGCAGCTGTCATCATTTCCTTATTATAGAAAATCGGTTTGAGAAAATCGTCTGCTTTTGAATTCTCGTTAAAAGGTTGAGTGACACGAATGTAATTTAAAATAATTCACTTTTGCGGGCAGTCTTCTGATTAGTCCATCGCTAATGTTCGGGCTTGTTCATATGGCGAAGGTCGGCGCAATTTCCACGAGGCAACGAAATACGTTTTTAATTTGTTGTCTGACATTTTTCACTATGGTTTTGGCATTGACTGTGCCGGCGCGGCGAGTACTTGTAATTATTGGTGTAATTTGTAGCTCTTTTACCCTACTTTGCATACGCTTTACACATGTTATTACAATTACTTCGCTTTGAAAATTAATTTAGTTCAAAAGCACGAATTGCGCAGCAAATCTCCTAAAAACGACTTGATTAAAAAAAAAAACTGTTAGGGGCGGCATAGTCAAATATACTGGTCGAAATAGTACACTACATACATGGTGTAGGATGCCACGCCCAAATCTAAAAAAATAAAAATGAAATATTATTTAATATTTTGAAAAAATCAATGAAATCGTTTTAAGATTTAGGATTGGCAGCAATCTGGTGAGGAGGTTACTTTATAGTGTTAAATTTTGTATGCGTATGACTTCTGACCCTGAGGATTCTATATTTTATACTTGTATCTTACGAGTAGCCAACAATTTGGTGGTTTGGAATTATAAAGGCTGTATTATTTATACACCATACATCATAGGATATTTGTTGGGAAACAGAGCGACTTGACATTCCTATTACTTCTGGTATTTGAACTACAGTGTTGTAGTTGGGGTGGCAGGGAACACACTATTTCTGCGGCCTATTAAGAAAACCAGGATGTACAAATTTTAAAATATAAGGTTATTTGATATTTGTGGGCGTTTTAGATTTCAAGCCGTCAATTGTTTATTTAAAAACTGAAATTCGCCGCGTCAATGACATTCTTTTCTATGGCTTTAAATAAATGAAAAATGTTGCTTGAAACTTTTTTAGCTATAGTAAAATTCACTTTGACTCGGTCAATTAGTTCAACGTGGCCTTGAACACGTGCGCTGACTATCAAATATATATGGAAAAACTGTGCTCATGGAAAGTCTTTAAATATTTATAAAGTGAGCGTTAAAAATGAGTCAACTTTCCAGACATTTTCATTTCTTATTGATTGTTAAAAACAAATTTTGTGTTTTTTCAGATATTTTTTATTAAAAAAATGAATTTGGTTTTTGAAATAATATTATTAATGCTGATATTATTTTAGAGATGTAATATTTATTTACATAACAAGTTTCATGTACGAACTCAACTTCTACTCTTTTAATCTCATTTCGTTCCAATTTCAGACTAGAATTAATTTTTTCCATTATAAAATTGAGTTCAAGAATACTTCTGTGCGCACTTTGACACAATTTTGCCATTGTAGCAATTTTTGTATTTTTCCAAATGGCACATAAAGTTCACCAAGACTCAGGTTCAACCGAATTATCGAATTCAAAATAAGTCGAATAATTCAATGACAACCCTCAGAAAAGTTATTAGAGCACATGATGCCTTCGTGGCAGACTGTTTGCTGAACCCTTTCCTCTATTTATTCAGGCATGAATGGTGATGAGAAGACAGTTGGTTCAGTGTTGGAAAATGCTTAAGACTTACAAAAGTGGGTGTGCAATAAACTTCAAGAAAAAGTTTTCATACGACAAAGCTATTTTGATATGCAAATCATGTGAATAATGAGTATAGTAGGGGCAGGGCAAGAAGGCAGGATTGCAGGCAACACATTGCTGTGCAACAACAACAACAACAATAAGAACAACAACAATGGCAACAAATCAAAGTCAAGTCAAACAATGCTGTGTGACCTAAAAATTGCTCGAATCATTTAACTGGAAGTCGCATTAAAACCCGTTAAAAACACATTAAATCACACGTTATCAATGCCATGAAATCTCTGAAATCGCAGTGTGTATGTTTGTGTGTGTGTGTGTGTGGCAGGATGTATGCATTGAACTCGTATATTTCTTGCTTGTTTCGCTTCATTCGCAACAACATAAAACTCATTTGCTTAACAATACAAAATCCGTGTAAGCCACACCCCAACCATCAACATCCTCAGCATCCTCATCATCATCGTCATCATCATCGTCAACGAGCTCAACGCTTTGGTCGTAAGCATTTTACATGTGAACGCGCCCGTTTAAAAAAATTTCAATTGAAACGCGTCTGTGCATGATTCGCCTGCTTAAATAAGTTGCTGCGTGCATGTGTGTGTGCATGTGCGTGTGCATGTGTGTGTGTGTGTGTGTATTCTTGCGGCATACGCAGAAAAAACATGTACTTCCATTGAGGTGAAAATAAGTGAAACGCATGTAAACTGCGTTAATCATGCATTTCCAAGCCGCACTGACGGTCTGACAGACAGACAGACAGACCGACGGACCGACCGTCAGACCAGTTGAGTCGTTCTGTCGTGGCATCTTTCAATGCGCCGTCAACGCTTTGAGGCATCAGCTCACGTGTAATAATTGCCCGGAAGAGCACGCGAGCACGGCGCACAGCCAATTTAACGTTGCGTATACGACGTGTCTTCAAGGCGTAATCAAGAATGTTTCACTTATGTATTTACTTATTTATTTACTTAGTATTTTTGTGTGTTTACCGTTTTGTTATTGTTTTTTTTTCGTCTTTATTGTTGATATTTGCATATGCGTAAGTTTGCTGCTTGTTGGTTTTTTATTGCGTTGCACGCCCGCCCACACATGACGCAACGCAATGGCTGCCATTGTCGACTGCTGCTGCTGCTGCTGCTCTGCTCTGGCGCCTGTTACATTATCGCTTGTTACGCGTTTTTGGCGCATTAGCATTTATGGCTGCCATCACCACATTCACAGTCACAGTCACAGTCAGAGTCATCATTGCCCCACGCCCGCCAACCGATGTCTGAAGCGCGCTACTTTGCTTTGGCATAACATTGCCGCAGATTGTGGCAAGCAACGCATGTGTCGCATGTGTCGTAATCACGACGACGCGCTCGAAAAACTTGATGAGCAAACAGCGCACAAAAATAGTTTGGGACTTCATGGCAAAACATGTGGCAAGCGACAACAACTTCACGCCGCCGCTGCTTGCCACATTTGCACTTTCATTCGCGCGTTTTTAATTAAATGCTTTTCTGTTTATTTTCGCTTTTAATATAAAAATCCACGCATGAATTCTTGTTGCCGTGCGTGATAACACAGAACTAACGTGAGTTGAGGCAGCAAGAAAACTTTGCATTATCGATTATGAGCTCAACTGAATTTGTCTTATTGGGCAAGACAAGCGTAAATCGCAACGTTTATTGCAAATGACGTAGCGAGTCAGTCAGTCAATCAGTCAATCAGTCAGTCAGTCAGTCAGTCAGTCAGTCAGACAGTCAACAAATTAGCCCTAAGCACATTTAAGCCGCTGCCAAACGACATTTGCTGCTTATGAGCACAACGGCTTGTGCACATGACTATACACACACACACACACACACACAGACAGAGAGAGACGCAGCCACGCCTCAGCCTTGCCGCTGATTTGGCTGCGCGCATTTATGAACTGACAAACTGAAATGCGCTCATTAGTTGAAGATGTCGCTGCGACCTCATGTGGCACGCCCACTTCACTTGCTTGCACATGCCGCCCACCGCGAGTAGCGGAATTAAATAAACGCCCGTCTACCCGACCGGCTGCCCGCCTGCTCTTTGTTGCTTCTTCTTTCGCTTCTACAACTGCCGACTTTGTCTGTAGTTTTGCCTTCCGTTCGACGTGCTTCTCCTCTGCCTCTGCTTCTGCCTTCGTTTCTCATGTCTTCCACTCGTGTTCTCCAGCTTCAGCTTCATCATAATCTGTAATCGTACTCGTACCATTTGCCTTGCGGCAGTTCATGTTATTTTATATGACTTTTCTGTCATCGTACAACTTTTGCTGTCTTAATTTGCACAAGTTGTTCGAGAAAGTATTGCCCCCCCCGGGCGTCTCCACTGACTGTGAGTCTCGCTTAGTCAGACAAGTTTCGGTTGGTTCGAAGAAAGTTTTGGCCATGTTAATGACATAGTTTGGGCAAATGTTTATACGCTCGCCTGTTAGTTTATCCGGTTTGTTGCCGCTGTTTAGCATTTTGGGTCTTAATGGTTCTGGTTCTGGTCTGGCTCTCGTTACGGATTTTCGAAATGAACTTACACTTTCACTTTCGCTGTCAGTCATTTAGCCGCGAAATCAACATCGTCTGCCTCCTTATTGCTGTTGCTGTTGCTGTTATTGTCAGTGTGTAGCATGATTTGGTTGGTTGTTGTTGCACGTTTAGTGGCTTACTTAATACGACTGTAAAATTTGATGCTTTATGGGAGCCGTTAAAATTTCACATTCAACTGAGTTTTTATCTCTAAATGCGCTGGCCGCATTAAGGCATTCATAAAGACTAACTTAGCTCATGGGCTGAACATCTTCCACTTTATATTTCGTATCCTGCGTAGTCGTGAGAAAGGCTTGCTAATCATGCCCTCCCGCTCCGTAAATTACTAAAGTGTTTAAATTTGAAAAGTTGAAATTTGTATTGGCTCTGAAAATGTGACCGATGGGCACAATTAACATTAAGTGACTTCAGTTTGTATATCATCGGAACAAAATTCGCCTATTGTAGAATAATTTTCAAGTTCATCGAATATTTAAGTCGTGCCCACAAGGCTTAGTCCCAGGGTGCCTAGCGCAGGATTGAGTTGAACGTCAATCAAAAGATTTGACCAAAGACTTCACTCAACGCTAAGTCGATCTGCCGATCCATGACACATGGCATTCGAACTCTTTCTGAACGTAGGTTTTCTTCAAGCTGAAACCTTAAGTCGCTTGGGTCTAACCATGAACCAGTGTGATGCTCTAATAACCCACGTTGGCATGTGTTGATCTTGAGTAAGGTTTCGTAACCGAAGATA
Organism: Phortica magna; assembly: GCA_037044515.1. Taxonomy (NCBI): domain Eukaryota; kingdom Metazoa; phylum Arthropoda; class Insecta; order Diptera; family Drosophilidae; genus Phortica; species Phortica magna. The sequence continues at coordinate 83,334 of JBAMBP010000154.1, forward strand.
CTTCCAATCAAAACTTCTATGCAAATAAAGATTTGTGTCCCAGCAGGGAAGAACTTTGCGCCAGTATTGCTTTGATGACTGATAATGAACATGAGGGTAGGAACTGACGACGGAGGCCACTCATCAGACTATGCAAAATTAGTTCACTGCAGTGTCCGGCGTTGGAATTTCAATACATGAACGGCCGTTAAAACCAAGAAAGGAGGTTCGTCTCCAGCATTCTTGAATATCATTTGAGAGACGTAACGATTATTAACACCAGACATTTTGTTCATTGTCAGAAATATTATTAAGATCGCTTGGTGGCAAGTTCAATTAGGACAAAGCGAACCCAATTACGTTCGAATTGAAGTTTGTGTCGATAGCTGAGCAAGTGAATTTCCTTCAGCATGCTTTTACCTCAACATTCGAAGTTGCCTTCGAAAATGCCTAAATTGATGGCGGCGATTGTTGTCTTTTGTGTTTTTTCGTCGATGCACACCTCATCGCTCAGGCCATCACGATAGTGCGGGTGCGTAGCCCTTATCGTAGGCACTTGAGCGCGCTCGGTAGCAGTTTCAGTGCTGCTGCGTGCAAATCATTTGAGCGCCTCAAAGCCACTCGTATCAATTTCCAATGGGAGCAATCAGTTCTCGTCGCTCCAGCAACGCTCCTCGGCGCTGTGGCTGCGGCTGCCGTTAGGAAGCGAAATTTCGCCAAGTGTTAACTCAAGGAAACGGTTGCTTGTGGCACGTGGCAACGTGTATAGGCCAGGATAAGGCAGCATGTATTGCGTTGCCAATGCCATTTGTAGAGATTCTGCAGGTTGGCAAAGTTTCAACAACATTGATGATGATAATAATAAGAAGCTCATGAATTACAGCGACGGTATGAGATGAAATGTATACGTGGCTAAGCAGAACGTCAAAGAGAAGCCAGGAGAGAGTGAGTGGGTGAGTGAGGGGAAATGAAGCGCAAGGAATATTGTAATAAGATGCCGCACAGACATTATTCGTAGAGCGACTTGAAGAAGCAAACGGCACATAACAAAAGTGATGTTTTCCAAAGACAAAAGCTGAGTCTGCATTATGTTAGTACGTCAACTAATCGATGTTAATTTGTTAACAAAACACTCGACGGCATGATGAGAAGCAAGCAGGACAAGTCATACAATAAAAGAGGCGCAACAATGATGGCGAATAGACGCACAGAGTGGTCGGACGGACAAACTTTGCCGATGACACTCGAGAGACGATGATGATGATGATGATGATGATGGTGATTATGATGATGTTACACAAAAGCATGCACTTGTGGTTACTCTGGGTGAGCTGAAGCGCTCTTCAGCGCTTGTTCGACAGACTACAGACGACTGACGGCAGTCGTCGAATGGCTGCAGATTGACGAGGGATTGCAAGAAGAAGCGCTGATGGCTCAGCTTGGCAAGTCTATTGACCAAGTTTAGTTTTTACTTTCGTTTGGCTTGAAGCGTGCTTTATTAAAAATTAATAGAGAAAAAATAAGTTTGATTTAAGTGGAGCGACCCAAAAGAGACAAGCACACACACACACATACACATCTATAATACATTTTTACTTTCTATAGACATGCCTACGTGCTTTGCATTTATTTGCTAGCTGGGCAATAGAAAGGAGCCTCTACATTCATGTGTGTCTCTGTGTTTCTATGTATATGTATGTGTGTGCGCGTGTGTGTGTCTGCGTTCTCACATAAATTCAAATCAACTTAGATGCTGCTTAACATAATCAAATCGATTTGAAACGGAAATTGTTAATACAAACATATAAAAGAAGCCAACAGCAGTTTTCTGCTCCCTGATCTCTGTCGCGCTTTCATTTTCCTTCTGCTGAGGCCTTCAACATGGACTTTCCTTCTTTAACATTGCTCGAATTGCCGTCTTGTTGTTTGTTTTTTTATATCTTCTTTTTTATTTGCTTACTCGTTTTGCGTTCTAAGCCGATGTCCATTTGTACGCGAGCTATAAATATTTGTTGCCCTGCCTTCTCAGCTGGTCAACTCGGCCCCATACAACCCCTTGCTGCCCCTTTGTATTACACAACTGGCTTGGCCCAAGCGTGCAGTTTCAGTGCGTTCATTGTTGCCGTGATCCGCTTGTCATTTGACTCTCCCTGCTGCTGTCGTCGTTGTTGTTGTTGTTGCTGTTGCTGCTGTTATCCTTGATTCCTTAGGTCCGTTTGTGTGTCTCATTTCCATTTCCTTTCATTTCAACATGGCTTTCGGAGCGTTTTCGCTGCCGTCGAACGGCGCTTGTAAGTTAACTTCACTGATTCAACATGACTTAGAGCGTCTTAAGCGCATTTAACAACGCAAATCCCTAAAAGCCTTTTAATGTCTTATCGCTCACTAAATAAATAAAAGTGTTGTTTCTTGTGCGTTTTTTGTTGTTGTTGTTTTTGTGCGTTTTTTATTGTTACACTATTTTCCCAAAGAAATTCGTTCAATATTTTCTAGTTTAGTTGCTATAATTGATTTGTGCTGACCAGTGTGCTGGCGGCCGGCGGGTGGTGGGCGGTGGGCGGTGGGCGGCGTTGGCTGTCAATGTCAGTCAGTTATTTAATGATGCTCTGACGTCACTGAGCAGAGCCAATTATATGTATTATGCCGTTGGAACAACAACAAAAATTAGCTACAAAACAACGCAAATATACTTGTTTGCGTAGATACAAGATACAAGCGGCATTGTTGCTATTGTGTTCTTGTTGTTGCTGGCTAATTTGATTAAAAATGCATTAGCGCGCATAAAAGCCAATTAGCAAGAACAAAGCTTAATGCAGAGCTTACATATATGAGCTGAGCGCAAACAATTCCTTTATCCATTTTTTTATTTATTATTCAAAACTTCCATTATCGATGCATTTCCGAGCCGAGGAAGACAGTTTCGTTGCTTTTATTTTAGAGCTGCTTGATGAGTTTTTCTCTTGAGCGCCGCGTTGCATTTTTTCACATCACACACGCAATCTATCGTATCGGCGCTCAAATGCAATCAGGCCGCGGTAACTCATTTACCCGTGTGCTCGATTGCTGGCTGCATAATGACGGACCTTAATTCAATATCCGCTGGCCAACGCAAACGCTTTGCGAGCTTTTTCACTGCTGATGTCTTTGCCATGGTTGCGCTTTGTTAGGCAAAATCAAAGCACCGACCGGAAATTGTATTAATTGTTTGAGTGTTGTTTGTTTAAACAGAGTTTTTAATTCGATTTTCTTTGCGCACATGTGAAATACTTTTTCATGTGCTCACGAGTGCAACCTTTGTATGAGGGTTGAGGACCAAGTGAGCGTCACTCATTGAATTACCGATACATCCGGTCAATCTACAGAGGCAACGCTGACCGCCTTGGCAAACAGGTTGGACATCCTGAAATCAATTTGAAGAATATAATGATGCAAAGCGCTTGGCATTTGCACAGAGTTGTCACCTTTCTGGGCATCCGATAAGTGGAAATGAAGTTGAAATGTTTTGCATTTTCGGTGTATTATTTTTGTTTGCACAACTTTTAGCAATAAAAGTTGAAATAAAATTTAAGCTGTGCTGAGCTGAGCTTTTGCGTGTTGGAAACTTTTCAGGATCGAAAGTGGGAGACATTTTGAGCGCGCAGCGACCAGTGAGTGCGGGCAGCGAGACTCGGGGTGCGTCAAGCAGCGAATGTCGGAAAGTGGCGGCAACAATTTTCATTCATGCAGAAATTAATTTATTTGTGTAATAATTTTCCGCTTTGCTTTGAGACGACGGCAGCGATAAAGCGGCAAATGCAATAATTTTTCATTTCGTATATAAGTTTTTTTTGTTGTTTTGCTCTCCGTGCGATTATTAAAAGTTATTTTCATGCATTATGACAAAGATAAACGCGTTTTGTATGGCAAAATGTTCTCGTTGAAGCGCTTGCTGGATTTTCTATACTATTCTATTCTTTTGTATTCTATTTTACCAAAAAGTCATGCATACATTTCTTGTAAGCGGCACTTGAGTTTGAATAAAATCAAAAGTTTCTAAATGATGTGATGAACTTTATTGGGACCCTGATACTTCTCATCTCTTTACTCAGCTAAACTTTGGTAAACTAATCTTTAATGCAAAAACTTCCGTCCAATTGCTTAGATAACCTGTGATTCATGCACATACTATGACAACTTCTATGACGTTGTCTCCCGTGAGAGGAGATACTTCTCTGCACAGCACATGTTCGTACGTTGTTACATTTTGATTACAATTATAGGAACCCTCGAGTTCGATGTAGGAACTACAAGTATAAGAGCTCTCTACGCTCCATCCCTGAGGACAATCAGTAAGGTATTAATTCCTTGGGTGTTTTCAAAGAAGACTGTTGTGTAAGAGGATGGTGATTATGATTGGATTCTCATATATTAATTAGAATACATATAATTTTGGGGGATATAGTTTTGAGGAGCTATATTTACTAAATGAAAGTAATTTCATATTGTCGTCTTGGGATAAAGCATTTTTGAGAACACAACTATTTTGTAAAAAGAGGACAGAAGAGCAAAATTGTGGCACGACATTTCATGGGTGGTGCTGGTTGGACAGCAAGGAGTGGTTCAATGTACAAACATGATCTGCTGGCGAATATCAGTCCAAGTCTCCAGTCAAGTCTCTAGCTCTTATACTTCCCGGTGCCATTGGTGAGGACGGACAGACATGCTCAATGGCGTCTTGCCCCTTTCCTTCTATGCGTTACGCACTTTCGCTCTAAAGGAAATTTAGTATCCTACATGCTTCTTCCAGACCACACATCAGCCTCGGGTCCAGGGATTCGTCAAAATGAGTTCTGTAATTCTCGTTCATTTACACTTCTCGTAAAATTTTAAATGACTTATTGCTTAAATTATTTGCTTTTTGTCATAAATAAGCAAAGATTCGTACTTGTTGCTGATTTCGCACTTGTTGTAGCACTTTACATTGAAATATTACTTATTTTCACTTGCTTTGATTTACGTTTTCTGCAATTGTGTATGAAAAACCTATTTTTTGACCAAGCGCCAAAAATTGTCCGTCGCTCGAAAGTTGTTCGTTGGCAAAATTGCATGTTTTTCGTTCCTTACAGACCGTTTTATTAGTATGGTTTTTTTGCGACTTTATTATTATAACAAGAGATTTGTGTGTGCCTAATTGCTTGAAATGAAAGTACGCATTAACCCAATTATTCGCGGTTGGTGTTGTCGTTGGCGCTTCCTGTGTGGCGCGGGGTTGCATTGAGGTGCAAATGGCAATGAAAATTCATCATTTGTGCGAAATTTTCTATGCAAATGCATGCGGCTTCTGCATGAGCTGCTTGCGTTGTCTGAAATCACAAATCTGCGTATTCAAACACCGAGCAACCGAAAACACGAATAAATTGTTGGGAATCGCCGGAAACGCGCGCGCTCCATAATTATAATCATCATCACAATTATAAATGCTGTTAAAATTCCCCCAATGCACAAGTGCTTTGTGCAGGCGCGGCGAGGTCGTGGGCGTTGCATTAATTGAAATTAGCGAACTAATTTCGAGCGCTGATGATTTCGCTTGTCCGTCATTTGCAATCGCATTCATTCCATGTTGAATGCATTCGTGCGAGCTCATTCAGTCGGCTGTTACTTAGACTCGAACAAGTATTTGTGGCTGTCGCATTTATTTCGCTCGAATGCGTCCAAGTAGTTACAAGTTTTTCGTTGTTATTTCATGGTTATTATTTTTTGTTTTCTCAAACTTGTTATCAGCGCTTATCAGCGCTACTCACCACGGCGTCGCGTCGTTGTGTCTGTGGTGGCAAAGCGGCTTTGTTGGTCGTGTCGTGTGTCGTGTGCAAAGTGCAGTGTCGGCATTCAACTTCGGCACTCAACTGTTGAGCAGCGATGAACTTCCCCTGCGTGGTGTTGCATACTTTTGTGCGCATGCGTTGGAAATGTTCAAATGTTCAAATGCGATGTTTTTTTTGTTGCTTTGTTGGACATCTTGAGCAACAAAGCTAGACGAGTCGCTTATGACTTGAGGCGTATGATGACGGCGAATAATGAATAGGCGCCCTTCAGAGTCGAGAAGAACGTGTCGACGTGCACGCGCAGCATGCCGCCGGCCACGGCTGTGGTCTTGCGCAGCGAGCGCTCCATGAAGAAGATGAGGTTCTTGCGGTAGTTGCGGCTCTGATCCATCCAGTTGCTGCTGAAGGCGGCGTAGTGCAGCTTGGCGAACTTCAGCTCGTTGTCGGTGCCAAAGTAGCAGGTGGGAAATATCTGCAAAGGCATCGCGAGAAAGTAGAAACCGAAGTAGAGCCGATCCATTGGCGCAGTGGCGAAGAACATCAATGCCGCGACGGATATGCAGATATTGAAGGCGGTGACAGTGAACTGAATGAGCATGGGCAACGACATGAAGTCGGCGATGTTCTGAAATAGACTTTCAAGGCTATGAACTAAACGCTTCTACACGCAGAATGCGCAACTTACTTGTACAGATGCTGCTGATCAACAATGCAGCGCTCCAGTGCCGCGTCGTTCTCAGCCGGGGATGATTCCGGATCGTGGCCAATGCGCGCCAGGCGCATGCCCAGCAGCTGTATGTGGCCTGAGATGAGGCAGAGCACCACCGGCGGAAAGCAGTCGGAGACGAAGTTCTGTGTCAGTTGAAAGAAGATGCCACCCGCTTGGTAAGCGTTTGCAATGTTGAAGTTGAGCGTCGAGTTGCGCCAATCGAAAGGGAACCAGGCCGGGTACATGAGGCCCCGCTCCTCCTGGTAGATGAACGACAGCTCGGCCGTTATGCCGCACGGCGTGTAAATGACAAAGAATACGTAAAAAATGTTGCGAACTTGCTGCTGCAGCTGCTGATAGACAAGTCGCTCCTCAAGGCTCGTCACGCGCGCGTCCAACTGGCGCAGCAGCGCTTCGATGCGCGACACTTTTTGCATGTGCATCGCATAGATGACGAACTTCAGGCTGCAGGCTGTGCACGTGACAATCATGGCTAAGTTCTTGACGTCGTTCAACACGCTGCCATTCCGCATGACCGACATTAGCAGGTGCAGCGGATAGCAGAGTGTGACGAGCACGTTCATCAGCAGCGCGTATGTGATGTAGGGCACTCGGTGCTCCACTTGGTTGTAGCCGGCGCCGAGCAGTTTCCAGCACAGTCTATGCGACTTGAAGTAGGAGACGCTGTCCACGGACTCTGCCATGGCGCTGAACGATGGCTTTGACTCTGCCGCCTTTGGCGCTCGGCCAAGTCTTTTATAGCACGGCCATTGGCACAGCGCGCGAAGTCAATCCAAAATGTATTAAATAAGCTACCAAATTGACCATAATTGTCTAATTGCTTAATTAGTTGCGTGCGTTAAAAAATGAAAGAATGATGGCCTAATTAGATTTGAAATATTCATCAGCATGTCGGACAATTATATTTGCAGTTGAAATTCCTACTTCGATTTGCTGGGACAGCTTTCTTTTTGTGCCGCTTTGGAACTTGACTGTATTAGTCTTCCTACAATGTAAGCAATATGATGTGGCGTGTCATCAGAAAACATCAAGAATTGCTTTCAGTTCTATGCCGCTCATTAAGCGATAACAACACAAAATGATAGAAAACCCCTTTTTGGGGAAATCAATCACTTAAATTCGTTATCAGTGCGGAAAACATCGAAAATTCCAATACATGAAGAAGTGCAGCTTGAGTATTGTTGAGGTAGCGGTCTGACTCGTGCTCTCGAACGCAACTCGGGAAAGTGCTGCTTTGCCATTAGTCGACTGTCTTACTAACCTGCCTCAATAAAATGACACGAAACAGCTTTCACTTTTGTATGGCCCACAGACACACTCAAACACATTAAAGCACACACAGAGAGACAAACACAAACACAAACAGACTGGCTCATGCATGCCTGCACATGTGTACGCACAAGTCAACTCAAGTTGCCGAGCGACTGAAATGCGAAAAGTTGTCGTTTGCACACTAATGCCAAGCACAATAACAATAAAAACAACAATGACAATGACAACAACAACCACACTGACAACAATATCACGACAGCAGCAGCAGCAGCATCAGCAGCAGCAGCAGCATCAGCAGCGGCAGCGGCAGCTCAACGAGCGGGATTGTTCGATGCTGCGATATGAGTTGTGGTGTATCGTTCAATCTGCTGTGTGGTTGTGCGGCGTGAACGACGGCACTGTGGTGAGTTTCGTTTCCTTCACTCGACAATCGCATTGCACGAAGTTGAGCCTAAGCCGATTTCAGTTTCAGTCCGTTTTCAAACGCGCCGCGACGAGGTTGTGCACGAGCAAGCCGAGCAAAAGTTTTTGGTTAATTGAAAGTTTGAAAAAAGTTTTCAATCCTCAGAAAAATACTTCAGACAGTGACTGTGTCCCATTAGACGTGCGATTATTTGTGTGTCAGTTTACGGACGCAAATTATTCAGAACATGACAAATTATCATAATCGCATTTTGAAAACGTGTTTCGAAAATTGGTTATAATAAAAAAAGAAAAGATACTTCAAATGCAAATATTCGTGTTAAGTTGGTGAAATAAGCAAATCTAATCTTAAGCTAACTTAGTTAGGTGTCTAAGCTGATAAAACATGGTTAATTAATTAACGAATGATTAAACTGTGCGCGAATCATTATTTATTGGTAAAAGATAGTTAAATAAAAATCACATTGAATTTAAAAATAAATTGAGCTTAAAAAATACAATAAACAAATGCTTGAATGTGTTCGTGAGAATTCAACAAATTATAAAAATATGAATTAAATACAAAACAAAAGTGGAGAAAAGTTGCTAACGAAGGATCTTTCTGAATGTTGGTAAGTTTATGACACTTTGTGACTTTGAGTGCTAAAAGAATTTGTAAAAAAAGGAAAACTTTTGAAATCCTTTGTGTGCCTTGGATAGAATTGACTTTAATGTGAATTTTATGTGTGTTTTCGAACAGAGCTGAGCTGCAATTGTTGTGCCAAATAATCATAAAAGTCAAAGTTTCCTCCGAGCATTTTTGATTTATTTAAATTTTTGAGAATTTGTTTCATACTTTATTTATTTTGCTTAAGAGATGACATTTATGTTCTTTAATACATGTATTGAAGCAATGGTATGAAGCCATGATTGGTCGAATTTCATTCCCTTAGTGTCACTTTCAGACTGTTTTGCAAATAATTCTTTGATTTGAAGCTGAAGTAAACATTGAAATAAATTTAGTCGTCTTGTAATCGTATAATTTGCAACAAGTTTTTTCATTTCTGCAATCATTAATTTTTAAGCGTAATCAAATTTAATTGAAGTAATTTAATTGAATTATTTAACGCTTGTTTTGATTGTGGCGTGGATGCTCAAACTCAAACTTTAATTAAATAAGCTGAGCATAAATCAACCGGAAATTTTTCATTGCATACTTTTAGGTTGCGCTTCCGCCGAAGCATTTTGCTCACGGGCAGTCAGACCGTTAATAAGCAAATTGAAATTTACTAGTCCAGCGAACGCGAATTCTTTGATGCTACTGCCAAAATCAACTCACTCATTACACAAATAAGTTTAATAATTTTATATTTGAATAGTTTTTGCGTTTACTTGGTAACATTAAAGACAACTAAAACGGTAAAAGCGACGAATGAAATTCAAAGCAATTTATTCGTTTACTTTTTTTTATTATTTCCAAAATCTTCACGTTCAGTCATGCTTTCCATTTTTTCTTTCTGCTCTCATTGCACTTCTCTATCCTTGTTTGCTCGATTTTCTTTTCCGCTTCTTGTGCTGTGTTCCTACGTTTGGCTCGTTTTTCCACTTTTCCGCTCATTTGCTGCTCAACGTAAATCACAAAATATTCTTCACATTTTAAGTTTGATCAAATTTCCATAATTTACTCAGTATTTTCGTTTCGTTTGCTATCCGGAAGCGTTCATTGCAAGCGGAAAATATTCCGATAATAATTCATTCGAACTTAGTCTCGCTTAATGCCGCTCGTATCTTGAATCACTAATTTGTTTTCCAACTAGTGTAAGTTTGTTTAAATTACGAGTCTTGTTTGGCCTTGGGCAATGTTTATCTCATGTGGCTTCAAATTGGATAAATCAAATTGAATTTGCTGGCTTTAAAGGAGCTGCAAATATTCAAATGGTCCTTGGGTTTGATTGATTGATTTCAGATGATGTCATCTAAATAACGTTGCTGCTTAGCAAAAGCAAAGCTATCACCATAACAAGCTTCTCTGGTGCTGTAGAGAAGTTGTTGGCTAGCAAAAGGATATGCATTGACTAGGACTTATCCATTAATTCCTCTGTTCTTATAGCACCTGTGAAAATTAATACGAATTCTACTAATGAAAGAAGAAGCTTAAAGAAGTGTTAACAATTAGTTTTACAATAATGAAGTGAATAATGAAAGTAGACGTAGAACGCTCCGGTTCTATATGTCTTGTCAATGCGTCTCATATAGCTCCTCGTTCGTGTTTCTTTTGCCCAAATTGCTTATTTCATTTCATTTCATTTCATTTCTATTTTGGCAGTATATTCTGGGGTATCAGCATTATGTTCTACACACGATTAAGCCTCACAAACTCATTTCATTTTCACTGTACTAAATTTTATTTGGAAATCACTGAAAGTGTGTAATTTGCACTCTGTCTCTCTTTGGCTTGTATTAGTACTGTATAGCTATAGAGGTCTATACTAAATTGAAGTATTTGTAAGTACTTTAAAGTACTGTGGAGTTTGATATGAATTCATCCAGACCTCTAGTATGTACATTCAAAACTTAACTTTTTATCTACAAGAAAAATTGTGAGTTTTATAAAAAGTATAGAAAAAAGTCCTCCATTTAATAAATTAACTGGTGAACATGGCGTATACGCAACATTTTCCTCATTCGCATTCGTGTGAGAGAAAAACTTTTTTAATTTTGTCTATTTTGTGCTAAAACACAAAGTTGAAAACTTGTGTTGTTTTGATGAATCATAATTAAACTATAGTCGACCAAAATGGTACAACATAAATAAAGGCAAAATTAAAATTAATCAAGTTCCAGCGAGTTGAACGTGCCGCTTGAATGGGTGGCAGCGACTTTTCATTGGCGGCCATTTATTATAACTTTTTTGTGCACTCATTGAAATTGGCGCTTTTATTCGGTTTTTGTGTCGAATATGATGAATGGCAATCTTCGACAAGTTTTTTGTCAGCAATTACATAATAATTGCCTCAAATGAAAAATATCGATTCAAAAATAGCTGGAAGAATATAATGGAATAGAAACCGTTTTTGTGCATTTTCGTTGACTTTAGCAAGTTTTGATTTCGATGCTTTGACGTACTCGTCCTTCTGACTCAACTAAGAGTTAATTAAGAAAACGGTTTTTGAGGCTTCATTCATGCACAAGGAGAATCGACAAAGAATACGTAAATGCAAAATGGAAAATGTGTAATAAAGAAAGAAAAATACCTTTGAGAAGCATAATTTGTCGAAGACGTACTATGACATAGGGTATAGGACAAGGTGCAATACAGCAAGAGCGCTCATGGAGAGCTTTGTCAGTCAAGCATAGCAAGTCATTTAATTAAGCGCACGAGTGGCTTGAAAAAATAAATTATGCAAGGGATTTTCTCCGGCAAGAAAAACAAAAAAAAAAAAAAATGATAGCAAATGAGACAAGAAACGGAAAATGAGTAAAACAAGAATTTTTGATATTAATTATTAGTAGAAAACACTCATACGCCACGTGTACATGCTCATTAATATTGAGCGTGTGGCCTCGTCGGGCAGGGAGATGAATAAGCAAATAAATTAAATAAAAACAAAAATACTGACAGAAACAGACAAATAATGTGTGAAATTCGTTTGTTTTTTTTTATGTTTTTCTTTTTTCCCTTTTTAATTAATCTTGATTGTTCGCAAATTACAATAAACGCTTAATTAACTTTGCACTTTTATTTTAATTATTTTTGTTTTGCATTCATGCGCCAAAACTCAACGATTGTGAACAAAACACAACAACAAAGTCATTAACACTCAATCACAAGCACACACATGCACATGCACACACACACATACACATACAGATACATACACAAATAGCGCACAATCCTTGAGCAAGAAAACTGAAATAAAAAAATAATAGAGAGTAACAAAAAGTAGACATCCTTAATTCCATTAAGCGGATTTGCCTAAAAGCGTGCTAAGTGAATGCACGAGTCAAACACAAAATAAGTTATTATACGCTTCATTCATTTTAATTGCTTCCTTCCTTCTCTTTCCATTTCCATTTCCATCCTCAACGTCATCCTCATCATCGTCATGATCATCATCGCTGGCTTCCAGAACATTTCTTGTTGACAGCTGGCGTTCTTGATTATTATTGTTTTAATTTGCACGCTTCACGTTTACCCAAGCACATTCACACACACACACAAATAAGCACACATGAGCACGTACACACGCACACACACATACGCACTCATATAGACACATACGCACAAATCGCTAAAGGATTTTTCTTTCTTGTGTTGTTTGTGTTGTTTTCATTTGTTTTCCTCTCGAACTTAACTTTCACTTTGTTTTACTGTTTTACTGTTTTGCTCGGTGTGCTCATGCTTGACCTCCATTTTGGAAATTACTTTGCGCCTTCATACGCTTTACTGCTTCTGTTTGTTGCTGCTGCCGTTGTTTGTTTCTGCACTCTTTCTTTTGATACTTTCACTCGTTATCCCTTTGCCACTCCAGCTTCTTTTCGCTTACCGTCGCCATTGCTCCGTTGGCATTTGTGTCGAGTCTGTTTTATGCTGCGAATGCTTGGCTTTATTACATTTTCACTTTCATGGCTGGGCTCAACACATTCTTTCTAATTTCACTCACGCTCGTTACGCATGTCGCCGCGCCGCGCCACGTCACACGTCGCTGATGACTCTTTGTCAGCAGCACAAACACAAAAACAAAAACAAAAGCAGAAGCAAAAACGAAATTAATAGAAAAAATAAATACATTTGGTACACTTTTAGCCCTATCATGCTGCCGGCGTTGAGTGTGAATTTTTTCGTGAAATTTACTTTACGCCTCGTGCCCTTCCCCACGTCGCCAGCTCGTCAGCTCGCCTGTACTCTGTTTGTTCTGCTCTACATTTATTTGCGCATCATAATCTCTGCGCTGAGTTGCCACGTTAAGTGCTTTTTGCTGAGCAAGCGTTCTGCGCTGCGCTGCGCTGCGTGGCAGCTTTAGCTCAAACCAAGCATCTGCAAATAGTTGCAAAAGTTTTATTTTGCCCACTGGGAGTGCACAGAGCTCAACTGGGGCGCGGTTTGGCGCGTGTCTGCGCTACTCCCGTTTCACATGGTTTGCATTAAATTACAAAAATTGTAATTCCTGTCAAAGCTAAATTTAAAATGTCTGCGTTTTGGCCAAACTCACCTGTTCATCGCACACTCGCACTCACTCACGCACTCATCATATTTGGCTTCCCTCAGGTATACTTAACTTAAGTAAGAGCATGTCTATCTTGTCTGCTGCAGACTGTTGCTTCGCCCTGGTCCGGCTTTACGTTACTAACTGCCGTTGGCCAACAACAACATTCCCCTTGACTTCGTTGTTGTTGTTGTTGCTGTGGCTGTTGCCTTTGCGCTTGCGACTGCGATTGCGTTTGCCTCCCACGAGGCAATAAAGCAAACTTTTTCATTAAAAACAATGTTGCCTACTTTTGAGCGTCGCGGAAAATTGACTTGCCTTATCTGATGTCCGTTGTCCGTTTCTCGGTTCTTGTTTCTTGTTTCTTGTTTCTTTACTTAATGCGCCATGGTCATTTTTTAAAGTCACGACTTGAAAGAAATATGCCTAATCATCATTTCATCTCACAGGCTGAAACTGGCAAACGCTAATGGGCATATTTCATTAACTTTTATTTCAATGAAGGGCGGCCGCGCTCGTCCGCATTATGTGAAAATTAATATTGAACAAAGCAAAACAAAAAGGCAAGTTGAGTAAACATGACGCTGGAGCGGGAAGTGTGTGAGGGCATGTGCGTGTTGTTGTGGTTCGCACCTAATCTGGATTAATATTCAACAGGAGCCAACAAACTTGCAAACATCTCAGATAACATTATCGTCTCTTGGGAGTTGCTGATGTAACAGTGGTTGGTCTTCATGCTTTTTTTTCAATTTATTATACGCAAAACCTACATTGCAATTTTGCATATTATATCATGTTAAACAGAAATCATTTTGTTTATGTTTTTTAAAATACGTTTTGAAATTCCTTTTTTTTTGTTTTGTCAAATCTCATTTTATGTCATCAGTGTTTGATTCACGCCACAAAATCAACAAACATGAAGTAATAATAAAATTAAACGAGTCGTGAAACGAGTTTTGAAATGTAATTTGTGTTAATATTGCTTGATTATTATTTTAATTTAAAGTTGATGCATCTATTGTGCATGTGTGTGTGTGTGTGTGATTGTGTGTGAAGCAAGCAAGGTACGTAAAAATGTCCGTTGGTAATTTGCACAACTTCAATCGGCTTATGAATAAATTGCTGTCATTTACGAAATCCGGTCTTAGTACGACCTTCGTGCATTTGTCTAGCTAGAAATTTATAATCAATTAAATTATACGAACAAACTACGAATAATTTGCTTAATAAAAATATAATGTTCATAACTAAAATTTATGTTGTTGGAAGCAGTTTTGTGAGCCGTCATTTTTCGATCGTTTCAAGTTCGTTGTCGACTTTTAATTTGTGAGTTTTCTTTAGCTATTTTCACTAATGTGTGTTTTCTAGAAGCTTCCCTTTAGATTATTCCCCGTTAATGCAATTAAAAGTAATTTTATTACAAAGAAAATGTTCATCGGTTGAAGGCTTAAATTTTATATTCACTGACGAATTCGTAGAAATTTTAATAGTCTTCCACAAGTTGCAAGCATTCGTCATCCTTAGCTCAGTCAATCAATTGCAGTATAAATTCAAGGGCATTTCATCATGTTGCTTTCAAAGTGACATCCATTTCGAACACCATTAGATGAGTCTTCAACTCAAATATACTACTAGGAAAAGAACATGTTCTCACTCAACATTCTCGGTAATTTGCATAATTGCAATGCGAAAGGCAAATGACAATATTAAGAAAGGAAAGAATCACAAAACAGAAGCCTAAATCAAATAAACACAATATAAATTAGCGAGTTAATTGCGCATGCAAGCGAGGCAGAGCGAATTGATGTGGCAAGTGTTAATTATGCGTGACGCTTGCTGCCATACAGCTGGGTGCCGATGGTCTTTGGGCGGCGATAAAAGGGTACGAAGGACCCAGAGGCATCATTTAAATGCTGAGCTTGAATATTTTATCGCTTCTTGTTGAGTGTCAATGTCGCTAAATTGCTTACTTTGAACGAGTGTTGCATGCTTTCGGGCGATTAATTAAACCCAACACTCACACACACACACACACACACACAAGTAAACACTCATGGCTGAGCCAACACGCAAACATATACGATTTGAATTCGACCGACTTTATTACGAAATGCCGCAATCATAATCACTTCGCCGCTGTGATTTGTCATTGGAAAACGGTGTCCGTTGCCGATTGGAAAGATTAATATTTGACGAAAGTTATTGAGAAGGGTCGTGGAACCGTTTTTTTCACCAATCCAATTAAAGCGTGACTCCTTCGCTTTGTTATTGACATGGAGCACTTAATGATAAAAATCTAGTGGATTCTCTCTAATGGTGAGTTAGAACATATTTGTGGGCGCTTCTTGTCTTATTAACACGCTTCGTGCTTCAGGGCGATTACCGTTGGTATCTTATTGAAGCCGACAAGCTGAGAAAACAATTCAAGCTTTTATCGGTAATCAATCGGCAATGTCATTTTGTGTGTTCTGACTTGGTAGCCGTGATGACATTAACACACAAGCGCAGGTGTAAGTGTGTGTGTGTGTGTGTGCATGCCAGCAAACACTTACAAGGAATTTATGATATAATTAATTGTGGAAGCAAATGTCTTTGATCATTTCGGTTATGAACAAAGCTGAATATTATTTGAGTGAAATGTCAAATATTAAATTTCGTTCGGTCATTAAAAGCGTGTTTAACAAAACAAAAAAAAAAAGGAATAAAAAAATAGCAATTCACCACTTGCCACTAAGTGTTGGACACATCAAATCAAATTTGACTTAATCAGATTTTTCCAAAAGCACAACACATACAAAAGCGGCAATAAGCAGGAGAAAGCAAGAGAAAGCAAGAAGGACGAAGGACGTAGAAGAAAGCACGAGAAATAATATAAGTAAACAGTAACAATAACAACAAAATGACTCCTTTGTTGCGTTGAATGGTCGCTCGGTCCGTTGGTCCGTCGGTCGGTCGGTTGGCCAGACGTGGCAAAGTGTGAGTGAGTGAATAGAAGCATTTATAGCGAACGAAACAGCAAATCGTAATTTTTTTTCCAATAAATAAATCCGCCACATCAAACAGTTGTTTGTACGCTTTTATTTTATTACATTTTCGGTTTCTTTTCATTTACGACTTGTTGTTGTTTTTGCTCGCTTGCTGCAATGGCCGGTGACCCACCCACACACACACACACACAGCTACTCAGCACAACGCACGCGCCAATGCGACGCACGATTGTTAAGAAATTACTGTTGACTTTTGTGACCCTTGAGCATTTGACTGCCAAAGGGGCGCGCAAATCAAGACAAGCTAGCAAAAAGTTGAGTTATATAAAGGCGTCGCAGTGAAAGGATGGCGGGGCAGGTGGGGCAGAGACAAAGAAAACACACAGAAAGCAAACAAATCTGTCAAAAAATCAGCGCTAAGAGACGATGAAGCTGGGCAAACACAAGAATTAGAAAAGTAGAAGTCATAGAAGACGTAGAAGAATACAAGAGCCAAGAACAAGAGCCAAGAACAAGCAGAAGAAGAAGAGCCAAGATATTCGTGACGCAAGCGGTTGAGCTAAACAGCAGCAGCAGGAGCAGCAGCAGAAGAAGCAGCAGAAGAAGCAGAAGATTAAGGAGCGGTGAGTGCTGAAGACGGTTTGCATCCGAGCCGTGTGCCGCGCATTGACGACGGTCCTGTCTCACTTGTTGTATCCTGTATCTTTTCTTCACTCGTCTGTTTTTTTCGCGGCTTTTTTCTTCGTTTTATTTGTGTCATGTTTTTTGTTCTCCATTTGAAAGGTAATTTGTGTTTTTGTTATTATTATTTTTGTTTTTGTTGTTGTTGAGTTTTTCTTGGTATTTGCTCTGTGATTGACCTTTGAAATACCTGAGCGTTGGCGGCGGGCGACGCGTTTGGCGCGGGCGGAGCGAAATGTATTTTGGTTCTATTGTCTTGGAGCTTGTTTTATTTGCCGCCTCTTTTGTAAGTTATTGTCAATGACGGCGTAAATATCATACAAAGTAATAAAATATTTTACTTTAACCAAAGTTTTATTACTCGCACTGCGGCAAAAAGCAAATGTCTGTCTGTCCGTCCGCCTGTCTATTCAGCTGCCTGTCAGTCTGTCTCTCTGCCTGCCTGTACATGTTAGCCCTCTCCCATCTGTGCCTTTTGGCTGGCAGTGTGTCTTTGTGTTCATGACGTTTTGATTTTGGCAGCTCGAAGGTTACTTTTGTGGCGACATTAATGCTGTTCTGCCCGAGTGCGGGACGCGGGACGGCGGCGGTGGCTCACTGTACGCTCGGTGGCCGTAAGAGAGTCGAAAGTTGTTTAGAAAGTGTCGTTACCAAGTTTGTTCTATGAAAGTGAATTATTGTGACAGTTGTTCACAGTCGCTAGTCAAAGTTTTGTGCGCGGTGCGGATGAGCATGCCTGCCCGAGCACGAGTCGAGACAATGATGACTGCGACGTCGACTGCGCAGTCGCCGTGCATTGAAAGGTCTTTCAAAGTTCTGGCAATGTCATGTTGTTTTTTGATTTGTTTGACACTGCGGCGGCTTCGTACCCGTGAGTCGTAAGCCGTAAGCCGTAACCATGCCGTGCAACAAATCTGTGCCCTGTGCCTTTTTTAACGCTACGTGAGTGTGCGGCACAGCCGACAAAGGTGTTGCAATCGCTTCCCTTGGGCAGGTCACGCCGACAGTTGAAAGCAGTAAATCGAGTTTTAAGGCTTCCATTCAGCACAAAGTTGTTGCTGAAATCGTCTGCGAGCGCATAATTATCGGAAGTCCGCCTTTGTTTACTACAAAATAATAAACGCTAATTTGCTATTTTGCTCGAAATTCTATTGTTCTCTTTCACTTTCACCTTTCACGCAGTCGTAAAATTTGTAAAACATTTCGTTGAAGGCGTCAGTTCTCAATCAGGCTAGACTATTCAAAGATATCCGCTTGTTTATGCAAACGCGAACAAGTCTCACAATGCCTATGGGTCGATTGGGCTACTGGCACTGGCGCCCTTCATTAAAAATGAGTAGCAGCAAGATTAGCGAATTTAAATCAGTTAATGAAGAACGTGTTTGTGTTTAGTAATAGAAAACTGTAAGATTGTTGTTCGATGTGAAGATAGTCTGCATTCAAATCGTATCACAAAAACAGTTCGTCGCTTGAACACAAAGCCCTGGAGCATTGAAGTATGCTTATTCAAAGACCCGTTCCAGATACACATCAGTTAGGCGATTGTTTCACTTGCTCATTCGCAATGCAACTTTGCTTCAATTAAAGTACATTTATTTCTCAATGTTTGCTTATTTATTTATTTATGATGTTCATCTTAAAAATAAAATGAAATGAAATGATATTATTTCGCTGGTTGTTGCAACCATAATCATGTAAATTCATGCATTGAAATCAGGTCGACTCGACCATTTTCATCTTCGCTTGAATGACAATTTGTGCGTTTCCAACACGGCTGAGACTTCACTGGCTGAGTGACGGAACTACTGAAAGAATAAAAGCATGAGCGAATGAATGACTGAAAAATCGAGAGCAATGTTAACGAACGCGAGTAAGATTTTTGTTTGTATGTGAAAGCAAACACATAATGCGTGAATAAATGACTTTGCTCTCATACATTCCGATACAGACATATGTACATATGTATCTCGAATAGTGTGTATTTGAATGTGTATTTATTTGAAAGGGTGTGTGTGTGTGTGTGGTGTGCTGTGTTTTGTGCGTGACGTTTCAGATTGTCACACCAATCCATCGACACGGGTCACAGGTTCTCAGGTTGGCTGTGCGCTCGAAGCCGTCAACCTTCACCCTTTGAGCAAAGCCTTTCTACACTTCTCATTCTCATTCTCATTTCCATTTCCATTCCCATTTCACATTTCGTATTTCACATTCACATTCTGTTGAGGTTGTCATTGTTTGTATTATTTATCATTTGCCTTTCAGGATAATGTCATGCCGTTCATTCATTCATTCATTCATCCCGTTGAATCATTTGTACATTACTTTGTTTGCGTTCATTGTGCCGAGTTTTTTGTCCGGTGTCTCTCGACATGGCATTTTGTTTTGTTCGTCAAATGCCAGCGACAGTAGGCATGTCTGAACCAATCGAGGTCCTTAAGCTGCTTGCTGAATCTGATCCTGATCCAACAATAAGCACGCAACCCAACACGAAAATGACCTCAAAAAATATACATTTATTGTGTGTGTGTCTGTTTTTTTTTTTTTTTTGTTGTAATGTCTTCTTTTTCTTCTTCTTGGAACTGTCTGCACAACAGGAAAATGAGAATGTCATCTGAGTAAATTTGATTAGTTGAGCTTTATTGTTGCGGTCAAGCTTAGTTTCGCATTATTTTGACGTTGAGACGCGTGTTTATCCTTTTAGTTTTATTGCAGACATATTCTTTTTACTTATTGTCGATAAGCCAAGACGTTGACATGTAAGCAAATGCCAAATATTTACACACTTAGGCAAGTCACCATCGTACTCAGAAAAGTTGAAGACTCTCGTTCTTGAGCACAAACATGTTCACACATGCTGATGAAATCGCGAAAATTTTCAGCAGTCATTTAGAAATCTCTGCCTTTATAGTAATCGGTTCGTTGTTATCCAATTAATATAAACGAGCAATTACATAATTAACAAGATATTATACAAATCAGTCGAATGGATGGCACACCGAACGCTTACACCAAGACTGAGAAAAAGCAAATAACTATCAACAGAAAAACTAGAAGACCGTGGGTTTTCAGTCATGATTCAAAACCTCTCTTTGTTTGTTTGTTATTTTATATGTTATAAGGAGTTATCTTCTGTGAGAGTTATCTCTTCAACAAGTGATTTGTGCAAAAATCCCAAGTTTGGTAGTAATCCTACACACTTTTCCACAAATAAAAGCTTGCTCGCAATAAAAAGTTCTTTAGTGTCCTTAATAGTTCTCCAGCAGAGCGTATTTCCATTTTATATTTGGCTGTGATATTTAATTTAATATGAAGCACATATCACTTCACACAAGAGGAAATTAAAAAGTTTTCGAATAATAAATCGCTGTCATTCTTCATAAATTTTTAACGATTATGGGCTTTCATGATTTAACATGAAATCAAAGCATCAGAATGACGAGCACGTATGTGTTCAGCATAGAAATAATCGGCAATGTTTGCATGATTTTCACAGCTTGTTGCGCGTAAAATGTTGCACATTAAATGCTTAAAATATTGATGAGCGAACAACGCGGTCCGGCGTGCTCTTGCGCCGGAGTGAACGCTGATTTATGCACAGAAGCCAAAGCCAAAACGTCGACAACATGCAAAACATCAGCCAAAAATAAAAAAGGATATAATCCTTAAAATCAATGCCATTAACAAATTGGATTCAATATACGCGATTATAAGGTTTTCTCTTTTTTCTTTATAAGCGCGCTTTGAATGTCAATCTATCGCGCTCTCTCACTCACTCGCTGTCTAACTTCAACTGTGCCTCGCACATGTGCTTGCGCGTGTGTGTGTGTGTGTGTGTGCGGCGCTCAAAAACCATAAATCACTAAGCCGTCAACGTCCTCGTCGTTGTCCTCGTCCATAATATTGTTATCGACGTTGTTGTCACTGAGCTGCTCACGAGTGTTGACAGATGAACGTTGTTTTCTTCTTTTTTGCTGTTATTTTTGCATTTAAATATATGTTTGTATCTATAAATTTTAAATTTCATTCAAATAAGTAAAAATGCTGACATCATCATGTAGCCGCCGTTGGCGCTGACAGTGGTGTGTTAAACATATTTACAGCTTTGCGCTTCCGTGCGGCCTCACCTTCCGCCCCGGGCATCGGGCATCAGGCATCAGACTTCAGCCTCTGTTGTGCTGTGTCCCTTCGGCTGTTTGTTGTTGTTGGCGTCTGCTGCCGTTGCTTTTACGATCGCCTTTCGATAATTTACTCAATAGTATGAGATTGTTTATGCTTATGCGCGCTATTTAATTTTATTTGCTAAGCATGTGTACAATTTACATACTCATTGCTTTAACACAAACATCAGCACGCGACATGGGGTCACCCTGTATGCGTGTGTGTGTGTATGTGGCCTTCAATGGAAGTAAATTTCGCTTGGCTTGATTTTGTTGCCTTTGTGCGTTCATTCGCTTGTTTGTCTGGTTGGTCAATAAAGTGCTGCGTCATGGTTTATATTAGCCAAGTTGCTTAGCTTAACCCAAGCGGGAATCAAACCGAACCGAACCGAGCCGAACGAAGCCAAGTCGCGTCTAGTCATGCTCGCTCCTTGCATTACCAACACTCTTCTGCGTTTTCTCAACAATAAATTAAGTGAATTTTTTTGTTTCCCTTTCTTGTTGTTGTTGTTGTTGTTGTTGTAGGCTTGTGGCCATGTTTATTACGGCACATCGAGAAAGTCATGTGTGGCGCTTCTCGAAAACTGTCAGCAAATGTTAATAAATAAGACGAAGAATGTTTTGGCTGACAGCTTGCGAAGTCAATCATTTACTCAAAATGGTATATGAAATACATGCGATTTATGTGCCTTATACAAGCACAATTTTCGTTCGCCCTTTGCCGTTATGCAAGCAATAAATTTCCCAGTAAATATTTTCCATACCTGTTAAAATTACATTTTTGTTTGGGGTTTTGTCAGACTAAGCTGCGTAAATAAAAACAAAACAAAAAGCAGCTTCAAAGAAAAGTTGTCCCTTTGCGTTGCGCTGGCATTAACAGCAGCTTAAAAATTTCGATGTAACAGTCATAAACCGCAAATGAAAACGCAGGTGTTCGGTCGCCCCTCACCCCTCTTAGCCGCGCTGTGTCACGGCACACGCATCGCTCGCTCATCGACATCATTAAATGGGAGACAGAATCTACGAACAAAACCAAAAACAAAAGTAAAAGTAAAAACCGAAAAAACCAGAAAGGGAGCTATTTTCGGCTGTGCCGAAACTTGTATACTCTTGCAGACGTTTCACCAATTATTCTTATTGGAAAATCCTCGTCATCGTTTTGCCAATAAGAATTATACACGGTTTTTCATATTTAGGGGCCCATATTCTAACCTGTCTTAAAGAAAACAATGCAGTCCTACTTCACTACATTTTGCGATCTTGCATCTTGCAGAGAAATCCCATTTCCAAGTTTTCTCTATATATCTTATAAAACATTGGAGTTGGTCTAGCGTAAATAAAAACAATAATTTTCAAAGTATTTTCCGTTTGTATTCAAGAACAAAAAAGATTTTCTAACAAAAATCATATTGTTGATCGATCGTTCCTATCAGAGCTAAATGCTATAGTGGTCCAAGCAAAATGGTTCTGAGATATATGTACAATACAACAATATATCCGAAGAATATATGTTTAAAACTCCGGGTCGAGTTGCACTGAAACGGACAGACGTGGCCACATTTTCGTCTCGTCGTGCTGATCAAAAAAATATCACTTACTTTATGTAGTCGGAGATGTTTCCTTCTGTGTGTTGCAAGCTTCATGACAAAGTTAAAATACTCATTTTGCAAGAATATAAAAAGACGCCGAACAAAATGGAAATGGAAAATTTTACTCAAGTGACTGCGGTGAGCAACAATTTTCCATTTGCCATTTGCCATTTCCCCAAAAATTTAATGTTCGCATTCTGTTTTGGCCAATGAAGTTAATTTATTTTGCGTCGGCAGCTGTTGGCGGTTTTTATGACATTCCGTTTGCCTTCGCACTTCCGCTTCCGCTTTCCGCTTTGCCTGTCGCGGTCGCTGTCTCTGTCGCTGCGAAGCGTCAATTGGTGACTCGCTCGGGTTTCTTATTTTAAGTGTTATTTGATTTTGTCATTTAGCGCTTTAGTTGTGTCTCCATTTTGGCCTGCCCTGTCCTGCCGTGACCGCTTCGGCTGGCGCCAAGCCAGCTACGCAAAATTAATAAACGCTACAAGTTCAAGCCGACGAGTGTATAAACTTGATAATAATTTAGTTAAACACTTCCGCTCCGCGTAGGTCGCTGCACACGACGAGGTGCCGCCACCAACTTGGACCCGACAATGAAGACATTTTGTAGCGAATTGAGCGAAATTATGCCAAGTAAATAAATGATGCAAGCGAACGCTTAGAATTGTTTCGCTTAAACGGTTTGCCGAATTGTTCGCAGTTTTATTGCAAAAGGAAATAATATTCAACAGTGGCAACGAGCCAAACAAAAGTAAAATCATGTAAATGATTAATTAATGCAAGTAAATATTTTGCTTAAATGGCATTTAGGATAACTCCGTTGAAAAACAATAAAGCGCATAAATATTTTCATTTCTAAGAAATTAATTTCAATTCGAAACGTTGGCGACGGCGAAGGCGAAGGCGGCATAACTTTCCCATTCATTACAGATTTACGCGAAAAGTTTTCATATTAATTTAAAGACCGAATAAACTTTAAGCCAAAAAGGCTGCGTTTAATGAATTTCGTGTCAAACAAAGCGGCACAGTTTTGCGCAATTTAGCCAAATATAAAATAATGCCCGAAATTAAATGCGTTCAGTACAACGAGCACACGCAGCAACGCGGTGCAAGAGCAGGGAGTGGCAACCAGCGAACCCACCCACGCCTAAGCTTCATTTATTTTTATTGTTTTATATGACAAACACAAACACAACAAATAAGAAAAACAAAATCTCAAAACAAAGCAGTGAATGTACATCGCACAACAGCACACCGCACACCACACCACACACACAAACCGTTGTGTGCCAGGGCAGGCAGAAAGAGAGAGAGGTGTATGCGAGTGTATGCGTATGCTAGCATAAGGACCAACACGTGTCGCTCAAGAGACAATCGCCATTATTGTCAGGCAAAGCAGTGCTAAGCGAACGCTAAGCCAGCAACATTGCTTTGCTCTTCACACACACACGCATAGCTATGCGAAAATCTCGGCCTTGCTCGCTCTCTGGTCTAGCATAGTCTCAGGTAATGCGTCTTATTAATTTTCGTTTTGTTCTTTTCCTTTTTCTTCTTCTTTACAAATAAAATCAGTCTGTCTCGGCTGCTTTGTCACACTGCCGTACTCTTGACGGCCTTCACCTGTGCATGACTTCGGCCGGTTGGCAGGCTGGCAGGTTGGCAGGCTGGCTGTTGGCTGCTTCGTTCATACGTACGTTCGCACGAGTTGCGTGTGCACGAACTTGTTACGCAGTTGTTGGCGACGTCGCCGTTTAAACAGTGCTGCTGCTGCTGCTGCCGCTGCCGCAGTTCCTAAAGAATTCTTAAACAGTTATTTATGCGCCCACACATGCACACAAACATAATCGTTAAGCGAATTGATTCCCTTTAAGCTTACGGTATTTTGTTTGACAGCTCAGAGTGATTTGTTGCATGGCGACATAATCTGACACTTTTCACGTTTCACTGTCAGTTCAAGTAGCGCTTTTATAGTAGAATAGAATTATATGAAAAATACAAAATATCGTGCGCTATGTGAGATTCTGAAAGGCGGCGCCAGATTTTTATCGTCGCAGTAATCTCGGCCAGCTTCTTTCAGTGAAACCGAAAGCCGTAATAACTCCGTATGTCGTCAATGCTCGCAGAGAGAGGAGTTTTGTACAGATTGCTGGCGTTAATGGTTTGAAATAAATTCACACACACACACGTATACATATATATTAAATATTTACAGCACCAAGGCAACGCTTCAATGCAGAGCCGCTGCTGTTTGTCAGGCTTTTGAAATAATATGATTATTTTTTTAAAGAATATGTTGACAGTTAATAAGAGCGAAAAATTAGGTTGCCGAACGAGTGTGCGGTTTTTGTTTAACTTCAATGGCACCAAAGTGAAATCATGTCAGTGGGATCAGGCTTGTCTAACAGCAAACCTATGGCAACCGCGTCAACTTGGCGGTAGCTCGACTCGGTTGTCGTTATTAAATATGCGTTACGCGCATCTTCTGTACTTTTTCTCTTTATACATAAACATTTTCTTGGTTTATTTTTGAGCGCTGTAACATTATGAATGACGAAGATACACGCATCTAAGACGACGGCGAACCTTCATGCTTGCACACAAATAAATAAGTTGCCGAAATAAAAATAAACGCAAAATTAAGGCTAATGAAAGAACAACAAAAAGCATTTCCATATTCTTTGACGCTTATTTAAGCACTCACGCCACAAGGCAACTGGCAACCGACAACAGGCGGCAGGCGGTAGGCGACAGTGGGCGCTGGTTGCATGGGCGGTGGGGGCACACAGCGCCGCGGGCTAGAAAAAGGCGTAAATTGCGTAGGGAAAATCTTCGAGCGAAGATGTTCGACGAGTGCTTTGCTCACAGCTTTGCTTTGGATTTGGCTGTGATGCCTTCTTTTATTTCTCTTGCAATATTTTTGCAAAAAGAAGGATAGAATTTTAAATTTTGAAGTGGCGAAAATTGTCTAGAGTGAAGTTCGCCGGCGGCGAGGGCTGCGCAGATTATGTACGCAATTTGTACTTTTTTCTTTCTTTATTTCAAATTTTATTTTTTTTTTTATTTTATTTTATTCTTCTTTTTTGTTATTATTTATGCAAACATGAGCAACCTTATAAAATTTTTTTAAACAAAATATGTTAGGAGACATACAAGTATGTGTGCGTGTGCGTGTGTGTGTGTATTTAAGCTTGTGCTTAGTGTATGTTTGTGTATGCAAATAGCATGAGACATGAGACATGAGCCAGCTTTATTCAACGCCTAATCTCATCTTGACTTTTACTTTTCATACCGATGCTGGTGTTGTTAACAACAACAACGCAATAAGTTATGCGTTTCGGTATTTTCGGTCCGTTTCTTTTATTTTTGCATTACCGAGAATGGCAAAAATGGCGTGAGTGGCATTTCCGGTTTTAAGTTTTCAACTTTTAAGGGTCCTTCGGTTGCGCGGCACAAAAGATGCGTGCTTCAGAAGTCAAGCGTGAAGTTTTCGCCATGTCTTTTCAGCTTTTATACAAAATTTATGTGCAAATTAATTACATCGCGTTAACCTTTGTTGAGCTTTCATTTGAAGTTAATTGCTTTTTTGGTTGATGTGCGCTGGCAAAAATTCCAGCGTTGATTTAATTGTTCCAAAAATAATAATGGACTCGTGTTGAAATTTGTGTGAGCGCGTCGTGACGAGAGTCAAATTTCCGACCACAGAGGGCGCCACTTCAATAGCGCTTAAAAAATGTGTGCTTGTTGTTGTCGCAACAAAGCTCCTCTCACATGCACATTTTTGCATTGGCCATGCATTGTTATTGTAAACGCTTCAGTCCACTGGACAGCAACTCCAAGTCGCCTGCCTTAAAGCTAATGAGCAACAACCTCAGCTCCGCACAGAATATCCACACAACCTCATATTTCGTTTCCCTTCCAAGCGTAAACGACGTATTGTTTTTGCTGTTGCTGTTGTTGTCGCCGAAACTTGAGTCTTTTATAGAAACGGAATAACAGTTCACGGCTGGTTTTATTGACAGGTCAGGACAGTCAAGTGCAGCTCACTTAGATAATGGGCGGGGCATGCACTCCTTTGTTTAGCAAACTTTATAATTCCAGTTTCGTTTTGGGCTAATTTGCTTATAGCACGTTTCCAAAAGTAAAGAAGGTTCTTGGAGCCGAAAGGAACTTGTTCGAAAGCTGCTTAATGAATTCAACGAAAATGAATTAAGAATTTAAACGCAAGAGGTTCAGACAGACAAATTCTGTTGTTGTGCAGAATTCTGCGAAACGGAATAGACTCGACTTGAGCACGGAAGCAGGCAAACAAATTATCCAATTTGAAAGTCAAATGATTCTCTTGGAGAGTACGCATGGTGTGAACAAATGTCAAAGGTACTGATAGACAATGAAACAATCGGCAGAAGGACAGACAAGTCGGCAAGACGGACATATTTACTTTCAGTTGGGCAAAGTCGGGCAGGAAATTCTTAGCTCACTTTGAACACATGTAAATGTTTTGGCTGAAGAAGAGCTACAAACAACAACTCAAAGAACAACAATGTAACACAAATAGAACAGAAAAGAAGAGAAGAAAAATTACTTTAATTTAATTTAAGCGTCAACTTTTATCAGATGTTCGATGTACGCGTCTCGACGACTTGGCTTGTTAATGTGTCTGCATAAATTTTCGCACACGCTTCAGCAGAGGCGACGCAGCGTCGGCCGAGGGAGCGTGGTATCTGGTCTAGGCGCACAAGTCAAAAATGGCGGAAAGAACTTTCGCAGTTGCGTGCCAAAGTTTTATTATTCAATCTATTTGATGCTCGACAAAGCAGGTGAAACATTGCGACTTGGCAATTTAAATTGAAGCCATTAAAACACGTGCACGTATGACGGCTTATCCGGCGTTCAGCTCTTGAATGAGCCTCTCGAATGCCTTGCCAGAATGCAGCGCTCGTACGACACACGCCAGCGATAAGTTGCAATGCAAGCGTGCCGTCATCATTAGACAGACGTCATGTCGTATCATGTGTCATTTATTTGCTAATGATGCGCCAACTGGCTTCGAACAGCGAGTGTGAGTGTTCCTTGACGGCGACAGCACGTTGGATGCCAAGGTCGGTGTGCTTGTGTTGGACTTGTTGTTCTGTTTGCTCGTGGTCTTGCGCAACTCTTCATGGCTGTCTTCATTATAACTCGTATTAGATTTCACGCCACAGCGCGCTTCACACACCGCGCTCAGAACTGATTTGTTGCTGATTTGATTTCATATGGGAGGAGTCGTAGTTGCCATTGAAAACTTAAAAGTTCCGCAATTTATGCTTTATTGCCGCACTTTTAATGCTTTCTCTGACATTTTAACTTTAAAAACATGTAATTCGTCTTTGCTTATTCGAAAGTCTCTTGAAATGTCTGTTAATGCGCAGAAACTTATGTTTTAATTGCGAAATGTCAAACTTTTTACGAATAAAGAACTTTTTGTTTTTGGCGTTGAACTTTGCAAAATAATTGCGCGTGGAATTTGACAATGTCGACTTCTGCACAAAAAAACATGAATGTTAACATAAAGCGCACAGGATACGACTATGACTACCTGGAGCCATCAGTCGGTCCACCCGTTTCTTTCGCTTTCTCAGTTTAAAGCCAAAAGATAAAAAGAGCATCCATAACCAAAAACATGTAAAAATCTCTTTGCTCATATCTCCATATCAATCATACGACCATCGCTTTTATAAAGTAAACGGAAAAAGGATTGAGCAAAGGATAATTTTTTTATTGGACTAAAATATTTAACTTCAAGGAACGTTGAAAAATAATCCCTTCTTGACGTTTCAAAACTAACAAAAGACACGAGTTCAACTTTAAAATGCGCTTAAATTATTTTTTGGATTTTATTTATTTTTATTTTTACTGCAAATTGTATAACCACTGAAAACAGTTATGATTTGAGTTACCACAACTGTACGAACCAAAGTGAAAATTATCGGCTTTGCCGAAACTGATAAGCCCTCGCAGTTTTTGTTCCAAGTATTCGTATTGAAATTACTTTATTCAAATTATTTCTAAAACAAATTCCAAGTTCTTGAAATTCAAAGAGGCGTAACCACGCCCAATGTTGGATTTATCAGAACTGATTTAGATTATATTTCCATGGTCGGAGATGTCTCTTTAAGTGCGTTGCAAACTTCATGGTTAAGTTGATATACTCTTATTAGAGCACAAAAACAACCCAAAATGAAAAAAAAATAAAACAAAAACAACTCGTAAACGTGTATTTTTTATTAAATATTCATGTATGATTTCTATGACATTTTGCTCGTGTCTGTTGAAATGGTTTTTCAGCAAATGTCATTTTCTTGTTGCTCTTGTTGTTAAAAAATATTTATGGCTCATAAAATATAAAAATGAAGAGTGTATTTTTCTTTTTGGGAGTTTTTTGTTGCTTGTCGTTTTATAACGAGGAGTCAAAATATATCATAAGCACCGACAAATGAAATCTACTCAAATGGATTTCATTTAAAGTAAGGATATCCGTTCAAATGATGAACATTTCTTGTTGCCTTTATATTAATGTAGTGGTTTAATTTATGGCTTAGGCTAAATTACATTTGGCTGGACAACTCATTCGACAAGCAGAGCACATGCAAGCGACCCAATTGCTTATGATGGCGGAAAGTACCTTTTTGCCCTTTCTAAAACCGTTTACTTTACCCTGTATACACTCTGAATCTTGTTGCTTAAAACCAAAAATATGTAACGCATAGAAGAAGAGGAAAAAGACCCCACAAATTCGTCCGTCCTCTCCAATAGTTCTCGTTAGCTACAAGAGCAAAAGACTTGAAATTTGGAGGGCAGACTCGTGATGCTCGGTAGTAAATCACATCACGGAAAATACCATTTTTAATACATTTTTAATAATTTCCTTAATTTTCGACCGATTTTTGCGAAATTTTGACCAATATTATTTGCCCATTTACAAAGGCAAATATTAATCGGACACTGCCTTCCGTGTGTACAGGCTAGTGTACTGTTGAGTATAGTCAACTATAACGATCTTACTTGTCTTAAATAAAATTCGTGGATATCGCGACATTTTAAATGTTCTGCAATATTTTCATGTTGAAAATCGCACTGCACGCTTAGTTGCCGAAACTTGCTGCGTATACGTGATTTTGTCTAATACTCCAACGAGTATCCATTTGAAGTCGTTGAACATGACATCACATGAGCAAATTGCTTCAATTTTTATTTCAACACAACTTTTGGTAAGCTTTTGTTTGTTTTTGGACACAAAATGTGAAAAATTTTAGTTTTTATAAATTGTATGATGCATTTTTTGCATTTTTTTTTACAACTGAAAAAAACTTAAATTTGTAGAACTCAATTTTTAACAATATATAAATTCATGATAAATTTTCAAATTTTGTTCTATCGTCTTATTAACAGATGACCAGCAGAGTGATTTGATAATTTAATTGGCCAAATGGCCACAAAACCCGATACGAATGCGAAATGTACACAAAGCGCATCGACGTAATTGAAGTCGCTTTGCCAACGCATCAATTGCGGTTAAGCCGAGCCGACAGTCCAGCAACAAACACGATGCATATTAAGAACAAAAGGTAGGCAAGAGGCCAAAAGCAACAACAGTACATTTACAGCACAAATCGAAAAAGCAAATCAACTACAACCAAAACCTGAAGACACAAATACGATTGCTAAAAGTAAGCTTGCTCTGAATAGAATTCAGCAGAGCGGAGGCTTCAGCACGAAGGATAGAAAAATACAAAAAAAAAAACAACAACCAAAACAATCAAACGGCTCGAAGTCATCGCTACTCCATTGAACTCAAAAGCCATTCAGTAATTAAGCTTGGCAAAACGGGGGGAAAAAAGGGAAAGTACAAAATCAACATGGTCCGGTCTCAAGTGTATCAGCAGTCACTGCAATGTCTACTTATGCTAGCATTGGCGTCTGCGATGGCCGTGGCCCTGCAGCAACATCAGCAAGAGCAGACTGACAGCAGATTGAAAGATGACGTTGCCCCTTTGACGCAAACACCCATGGAGCCGCAGTCGAAGGCAGGTAGCGTGCCGGAAATTGATGTGCCATCAGCGAGTACGTCGATTGCTACTGGCGATGCGCTCTTCATTCGACACGGGCGCTCGCGGGTCCGACACTCCAATGAGAAGGCGGCGGCAGAGGCATCCAAGGAGGCTTCCTACTATAACAACAACCATAGCAGCATCAGCAGCAGCAGTAGCTCAAGTGTCGTAGCAGGCCGTGAACAGGCACGCACACGACTAATAATGGTCACGGCACTGCCAGCGGTCACGCCCACCATGCTGCCCAGTGACAGCACAAGTGCGCCGGTAACGCATAAAATACGCAAATTGCATAAGAAAAAAATCAACGAGAGCATACGGAAGAGCGTCGACAAGAGTCTGGGCGTAGTGTGGCCGGCGAAGAATCATCGCAGCCTTGTCGAGGCGGAGCATCTGCAGGGCCGACCGACGGATGTTGATGAGGATGAAAATTTTGGCGGAGGCTCGAGGAGCGCACTGGGCGAGGTCATGCAGCTCGCGGATGAGATTGATCTCGATAACTCAATAGAGGCAGCTTATCCAAGCGCTGACATCGATGAGACAACCGCGGGTGGGGAGGGCGCCGAGGACGACGATAGTGGCACTGACAACGAGCCTTATGCAACGATGGCAGCACGGCCTACAGCCTATGCACCTGAGGCTGACGTTGCTGCAGCGACAAACAATGTCATCCAAGCGGCGATTTGGCAATCAGGACAAAATCGGCTTGACTACAATCATAGCCGAAGTCAAGCAACTTCGAGTAATGCCGTTGATGCGCATTTGATGAGTAGCAATACAGAGGACTCAACGGAATCCGATTATGGGCAACACACGCAGCGAGAAGACGACGGCGACGATGATGAAAACGCCGAGGACGGCGTAGAGGACGGTTTGGATGAAGTCCCTGGTGATGCGAGCGTGCAGTATGTGCTCGATGAAGCACTGGCCGATAATGTCACGATTGATGAGCATTTTCGCTTGGATGCGAGTACAACTCAAAGCTCGGATGTTGATTGGCCTGAAGAGCATTCGATGGGACCGCGAGAGTCGGCAAGTACGAGCGTACTCGATGTGGGTATTGGTGTCGGTATCGGTATTGGACTGGAGGAGCAGCAAATAAACTTCGAAGACTCTGGCGTGTTGGACACCTCCGAAGTAACCATGGACGATGGCTATCCGCCGGAGGTGCTCATCGATGATAACACCAAACAGCTGGTAATCAGCGATGTCGAAGGCGAGGTCGAAGGCGATGGCGTCGATGAGGGAGATGGCCTCGAATCGGATCAGATACGCGCCGATGTGATAAATGCGCGCGACAGTAAAATTGATCTCGTTTCGAAGTTTCTGCAGTATATCGAACATCAGCATCTGCTCGGCTCCAATTGTGTGGCAGGAACATCGCTTAATCTGGGCGAGGGCGTGGTCGATCGCTATGCACAGGATCGCTTCCGTGTCGAGGCCGAAGTAGCTGTCAATCGCGCCAACATGCTGACCAGGTGAGTGAGTAATTGAAAGTGTCACGCTTTAATACGCTTTGAAGAAAAAAACAGAAATTATCGCCGCCTAAATCATTTAGAAACTTTTCCAATCGAAACTTTGCTGACAGGGCACGACGGAGACAAAAAAAAAAACAAATTAGCCGGAATGACGGAGACAAAAAAAGAAACTTGCAAATGAAAGCGAATATTGCAAGAGGAAATTTGTCCAATTGCATGCCGTGAGCAGAAAACTGTCTGTGTTTGTCTATGTGTGAAGATAAGTAAGCGAGGATGTGTAATTGTGTGGTAGTAGAAACAAGTTTTCCTTAGTTTCTTTCTCTGTCCTTCTTTTACTGTAACACACACCATTGGTTTCACATTTGTTGCACAACTTTTCAGTTTTGATAAAAGTTCAATTACTTTATTCACATTTGTCGAGTAGAACAAAAAGAAATGCATCACTTTTAGGCTTCGAATTTAGTTGCTGTTTTTTATTATTCTTGATTGGTTCAACGCTGCGGGCAAAAGAAAAAACAACCAATATGAAATAAATTGCTTTGTTTGCTTCAGCAACCGCAACTACAGACATATATATTTGTACGCTTCACGCAATGAATAGCGTTATGACTTTATCATGAAGCTTGTAACACCCAAAATGTGACATTTCCGACCAAAGTATATAATTTCTTGATCAACTCGACAAGACGAATTGATTTAGTCGTATCGGTCTGTCCGGCTGCCCAAATCTAAGTCGTTGTATGGAAAACCTCAACTAAATTTTCTAAGGGAGGTGAGATAACTATTTTGATGAAAACATGGGCATGTCACCGATCACTTGTAGCCGGAATCAATAATTTCCAAATCTCTGGAACTCAATGAGTGATTAAAATCCGTGTGTAGGCTATTTCGATAAAGAAAAATAAGAATCCGACAAAAAAGGCGTGAAGAGCATTTAATTTTCGGCGAGGTCGAAGAAACCGTTCTTACACCATTTTTGTTTTAATTTTTTTTATTTCTGTGCATTTTTTTGTTTTTTTCTCTTTTCTTGTCCGTCTGTTATTTTCATCTTTATACGTTTGATAGTGAACAACGAACAACGAGCTATGACTCAAGGACATGCAGAAAACGCTTTGCTTTTGTTTTTACAGCAGCAGAAAAAAAAAAAAAAAAAATCAAGCACAAATTCTGCCAAAAATCTTACGTACACATACACACACACACACAAGTAGAAAAAAACACTCAGACAAACTAACAGAGAATTCATGTTGAATGACAACATGAGTAAAGTGGAACGCTTCATGTCTGAGCTTCTGCTTAATTCATTAATATAGAAATTTATGTCTGCGAGTAAAAGTATCTCAATACAAATATAAGTATCTCAGTATATGTGTGTGAGTGTGTGCGCGTGGGTGCGTGTGTATGTGTCTCTTTGAGCCGTTTAATTTCTTAAGTAAAAAGACTTAAGCCAAACAAACTTTTACTGCTCTTAGTTAAAGGCTAACAAAAACTTATCAGGTAATTTTCTACGTTTGCCATTTTCTGCTTTTTACGACTTGCCACATTTTTTCGTCTGGCATTTGTTGACCGTGGGCGCGACGCTATACGAAATGCTTATTAATCTAAAGCAAAGCAATTAGAACTTCGGCGAGCTGCAAAGGCAGCTAAGCCACGGCCAGGCTGCAATCGTCTTCGACGACGACATTCAGGCAAGCAGAACTGATAGGGATTGGGTACCCCATGGTCTTCGTACTGAGTTGAAAGTGGACTACGCACCACAAAATCGCATGCCATGACAAGTCTTTCCCGTGGGTGGTCTAACTTGAAGTTGGCTGAGTTTATCTTTAGTGTATGTGTGTGTGTGTGTCGAGGGCGTTGCCTGTGCGTCGTGCGGATCGGCGAAGAGCATGAATTTGGTATATTATTGTGGCAATAAGAAATCAATTTAATGCTTTGCCAGATAAAGTGCTGTGGAAAATAAATGCCAAATTAAATTCATTTATGTGTTTAACTATGGTGAAAGAATAAAAACTAAGAAGATCATTCAAGCGAATAATTTTAGTTTTTGTTGCGTCCTTTATTCTATATATTTGTACATGAAACTGTGGCTACCTGGATGTGATTTGTATACCTTCTACACTTTGTGTGTCAGAGTATGTAAGTTTGTTTGAGACCAAACTATGTAACGCCCTAAAAGAGGAGAGTTAAGCTACATTTGTATAAGAAAAAATTCCAAATTTGCCTAAGCGTAGTATTTTTAAGAACCTCATATCCCTCATAAATCGCTTACGTAATTTGGGTACGTTTCCATACATGCTTGATCAGGGCGACAGATGAATTCAATGTAGGCATGTCTGTGCGTTCTCGCTAGAGTCTTCAAATTCGAAAGTTTGACTCGTGTTGTCATGTGCTACATCAAGTTTAATGGAATTTTTGTGACGCCCATTCCTTCCCACTCAACCAGTTCCTCTCACCTTTTAAAAAGGTCACCATAAAAATCAGTTGGTTGATGCATAAGACCCTTCACTTAATCACAAAAGGTAGTATGCTTAACTGTGAAGGAAACGAACCTGAAATTTTGTATGCAGATTTAGTAAATATACTTTTTTGTCACAGCAAAATACCGTTCTCTCCAAAGTGTTGCCCCTCAAAGACAAACAAACTAATATTTATCATAAATGACCATTGGAGCACTGCTTTATCCTATTTTATATAACAGCTGTTCATTCATACTTACAACGCTGCTTTAAAGCGGTTATAACAGCACTGCTTCATAAGCCTTACCTACGATTTTGAACAACTCATGAATGAGCAATGTTAGATGACTAATATTTTATAATATATGGGTAATGGGTATAATGGTAATGTTCCCAAGCTATGGTAAGTGGAAATTAAAGGTCACTTGTACACCAATTATCGTCGACCCTTAGAGAAATAACGTTTTACTGTTAAATTGCTGTCCACCAATAAGCAAACTAGTCAGTAACATACATATTAATAATCAAGACAATAAATATTGACTAGAACTCTTCTATTGGATCGTCTTGAATTACCATTATTTATGCTTCTCCCTTTACCTCCTTCTGTTACAGAAGCTCTGTGTCTTCTTTATCTCTCATCATGTCATCGATAAACCTATGGTTGGTCTAGCTTATTTTTTGATATCCTTCTATGCAAACATTCTGACAAAATTGATGCCGTTTTTTGCCAGGATATGTAAAAACTGTTGCCTCCAAGCATTGGAATCGTGGTTGACGTCGAACCGCAACAACAAAATCAAGATCATCCCACAACGCCAACACAACAACCACAACAACAACAATATTGGCGCTGACAGCTATACAAAATGGCCTCAGCTGTAAATGTCAAATGTTAACAAATTAAATTTCGTTCGGTTAGAACATGTTCAACATTATTCAATTACTCAAGAAATGTTTACCTTTGTGTTTTCCCAGTTGGTTTTTGAGAAGTCATTTTCATTGAGAATTCTTGTACTTGCTGCAAAATACTTTTTTATTAAACGTTATTCGCTTGGGGGCAATTCAAAGTTTCAAATTTGAAACTGAAAAGGCTAATGACTTGCCAATTTCCAATCAACACACCTCCATAATTATACTCTAAATTACTGAAGCAGAAATAAGAACACAAGTGTTGTGTTAGTGTCAAAAGTTAAAAACCCACAACAATGTTAATAAAATTTGTCGGTTATGAAATGACAACACAAATTTCATTACCATCTTTTGTACCAATTAGTTTAGAGATTTTCAAATTTGTGATTTTCCATAAACAAACAATGAAGAAAATCACTTCCAATAATGAACACCTCTAAATGACTGAAGGCCACAACAACAACAACAACAATAGCAATAACAACAGGCGCATTAGAATAACGAGCCGTACCGAACAAATGCCAAACACTTGCAAACTAAACTAAACGTTATTTTTTTGCTTCTGTGTCGAACACTTCCGTTTGTTTGTTTGCAAAACTCATAAAAAGCAAATAACAAAATATAAACAAGAAAAAATAAGCAAAAAGTTTGGAAGAAAGAACACAAACAAATAGCAAGAAAAACATTTCAATTCAAAGTCAAATTACGAGCTTCAATTGTTCACAATGACTTTTTCCAGCCAGCAAGCGAGCTTATTGAAGGCTGAGCGGGTGGGAGCGGCAGCGAGAGCGGGAGCATGTTAAAGTGAAAACACCTTGAATCAAATGGCATAAAATGAAACTCATTCCAGAAAATATTTACAATACACTTATACACATGCATATGTATGAGTATTCGTACAACAACACACATACACACATATATACTTTTAATAATAAAAACAAAACATTTTCGGCTTCTTATGTGCAAGTGTGTGTGTGTGTGTGTGTGTGTGTGTGCTCACTAATGGCGGCGGTGAAGAGAATATTCGGTTTCCGGTTTCCTGTTGTTTTAGCTGTTATTGCTCCTCACAGCTCTCAGCTCGCTTCTCGCTCCTTGCTGCTCACACGCTCGACTGCACACTCTATAAACTTATTTTGAGAGCAACGTCTGCCTGTCAGACAGGTTTGACATCTTTCTCACACACGTCGGCGACGACGTTCACATCGCGTGTCTCCTGTTTCGCTCCCTCGTTTACATGTCACTGGTGGCGCCATTTAAGCAAGCAAGGATAAGCTTTGAGATGTTGGCTCGAAAGTGAAACTTGCGTCAAGCAAACCGAAATCTTGGCTACAATGACACAAACATGTTATCTAAGATGCCGAGCGACGGTGCGGTGTCTTGTTGTGTTGTGTTGTTTTGTGTTGTTTTGTGTTGTGAGTGTTTCAATGTTTCGAAACTTTATGTTTTTCGTTGTTGACATTTAACTAACTTCACCTCAGCGCCAACCGTTCCGTCACCGAAATCGATCTCGTTGAAAACATAAAGAAAAACAACGCTGATAAGAGCGAACAAAGTTTAACTTGAAGGCGAAAAGTTTTTCGTGCCATAAAATATTGCATGTGTGTTGATTTTTTTATCAAAAAAAAAACTAAACAACTTAATTTTAGTTCATGGTTTTCTATTTAAGTTTCTAAACAAAAAATCACCGCAAAAGCAACAACACTTCAATAGGAACAGCTCACAGAACAACAACAACAACTATTAAGTAAACAACATTCTTGAAATCGACAGCAATTATTTAGTATTAGTTGCTCCAAGAGCACAATTTATATTTTGTTTTTGCCATGAAAGTTGAAATTTGAAATTTTCCGTTGTTCTTGAACCATGTAATTTACGGTACAAGAGCTTATTCGTTTCTTGAAAGGCGTGGCAATAATAATTTGGGCTCAAAGTAGCAATTGTTTGTCTCCCTTTTTGGCTGAGGGTTGTGCATTCCACATGGCTGGAAGGATTTTAAAACAAGTTAACTCTCTGGACAATTATAAAAAGGGCTATATTATAATATTTTCATAGTCTGATTCCAAAGGTTCCTGAGATGGAAGAGTATAATTTTTTGGTATGATTGAAATAAGCTCCTCTCGATGTGCTTTTAAATATTTACGCTTTCGGAGTCCAAGTGGAATTCTCGCCAAGGCAACATCCTAAAACGGTTGCGCTCAGGAAGGTAAAAATCATTTCGGATATGCTTCTGTTTTTGTATTGTGGTGTTTATGCATAATTTACGAAGCTTCGGTGCGGAATGCCTGCTCTGATCTTCTCGCTCGTGCACGTCTCATGAGTGTTGTTGAGCGTTTTGTTTTACTAAATGTGACAGCAGTAACAAGAAACAATATTGGCAGCTTTTGCTATCAGTTTCACAATGCAATATTCAATTTGATTCATTTCAAAGTTGGTTTTGTTTTTCATCTGTTTTTCTGCCTTCGTGTTGTGGAACATTGCCGGTTCACACAACTTCTGCACATCTCACAGTGCTTATACCCTGCGCTCGCAGTGTTTTGGCTAAGCAGTGCTTGGTTCAACTGGATTGGTGCCATGCCTACTTCTTCCACCCAAGACTTACTATACAAAGCAAGGCTACTGGCTAGTGAGCCTCACTGCTACAAGTATGACAACATAAGCTCCGTGAAAAGGCAAATCCTTGCGGCT
This sequence comes from Phortica magna, assembly GCA_037044515.1. Classification (NCBI taxonomy): domain Eukaryota; kingdom Metazoa; phylum Arthropoda; class Insecta; order Diptera; family Drosophilidae; genus Phortica; species Phortica magna. The sequence continues at coordinate 121,760 of JBAMBP010000154.1, forward strand.
TCCATTGTTAGTTATGTTCAACGATTGTTAGTAATTCATCGATATTCTTAGCAGACCATGACAAATGCGCCCTCAATGACGAAGTCCATCTGGGTAGGGTATTACACTGTCGAGCAAAGTCGCGTATGGAGTTCTTGCTTGTTTGTATTGCGCTTGTGATGCTATGTGCTGCTGCATTCAGTTGAGCATTCCTAACCAGGGATTTGGCATGTTGAGTCTTTGAAATGCCAACAAATGCACAACAATAATAACAACAACAACAGCAACAACAACAGCAACAAAAAGAACAACAACTGCGGTTATTGTGTTGCTGCTTGTTTCATTGCGTTTTATTTGCTGCTGCTGCTGCTGCCTATGTTCTTATTGTGCTGTTGAAGGTCACAACCGTTGGCAGGCATAGTTGGAGACGACACAAGCGCAGGAGAGTGCAAAGCACTGAAGTGCAACCAGCTGCAAAAGAGGCGACTTCAGCCATACAGATACGTTTGTTTGAGTTCTTAAACGCTTGCATTTGTCAGATACTCAACTACTCAACCTACCCCCCACGCTGATCACTGCCATACACTCTGACCCAGTCACTTACTCCCACACACACACGCGTCCTTTATTTTTTGCCGCTTTCTTTCCTTTCATTTCTGCTGCCGTCTGTCGACAATGTCTGATTTTGACTTTGAATGATTCTTGCTGGCATTGCAGCACGTCGTATTGTCTGCTAAGCCGCTTGCCTCCCTCCATGCCCCCCGCCGTCATGCCAGCACTTCGGCATGCCTGTTGTTGTATGTCGTGTGGCATTTCCAGTTGCTAAGTATCTTCTTACATGGAATGCATTTGTTATCAAGTGGCAATAGTTTGTAATTTACGACCGCCTGTTCAGCGTGGTTAAAACAACGCAGAAGCGAAATGAAAAATGGCAAGAGCAACTTTTAAAGTTAGATAAAGTTCAACTATGTTATGAACTGGAGTTAAGAATAATCATTTCATAAGCTAGATTCTGGTGAAGTTCAATTAGATCACGGGACGTCCGAAACTTGTTAGCTTGCGGATAAAGAAATAAAAATAATTAAAATTAATTGATAAAGTAAATTATTACTTAGTGCCAAGCGTCGACTTGATCCAGTCTTAGAATAACTTTAAACATTTCTTCAGCGCTTAACACTTCATTTTATATACTCATGGTTTTTCTCGTCTTAAATTCAACCGTGACGGATTACGAAAAAGTCTGCTGTTGAGTGCTGAAAATAATCTGAAAAAGTCGCGACCAATTAGAACAAAGACGCGAATAAATTCCTTGTCGCTGGCGGGCGCGGCTGAAGGGAGGACGTTGAAACTTTGCCGGCATTTAATGGGCAAATGAAACACTCATTTTGCTTTGGCGTCAAAAGTAAATATGTGAAACTTTTGCTAAATATTTACAAAGTTTCTTCTCGTTGTTGCACGCTTTGTTGTTTGCTATTTTTGTTGTTGCGATTTGAAGCAGTTGTTGTTGTTTACAACAATAAAAAGCAACAACTCAAAGCAATTAGGAAGCGACTAAATAAAAAGAACATTTAGCAGCACAATTTCAAAAAGGCGATCGCAGCGTAGAAATGCCTTTACATTGGCAGCCTTGTATATGTAGAGTGTGTGTGTGTGTGTGTGTGTGTTCTCATTCATGTGTCAACAACAAATGCAGAAAGTTTATCGAGCAAAACACCGACAAAATTAATACAACAACTTTTTAATTAACTTTTAAATTGTTCATATTGTTTTCTGATATCGAAAAACATGAGAAAGTTTGAAAGCCGAAAGCATTTTGAGCACCTGAGACCTGTTGGCGAGTTTGGTGATGATGGATGCTAAATAAATTCTGCTTGCAATAAATTTTATAATAATAAAAATTAATTTTGCATATCCACAAGAGCACATCCGACTAACCACTGCCAAGGACATGATCTATGCGCGCCATGTGCATTTCCCGACCTGGTATGCCCAAGGACCGTTCCTTGTCCCGTCAGCTGGGCAACACATAGCTTGGCGCAACAAGCTACCCAGCTTGGAACTGCACCGGGACTCGAAGATTTGTTGTGACACCAACCTGACTAAAGGCTTCGGTTCAGTGGGGGAGTTGGATTTATTGTGGCATCCTTGGCTTGCCTATCTATGGTGAGGCTAAGGCTTTATTGCACGTCATATGGTCTTGTAAATTCAATTAAACTAACTAACGGACTATGTATATCCACAACGACAATTCACAAACCTGAGATTTAAGTTAATAATTAGTTGTTTAATAGAATCTCAAAGGAACGCAATTATTGCAGTTGAATAATTGTGCACAATTGACGACGTCATGGAAATTTCACGCTTCCTTTGTTCTACTTTTTCACAACGTCTTTGGTTCTTCATTCAAAAACTGCAAAAAAGTGAAAACAGAAAAAGAAGAAACTCATGAAAATAAAAAGGAAACCTTTGACTGATTTTTAAAAAGCGCAAAAACGAGAATGACAACTTTCAGTCACCAAAACTTGGCAAAAATTCGACCAGACGAACCGGCAAAGCAGCTCAGAGCGGAAAGCACTCAAAGGTGAAGCCTGAAAGCCATGTCGACAACAAAGCGCACTGTTGAATGGCCACCGCGATGGCAGCGGGAGGTGAACACTCAGCCAGGCCATGCAGACAGCCGCCAATCGGCGTCGCCAAGCGGCTCTGTTCTTGAATAATTAATCTGGGACATTTTCGTTTTCAATTAAGACTTCGTCACCGTTACAATTTAAGCGCAGCTGAGCTGGCCTGAGCTCGGTTCAATTCAGTTCAGGCTCACTTGGCTGCTGCGCCAAGGACGGACACGAAAATGTACCAATAACACAGAAAAACATGCTCTGGGAACAAGCACACTTCAATACATCTAAAGTACAACAAATAAGTCAGGAGAATAGGCAACAAAAACAAGCCGAAAAACCAAAGCGAAATCGAAGACAAAAACGACGCAAAGTAAAAGCTGTAAGGACTTTCAATGTCCTTAAATAATTTGCTTTAGCAGTTTTTGTTGTTTTTGTTGTCTTTGTACGTTTTGTTTGTTGTTGTCTGCCGTTGCCATCTTTTTCCGGTGTTGAAATAAGAATTAATTTGGCAATTTTCTCTTAATGAAATTTTCCGTCATTAATTAATAATGTTTGTTGTAATTTCATTATTTTAGGTGCAAAATATGCCAAGTGTTGAGCGCAAATTATTTTATTGTAGATTTTCATTTGCATTTGCGGCTAATTTGTGAAGCTGTTAATGAATATCTTTTAATCGGCGTTTTGATATTTATTCAATATAGTTTGATGTAAAGCAATTTAGATAAGTAAAATGCTGCGTAAATTTGGTTTTATGAACAAGTAAAAAATGAGTACTATTGACCTTCGCATTGCCAGCGATGTTAATTGTTAAATATAATAAATAATAAATAAAAAAAAACAAACTTGGGTCGGTTTGTTCATGCAAATATTATAAATTTTATTAGTTTGTATAAAAGCGGAAAAACGACTCTTAAAATGCTCTTAAACGGCACTTTCCGTAAAAAGGACTGCACACTCACACACATACACGCACACACTTACAATGTAGGCTCGAAACGTCGACGTTTCTTTGACAATTTACAAGTTTGTATGAAATCGTTGTGCAAATTTTCAACACTCAAGTGCGGCGAAGTGTTTTTTTTCGCACATATTTAAGAAAAGAAAATTCCGACGTAAACTAGGACCAAGTATACGTAAGTAAAAGGGTTGCCTCGAAACGCCATGGCACGTCTTGAAAGCCGGCCGAGCTTAAACTGCCTTCAAGTTTGAGGCTTCCCGTTAGAGTGAGTCGAACAAAAGTCCTGAGTGACTTGAGTCGGCTGGTTGGCTGGTTCGCTGGTTTGTTGGCGTGTTGGCGTGTTTGTACGCCCAAGTGCACTTCACTTTGTTATTTTGTTTGCGAAATTAAGTTGAAAAAGTTGTTCAAGAGTTGTGAATGTGTGGCAAAGTGCGAAAATGTAATTAGCCATTTAAACTTTGTAGTGGAATTAGGACCACAAGGAACTGACGCTCGGAACTTGTTTCCGGACTTACGCCAACAACACCTGATCCATAACGAATGACGCCACTTTTTGTCGCCTGCTGTTTCTGCTTCCTTTAATTGAAGCATTTTGATCAAGTTGAAGTATGCAAATCATCATGGATCATGGAAATTTTCGGTTAAACTAAAATTATTTAATCATCTTCGCTCAGGAGTCCAGTATCGGCGCTAGGGTACAACATTTGCATCATATGCGACATTTAAAACAGGTGAGGTTCAAAGCCACCGAATTAGGCATACGTCATACGTGTTGTATAGCATCATGTTGTAATTAATGCTGACGTGCACTTAAGACACTCGTCGAGAGTGAAAGCATGAGTAAACCAAAGCAATGAAAGAAGCAGAGCTCAGCTGGCACGTCGAGCTACGTCAAGTCTAGGCCAACGCTAATGACGTACTTGAGTATTTTTCATTTTGTTTTATTTATTTACTTTTTCCTGCGCTGAAAGTGAAAGTCTTGAGTGAAAGCAGAAGAAAAGTGTGCTAAATAAAAGAGCCGTGCGACGCGCATATTTCTCAAGTGGTTGATTATTACTTCAAAGGCTCATCAGTGCGCGTAAAAATATTGAGCGACTGAGCAGTTGAGAGACTGAGAGAAAGAGGCTTTGATTGAATGGCAGCGCGACTGGGCGAGTGCCTGAATGAGTTGAGCCATTTTAGTTGTAAAAAGAAAATAAATGTTGCCATTTCTGTTTTCCTTTTTTTTTTTTTAATTAATCGCGGCACTTTACAAACGTCAGTGTGCGTAAACGGCAGCAAAGTAGGCGTGGCACTTCAGTGTGGCCGATGTTGTTGCTGTTGCTGATGCTCTCATTCGCATCGACATCGCTATAGGTATTGGCCGCGACAACGGCAATGCCGCTGAAGTCAACGACAACATCAGCCATCGTACATCGCACATCGCACATCAAGGAGGACATTTCGACAGCTTGAACGACTGTGGCAGCGACAGCGACGGTGACTTGACTCTGACTTTGACTTTGACGTTCGCTGAGCTCAATTAGTTTGTATAGCAGAAATGTTGTTGCTGACAGTTACAAATGAACGCTGAAAGGACAAACTAATTAACGAAGTACTCGCGAAGAACGAAACGAAACTAATTAAAATAAAAGATAGCAAAACACGCACGGATACTCTATTCGACGCCTGTCCCTGTATGTCGGCTTTATCAAACTGCAGCAGCTCAAAGCGAGGATGGCTTTTATCCGATGTGATGGCGTACAAAAACGACCAACTGACATACTCTCCGTCCAACATACTTCCATTTACAAACATGTAACTTACTTTGTACGCTCCCAGACATCTTCATTGACTCATCTGGTTGACAAATATAATATTCTAATAGCAGAGGCGCTCAAGTGTGAATTTTGGGAGTAACTTGAGCGGGATATACCTGATGCCCTTGCTGAGTAAATTCAATACAAATCACACTATTATACGGGATAGAAACGGCGTATGACTATGGATATTGCTGCAGCTTGGACCTATAAATATACATATATATTCGTAAATTTTTACCATTTAATGTATAGGGTACAAAATTGGCATAATCGTAAGTTTAGGTTATCCAAACTCTAATAGTTCTAAAGTACTTATTTAATAGATGTTCTTCATATATGAAATTAAGAGTGGTGGAATTTGCTCTTCACGTTGAAAAATCTGAGTTTCCTTTGTGGTGATAAATTATAATATATATTCAAGAAGGGGAGGGGAAAGTTTTTGGTGGCCTCCTTTTCGATGTGAGCTGCAAGTGCGGGTCTTATAGATCGTTAATGTGCGTGTTATGATTAACTACAAAGTATCGTCGCTAGATCCATCGTTACTTTCAGGACCATGCTCAGTTTGGAGCAGTTTTCTTCTTACGATTTTAGGTTAAACTTAAATTACAAAATATAAGCTTTTCTTTTTGCTTTTTTTTTTTAATAGACTTTAAACAACTGTTTTCTTTTATTAGCCTCAACTCAAATCGCAAAACTTGATTAAAATTAACGGTTTTCATAATTTTTTTTTTTATCTTATTTATAATATTCTTTTTAAATTTATATGCAGCGCTCGTTGTTGCTCTTGAGTGTAATGTTATTTATTAAGTAGTATATTTTCAGCACTTTAACCCTTTTAGGCGAGTTTCTTAACAGGGCAATTCAAAGTTTTTCCATCCACTTAAGAAGTAAAACATATTTCCGGCGCGCGTCGAATGAACTTCGACAGCGCCCCAAAGAATTTACGCTGCAGCATAAATGAAACGAATTTAATTAATAAAAATCATAAGGAGCCACGCGAAGGCCGTAAGGCCATTGAAAAATCACACGCGCTGCTCGGCTTGTGCATAATTTCTCAGCAAACTCGTTTCTCCCATTGTCCTTTACACAATCATGAAGGCAGAGGTGCCTTGGCAACCACACAGGCTTGCACTTCGTTGCAATTTCGTTCTGCTGGTGTGCGTTCATGAAGGATTCTGTGCTCAGCACGGCTTTGTCGCAACATGACTCCCGGCCACTTGCCACGGAGTGCGCCATGAGTTATTGTTGTGGCGGATCTCATTTCATTAAACGCGACCAGCCCACAGCATGAAGCAAGCATTTTTCCTACTGCAACTTAGCGTTGAATTGCAAATATTTTACGTCGTTGCACACTAAGCTTATTTCACAATGATGACACCTGCTAAAATCGTAGATATTTTTCTCTCTTGCAGAATCTTCAAGATGACTTCACACTCGGTGCAGGAAGATGTGAACTTATTACACGCCTCAGTGCTTTCAATGGTCGAGTTCGACGATGACATCTTCGCTGCGGGCAACTGCTTTGACTGGAACGAACATCCCGCACAGCCGGGCCTCTTCTGCCCGTTCGCATATCGCCTGCCGCCCCCGAATCTGGGCGCAGTGTTCGCCAAGGATCTTGCCATGGAGTACCACTACCTGGGCAACACGTCGGAGTGGTTCTTCCTGGCACGGAAAAACGCCGAAAAAGTGATTGCGCGCAACGAGCAGTACTTGAAGTGTAAGTAGCCTTTGAAAGCGAACAAAATGGCGGGTTGGCGGCATCGATTTATGTCTCATTGAGGCACATTCATTACGTACAAGCGCCTGAGTTGGCGAGTGCTGCGCTTGTACGAGCTTAGTCGAGTTTGAGAAATGAAATGTTCTTCAGTGATTTACGTTATCATTTTGGCTTTTGTAGACCTCACTTACTTCGCGCTTCAATTCGATTTCCTCGTCTTCTCTTTAACTAACTGATTTATTTAATTCTTTAAGAATTTCACTCATTTTACAATTTGAATGCTCAAAGTTGAGCGCTAAAAACGAATGTTCACAAAGCGTAGGAAAACCACTTAAAATGCAAATGAACTTTGGAAAAAAAACACTTTGAAAGGACATGGATTTCTTAATTAGCTGTGATTTTTGTGGTGCGAATCACTTGAGTTTTCCTTTTTGTCTCTAGCCCTCTATCACACAGTCGGCAGGAGTTCACTCTTGATTTTCACATTCGACTTATCTCATGTCAGACTCGCGCACTTATGCCTCTCTAACCTCCCTCAGTTGCCAGTCGTCATTTGGCTCAACTCAAGCTGAGCGCGAGTGAATGAATCAAGGACATCCTATGAGATTACGTGCGAAATGAAATTAAGCTCATTGCAATACTTGTGTGTTAAAATCACGGAATTGCCACAATTGAGCAGCCAACTTATTTACGCATATAAATCAACACTCATTAACATATTCATTCACGTTTCACGTCAATAAACACAATTCTATAAACAATTTTATTTTTGTTCGATTTTCGCACTACACGACGTATACGTAATATGCTTTTGTATGCTTAATGTGATTAACAACATAAAATCATGTATTCAGTGTGACACACACACCTATACACAGGCACATACAAATCAATTAATGAGCGCTAACATGATTTTATGAAAGTTACATAAGAGCACAAAATAAGAATAGCAATTTAAATCATTTGCATTTTAAAAATGATATAATTTTTGTTGTTTTTTTTTAACACTGTAACTACCAGAAGATGACATCTTCAACCCTATCAAGTATATATTCTCGACCAGCTTGACCAGATGAGCTGATTTAACCAGAGCCAATGTCTGAAAGTATCATTGAAATCGGACCGCTGGAACGGGATCTGCCATACGAGATGAAGAAGAGGAAAACTAGCCAAATTAAAACAAAAGGCGCGGCGCAACTGGGGCTGAGAAGGCCGAAGACAGCTTACTGTGATTGTTAGAAAACCAAAACTTTTCAGTTATTTGCAGAACTTCAACGCAGAAATTTAAGCGAAATTACCGTTTGCCTCTGGCGATTTGTTGTCCGAATTACGCAAATTGCACGTTTTGAAATGAGCGCGGACTTGATTGCCACGTTCGCAGCTTGTGTTTCAAAAGCGTTGCATTGCAGTGTGGCATCTAACATGCATTTTGCTAAATTGGTGTTATTCTAAGTTTACGAGTAGTAAACGCAAGAACAAAGACAAATATACTTTGAAATATTTGCTAAAGAAGAGGAAGCGCAAGAATAGAAACGATATAAAGTTTTTTGGACTGTCGTAGCACAATGAATTTCTATGAATTTTCAAAAGCTTTTGCGCAAACTAATCGCCATCGGCCAAATTAAAGACAAACAAAGCCATGATGATCGAAGGTTGCAAGAGTTGAACCAAATAGAAGCGAGATATAAACACGGCTTCGCTCTTAGCGAATAGTTTCATATATACATGCACCAATTGTTGTATACACATGTACTGACCGACGCATACGACAGAAGATGAAACAGAAGATGAATCAGAAGGTCAGAAGAGTCGATTAGTCTAACAAAAAAACAAGCTTATTAAAGAAAATGTCCCTACACCAATCCGGCGATGCCACGAGTTGGAGAATCAATGAGAAGAGCCTGTCGTGGTATGACAGTAACTTGGAATTTGAACGCGAGTCCTTTTTGGAATAGCTTCGGACCGCGCGATTCTGAAATGCATTTCTGCAATGTTTCTGTTTGCCTAAGGCCATGCGGTTGGAAGAGCAAGAAATAAAGTGCTGCTAAATCATGAACTTAGGTATTTTAATGTGAATATTCTATGCGGCAACGATTTGAAATTATTTTCACATAATAAAAGCGCAAACAGAAGAAAGTCGTGTTGAGTTGTGATTTACAGCAATTGCGGCCGAAACTGCACGGCGCAAAACATGCAAAACAACATGCCGGAGAAGGCGGCGAGGCGGCTGCACGCCGCATGTTGCATGCCGCTCAACACGCCAAAGCAACTTTGTTGCATGCCAAGGCAAGGCAAACAATAACATTTTTTCATCTCTTTGCCGTTCCATTGAGCGCGTGTTCGGCGCCCGGGCGTCCTTGTGGGCAGCGCCGCTGTGTTTTCAATTTATTTGCGGTTAAGTATTTCCATTTTAGTTGAACTTTTCATGCTGCGCACACGCTCCCTGCCCCTTGCTCAACTCATGTGTATAGTTTAGCAGCTCAAAACGCACCGAAAAGTTTCTTCATTAAATTTGGCAAATTTATGCTCAACATGGCCGTGCTGCCCGTTGGCGAAAGCGAAAAGCCGGCATGCAAAATTCAGGAACACTTTGCCGTTTACTGCCAACTAAGAGTAATTATGAACTTTGCCATACTATCGGTTTCTCGGTTCGTCTGGCAAAGCAGCTATCGAATTACAGATTGTTTGGCACGTCAGCCGGCTAAATGGGCGGGAGCTCATGTTCAAATAATTCCATTGTAGGCTCCGACGGCAAAGTACACATACAAATACTTGCCGTAAATTCGAGCCTTGTGCGCCAAAAAGGTGGAAATTCCTTTCATTTAATATTGCCCATAATTATTGCTCAATTGCAATAAACATTCTCCAGCAAACAAATAAAACGATGAATTCTGATTTGTGGTCATGAAAATTACGTAAATATTTTTTCAAACGACTCTTAATTATAATAAATCTCTTGACTTTCAATACAACCATTCATATATGTAAAATAATACAATTATTTTACTTATTCATTGATTTTTGCGTGTTTAAATTTTAATAAAAAATTTAAATTTTGCTTATTGAAATAATTGAAATGATAAAATATTTTAACTTGTTTTAATATGTTCACTCATTTGACGTGTTGGAATTAATTTACAACTAAATACACTTTAGTTGGGTATCTGTATAAAATATAAGAGATATATGGAGATATACTGGCCTTTGGAGTCATCTAACCACAACTGTCCATAGAAAATCTTGAACGTCATTCAGTTTCTGAGACGGTTGTCTGAGAACAATACGCTCTGCAAAAGGCACTGCTGATGAACTTGAGCCGCCGATAGAGTCGTGATGCTCTATTAGCTCGTTCCGCATGAGACCAAACTTCAATTAGATTCACTCAAATGCTAACGATGACATTACTGAGCAATTCCGCCAGTAAAGTCGGCACATATCCGTCCGGCTGTCGGCACGATCAAAGTTAGTCCCAAGTATCTAATGGTGACCATTGCAATTGCCTGCCATCGCTTAATAGACTCACTTGCCTCATTTGCTGCCTTGCGAGCTCAAAACACTTTCAGATTCTCCTTGGAACTTTCTCTGCTCGATTATTTACTTACGCAAAAAGCGCCAATGGAAATACAATTTTTTGAACAAACTTCTGTTGAAAAATTCTATTCTTTTTGATATCAATTGCGCTGCCATGGAACGTTGAGCATTGAGGAATATTCTTTGCACTTTTCAAATACTTTTTATTTTACTTTGATTGAAATTTTTCCATAAAAGAAGAATCAGTTTCCTTACTTTGCCACAATTTAAAACGAATTTCCTTTGAAAAATCAGAAAATGATTGAAAGCAGAGCGGATGCTCAAATCAAAGTAGTTCCAACTAACATTGAATTCTGCTTAAAAAGCCGGAAGTCTTGGCAAAGCATCCGCGCTAGAGTTCACACGAATCAAACTGCAATCTGCTGCTCGCCTTTGTATCTTTATCTTTTTAAGCTTTGTAATGATGCATGGTATTGTGTTTTTGTGCAGTGCTTTTCATATTTTGCTCTTTGATACTTGCAGCATTCCATCTCTACTCGAATCGAACCGACGAACGCATCGAGGCCGACACTCTGGCGGTGAAGTACGAAGACGGACGTTGGTCGAAACCGTACTACGACTGCGGCGGCGGCAACATCTGGATGCTGACGTACACAGTGCCGTTTTTTGGCTATGAAAACGGCACTTACCACTTCAAGTGAGTACAGCTCTACAGAAAAAATCGAAACATGTCCATTAACTGCACTTCTGAGAAACGGCGAACGAAAGTCCGCTTTGGCTGTGCCGTTTGACAACTTTTAACATGAAAAACCGTTTAAATAATATTTCATTCATGTCGCGTCAGTGATTCTCATGAATCGAGTTCAATTTCAATAATTAGTTTTTATTTTCGATTTGAATCAGTTGAGATATTAAAAAGAGCAGAAAATAAAAATTGTTCTGACAAATAAAAGAGCAATACACATGCTCAAATCATCAAAACTTATTTAAAAAGCAGCAACAAATGGCTGTGCAATGTCAACCCGAAAGCAACGCAGCAAGCTATATGCAAAATAAAAACCAATAATCGCGAGTGTGCAAATATTGCACGAGTCAAAAGGATATTGCGCAATTTTGTCGTATTTGCTGGTGTGTGCATGTGTGTGTCTGCTTTGTTGAACAAAGCAACAACAACAAACAGCGACAGTTGTGTGTTGTGGGTTGTCAACAAAATGAAGAACCAAAGGCAAGTAACGTCAACTGCCATGCAGGATTTAGCTAACCGTTTGGTGTTTTGAGTCATGTAAATGTAGAGAGGGAAAAATCCAAACACTGATGTAAAACAAGGAAGAAAACCAACTTCGGTATTGCCGAAACTTTCATATACTTCCCGCAATGTTGCTTTACTATTCTGAGCTTTTACCAAAAAGTTATGTCGTGGATTAAGGTCGAGTCTCATTCCTTCTTATTGCGATTCGTAACTTTGTGAATTATATTCCATTTTCCAAAGCTCTGATTAGTTTTTCTGTGTTTTTTAAGACAAGCTCTCACGTGCGACGATTAATATAAATCTTAAATTTTAACGTGATATGATATAATTTAAAAGGTTCCGCTAAACTTGTTAAACTCAAGTTGAAGTTCCTTTGGAAAATCATACAATTTTAAGTCTTTGAAAATTTCAAGACTTCTTGTGTTTTAGTAACCTCATTAAAACACATGCTACAACTGACCACTGTCACCAACGAAATTCGTACTGAATCCCCGTATCTGAAACTGTAATGCAAGCCATACCAAATTGAAAACTTGCTAGATCGACCTCGTCAGTCAGGCACATGGAATATGTAACAAATATTGTTTTTTTATAATAATTTGGCTTTCCTTTTGTTTTTTGAGCCATGATGTGTTTTTTTGTTTTAAAACTTTATCCATTTTGAGATACAAACCAGAAAAAAAAGAAATGCATATCATAGAAGGAAAACAAAAAATAAGTAAGTTGGTCAACAAATTTCATTATTGTGTCGACTACAAGTAAATTCCCGAATCGTTGGCATACTGAAATTCTCCAACATAAAAAGTTTTCTTCGCAAGAAAAACACACTTTTTGTATGTGTTGAAAGCGAATAAAAAACAAAGCTGACATCAAAGTGCATTAAAACTCGCAAAAAATATTTGACAGCTTGACAGAAATAAATGATGGAACCCAAATGTGACTGAAACAGCCATTTGGCATTTAATCAAAACTGGTGAATCTAATATGCGTACTCGCTTGAATACTACAATTGCCTAAGAAACGTCTTACTCCCTCTCCAGTACCTTCAACTTTTACCATCAATGCTTTTACGTTCTTTTCACACCTAAGTAATTATTTAAATCTTGGTTAGCCTACCGAACGTTACCTACGGCGAGAATCATGCTACGGAACTTTCTGACGATTTCCTCAGTTACCTCTTTTTTGTTGAGTTCCTTAAATTAAATTCCTTAGACCAAAATATCTCTCGGTCGACACACTGCACTCTTATTTTTATTTCTTGATATTGATATATTTAATTGATGGTCGAAAAAAATTCACTAACAATTCATCTGAAATTCAATATGTAATCTATTAAAGGTCGACGGTTCAAGAAAGCAATGTCAATTTTACTTTTTAACATTTAACACCATCCGTCAAGCAAGAGATTTCAGACTAGGTAGATTTCCGTGATTTCCTCTGTAAGGCGAAGAAATTACATATTAGGAGAAAAATATTTAAGTACATGTGTGCTTGTAAATAAAGCGAAGTAATTTAATGAGTGCACTTCTTTTTCATCACTTTCACATGTGTTGTCATTATCGTAAACTGACAATTTGCTGTCATGCGTGTTCATAGAGAATTATTTAATTATATGTTGAGTATATATATATGAAGAAAAAGCATGAGATACATTTCGCTGCGAAAGCCACACTCACTTCACACACACACACCCTCACACACATGAGTGATTCCTCGAGGATCCTTTTATTTTCCTTTCTTTTAATTTTCTTCTTGAATCTCTTGCTAATTTTTTTTCTGCACCCGAAAGCAATTAAATATTTTAAGTGCTCTCACACATTCAAAAATTTCATCATCAAATGCCACTGAAAGTAAGTCAGTCCGTCCGTCCTGACTCCAGCCCCTAGCGGCGGCCTTTGATTGGATCTTTCATTAAATTTGCCTTTGTCGGCAGTTCAGTTTAATTTGCTCACACTTTTGTTGTTATGCAAAATTTTAATTAAATTAATAACTCGAGTGCAAATTATTGAAGCGAGTTTTGTTTTATTTTTTCAATTGCATTAAGTAAATAAAAGTTATTGTTTATTTACCGTTTGCATACTTTTTTTCTACTCGCAATAATACTTATTATTTTTTGAGTCTCGGCTAATGATTTTTTACTACTGGTAAATGACTTCTTTATAAAAACGCTGCAGTAGAAAAGTGTATGCAAATATTATTATAATTGATTAATAATTAACGGCGAACGGAAGCTTCAATTATAACGCCTGAAGGGAGGACCCCTTGTTAAAAGCGTAATCACAAGCGAACTTCGATTGCTTTGTTCCAGTGCAGTGCCGCTCAGCTCAGCTTATGAACGCATACGGATTGTAATTGGGACTCAATGACAACAAGTTTGTTTGGCTGCTGCCAGCATGTGATGCGAGTGGAGTCGGCAGCTGTGACGAGTCGCCGACGGTCGTCAGCAAATGCTATACACGTGTGCTCTGCTTGCGATAATACTGCAATGTTTATGATAATCAAAGCTGCTGGCAAACAATGAGCGACTGCCGAAGCAACTTTATGCTAATTGCCAGCGAAGTCCAAGGAGCTAAGCCGACTAAACTTCGATTGAGGTTCGATGTGAAGGCAAAGATACTTGTTTGGCTTGCTTTGTCAATATTCGGCACGTGCGTGAGTAACAATTGCAATTTGCATAGCCTTCACTGATTTGGGCAGCATGTCAAGTGCAGAAACAGTCAGTCTTTTATTTACAGCATTTAATTAACTTTTTATACGGCAAACACTTCCATTGTTGCACAGTCTGCACTTGCCACACGCAAATTGAACATGCATCATTTTGCGTTCAATAAAACTCAAGCGTACTTAGCAAAGGCAGCCGCTGTGGTAAGGTGAGCCTCCCCTTCCCCTTCCCACCGCCTGGCGCGTTCTTTGTTGTGTAACATAATTTTTGGTTGCGGCTGTCAAGTCGAGTTCAGTCGAGTCGAGTCGAGGCTGCCAGCGAGCGCGCATCTGCAATTAGTTGCAACATAAATTCGCCTGCCTAATGAGCTGCATGTTGGCAGCGGCGCTGATGCCAGTGCCAGTGGTGGCGTTGGCTCGAATTAATGTCTAAATGTTAAAAGTTCATTTAGGAGTCGAGCAACGCAGCCAGCTTAACTTGTGCAAGTGATAGCTGCTGGCGCATCTACCAAGCCGCACTGACCCCTGCCGCATGTTGAAAGTTGTGCAATGTTCGCGACTAATTGTGCGCCGTCTAAGCGTGTCTCGGTCTCGGTCTCGGTCTGGGCGGCCGTCAGCAGTCGCCGCGGCAATGAGTGGAAGAGCGCAGCCATCGAGCGACGATAATCGTTGAGGCACGAAGTGCATTTACATGCCACCACGCGTGGCAACATAATACGCCGCAAGCTCGTTTACTCCAACAGCTGAGCAGCAAACGACGCCGGAACGGAAACGGAAGTGCAACTGACGGCAAACATTGGTTTTGCAACACCATGGGTCAATAAGTGCACTATCGGTTTCCTATTAGTCAAACTGGGCCGCACGTCGATGCCTAGGCTAGGCGCACAAACAGTTGCAAATTACGGCATTTTGGTGTGAGCTGATTTTTTAAGCGTTAATGAAAATAAATGACGTGTGACTTTTTTCCTTTTTTTATGTAATAATTTTTAATGATTTTTAATTTCATTGAAATTCTTTTCCGACTTCGAAAGTAAAAATTTCAAGAATGAAAAATAAAAGGGAGAGCTTTTTAGTGTTTGGCCGCGCACCCTGTATGCCGTCACTCCATCGGAGTAACTCTAAGGGAACGATGTGGAAATCATATTAATGTCCTGCTGTGCATGACTGTTAGATAAAAGGTCCTTTGGCCTGACAGCGACCGCCGACCGTGTGCGTCCTGCCGTGCCTGTAATTTTATTTGATTTCATTTAAGTTATTTCTTTTTTGCGTTTCAACTTTTAATATCGGCAAGAAGCTATTTTATTGTTCCTTCCCTTTCGCCTTCCCTTACGCACTCAGCCGCGCTGCCTCCACCTCTATCGCTATTTAAGTGCGTGTGTGTGTGAGTTGCTAGTTTATGGCAGCCTGTTTTGGTCCGATAAAGACTTAACTATGACAGTGTGTGCGTGCGTGTGTGTGAGTCGAATGTGTGCATGTGTATGAATCGCCCTCAAGTGCCGCGTTTGTGTTAGTTTTCAACTGAGGCCAACAGCAAGTCAGCTATGGAATTAAGACTTGTATTCAAAAGGATAATGAGGCGCATGAAAACGGAAATCTCAAATGCTTATGTGAGGCTCAGCTATTCTTACTGTGTGTGTGTGTGAGTGTGTGTCCGTATATGTGTACTAAATACATGCATAATGAAGCTATTGTTGTGTCGTAGGATGCCAAAGCAAGAGAACTAAATGTACTTGAATGCAATTACCTCATGTGAGGTTCTAACACACGCGCATCAACAATCTTATCGACTCAGCCCTGCGCTGCCTCGGTGCTTGTTCAGCTTGATAACCCATCTGAACTGCATACATGTTTCAATGTGATTCTGTAAGTATCTCACTCACACTTTTGTGCTTCCTCTCACTCTCACATTCCCTATCATTATCTCAGCATTGTATCAACGGCTGTCAGTCATGCGACGCTGTGCTGTTCCTATTCTACCAGCTAAATGAGCCTTCAATTGCATTCAATTTAAGAGAAATTGATTACAAAATGACTGACTGCCTTCGCTGTTGTTCACAATACATGTGCATAGCATTTCAGGCGCACAAAATGCTTACACTAAGCCAAGACTGTGCTTCACTTCAAGTCATTCGTCTTATCGTACTGAATATCAGTGAAAAGTCTCAATACGCTTCACTTGCAAATACTCAATGCACTTCCGTTTCCTTTCGGTCCTTTGCCGGTTCTGATACACACACAACTGCATTGAGCATGTTTGACTAAAAGAAACTCTATGTTTGTGAATTCAATTCAATCGCTTTCAAGGCCAATCAAGGAAAACTTACAAATCCGAATAAAAATAAAAGTGGAATTAAAGAATTCAAACTTAATACAATCATGTGCATCACTTGTTTTTTGCATGTGTTTACATACACACATACATGCAAACATACAAATACGTGTAAATGTGTGTCATGCTCGAGATGACTAGAACTCAACTTGGGCAACTCATCACTGCTGATGAAGAACTCTTTTGGTCTTGTGTAATTTTGTGTCTGTAATCGTTCCTCGCATAGTCGGATTGAGGGTCTGTGGCGCATTGCTGAAGTCTTTAGCACAAGTGGCATGTTGCACATGCAAATTGTTCTCGTAACTTAATCATCTGTTATGAAAAAAATATTAATCTGCCGCCGAACTTCATCAGTCTTGTGAACTCTTCACTGTATGTCGCCTTCTTCGTCTTTGTCATTTAGCTGAATATGCAAATGTGCTTCGTTGCTACGGCAAAAAGTGTGTGTAGATGTGCGCGTGTATGTTCTAGGATTCATCTGCACTCAAGTGCTTTTCAACGTGTGCAGCTTGTTGGCATCGCTTTCTAAAAGAGATCTGTGCATTGAAGGCACAGCGCAGTAGAACAAAACACAAAGCAGTTCACACACATACACACGAATACACACACACACACATGACTTATGTGCATATATTTCCAAACTTATCTCAAGGCGCAAACCAAGACTGCTAAGTGCTTCAAGTTTTAATGCCTTTGCATGATTGTTTATGCATTTCATGCAATTTTGAACACTTTTCCTGTAAATGTTGAACTTTCTTTGTAGATTATCTGAAGGTTGGCATTTTCTTAAAGTGCAAATTTGAAAAAAAAAAACAAAAACATAGTAAATAATTGGCGTTTAAAGCAGCAGACAGAGAATTGAGATAAATGTTATATTTGCAGTGAAAGACGAAGCGACATCATGCCGCCATTGCGAGCCTCTTCAACCTTTCAACGAATTTCTTAAATTTCACGCAACTTTTCATATTTGCCTGCAATATGTAATATTTCAACGTAACGCGTAACAAGCCGACTACATTTGCATTATATGAAATAACGTTGTGCAAATTTAAATACAGATAAGTAAAACGAAATCGGCTTAAAAAACTCTGTTTTGTGATCGCGTTTAAAACAAAATCAAAATAAACATGGAATTACTAAGCAATTCCGACGAAATGGTTCTGCTTACTCATATGTTGCATAACCAGAAAATGCTAAAACAACAACAAAAAGTACCAAAAACAAAAACTACGCCAATAAGCATTTTCAGTGAACGAACTCAAAATCGCAAAATGGAAACCGAAATATTACCGAAAATCGCACAAAAGTACTCAACGCTCACAGCACTCACACATACAAGTACAATCTAAAACAAACACACACATACTTGTATTCATGTTTGTATATAGACACACATTTATTTTGTATACATAATAACTCAGATTATCACAGATACAAGCGGATAACATACTAGAACCCACTATAACCGATGTGAACAGACTTCGGCGAAATAATGAGCAAACGAAGGAACAACAATAACAACAACTACCAAATCAGTTGAAAAATGCAAATAGTTGCTTGAAGCACACGTACGTGTGTATGTCTATACGTACGTAAATGCGCACACATCACATAACGTCATGTCACGTAACGTAACGTAACATAACGCAAAGTTAAGTGAGACAACGCGCGGTAGAGGAATAAAATGAAACAAAACAAAGCGAATTGAGGCGCGAAACGTGAAATTATGCCTACTTGAATGACTGGCATGTGTGTGCGTGTGCGTGTCTGTGTGTGCTTATTTGTTTCACTGTGTTGTTACAGCAGTGTGCATGTGTGGCAGATGCATGGCTGTGTGCGAGTGACAAATTTGCGTGTATGATGGCACATAAGCAAGAGCAAGTGAGGATGATAGTATAATAATGTTAACACCCTGTAATAATAATAATAACACCCTGTATTCACGATAGACGCTGCCACGCCCCAAATCTAAAATAGAATGTATAATAAGAAATATTTTGTGTATGCAGTTTTAAAGAGGAACATTGACAAAACCCGCATTTATCATTTCTGGTTCGTACTATTTATAGTTTTGGAGATATAGCAGTTTTCAGGATACAAGCCGATCTTCATGTTTCTATCGCTTCTAGTGTTCAAGTCATAGCGTTTTAAAAAATTAGGCAGTGTTACTTTGGCGGAAAGGAATGGGCGTGGCACAAAACTACCAAACTTGATCTGATGCCGAGCATTACGAGCCTATCCACCAAATTTCTCTAGCTTTTATAGTCACCGAGAACCACCGAACGATCGGTGGGGACAGCCATGGGTCTATCAATTTCTATTGTCGTCCTGATCAAAAATATATTTACTTTATAGGGTCTTACTCCTCTCCTTCTATGCGTTATATATATTTGGTTTCAAGCAAGCACAGTATCATCTGAGACTCAGTTATCTCTACGAATGAATGATTTCTACGTATTAAACCTATAATTCAAAACTTTTGATTGTTTATAAGTATTTATGAACATTGAAGTTTTTCTAACAAAAACCTTATACTTGAGCGATAGTTCCTATGGGAGCCAGATCTTCACTCATAGCTCAAAATTTCGAGAAAACTTGTGAAAAATTCCCATTTAGCTCACGAATTTCAGGGTTCTAGCACTGAGGCTTGGACTGTCATGGCTAGATCGATTTCAGTTGTACACTTCCCATCTTTAATGCGTTATGTACATTTAGGTCTCGAACAAACTTAATATAACCCGACACAAAAAAATATCTCTCTCTCTCTCTCTCTGTTGCTCTCTCTGTCAGTTGTTGCGTGCCTCGTTACATGCTTAAGCTGTTGCTTACGCTCTGAGTACGTGCGAACGCGCGTGCTTATTTATTTTGAAATGCACTTTATCCGCTCCGGCTTTGTTTGCCCGGATACGTGCTCGGAATTGCGCACAAACAATGAAACTGATTTATTGACTCAACAAATGTTTGTCAAAGCACATTAAAGTCGAAGTTCAGCTATCAAATTAGATATGTTTAACGGGATTACGCCTCAGGCCAATGGCGTCACGCGTTTCTAATTCGGCATATGCTTCGATGTTGTTGTTGTGGTTGTTGTTGTTGTTGTTGTTGTTGTGGATGTTGTCGTCGTCGCATGTTTAGTAATTCATTGGTGATTTATTAATAAGAACTTTTTGAAATTACCAATTTATTTCAATAAATTTGATGCCGCCACCGCACATTTCAAGCAGGACTTCAAGCCGTCCCCTTTCCAACCTCAAACAACACAAGACGTTACGTGCCTCATCGCTAGCAGCAACAACAATTACAACTATAATAATAACATCTTCAACAGCAGCCATTTAATTAGGCTATCTTCAATCTTCTTGAAAGCAAACCAATACGGCAGTTATGCTTATCAGCGGCGTCTCCAAAACCGACGTTCTCAATTTTTCTCCATGCTTCGGACAATGTAAACTAATTGTATTTTCCATTTTTATTATCTTTATTATTATTGTTATTTATGCTCGTTTGACGTTTGTTCGCCGCCTTGGCTACTTGAGAGCCAAATGCCCTACAACGAAAGCGACGGCGATCCATTGACTAACACGCGCCCCAATAAGTATGCAACGATTTACTCACATTGGCGAAAAGAACTTAAATTTTCGAGGGAAATAAATTTAAAGTGAATTTGCGCTCGTTTTTGGAATAAAATTCTTACAAATCATTTGAGAGAAATTTCTTCTGAGAAATAGCAAAAAAAAAAAAAAGGCATCTGTCTTCAAGCAAAACCAATAAAAAGGCCATCTATTTTTGCACATGCAAAGCGGCAAACAAAAATGAACTGCAAAAAATGAGATTAACTTGGCATACTAATAAATCAATGCTTTGCAACTAAGGTCCAATAAGCTTGTTTTTATACGTTAAGCCTTTGCTTATGTGCGTGCTTGCGTGAGTGTGTATTTTGTGTATGTTTGGGTTTCAAATGTCTGTCCGTTTCAAGCCATACACAAATTATCTTCCTAACTGTCAACAGAAGCTAAAACCACCAAGCAAAAAAAAAATATTTATAAAAAAGATATATCAAACAAAAAATGCTATCAAGCTAAAAATGAAAGAACGAAAATCTATTCAAAAGCAAAAGAGGAATAAGATATGAAAGAAGAAAGTTGCAAAAAAAGGTTAAACTACATGACAATTATCATAATCATTATTAGAAAAATAAATATACGCCTTGTGTAATTTTACAGTTTGTGCGCTCGGGTCGGCTGTTGTCGATGCCACGCCCACATGTGTAGACTTGTTGGCCAACTGCCAGCTTGTGGGTGTGACTCACTGGCTGACTGTCTGAATGTCCTTTTTTGCAATCAATAAGTTGTCAAAAACAATCAAATATATACAAACTGATATGTCAATATTAACAGAAAAGCTTCGGCAACTACATAAAGGCGCACCACACACACACATGCACATGCACCCACACACAGGCACATACACACATACGAAATAAAAGGGTTCAGCAACAATGTCATGTCAGAAATTTCAATTCACATAGGAATAAAGACGATACGAAAAATTCCAAAAAAAGAAATACATGCGAATGCTGGTTCGCATCTCTTTCTCGCTCTCACTCACTTACTCACTCGCTCATATGCCACTCAATGTTCACTTTTAGCGAATTGTGCGCCTTTACATGTGTGCGTGTGAGTGTTGGTGTGTTTGTGTGTTGGCCGCTTCGATTGCCTTGGCATCGCAGACTCACTGAAGCTTACACGCTTTGAATGTTGGCTCTTTTTACAACTTAATTTCTTTGAAACGTCGACAACAACAATACTACAATTTTGCCATTTGTGTGTGAAACCGGAACATTTTATTTTATTTATGTCATTTTTTCAACATTTTTTATTCCTTTTTTTCAAACATATATTTTTATTTTCCTTTTAAGTTATAGTTAAACTGCCATACACACATACACTTAACCAATCCAAATACAACTAAATGTGTGTTTGTGTGCTCTGTTGGCATTAAACATTTGCCGCTATGCGAGCGCACATAAACTAACCGACGGTTTTTTTTTCTATTAATCGATTAAATAAATTGATTCAATAAAATTACTTCGCCGCTCACTGTTTGATTTAAGTGTTTTGTGTTTATTGCATGAGCAAAATTAACACAATAATTTTTATTTTCTCCTTTTGCTTCATCTTTGCTGCCGCCCGCCTCGCCATCTATGCGGTCGTCTCGGACACATCGAACTAATGCGCTAACGTCGTTTGTCCTGTGTCATTTGTCGTGCGTCGTGTGTCGTGTGTCGTATGGCCAATACGCAGAGGCACATCTGGCATCGATATTGACTTACGGCGTGTTGACATCGACCAATGCCCGCAGCGCAGCGTTCCGGGCGCCAAACGCCAGTTGAACATTTTTGCGGGCACGGACAAATGCAAACAGCGCACGACAATGGTAAGTCAAACCAAAACTGTACACACACACACACACACACACACCCACACACACACATACATGCAGACATGCACACATGCAAACAAAATAAATGCAAAAACACTCTTATCCTCACTCTCCTTTTCTTGCTCATTGTTTATTTTATGCGACTCTGACAACATGAACTTGTGCCCGATCCTCTCTGCTCGGCACCATCATCATTATGTAGTGCGATGCCATTAACGGCCTTGGCTTTCGGCGTGGCTCCTACAAATGCATCTGCCGCAAAGGATATTACTTCCCGGACATAGTTTCAACACAAAAGTTTTTCAACGGCAGTTTGCTCGAGGAGGAATACGAGAAGCTAATGCTGGTAAGTTTTCACTTTACACTTTGTGTAATATTTTGCTTTGGTTTCCCTTTTTGTTTTTGTTTTTGTTTTGTTGTTTATTTATTTATTTTTGTTGTTTTTGTTTTTTGTTGGTCAAAGTTTGTGGAATTAAGTACAGACAACTTGACGTTGCCTCGGATTGCGGGCCATGTACGTTGATGGCTTGTTTGCTTAGTTATTCCTCCGACCGTCCGTCTGCCCGTCCTTCTGTTTGCCACCAGTGCACAAGTCAAAGGCTAAGTAGTCACATATGGCAGCATCAACATGAAAAGTTGCCACCATTCGCCCGAGTCATAAGCCCTCATACAGTGGGTCAAGCTGAGTTGCATTTGTTGTCTGCCTCAATTTACAAATCGCCGCAGTCGCTGAAAAACAAGTGGCATTTCATGAAGTACTTTTGCTAATTAGTTTTAGTAAATGTTTTGTTTGATACATTATTCAGTGATCAAGTCATTAGTTATGTGCTTTTGCCAACGTAAATTTGTTATTTGGATCTTTCATATTTGTCAAAGGATATTCAGTGAGCTTTTCTCTGCCAAAATGAGTTTTGTTGCTTATTGCAACAATGCATTAAAATAGATTTTAAATTTGCGTTAATAAATGAGTAGAAAAGCTCAACAATTCTTACATAAAGAGAAAACTTTCATCTTTTCTCGGGCCAATTCACAATGAATTTAAGTCTTCGAATTTAATGGGCGCACAAATAAGAGATGATGTAAAGTCATCAGACTGTGAAGAATTTGACAACAAGCATTGACAAGTGCCATCAAGACGGATTTCGACTGAGAAGGGCACACAAAAAATGTTGTTAATGCTCATGATGTAGTCATGAGGTATAAGCGGAAATGTTGTTGATTTCGGTGTGTGTGCGCAGAATTGAAGCTTCTCAAGCAGTTGAGAGCTGAGGCGATACACTTTACCTAAATATCCGTTGTGGTTTCATTACGAAATAAAACAAGAAACATTTCCCAGAAATGGAAAACAATTGCCGACTCAAGTGTTTAAGTAATTGTTTTTCCGCGTACACCAGAGTACAATATTGAGCACGGACGAGGCGGTAGAAGTCAATAACTAGCAAGTGCACGACGACATGGCAGCCCCGAACACAATTGAAATATTGTTAATGATAATAATATTAATGACAGTGATGATGATGGCGATGATGACGATGGCGGCGACGATAATTGCATTGACGTGCGCATTGATCTGCTTTAAGTAATGCATAAGTCTTTCTTCCCTTTCTCTCCTACAACAGGGTAGAAACTCGACTTACAGCTCCAACAACGAGTATGAATGCCTGCCGTGTGCCGAAGGCTGCGATTCCTGTGAGGATGGCTCGCCGTGCATAGCGGCACTCAATTGGCCAATGCGGACGAGCATTTTGCTGCTGGCATGCCTCATCATCGGGCTGTTGCCACCTGCGGCCTGGTTCACATTTCGATACCAACAAGTCAAGGTAAGAGTGCAGGCGATTGTGTTTGTAGTTGTATGTGTAATGTGTGTGTGTGTATGTGTGTGTGTGTATTGAATAGCATTAAGTCTGCAAGGGAGTGTACATTAAACTGGTCAGGCTTAATAACATCCAAGCGTATTAGTGCCTTAATAGTTCGACGACGTTTCTCTAAGTGAATAACAGTGCTTTGGAAGATACACACATGCTCAAGAACATCAAATTTGTGTTTGAAATTCATTCAATTGAAGTAGAGCTAATATGAATGGCTTGAGCTGATCTCAAGACACGACATGTGGCAAAAAAAAATTACTAAATCAACTAAACTAGAGTCAAGCAAATGTAATGTTGTACTGGCTGTTTTGATATGATATGTGATTATGACGAAAACATCAATCAAGAAAACCAAAGTCTCAGAAGAAGCTTCTTTAGAATACACAAAGTCGTCATATTCACCCCATAGATTATCTACTTAAAGAAAACTTAAAGATCGCCATAGATTTAAGCTCCTCTGTCGTCCAGCAGAGAACAATTGGCTGAAGTAGCGGAAAGTCCTACCAACTAAAACTATCTAATAATTATTTTATGTCAGATTGGATTCGAACATACAATTCGCAACAATTTATGCTATGGAGTATCTGGATACATTTATGATTCAACATATCGCCCACTTGAGTGTTACATCACCCCTAGATTCAAGTTTGCAGAGTTTGTTTCTCTGACCCTATTAAAATTATAGTCTTGTTCTAGAAATCATTCTGGGAATTGTGCAACGGTTATCGCATGCCATTCTTCATTTAGCCTTTGTCCTTGCCACAGTGGCTGTGCTAGTGGACTACGAGTTGCTGCTTTTAAAAAGCTAAGCTGCTTACGTTTGTTAGTTTCGATTTAAGTTTTTGCATCGCTACGCCAAGGGACGCGACGTCGGAAGCGGAAACGGTCGAACCAACGGAAGTGGCAACACTCGGTGCCTCTTCACTCCGCCGAGGCGTTGTGCAACCCACCCACTTGTCGTCTGCTCATTATGTTTTTGCTGCATTGACTCATTTCATTCACGCAGTCTAATGCCACTGAGAATAAAGTTGACGCCCTCCGACGACTGCCGGGCAAGTGAGGAGATCACCGTGTCGGTTGTGTTTGTTACTAATGCGATTTTATCACATTTACAAGCATGTTGTCTGACTCTGCTATTGTCTGCGGAAATGTTCTGTCGGATGTATTTAAAATACAGCGTTACAATAATGCTTGCATAATGAGAATGGACACAAAGCGTGACACTCAGAGAAGAAATCGACGTTCATTGATTCGCATTCTACGTAAATAAATAAATGCATAGAGTCACAAATACGTTCATGACAGCAGGTCAAAGTTCACAGGCGCCACAAAGAACATGACCACTGCCCCACCACACGCCACCCACCGCACAACCATCGGGCAGCCATCAATCAAACACGACGCACTGCAAATGGCAAATAGGAATTAATTTCAATACAATAACATTGGTTCGGCCCTTTTGTGATTGGCATCGCTTTTTAGCACCCCCGCCCCTTCGTTGCTGAGCAACAGCCAATTTCATTACGATATTTTTAATA
Organism: Phortica magna; assembly: GCA_037044515.1. Lineage (NCBI taxonomy): Eukaryota > Metazoa > Arthropoda > Insecta > Diptera > Drosophilidae > Phortica > Phortica magna. Next base: position 147,455 of record JBAMBP010000154.1, read on the forward strand.
CATAAAGCGAAAAATCACCTTCGGGCACACAACAATTCACAATTTGTCCGGCACGTCAAACATTACATTCAGAAGTTTATTTTAGGTTCATTCAATTATTTTTAGTTCATAAATTATTTCTATAAAATTTGTCAGTCAGCAAACTTTGAACTTTGTATATTAAAGCATAGTCGGCCTGGGTGCGATTGATTTGGGCCTCTGTTCACAGCACAAGCGCTTTCAATAGTTTTTTGTTTTTGCTTTTTGCTTCTGTGGGTGGACACGAACCGTGAAAGTTCCGAGAAGCGACGTCGTGTAGCTCAAATTACAGTTTGATTGATATGTTTTTCTATTTGCTCTGCCATTTGAACAAGCAAACGAGGCAACTTGTCACAAATAATTAGAGTCTTTATGGCAACAAGGGCGTGAGCAGAAACCGAACACGTCAAACAATTTTATCGATGAACGAAAAGACACTTCAGTAAGGAGTGAGCTGATTTTAGATTAAGACTTGTTTTGTGGCTTTTCCAAGAAGGAATCGCACTTGGAAAGTGTGCTGACGGAAATAATCTATGAAAAAAGAAATATGTTACACAAAATAAATAATTTAACTACAGCTTAATGTACATGACACTCTCGCATGTGTCTTCAGAATGCATCGTAGAGCCCCATGAAGATTATTCACACAGAGTTGAAGACAAACTCATTTATGTTCTGGAGCTTTTTAAGTAAAATTCGAAAATGAAACCAAAGAAGAATAAAATTAAAAACATCCAAGTAAAACAGTTGCTTGCTGAATACTTCTACCCAAATTTACTTGAGCTCACAGCTCGGGGTTCGAACGTGATTGTGTTTGAAGCACACGCTTCCTCCAAGAAGGCTTCTCGTTTACGACTTCCAAATGAACTATTAAACAATTATTTGATACAAGACATTTTAAGTTAAATTGAAATTTATAATTTTACAAATACACTTTTTCAACACTTCTCTTCCAGGTTGTCCGTGCTGCAAGTCCGGCCTTGCTGCGAGTCATCGCACTCGGCGCCTTCTTCATATACTGCACAGTGAGTATTCAATCGCGATTAGAACGCCAATAAATTATTGAGCAATCATTGAGTGAAGAAGAAATGCTTAGTCAACGCATTGAAAGCACATCAATGCTCGGTCGATTGGGCGCTCGTAAAAGAAAGTATGAAGGACATAAAAACATCAATTGATTGGGCAACCACTTGAATGAAAGAGTTCGGTTGTGAAAGGCACGAAATTAACTAAGACAGAAAACGAAAACGAAAATGAAATAAAAGTTTTGCGTTGCCACAACTCAAGTCAATTTAAATCAATTTCTAGACAATTTAATTTGATTGATTTATCGCGAAGTCGAAGCGGCGCAAGCAAAGGGACCGCAAAAGAACCCTGATGGCCGAGGGCATCATTAGCGACGCATTTCCGCACTACTCGCAAAAGCAACGCAAAAAGGATACAACCAACAACCAACAAAGGGAAACAATAACACAAACAACAATGTGAAAAAACTAAAACGTTCCGTTTAACTTTCGTAAAACGAAATCCTCAAATGTACAAAAAGCACATTCGCTCGTTTACAAATTCTGCGCGCTTTTTGCGCTCCTTTTTTTCCCTTTTGATAATCTTAAAGCTTTTTGTGACTCTCATTCAGTTGAACGTTGAAGTTTATTTTCTATAAATTAATGTTGACGTACGCTTTGATTTATTAATGCGAATGTCGTGGCAGCTGACATGGGCGAAGGTTGAGCTTGCTGAATGGACGGACAGGAAGCGCATGAAAGTGATTCTGTGCAATCCATTAGAGCAAACCATGAACAAACTCATAAAATAAAAGTGAAAAACTAAAAGTTTTTTTTTCCCATTTTTCTTTTTTTTTCCTGGATTACATAATTTTAAATGTGTTATGAAGGAAAAGTTGTCAGTTTTAAAACATATAAACATTTCAATGCAATGCAATAAAAATTAAGTAATTCCAAAAATTCTTTTCATGTATAAATTAATTTACAACAACAGAAGTTTTTTCATTTTGTTTTTGTTTTGTTTTTCAACGAAAAATCTTCTACTTGAATTACAGAACATCGTTATGTACCCAAACCCGAATCTGTACACTTGCACGGCGCGCATTTGGCTGCGTGAGATTGGCTTCTCGCTCACTTATGGCGCGCTCATGTTGAAGACCTGGCGGTAAGTTCAAAACAAACCAATGTGACCGAATTTCAATCCATGTTTTTTTCCTATTAGAATATCAGTGATTTTTCGCGTTCGCTCAGCGAAGGCTGTCAAAATAACGGACGCGGCGTTGCTGAAGCGCTTGGGCATCATTTGCGGTGTCATCGGCACTTGTCTGCTGGTGCGCACGCTCGTCTCCCCGCCCGACGTTGTCGTTGGTCGGACGGCAGATGATCTGAAAGCGTTTCTGTGCAAGACCGACTGGTGGGACTACACATTCACATCGAGTAAGTGCGCCCATTTTCGGAGCTTGTTTTCATTATGCAAGCGGCTTCAATTCGGAATTTCACCAAAAACAACAGAGCAGCAAATAAGCAAAAAGCAAAACTGAGCGGCCTTCAGGCCAAATTAGCTCAACAATGCATCGAAGCAGCTGCAATACATGAAATAGTTGGGCAAAAAAAGCAACACGAGATGAGCTGAGCGGTGTTCATTTGCATGCTGAATTCAAGCGAACACGAACAAGAAATAAGCCAACTTGCACATTGTCGAACATACCCTTTGGTTCAAGGGGCTGTGCCACGCCCATTTGGCAATTGCTGCTCACTATTGCCGTTAGCCAAATTTGCATTGCTCTAGACAATTGGGTTTCGATCAACGATCATCGATCCCATATGATGTGTGAACTACAAATATATAACATTTTTCACAGAAGGATATGAAATTTGTGGCAGAAGTTTAATTGCCCACAGACTCTCATGTATATACATATATATTTATGTATGTGCACTTTAAATAGCTTCTGTGTTGCGTCTCTTCTAAGGAAGAGTATACAAATTCTTGATACTAACAACGCACAACGAATCATGTCCTAACCATTTAAGGCAACTGTCAAAACATGCACAGTAAATTGTCGAACGGTGGGAAACGAAAGTCGGAAGAAAAAGAAAGGAAGGATGATAGGAAAAGCAAGCTTGCACAAACTGGCAGCTTGTATTAAAAGTTTTTCATGACAATTGCTTAAACTCTAACGGAAAAATCGCATCCACAAACATTCATACTTCGTTTGTTCACACATATGTGTATGTGTATGTATACTCACACACACATGCACGCTTACAAAATGCAGATTTGCATGGCAGGCAGCAAATGTGTGAGAAAAAAACGCACACAAGTGCATTAAAATTCCAAGGCCAAGTTTGCTGAACGGCGCACCAGCGGATGTCCGTTATATGCGTAGCTCGGCAAAGCACACGGCTGAGTGGCAGCTTGGCGTTGATCATACGACAGCACCACCACCCATCTGTCACACTGAATTCACTATGGACTGTGCGAGCAAAGCAGATTTACAATTACAGACATTGCAATCCGATTATTTTCTGCCCGTCTGTCTGTCTGCCTGTCTGTCGCCGTCGTGACACAATGCCGAGCTCGCTTAGTCGGTCATTTGAGCATTTGACTTTTTGTCTCTCTCACGCTCTTAGCACTCGCAGCCTCGACTAATTGACTTAGGATCAAAATCACTCTTCCATTTCACGTATTGAATCGCACAACACTTCGCTCTCTATTCGGTGGCAATTTTAACTGAATAATAATTAAAATTCAGCCGAGCTGAGCTGAGCTGAGCAGCCCGGTGACCATTTTCCTGCCTGACATCCTTTGTCGTTATTGAAACAATTTGTTACGCTTAATCCTTTCTCGTAATATTTTTTATCCTTTGTTTGTGCTTGTATAATCGTGGACGGGACGGCTGCCGGTGTGCATCATTATAAGTTGTGAGCACGTGCATTTCAAATTATTCTCTCGCTCATACAGTGTTTTCACAACTGCCTATGGCCGCATTTTAACAATGCACATACATAAATATAAGTGTATAAAATTTGTCAGGACAAAAACAAGCAAATGAATGCAGAATTACACTCAAGTAGCAATGTTTGTTTTCCTCGTTCGGTTTATTACTGCAATTGTTACAAATTCACCGCAAAAGCAGTTGAAGCACATGTGTGTGTGTGTGTGTGCATGCACTTTACACTTTGAACAACTGTATGACATATTATCCTGAAGCTTTGCATTAGCAAAAGTCGGCAGCAGCAAATTGTCATGAACATTTGTTTATTATGTCGTAATTTGCAAGCAGTCAACACAATTATAACTTTGTCATGCAGTTTGTTTTACATAGAAATGAAAAGATATGTTCTTTTGATCAACTAAACAAGACAAGTCGATACAGACATGTCCGCCAGTCTGGCTTTTGTCGATGCCGCAGTTGTGTTGATCGGACCACTGAAACCGAAAGAATCACCACAAACTAAAGAATAGGAAGGGTGGCATTGAAGAAGGCATTGGACGGCTCATTGTTCATATATATTTGCACATTTAAAGATAACAAAGTAAAACAACTCCTATAAAATATGTCAATATAGACAAACATTAGTAGAGACACGTAATTGCTAAGGGGTAAGGCGAGTTCCAAGCTAAGAGAAAACATATTTTCATTGATTCTTTTCATATATATAGAATAAAATATATCATTTAAATAGTTCCAAACCAAAACCGGAAGGTTTTTCCTCCAAAAAATTACATATCATATGTATCGGCTCACGAGACAAACGCTTTGTTAATTAGGGTATTTTAAAATTGACTTCATTCGTTCTCTCCATGCACAGTGGAGGTACTCTTCCTCGCCTGGGGCGTGCGCCTGTGCATCATGGTACGCAAAGCGCCGTCGGAGTTCAACGAGAGTCGCTTCATATCGATGGCGATTTACAATGAATTTCTGCTCACGTGTTTCCTGAACGTGTCCATGTAAGCAATCCAAGCATAAGCGCCTGTCAAATGCGATGAATGAGTGTGCAATTTTGATTATTACCAACAGGCTCTTCTTGCAATCGCCCGCAAATCCGGACTTGCTGTACATCATCTTCTTCTGCCACACCCAACTGACGGTGACGCTGTTACTGGCGCTCATATTTGGCAGCAAGGTGAGTAAGAACAAAGACTCTTTTGACATCGTTGCAAGTTGCTGTTTTGTTCCTAACACTTTTGCTGAAATAAACCATTTCGATTCATTGTGCTTTCAGGTGTACATTGTGCTACGCAGTGGCAAATCGCACCAGGAGAGCATTGGCATGGGCGCCAAGTCGTCGGGCGCCAAATTCAATTTCCGGCCACAGGTGCGCACTTTTGCCAATCCCAGTTCAGTGACGACATCAACGGCGCCAGTGGCGGGCACAACGTCAGCAGGTGAGTGACTTCGATCATTTATAATTTGCTGTCGTTGAATCACGGCACTGAAACGGCCGTCAAACTATGCCAAATCAGCCAATTATGATTGATTAATATGAAAGTAACGAGCAGAAGCGTTGTATGCAATTCCACAAGGCTGTGGTAAACTAGGGTCTGCCCATGATGTCCGATGACTAATTCGTACACAAATATCAGCCATCAAAATTCATGACAAATATGCGCAATTAGTGTGATGTAGGAGCCTCAGCTGTGCGGCCGTAGCCGGACTATGCAGTATTAGTGACGAGCTAGGATAGGCGCCTAAGAACCTAGACCGTACGCACAACGGGCAATCGGAAGCAACAAACAGACAAGTGAATCCGACAAAAGGGCCGTCGGAGCACTTCAGCAGACAGCCGAGTGCTTCGAACTGGCACAAGTGTTACGCATTTGATAAATGATGCACTCAAATGTATTACAACAACGATGAGACCCACTGACATGCACACGGACGGGGCACAAACTGCTCATGATTATAACGTTGGTTGGCGATTGGAATAATGATGTCACCGCGTGTAACAAAAGTCAGTCGAGTAGCTTAAGTAGTATATTTCCGTCTCTGACGCTCAAGTTTAAATTCTAACGCTAATTCGTATGAATTCCTCCAATGTGCCTTTGATCCTCTTCAGTGCTTCGCTTTTACGCTTATCCAGACGGCTAATCTTGATTCGAAGCACTTTGTGAGCGCATAAATAAAACGCATGTGAACGCATATTCATACGCATTCGACGCGTTGGCTTGTAGCACTTTGTGCTCTGGAGTCCTTTTATTGTAATGAAGCGGCAATCACAAAATACACACACACACACACACACACATACCTAGACCAAACAGCAGAACCAACAACAACCAACGCGGCAAGACTTGTCTATGACGATGATTTATGTTTGGCCATAACCGTCTTTATGTCTGTCCATAATGTGCTTAGTGCTACACATTTGGCATGTTTGTATGTGCATGTGAGTGTGTGTGTGTGTTTGGTTTTTTCTTTCTTTTTTCATTGCGGTTAACCGAAGCTATAGTAAAGAAAAGCGCAGCAACAACAACAGCAAAAAGAAATCACGCTAGGCCTGAGCAGCACGTTCCTACACAACAACAAAGAAGTTGCGCTTCTGTCTGCATGTATTCAGCAAGTCGCCAGACAGCGTAACCACCAACAACAACAACAACGACAGCGACGGCGACGGCCACGTTGCTGCTCGTGTTTGTTTATCAGTGAAAACAAAAATTTTGTAGCATATCTTCCGGCGCCGTCATTGCTACAGCCACTGCTGCTGCTGCTGCTGCTGGTGCTGCCGCCATCTTATTATTTTTAATTTGCTGCGCTGTCAGAGTTTATCGCGAAGGCAACGCTTTATATTTTTATACTTTATGACAATTTCTACGCCTCTTCACATTAACTTTGTTGCCACTTTCTCCTACTTACATTTTTTATTTGCCTTTTTTGTATTTATTTAATATATTTTGGGCTCATTTTTGCGCAGGACAATTGCGGTCGCCATTTTGTGTTGCGTAAATTATGCATTAAATTAAATCATTTTTTTCTGTTTTTTCTTTTCTTCTTTTTTTTTTGTCGCCGGTTCCAACAAATGTCAAAAAATAGCTATAAAAATAAATAGAAATCAAGACTCACACAGAATTTTAAGCGGATTCTTGTGTTATATTTTGTCATTTTTGAAAATGAAAATTTGCATATTTAAATTAAATAATAAAATATGCCGAGCAAAAGAAAAACTCAAATGATAACAATAAAACACAAAATACAAAACAAAAAAAATACAAAAAAAATACAACAGAATTGTGCACAAATGTAATGCATAATGAGACAATATTCTATTTCACTGAATGCGGTTTAATTAATTCGAATTCATAATAAGCAATAACAGAACAAAAACAATTAAGCAATATATTATTTTTTGTTAAAAAATAAAAAATTAATACACTAAAAAACAACAAATATTGAAAACACGCATGAACAGAAAATAACAATGAAACCGCAGACTAAAGTTGTCATTTGGAACGAATGACAAAAACCATTCAAGCGCACACACCCACACACATACAGAAACTAATGAAAACGCTTCCTGCAGGGACAGCACTGACAACTCAAACAAGTTAATTCGACTGTACTGAACTTAACGTGTCTGTCAACACAACTCAATCCAATCCTATTGAGCTTCACTCAACAATTTGGTCTACTTGTCTAGAGGACACTCGCATCAGCTGCACTCCATATTCATTTATTCTGCTTATGCCTGCTTCTTGGACGGACTGTATGCAATAATTTTTCGCCACAAAGGGCACATTTGGCCCTGACTCCAATCGATGGCTTGTCAATTTGAAATTGGCATAAAGCAAATTCTCGTTGACGCCAATAATGAGCATGTCTTCAGGAAGAGGCTCAAAACAAAGACTCGATTGAAATTTGTTTCTTTTTCAAACCAAATATTGACTTGAGAGTTGTTGTTTTAATCCAACGCACTTATTTTCAGTTATTTTATTTCATTGCATATTTATTTACTCGTTTATTCAAATATTTGTGGCAACGAAATGTTTGCAATCTGACAAATGAAGAAGTTTTTAAACGATTGACACAGCAATTAAAATATTTTGATAAATTAAATGCCAAGTTTGTTTTGCCAAAAGGTGATAAAAAAATATTTGCTTTTGCATTTGAGTAAAAAAGTTGTTTACATTTTGCTGATGCTGCTCTTTGCAGAGAACAAACTCTCCGATCAAGAGGCCCTGGAAGAGATACGCCAGTTGAGCGTGCAGCTACAGCGCATACAGGAGATGGCGCCACCGAAAGGTGTGGCTGTCATGACGATTTCCAGCCTGCTGGATGGTCTCAAGACACCCGGTGGCATGATGATTGTGGCCGCCGCAGCCACACACGCGGCAACGGCCAATCAGAACGCGCTGCGCCATCAGACACAGCCGCTGCTCTCGCTGAACGCCGAGATGCAGAAATACAACCAACAACTACAGCTGCCGTCTGCCAACAACAACGTGCCGCCAAACGTGGGCGACGGCATTGTTGCACTGACGCGCAACACACGCACCAGCATACCGACGATGGTGCTCGAGACGCCACCCTCGCCGACGCCGCCGTCCTCGATCACTTACGAAGACCGCGCGGTCAACACTGAAATGAGCGGACCCAATTTCGCCGAGCAGATACTTAGTCTGACGGCCGATGGACACATCGTGTGCAGTCGCTGTCTGGAGGCCTCCAAGGAGCACTACTACTGCTGTCGACCACGGGACACGCCGAATGGTTCACCACCAGTGCCCGCGTTGACAAGATGCGAACAGCTTGGCTCGCCGCAGCCCGAGGGCAGCATCAGCTTTGCCAACATTAAATTGGAGTGCATGTGTTCGCAATCGGATGACTTGGATCTGGACCTAGACCGAGCGGTGTTCCATCGCAGAAGGCCAACAGTGCGCAGCGCAGCAACCAATACGCCGCCGCCCACAGCGAAGAATCAGCGTCACCGATCGACGGAAGATGGCGGCGAGGCCGACGTGAGCTACCAAATTTGTGATAATTGTAGAAGTAAATACAAAATTAGCAGTAAGTCGAGCAAACGCCGCAGCTTCAGTAAGCGTAGCAGCCTGGCGGCAAGTGTGCCAGAGTCGGGCCTGCTAAGCCAGACACGAAGCAGCGATCTGATCAACCGGGCCACCCATGGTGCCGAACTCGCTGCCAGCGTCGCAAAGACGGCGCACTCCACCGATGACATCACCTTCTACACGACCACCGAGGACGACGACGACGCTGATGACGCTGACAACGGTGAGAGCAGCAACAGTAGCCAACAATCACCGGGCAGCTCGAAGCCAAGCACAAGTAAGCAAGCGCAGCAGCGGCTCTTAAAGACAACTGCCACCCAGCAGTCGCAGGCGGCAATCGGTGCTCAATCAGTCGACAATGTCTCGAATAACTCTGCCAACTCTGCCAGTCAGACGACGGAGGCGACCAGCAAGCCGAATGGCGGCGGTGGCGGCTCAATGGGCGGCGGCACAAGGCCCAAGCGACCCGATAAGCTGGTGCTCGATCTGAACGATCGCTCAAAGTACACCAAAGAAGTTTCCGTGTAAGTCCCCGTTTTTAACTTATAACATATTTTTATTGCTCGTTCCAAATAATTTTCACTTTTGTTAATGCTTTCTATTTTGACAAAGAGTAAAAACCCAATTAATGATTTGGAAAGTCTTCTTGTGGTATCCTTCTTAAGAATTCTTAAGAAAATGAATTTTTGTTTTTCAGTCCTCTTAATATTGCATTAATAGGCATGCCATTAACAAGCCATTTAAAAAAAAGCAGCTTACATTTGACTTGAAATAATTCCATTTTTTGTTTTTTTAGAAAATACAAATAATAAAGGGATTCTAAAAAATCTTCCACACGGCATTTTAACCGGTCTAAGACCTCAAAGATCTCTAGTCTCCAATAAGACATCGAACTCATACCCCCTATTCTGGCATCTCTATTAGTCATTGCTAAAAATAAAATTCTATTAAGCAGCAGTAAATAGGATTTTAACAGTGAGTCATGTTCAGATCAGCTGTTTCCTCTATCAGCAGATTGCTTTTTAACAACTGCTCTTTTGGTATTGTTAATTTGCATTCCAATTTCCATTATTGCCAGTAATCCTTATCCATATTACGTCAACCTATCAGAAGGAATTGCAATTGTTCGGAACTATACAAATGCCAAAAATCTATTTTTCTATCAGAAATCCTATTAAATGCACTCTTAACATATTTTACATAGAGTTGTCAGAATAGGGGGGTTTGAGTCGATAGCAAAAATTGTTAAAAACTGTTTCTTTGTCAAGGCTACCAAAGATTGACACTTGTTAGTATTTGTTACTCCAAAAAAAAGCAAAAAATATAATAATAATAAAACTCTCTAGTATAGTTGATTAAAGACAAAAGCGCATTGAAAAGACTTTAATTCAATGAATTAAACTAAATAAATTAAGTTTAAATAATATGTGTTAAATTGCTGTAAGTCAAAATAAAACACGTGTTTTCAACAAATCCCTTAAATGCGCCATTATGATGATAATGTTGTAATAAACATTACTGCGTCAATTATAAGCGCTGCCAGATAAATAACTTGCAACAAAGCTGAGCCCCACGTTGTGAGTTGTTTTGTCTGGCGTGGAAAATGATTAGTCAATAATAAATAATATTCAAATAATTTGGAAATTCGTTGAAAATCGCGTGTTTTGTGTGTTTACCATAAAAATGTAAACAATTCAAATAAATCAATAATAAAACAAAAATTTATAAGTGAGAAAATGTTTCCTAAACTAATTTTAAATGTAATTAAAAACAAAATAATATTAATTGAAATGCAATAAATTTACTAATAAAAACTTTTCAGTTATGCGATTAAATGTGATGCGACAAACATCACATTGTGCTTTATTTTTTTTTGGCATGACACACAAACATAAACAAACTGAAAAATGTAAGTAAGTAAATAATAATTAAAAGAGCAACAACAACACAAACAAACATATCTCTGCCAATGATAATTTAATTAAACAAAATTTGTATAAATAATCAATAAATAATTATAATTAATTAGTTAAATGAAGTTTAATAATAAAAATAAGCATTCATTAAATGGAATATTATAAAAATGTGTAACTTGAAAATTGATTTCAAGCTTCAAATGTAATAGAATTAATTAATGATTATTATTGTTAGGAATGTTTTCGTTAGTCTCAGTATAATAAAATAAATCAACGCAAAACAACATTTTTATTAAATAAAATAAAAAAAAACTAGACAAAGTTAAAAAAACCTATCGTAAAATTGTTGCCAAGAAACTAAAATCTCTAATCAAAATAAAAATCTGTGCTAAAGTTTGTAAAATACCAAGGGGTCGGGCATTGGGATCGCATCAAATGTATTATGAATTCTTGATGATTATCATTTGTAAATAAAACAGAGGAAAACAACACAAAAAAACTTCTTGTAAATCTATTAGTATATGTTACTTTAAGGTTGAACTCAATAAATGTAAAGAAAAACAAAATTCAATTTTTATTAAATTAGTCAACTTTAATTCATACAGGAATCAACTTTAGCATGTGCAATAAAGGAGGTATCAAAGACGTTTCATATTTGACACGTGTGCAGATACAACTTAAAATGGCAAGTACTTGAAATAGGAAACCTTTAAAATGGACAAAAGCACACACTCACACATACACACACCCACACTTATGCCCGAGCATAAACGCATAAAAATTCACAGAATGTCATGTGATAACGTAATTGTTTTTGTTTTTGTTTTTTTTTGTCTGTTGTCCTTTTTCTTTTCATATATGAGCGCCTTAATGTCTGCGCGGTTATGTGAGTGTAAGCTTGTTTGTTTTTGCTGTACATCTGTGTTTCATTGCTTCCATAAATTCGATTACTTCATTCATGTGTTTTTGTTTTGTGTTAGTAACTTTTGCGTTTTACACCATTCCGGTCTGAGCAGCCCAGTTGTGTGTTCTGTTCGATTTGTTGCTATCGCTTTACTTCCCTTTAGCGAAGTGTTTTTCGCCTTTGTTTTGGTTCTTATCTTTATAGACATGCCTGCGCCTGAATGTGACCCTTTTGTCGTTTATGACGCCATTTCATAAATGTCGACATAAACACACTTTCTCTCATACACACACACACACACACACACACCCAGAGCCTTGAGCACTCATTTCAGCATGTTTCAGCGTGTAACTGTTTTAAAGGAGACGTTAATTTAAATGTTTTATGTCTGTTGTTGTACTCAAAATTAAAATTCTCAGACGTGTTCAGCCGCACACATGGTTATGTATGCGAGATACAACTCTATAACAGTCACTTAAGTGTTGTCAAGTGTCTAAGAGAGCGACTCTATAGTTGAATACTAAACAAGCGCACGGATGGATGAACATAACGGTACTTGTAATAAATACCCAAACACTTTAAGCTTTGTCACTGAAGACTTGAAGAGCATATCAAGAGTCGTAGACAACCTTTCAATTAAAGTTCAAAGAATCACATCAAATGAATTGTTTTTATTTTTTCATTGATTTTGCAAATTCAATTTTATTTTACTTACAAACTACTTCGGTAGTTTATGGACATTGAAAAGATTTCGAAATTCAGAATATCAGTAGAAACAACATTAACTTCACAATTTTCAAAAACATCTTTTTTACCTTTTCTCCATCTAGATCTCTCCCTCCCTGTGAGAACTAATCGTACTGACAGCCGAACATGATTTAATTGACATCTCTGTCAATGTTGATTAATTTGTCTGGTCGTTACATGCATTTCCACAAATCAAATATTACGATACGCCCCAAGGGTATAGAACGTAAACAGAACACAAAAAAATTACTTCAAAGAACTCGAAGCTCCAATAAGTCTCATTTGTCTTTGTTATTGAAGGAAGACAAGCAGGAAATTGAAAAATGATTGCAACGTCACCAGAAAAAAAAGGACAAACAACAAAATAGAAAAACAAAATGAAAAACCTGCAAGAAACACGGAAAACAAAGTGAAAACTTTCAACTTTTTTCTTTTAAATATATCCGGAAATTATGGAAATTGTCATGTGATGAAGGTCCTTCATATTTGAGAGAGAAACCACGTTCATTTTATTTAATGGTAATTTTATAATAAATTTCAATCATACACTAGTATAAGAGAGACTTCAAAACCAACAATATTTGCTCAATGGCTGTAGAATGGCTTTTATGCTGATAGCTCCCATTTATTTAAATAAAAATAAAAGAAGCAAATTTTTTGTTGTTATTAACAAAAAACAACATTTAATGTAGCTTTGTTACATAGGCTAAATATGTCAGTACATAAATACCTAATTAAGTTTGATTCACCAATTTTAAAGTCCTTTCAAATCAGTAATGACTTATCTTATGTGTGTTTCTTTATTTATCATTGGTAATTGAGTAAGAACGAATTTGCCAAAACTAGTCAGTTAAACAAAGTCTTTACATTTGAGGTACCAAATGAATACAGTGAAATGAAGTAACACAAATGAGAAATTATCAAACGTTCGTGAAGCGTATCAAATATTCGATATAACCGAAGTTTGCTGCTTACTTGCTCTCTTTGCTTTGTATCTAACTTACCTCATACTTCCTTTACGACTTCCATTTGTATGCCAACTTATTGTCTATCACCATTTCAATCTGTAAACTTCTTCAAAGCCAAATAAGCTTACATTCAACTACTCTTCAGGTCAAGTGAAAGGCAGCTTCATTAAAGCTCTGCTATTCCCATGGCTTAGTGTCTGTTTTATTTTGGATATGTTTGAAAATTCCAACTTAATGTCAATAAAATAAAACGGCGGCAACGAAGATCAAGCAACAGCAGCCACAACATACTCAAGCATTCAGCATTCAGTATCGTATTACAGTATCTGTAGCCGTTTTCGTATCTCGTTCATGGCATTGACTTCCACAGAGCTGTGACTAACATCATTGCCCTTGTTTGCACCTTCTCTTTCGTATGCTCTTTGTTTGGCTGTACAATGTACAATATATGATGAGGGCAGCTGCTCTTAATAAGGTGTTGAGCAATTTAATTTTATTGTCTTTGGTAACATTTACGGCAGGCGGTAAAGAAGCGACTTTTATAGGTACCAGCCCTTGCCATGTTTCGTACCCACACCACACACCACACCACACCCACAGCCCTTTTCCCTGTCAATTTGCCCGCACTTGTTCAACTACCCGACACAATGTTGACTGACTCTCTATTAGGCCGAAATGTGCGACTTGCCTAGCAAACTGGCGAACCGACAGACTGAAAGATTGGTGGAATGTCGGAAGTTGAACATGTTTCTTCAGTTATTCTTAATTGGCAACAAATGCGCCTTTTTACATTTTGTCGATTGTATTGTTGTCGGTTGTACCAAACGGCAACCCCTCTATTGCACATTCATTGTTTTAGGTCATAAATTCGTTTGCAAAAATGGCTGCAAGTCGTTAACATGTTATTTAATGCCATTTTGATGTGGCAACAAAAATTGCCACTGGAATTTATTGCCGTAATTAAGTGATGAAAAATGTGTGAAGTGTTACCTCATCGACACGAAAATAAATTTCAAGTGCGTGTGCAATCGCAACGAATTTACGCCTTCTGATGCGATAAAAAACATATATAAATAATATATTACTGCAAAACACACTTATATGTGTTATGTTTGCCACGCCTTATGCTCAAATCACATCTTACTTGCAGCATAAAAATTTGTATAAATCTTAAAATTATCGGATCAGTGGTGTGTGGCGTTCATAGATTGATACTTGACTCCATCAGATTAGGATAAATTGTATGTCATGACAAATTATATTAAGGAGCACATAAACATTATTTAAATTTAATGTTGCAATTGTTAAAGTGAAGAAATGTCTGACATATCGAATCATGTTCACATGTCTATAAAACATTGAAAAACCGCATGATTTTTTACAGATTAGATTACATTTCGACTTCGGTTTTCCCAACTTCAGACTTCCAAAAGATATCTTCAAACTATCGTGAACACTAAGTCTGGATCAGATGCCTTATATAGGTTACTTTTAACTTTAACGTCATGCATGATGTAACAACTATTCAAATGTCACGTTTCAATATTTTAATAACTCAACAGCATATTTGAATTCTTTGCTTGTATTTAATCTTCCAAAGGTAAATATTTTCATTATGAAAGCAGACAAACACGCACAAACTCATGCACAAACACGTGCTGTAGATGCCTCACTGTCCTTAAAAATACTTTAAAACTTGCATGAATAGAAAGCTGCAAGTAAAATAATAAAAAAAGCGAAAATAGTTGCAACATTCAAAAACGTCGAAGCAACTTTATTTGAAGTCGAGTGAATAAAAACATCATGAAACTGGCCAGCAGAGCTAACTAAGAGAGTTTCAAATTCATGCGCTTGACCGTGGCACGTAGAATGTGCGACGTGCCCCATCGCCCCTACCACCGACCATGACCTAAGTAAGACACTTAGTCCGCAGCAATTCTGGCCACGTGGCAGTTGTATATATATATATATGTATAAGTAGCGATGTTTACCGGACTGAACTAGACTCGACGCACGCAAAGATGTGCAGAAGCTAAACAAAATGTACAAAAACAAGGAACTGAACAACTCACCTGAAATATTTACACACACGTACCATTGTCGAGCACAATTGGATTTCACACGTGAACTGCATTAAACATGAGTATGAGGCAAAAACACATACTCTGCCAAAAAAAATAAAGCAGGAGAGAACTTAAATAGTTGAATTCATAAAATAAATCAGCCCAAAAAAGCTTTGCTCATTGCGAGTCTTTAGTCCTTCTGTCTGCACTCTTGGCAGCGCACTTGCATCCTGGCATCCTGGCATCCTTGCATTTACAATGTGACGTGTCAGTTGCAAGCAATTGTGCAAATGTGTCAGAAGCTATTAAAGAGATACGCGATAAGCTTACAATGTGCAAAATTGTACACGAAATGCATTTGCATATGTGTGGGTGTGGGTGTGTGTCGCTGCTGCATGACCATGAGTAGCATGCTGGGCGCCACAGCCAGAATCAAGGCAATGCAGTATAATGTGTGTGATGTCGCGTGCTAAAAGTCAAAGGGATGCTGGGGACGTCGTCAACGCCCAAATGTAAAACTAACTCAACATCTGCATGTGAACCACTTTGCTTGATTTTGTTTTTCCTACTATTTTCCGCTTCAATTCAGCGAACACGTATGTGAATTAAGCGTGTTACCGACAGAAACTAACGTACGAGTGCGAGTATAGCGAAAGTTCTGCAAGAAAATATGCAAATTGAAAAAAGATAGGAAAACAAACTTCTGCGACAACACTAAACGAAATATTGACTCTATTCTGGGAATGAAAGGCTGTATTTCTTCACAACTTGTCAACTACTTTACAACGTAAGTGCACTCAACAAGGCATCAAATGTTTTGCCAATCAAATTGAATCAAGTGTCTATTTACTCTTGTCAATTTCAAAGTAAATCATTCTACTTGGCAATGCAGAAGATTTGATATTCCACATTTCGCTCATTTGTTCAAAGTAGCCTGACTTTTCCACTCAGCCACGCCTCGACAAATCACGGTACAGGGTGCAGTAATATAACGATAGATACATACATGGGTATATCACAACAGTCAGAAACTGATGTGCTTTGAACTTTGAGTTTTCTTGCTATGAAAAATTAATACTTTCCATGAGCTTTTCTGAAATTTTTTTTATGTTGTTAATTAATCGAAAATTGGAATTTTCAATGAAAAAAATTTAAATGGAATTATTTACTTATATGCGCATGCCATCAAAAACAGAACCTTGTATGTGTAAGTGTGTATGCATGTATGAGTGTGTGGCTGCATGAATGCATGAGTGTATGAGTGTGTGTGTGTGTATTGTAATTAATTCTCCGGAATTGCCAGCATTGTATGCCTTAATTGATCGCAAATTAACAACATTAATTCGAAATCTGATTTCTGGTAATACTTTTGCGGTTTTGTGTTTTCGATTGCGTGTCTAATTAAACTTTTCGTCTACTTTGAGTTGCCGTGTGGCTGAGCTAGTTAGTTGTGTTTGTGTTTGTGTGTGTTTCGGTATCTGTGCCGAAAACTAAACTCGCAAGCAGACGCGGCGCATTGTTGCTCGACAAAGCCTTCTGCCTTTGCTGCGACATTAAAATGTGTACTGCAATTATACAGAAACAACAATAGCAACAACAACGATACAATAATAAATGCCACAATGTCAGTAAGATGTACAAGTGGAAACAACTACAAACGTATGACATACAATGTGTGCGTGTGTGTGTGTGTGTGTGTGCGTGTTTGTGTGTTTGTGGTGTTGTTGCTATTGCGGTCTTGTTCGATGTCATAACGAGCGCTTTAATTGTTAATGCGCCATAAAAATGGCGTTTCATACCGCTGTGTGTAGCTGTGCATATATGCGTGTGTAGTGAGTGTGTGTAGCCTGTTTGTACGTATATCCTGCTCCGTGTTGCGTCGAAATGTTCACTTGCTCACTTGACGTATTCACCTGCTTATTCATTAATCTTAGTGCACACACGCCGTCTGTGAGTTGTGAACATTTATTTTTATGATAATTAAAATGTTCTGCCAAGTCAAATTCTCTAAATACATTTTCATCATAATTGTTAGGAAAAAAGAAATAATTTCTTACCAAGGGTTCCAGACAAAAACAACACTGAATAATCATGGCAATTATTGTATACGTAAGAGAGAAATTTCGTGTTTTCGCGCAAATAAACTCATTAAATCGGTAATTTGGCGAAAATGCAAAAGTAACCTTTAAATTTGGAAAAATGATTACAATTAAAGGAAAGTTTCATGTATGCTTTAATTTAATTTTATTTAATTAAATATAATTTGTAATAATTAAAAAAAAGAACCAAAGAGACTTTATAATAGTCCAACACTGCCAACAATTGTTCAGTTTTTATGAGTTATCTTATGTCTCATAGGTGTAACTGGATCGAGATTTCTCTTAGAAATTCTTAATACTCCCCAGCAATACAGAGTACGTTCACTCGTGTTGCTTTTGTCCAGTGTACAAATGCAAGCAACTGAGAAAAGTTCATAAGATTAATTGCTTTCGAGACTGTAAGCAGATTCAAAGAAATACGTCAGCTTTGGAGGCCTGCCTTGCAGCAATATGATGGAGTCCAAGTATCGTGTCTGTGACTCTGCTGAGGTTGGCATAACGTAACTTAATTCTTTTATTATTTGTCGCAAGTTGGCAACAAGCAATGTCATATTGAGTGAACCAGTGCCAAGTCAAGAAGTGCCAGCGGCTTGCGACATTGAGAGGTTAGCAGCTCCTTGCTTACAGATGGATACAGATAATTCAAAGTGTCTGCCGTGACACTTAAAGTAGTTTAAAGGCATTATCTGTGATTATCTTAGTGCAGAATGAAAAACCAGAAGAAGGATACGAGTCTGGCTGCAGGTCGACTGCAAATTTCATGAGTCGATGCATCTGCATGTCTGACTCGTGAGTTTGGGCATAAGTTGGCAGTAGCCAGAAAGAAGCATCTGCCACATAATACCGCAATATTATTCTGCAGCTTTCTTCGTTGCATTTGCCAAAAACAAAGGATAATAAAAATTTGAACGTCGATTTGATGGTAAGTAGAGCCATCCATAACAATTGCTCTCTTTTCTTAGTTGCCGTGAAGGTTGAACTTCCTTGGCAAAGTAAATTTGTAGCTTCTTGAGTTTGAATAAAACTAGTTAGCTCTGATTGGCATTTCAGTAAAAATATGTTCAAGAAATGTTTCGAATACAAAAACTATTGTTAGCCGAATTCGAGGAGATCTACGAACCGGTACTGGTCGAAAATCCCTTTACACTTGTTGACGAATATGGCAGAGGTCTGCGACAATATTACATTGGCAAGTTTGTCTTCTTGTTTTTGTCTCGCTCTCTCCCTGTTGCTCACTCTCAATTTATTACATTTTACATTACATCTCACAGCTCTAACTCCCACAAAAATCCTCTTTGGCAGCGATGACTTCGCGAACTCAGATGTTTCAAATTGCCACTACCGTGGCATGGATCCTGCAATTGAATCCTTTGCTTTGGTCAGCATGTTGCCACTACAGGCGATACGCTTCAACTTGTATCGATCAAGGGGACGCGAGTTGATGCGCATCAGCGTACTGGGTGACAATGAACGTCCCATGCTCTTCGAGTTTGGTAGTCATCTCTACAGGAGCGTAAGTCATAAATTTTTCAGTTTATCTTAAATACAAAAATCTTCATTCTAATACTGAACATGCTTCAGCTTTTCTGGAATACGTGGCGCGATCGAATTGCCACAATACATCTTATTGAGCCAAAGTTTCATCACATATCGGGCTCGTCGCCGTTCTCCAGTACAGACGTCATAGCCGAGGACGAAGTGCACAGTGCCATTATCCATCCGATACCCGCAATGTACTTCACATCGTGCCTCAGTTCCAACGGCAGCATATAAAATAATGCCTGATTATAGAGCTCTTTGTTGTATATTCCAATAAAAATGGAACAAACTTGAACGTTGCTTCTGTTTTACTACAATCCAGGTCAATTCCACATCACTGTCTCGCTCTCTCTCTCTCGAATGTTTATAGACTATCGCTCTTAAAAACTCGAACTACTAATCACATCACTCTGTTTTCATTAAGGAAACCCATTCATACCAATTACAATAACAAACTTATTGCATGCGCGGTGCCACATCCTTTTGTATGTTGAATTTCTCGGGGACGGTGACAAATGTCCGTTTATATCGACTCGTATTGTCGAACTGATCAAGAATGCCACCACACATGGTCGCAGATCTCATCTTCGCGCCGTTACAAACTTCATGACAAAGTTTTAATACTTTTCGCTCCGTGAAAAACTTTTAAGGTGAAAAGATGATAAGTTTGTGTAAGAGTTTGCGGATTTGAGAGATTACACACACGTCTCTTACCTATCAATATGTAAAAACACTTCCATGACTTTCCATTATTTTATTTATTTATTTTTTTGCTTTTATTCTTATAAAGTTTGGCTTGGCATCGCTGCAACCTTTTCCTTCGAGATTTGTCGTTTGCTTTTCATGTCGTTCACTTTTCTTCGCAATGTTTTCTCATTTTTAATGATTGATGTGAAAATAACGAGATTATGTTAGTGGTCACTGACAGCGCGGATATTGCTGTTCAAAGCCCGAAATACTCAACACCTTTCAAGATTATTGCAAAAAGACTAAAGCAACGCTCTAAAGAAAACTTTTTGTTAGATAAATCTTTAAGATCCGATGAAAGCAGCTTGAAAAGTACAAAAATTTAAGCAAGTTGTTAAGTCAAGACGCGAAATGTCGTTGAAGTTGCTTGCAAGTGAGCTGCATTAAAAAGTACACGTGTAAGGAAAAGAGAAAAGTTAACGATAAGAGAGAGAGAGAGAGAGAGAGAGAGAGGGAGCAAGCGAGTGCAAAGGATAAAGTTTCATTGTTGATTTTATGTGGTAAATTAAAAAACGTCAAAACCGGCGCGCCCTCCGCCTTCGCCTCCTCCTTTCCTACCAGTGTCACTGTTCGTTGCCTTGGCTGCTGCTACTGCTGATGTTGTTCATATTGTTGTAGTTATCGTTGTTTTCGTTGTTATTGTTGTTGTCATTGTAGCTGTTGCTTGCTGTTCCCTCTCTTTTACCGCCGCCTTCCTTTGCCAACATTATTATCGGCGTTCTTCGCGTTTGATTTTCATTCAATTTGTTTTTTTTTTTTTTTGTAATTTTGCCAACTTTTTGGCTCAAAGTTTTCAATTTGCTGCAAAGTCAAGTTCTCTGTGCTTCTGTCCAACTTTATGCTCCTACTGCTCCTTCTTCCAACGGTCCTTCAGTTCACATTCTTCCTTCGTTTGCACAATTCGACTTTCATTTGCAGCTGTCGCCAACAATCAATCGAAATGAATCCGAAAAAAAAATTAAACCAAATACAATTTATATTTAACGTTGTTTTTATAACTTAATGACAAAACTTTTGATTTTCGGTTGCGATGTGCAAACATTCAAAAGTTAATTCATCTTGTTTGCTTCAAGTGGTCTGTTGCCACTAAATTCTTGGTTTGCGTATTTAAAAACACATTTTTTTTAAATAATAAATCACAGCATTGAATAATCGAATATACTGAGCTATGCTGCTGGCATGTGGCTATCGATTTTCTCTTGGACATGAGTCTTTCGCTTCAATAAAAGTGAACGAACACTTTAAAATATGTTCCATCGAATACTAAAAAGTGCCGGCTAATAAAATGATCTAAAAATCAAATTTAATGAAATGAAGCGCTCCTAAGCGAATCGTAAAATTATTCATTGTTTTATTCAATGATGCTTATGCAAAATCCACAACCAATTTGCACGCATTCAATATTAAAAGTAACAAGTATAGTAAAAATCAAAACAAAAACATTCATTGAACGCATTCAATAATTTAACGAGTTCTATTAAAAGCTGTTGACAAGTTACTGAATAAATAATGCACATTTTAACTTGATTAAAAACTGAACTTACGCACAAAGCTTCATGAAATGACGAACACAAAAAAAGCAACAAATAAATACAAAAATATAGTAAAATTGTTTCATTGCAAGAATTAAAATGCCAGACACATTCGCCGCATAACATGTCATATTCATGTGCGTCCAGTTCTTGGTCACTACGGTGCGCAGTCATTGACCAAGGACGCTACACTCAGAGAGACTCAGCCAATGTTCTTATATGTAATTGCCTTGGCTGTTCTATGAAGATCTTTTATAAGCCATACTCCCCATAGAATTCCTCTTCAGGAGCTTAGTGAGAACGCCTCTGCAGATTCACGAGCACGTGTAGAATCCGGTTGACATAGCCCATGCATTCAATATGCTCCAAACTCGACCGGCTCACTTATGTTGCTAATATCGAAGAACGAATTAAGTAAATTAAAAAAATTAAACACATCCATCACTGTCAGATGAGGCATTGTTCAGGCTTCGGCTTTTTAAAGTTAAAATTCGTGCAGCAACAAAAGGCTTCACGGGTTTAACAAAACGAGCCTCCGACTTCTTTGGCATTTCTTGCATAGCTAATGAGGTGTATAAAGAAATTCACATTTTATTTATGTTTAACTTTTCCAGAATTTATTTTTATGTATTTGTAAAACTCTTAAATTACTGAGAACCAACATAAATTGAATTGAAATGAGTTACATTTTTAAGCATAAATTCAGAACAAATATTGACTTTTTGCTGTGAGTTATTATACGATACGACATCAGCTTAACTTTTGCATTACCATATGTTAAATATGCTTACTAAGAATTAGAATCAGGCATTTAACAGGGCCAACTTGGCGAATCCGGCGCTTGAACGGTAGAAATGTTATATCATTCATTGACTATTCAGTCAATTCAATGAACTTACACAGCTTAAGCGACTTGATTTTAAAGTTTTATTGCGATTATAAAAATTAATTGCGCTCCCGAGCACATGACTGCAGCAAATGGGCGTTTTGCCAATTGAAGGTCAAAGGTCATGTCGTCTCAATACAGCTAACAAAATAAGCCACAAACATTTTCATTTCGAAAGTATTTAGCATGTCACGAAGACTTATGCAAGCATGTCACAAAATAAACACCATCATTCCGCAGCCCAGTAGAATGTGTCTCTCTGGTGGGTATTAGTTCGCAGTTTGTTTACCCAAATTCCATTGTGACATACCGCAACGCCGCAACCGCGCTTTGATCCTGCTCCCAAATACTTTAAAATTCCAACTTCGAATTAAATAAATTAACACACGCTTTGATGTGGGATTTTAAACCCGCCGCGCTTTGAAGCCGTCTCCATTAGGAATTTATGTCACATTTTATAGCGGCGGCGACGACGACAAAAGTTAAAAGTACAAACATAAGTTAAATTTCAACTTTATTTGCTGGTAATCATTTCATTAAGCGTGCGCATACACATTGCATGTTGAGAATGCATGCGTAATAACAGCAAAGAAGAAAAAAAAGTGTCGCGAAAATAATGTTTACACAACTCAGTTGTACAGCAAATTGCGAAACAATATTTAAAAAAAAACGTTTAAGTGCAATAAACGTCAACAAGTGAATGAAAACGAAGAAGAAGAGATTCAATAAAGTTGGCATTTTATCAGCTGGCGACTCACGTCGTTTTCATGTGCAAAATGTATTGCATACTTCCCAGGGCATTCTGAAATCGCTTTATGTGCTCAACTTGTCGTCTTAATGCGAATTACGCACATACGCAACGTAATTTTAATTAACTTCTCAGAAATGACGTGACGTGAAAACAATGCTGGCAAAGGGTAAATTACAACAACTCCAGCAATTTAATTATCACGGCTCTTGCGTGATATATAAAGAAGAAAATTAACAACTGAGTTAAAAATTATTTTTCCATTTATTAATTGACGTGCTTAAATAATACAAAAAGTGAAAGCGGAAAAGAGAAAACGATGTGCTTTAAAAATAAAAACAAAAAAGAATATCATTATCTCTTGGCGAAATATACTTTGTCTCAACGTTCTGTTTTCACTGTACGAGTCGTACGCTTTGAGAAAGAAGCAAACAACGAAGAGAAATTTTAATAAAAAAAGAAATCAAATTGTATGCTTGGAAACAGCAAGAAGTTCATCAAAACCAGCGAAAGCACGGAAAGCACTGAAATAATATTTTAACAAAATTTAAATACATGTATGAATATTTACATATATGTACATACATACATATACATATGCCTAAATGCATAAAATGAACCCTTTTTTGAAACGTGTAATAAATACATCATATTTGTTTTCAATGGCGGGCAAAGCAAGTATTTTAAACAAGGCATTGCATAATCACAGAAACTCAGGGCACACTCGAATTGGAAGAAGTTAAAAGGGCTTGGAAAAGTTCTACACAAGCTGCGCAAATTCACTTGTTTGCAACGAAGTTTTCTTTGCGTTAAATTTTACGAACACTCCGTGCACTATTTGAACTTGAGTCTCTGTAGAGCAAATAATTTGCTATGAGATTTTGTTATCGTTGTTGTTGCGGCTGCTGCTGCTGCTTGTTTATTGCTATGCTCATCAAATAAGCAATCAGCGAAGATGTTGCGGAACGGGACCGATTGCAGATGGCAATGTTTTGTAGCTCGCGCCCTGATTATCGATTGAAATTGCTGCGTCATTGAATTGAGCAGTAAGAGACCACCAGATTGAGTTCGTATATATGTACGTATGTAATATGATTTAGCAGATAGGCTGTAGCGCGAGGGTCATGCCATCATCAGCTGGCCTCAAGCAGAACTCAATGCAGCTGTACACTGATGAACGCGCCTTGCCTTCATCGCATCTCCTACGACACGCGCTTCAAACTCGATCAATTGTAGATTCGCGGACGTCTTCACGACTATTTACACACGTGCGCACAGTTTTTCTGCCTTTTGGCCAATTTGGAAAAATTAAATGTTACGTGTTCGGCTTGCGAAATCAGCGCTTTGAGCCTCAAACCCAGCCCAACAGCCACAAAAGGTGCGCTTACATGGCTGAGTGATGTCATTGCGGTGTAGAAGAGATACGCTTTGAAGCGGACTTTGACCAAGAGCGGCACACACGCTAACAATGCCGGCCAACATTTAACATGTGCCGGTGGTGAACTTTCAACAAGACTTTCATCTTGGTTTGCGAAGCACAAGCGACCTCTGACCTCTACGCGACAAACCGCATTTTGTCGGTGGTGGGTGGGCGGCCACAACGATCCCGATGAATCAACGCTGCCGCAAGCGCTGCACTTTCATGTGGCTGCAGGGTCGACGTCATCATCGTCATCGTCGTCGTCGTCGCTAGCGATGCTTAAAGTGCTCCTGAAATCGCGTAAAATTTGTGGAAATGTTCTCATGTTTATTTCTGACTTTGCTCAATGTTGTTTCCTGTCTTCTTCGTTGTTTTTGTATCATCAACTTGTTTCAAGTGCCACCAATTGCCACAGATTGTGGTTGAAAACCGCCGTCCTACAACGCTCCCTCCAACCAATTCACGTTCTCATTGTTGGCCTCCACTTATTTTTTTGCATTGTTCAAGCTAATAAGAAAAGTGAAATTATTCCATGCCATTTTTTAATAAAAACTTTTAAAGCAAAGTGTATAATATATATTTAATAATACAATGCTCAAAAATTTAATAACAACAATAAAAGTTACCTCTATTTGGTTACATGGCGTATACGTAACATTGAATTTGATATTTTTATGTGCACTGAAATTTACGCAACACTTAAATGAGATAAATAAAAACAAACTAAATATGATTGCATAAAATGTGTCGACTCTGATCTTACATATTTGTCACCGCTCATGGGCGCTCGTCTCTTTGCCACCCTGACCAAGACTCAGCTTTAGTTTGGAACACTTGGCGTGTTTCACGTGTCTGCGTCACTTTTAAAGTAACACACTGAAAAATTGCCACACATAACGACGAAGGCCAAGCCACATAGACAAGTAATATAAGCATATGCACATATGTATGTACACACACATAGCCACATACAGTGACATGTATGTGTATGTTGCTACATGAATGTTGCCGACGGCGTTTGCAGTTCATGTGCATGCTGATGATGACTACACTAGAGCAGCTGCTGTCTCCATGCCAACTGTAAGTAATCACCACGATGAAAAAGATAATAATAATCACGATGACGGTTATAATGACATTAACCCTGAGCCTGACATTTGCACTCAAAGAAGATTTCAACTTTTAGTTACGTTTTAGCGTAAACTCTCATTTAAGTGTCTTTTGCACTTAAATGTATGAAATTTTCATGAAATTTATTAGCCTCTTTGTGTGGGCATTATTCTGTGTGGCAGAATCTGCAGACAAACATGCTAAGATACAATGATAAATAGAAGCAACTTCTCTAGAAGTGAACATTTCAAAGTAAATCATTTGCATGGCAATTGACATATTGAACAATTACTTTTGCTCGCCTACAGGACATGATTAACTTTTAATATATGATAAAGTTTAACTACATTAAACTAATGAAGACAATACAAACAAATTTCACGCTCGGTTAGTTCAAAAAGGCTTAGAAGGAGAGGTGTTCGAGCCTTCTCTCCGACATGCTGGTCAACCTGCTCAACAACGCTTGCCACACTTTCAGTATTGACTAAAGCATTTCAATTTGAATAATAAATATATTTATAAATAATTGAAAATGTTTCTTACATTTGCTGAAAATCAATTGAAACAGAATTTGTTAAATTTATTCAAATCATTACTTCGTACTTGTTTCTCATCTGAAACATTGAGGCAGACAATTAATTCCTTTGTTGACAAATAATTTGCTAATTTGCCTTGTATCCGTAACGAAATTAATATTGCCTTTGCTTTGCCTGAAACTACGAGGTGATCATGACGATACAATGACATTTAAACTAATAGCATGTATTTAATTGACAATCGAATGTTGTTTGTGGTGAGATTTTACAATTTGTTGTATTTTCCTTACCAGAGCATTCCGTATGTCTTAAAGTACTCCCATTTTATCGCAGACTAAACTGTATTTTCATTCGCAAGAGAGAATGTCGAGAATTCAATGCAGTTGTCAGAAAAATGAGGTTTCGAGAAATGATGAAAAAGCTGAGACATGTGCACAGACATTGACCAGCGAACCATTCTAGTCGCATGTAACACTTGCAGCAAGGCTATTAAGTGGCTACAATTTGACAACAGCTATCACACAACATACTCACTAACTATTCACTTTAGCAGAACGTTCCGAAAGACAAGATTAGTCGGCTAAGCTGAATACAAATCTTAAGCAATTTACAGCAAAGCATTCACAATAAATTAAACAATATCTGATTTGTAAACGAAACAACAAGAGTATCCAAACAAATTCCAAGTCTATTAGCAACATTGGCAAAAGCAAGATCTCAAGTGTGTAAACACTCATTGTTCAAGTTCACTCAGACAACATCAAGTCTATCCAAAGGTATCGAAAGCTATCCAAAGAAGCAACATTGTGTGTCTGAACAAATGCAAAGAAATCAATTGTGGTGCATAATGGTGCACTATGAAGAGCATTGGTGCGTGTCAGATGCGATAAACTGTTAGTGCACACATTAGGCTTAACTGAACAAAGGCTGAGGCAGCATCAACTGCACACACAGATACATTGCTGCACATCATGGCACATCAGGGCTCAGAATGGAACAAGGCACCAACTGAGAGAAGAGCACTTCACTTCGTGCAAGAAGTGCTATGGCATTCCAAAGCATACGCTCTGCCACAGAGTATTATTCGAAACGTATTCGACGCACAATTATTATGCCCAATGGAACACTATTTAGTGATTTCCGTTCGGTCACGAGCAAACAAGCGCCCGCACGCCCATTTTCTACATCCGTTAGCAAAACTGCCAATCAAAGGTTGATTGCGGTTTCATTCTGTTGCATACAAAGTGACCATCACTGTAAGTGTAAAACGAAACGGAGGCGTGGTCAATTAAATTTTCGATTGTATCATTTTGCTTGCGTTTGTTAAAAGTGTATTTAACACATTCAAGCACACTTCTTCATGTACCGTAACTCTTTAACTCTGCCGTTTGCTCCGTCCTTGACCAGCGCCTTTCCCACCTCACACACTTCTATTACCCAGTTAGCAGTATTGTCAGTAGCAACATGTAAGCGTAAACTCAAAGCACATTATAAATTTAATGTTTTCCAAGAGCGTAAAATTTTCATTTACTTTGTTCGTTGATACCAACTTCGATTTGGCATTGTGGCACGTACTCAAACCAACAAACCGATATAAATCACTCTCACACACACGCACACACACACAATTACATAGTCGTACGTGTTGGCGTGCATAAACACAGTTAAAGGATACCAAACCGTTCGTGTCTTTCTGTTGCGAAATGCTTCAGAGACTCGCATTGACAGCGGTTAAGAATCACTCAATGATTTTAACAAACATTTAAGATAAACATTTAAAGCCTTTAACAAAAATATTTACTAAAGAGTTAATGATCTATTGATACATAATACATTAGCACACATATGCTCTACGACACTGGCACTAGTGTTCTTAAATGAAATTAGCATACATATTCTTTGTTTGCTGTCTATTCTCGCATTTTTGATATCTGCTTGAGAACATTTCAGAATTGGCAGTCATTTCGTTGGCGATGGCGTTGCCCGATTGTAGTGTGAAGACAGGTCTGTAGGCATTTAAACCATCTATGCATACTCTATTCATCACGTATGCAACACTCTTCTTACTATCGATTTTGTGACTATATACACCCTATATATCTATTTGAAAATTTAAACAGATATATATATATATACAAATGTACTGCATAGCTAGACAGATTTTCTTTTGTCGTCCTAATCATTATACCCTGTACCTTGTGGTAAGGGTATATTAGTTGTGTGCAAAGGAGTATAAAGTATATATACTCATGATCAGTATCGAAAGAGAGGTAGACTTATAGGACATATAGTACGAACTTAATATGCTTATAGCTTTTTAATCATATAACTTTCAGAAATGAAACTTTATAGGTAAACTTTATAAATACTATTGGGATAGATGTAATAAAACTCGATCATAAAATGGGCGTGGCCACGCTCACATAAAGCCAAAAAAAAAAAAAGAAAATTCTACATCTCTGGAACAAATTGGTCTTTAAAAATAGGAATTGGTATATAATATATTGAATGAAAGTGAAATCTGTTTCGATTAAATAGTGGGGTGGGGATCAACGTCCACTGGCAGTCGGTACAAATTGAAGGTACAGGGTATGTCGAAGACTCTCGACTGTAAATCCTTAAAGGTTTTTAACTATAGTTTGTAGAGTCTTACTTCTTTATATCTAAGCGTCATATACTTTTGGTATCAAGCCTATAACACCCTGAAACACTACATATGTATGTATGAGGCGATTGTATATAAATGAAAAGAAACGAAAAAACTCGAATGAAAATTACTAATACTTTAAATTTTTTCCATATTGAATGCTATTCTAATACGATTAACTGTTAGAAAGATAAAAGGATATATGTATGTGTATATCCAGCCATATTATACCCTGTCTACAATGTGTGTTAGGGTTAAAAACAATGCATACAATTATATCAAGTCTCTTTTACACTAAATGTGTCTAACAAATCGAACGAGGGCGGTGAGATTTAAATCAGGACGGCAAAATAAATCACTCAATGGTTCTCACGTACCAAAACTTCGGTGTAAAGACACGTATGATCACGTGTTCAAATTCCAAAAGAGATAGAAAATGAGGCAGTTGGATGGTAAAATAGCTGACCACAACAGACGTTTAATTTCACAACGATTAAGTTTTTTGCATTCAAGTACAGTTCTTTTCCTCACATACAAGTACTTCTTGAATCTCACATAGACCAACATCACCAACACTTTTCGCATTGAGTGAAATCGAAGATTGATTTGAACTTGAATAGTAAACTTCTGTAAACTTAAATTAGCACGAAAACGATTAAGTTTGTATGGCGTTTTCCCACACTTCCAAAGCGTTGAACATATTTTAACTGCATAAAATAAGTACAGTAACTGAAGAGCTATTCATTGTTTGTTCAAAGAGCTTGGCGTAAAGTACTGCGAATTGTGATAAAATTTACTTATTAGTGAAAATGTATTCGTTGACTTCAACCGATTCGTGGCAAACATTAAACTTTCATTTTATAACTTGGCGTCTACTTGGAATTTATCCACCGAATGTCGATAACCGTTATTTTCATTATTTTTATTCTGTCTATGGAATTGCACTCAATTTAATTGTAACGATTCTATTTCCCATTACGTTCATCATACCGACTATACAGGCGGATAATATGGCCGACTTTTGTGAAAATGGCTTTAAGTTCTTAGCTGACATAATCTGTTCGATGAAGTTGATCCAGACGTGGCGTATACTTGATCAGTTGCTTGCTCTACGTCCGAGCATGGAGCGTTTGGATCAACGTCTAAACTCGCCACCGGAGCACCGTTCTATAGAAGCAGCTCGGCAGTTTACATGGCGTATCATTAAGATGATTATTGGAGTTTTCATTTGCCTGTGGGTGTCTGCATTGCCACTTGCTTTCTTAACCGGCGAAAGACAGTTAACATTTCCCGGCTGGTTTCCGTGGGATTGGCAGAGCACACAGTTGCGCTATGTGTTCACAAACTGTTTTCAGTATGCTTGTCTAACAA
Organism: Phortica magna; assembly: GCA_037044515.1. NCBI lineage: Eukaryota > Metazoa > Arthropoda > Insecta > Diptera > Drosophilidae > Phortica > Phortica magna. The sequence goes on from JBAMBP010000154.1 coordinate 177,718, forward strand.
TACAGGTAGTTCAAGATATCTGTTCGGACTCGTACCCGTTGGCGTTACTAAGCATGATTGGTGCTCATATACGTGCATTAGGTATACGTGTACAAAATATCGGCAATAACAACGACGATGATACTGAAAATCGTGTGTTTCGATTTCGCCGTGAAAAGTTGTGTATCATCACACGTCTCCAACAGATCGAGGCTCAGAGAGAGCTTAACGCTTGTATTGAAGACCATATTTTGGTCATAACATTATTAGACACTATATTGAAAACACTTTCGACTACATGTGTTTTTCAGTTCCTCTGTACAGCGCTCTCCGTTTGCACTTTGAGTGGCTACGCAATGTTCGCTGAATTGAATATTACGGCTCAAATCAATATATTTTTCTTCTTCGCCGTTATCGTTATGGAGACGTTGCTGGTTTGTTCTTCTGGCGAACTAGTCTATCACGAATGCGAACAACTGACCACGGCTATCTACTCTTGTCAATGGTATAAAATGGATGTGAAGTTCCAACGCACACTTCTCTTGATGTTACATCGTTCGCAGAAAATTAAGGAGTTAATGGCGGCCAATTTTATACCAGTGCGTATATCAACATTTGTTGTTGTAGGTGAAATCTATGAATTTTAATATTTGTATCAATGCTATAAATCATAAATCATATGCTTACAGGTAATGAAAGGATCCTATTCGATGTTTACATTGTTATGCAAAATTAACTCAAAGTAATCAAATGAGTGGTGATTATTTCAGCCACCTACAACATATTAACCAATTGTAGTGTTATAGAAATGCACGATTTATTAACAAGTATAACTTTTGAAATTATCAATTATAACTTACTCACAAAAATAAATATAGTAGTGGTGTTAATCGTCGTTGAGTTTCTCTTTGCTCATTGAGTGTGTCGTTTTGGTAAGTCTGATCGAACGATCTTTTACTCACTCAAGCTGATCAGAACAATATATCAATATCTACAAGGCCCAGTTTCACAAATGAAGTCGACCCAGACTTTAAGTCTAACAATACTTCAATAATTATTTAAAATATATTTCCAATTATTCTTGATTCGTTTTTTCTCAATAAAAACTTGCTGTCACTCCGAACCAATTAAAATGGTGTCAACAAATTAGATTCCATTATTTGTCACACAGAGATTGTGACACGATTGCGTGTCACGTAGCACTTACAAGAAAGGCTTGATAAATCTTTGCAGAAAAGCGAGCACTCAGCACTAAGCGTGACTGAGCGCTGGCCCTGCCGAATTGTGCAGACCTCAGCAACACGTCAACGACAGGCGTGAACACGTGCTCCAAGTTAACCTCAAAATGCCAACGTAAAAGTAAAAGTATTTTTAAACTTTATAGGGCAAACTACAGCGGACGAATTTCCGCATGATAAATTGTCATAAGACAACCGACACAAAAACATGACCACCGCAACCGCCAAGCCACAACATCTAATCAAGCTGATGGGATACATAGTGGCAGCAGTGGTGGTGGCTGCCCGGTGCTCTTCGCAGCCACCCTATGGCCACACAGCGAACGTGTCTGGCATGGCAATGAATGGTTCGAACAGGTTCAAAGGAAATTGAAATGTTCATAAGACCACGGTGCATCGGCCAAATGGAAGCGACCCTAAGACAAAAACGCGCCAAAACATGGTCCGATTTGAATTAATGACCAATGCCACAAGGCCAAGTGAAAAAAGAGGAAAGTCGAATAGTAGAGCAACGAAAAAAGGGATTTGCCTTGCTTGTTAGTGTTGTTGCCGTCGCTGTCGTTGTCATCATTGTAGTTGTTATTGTTGAAGTGACTGCACGGCAGTGCGACACTTGCTCCACTGAAAAGTCACGTTCGCAAAACGCGTCGCCTAATGTGTTGCCCGAGACAACAAGAGTTGCAATAAACGACGCCAAGTATTTTTAAATGTGTTTGTTTACTTTACTCTTAGTGTGTTAAAAGCTTATAAGTATAAGCTCACTTAAACTTAAACTATACTAAACTACATTCAAGATCGTATTAAAGATTCTCTAACTTATGAATTTCATTTTCGGAAATTGTGAAACAATTCTTTAATAAATTGTGCTCGCATTGAACTACATACACATTTCAGCTTGGAAGTTAAAGCGATTGTGCTTTATACTTTTGAAGAGCATATTAAATTAAGCATGAAGCTTGTAACTTTCAGAAAAAGACATATTCGACCTAATAAAGTCGAGTTTATATAAGTAGCTAGTAAGTAGTGCTCGTAAAACTCTGCTTGATCAGCATACAGCACAAAATTGACAAAGCGGTCAAAATGAGGTTTTTGTTAAAAAAAAATATTTGTTTTAGAGCTACCACCAACAGAGACTTCTGGGTGTTCTATGTAGCATACGTGCAGGATATGTAATGATCGGTCGACAATATGCATAAACATAAAGAGCACATATTCCTCTTTGGAAATGAAAAAATGCTTGCAAGATTATTTAAGTTTCGAAAGCCGAAAATAACTTCCTTTCTTGTTCTTTTTTCAACAACAAAATCGTTGGTATAATAAAACAAAAACAGCATTTCGAGTTAAGAGAAGCCAACATAAAGATAACAAAAAAGCAAAATAGCACACAAAGCGTATTTTTATCTGCAAACATTTCATTACACATTGCGGTCAGATTAAAAGAAGAAGAAAGAAAACAGCAAAAAAGACAAAACAAAATTTGCTTGGTAAATAAGTTACGGATGTCAAGAAGCGCCCGCATTTAAGAGTATTCCCTGCTGGTCAGTGACGGAGCAAAGAAAGGTAGAGATAAAGTGCTTGAATATTAACTTAATTTGGCCAGCATGTTAACTTTGAAGATACATGGGTACATGTTGAGAGGCTGCAGTTTGAGATACATTTTTCTTAGCTACAAATCGTTGTCATTCTCTTTTAATTATTGAGCGATACATTAATTATACATATGCTGCAAATGTACAAATAATAAATAAATTAGAAATAAGTTCACATAAACATGACATTAAGGAGAAAGAAACCTAAATCACCCTTAGTCCAAGATACATCTTCTTATAACTCTGGCATGGGTGATACTAACTTAGCCTGAGTGTTAACTCACTTCTTTATATTGTGTTGATGCTTCCAGTCGCAATGGTTAGATCACATAACCAAAGTTTTAAGCCATCAAATCGTATTTGCCATTTCGATTTTATCAAAAATAAATTGAGCGTAGATATCTCCATTACTATGTTGCCAACTTTATGACAAAGTTATCATGCCACTCACTGCCTAAAGTGTTTAAAATATATTTTAGATTCTCTTTGTGCAGTTTGCATATGTTTTCTCAATGGTTCCATTTGCGTATGCATAAAATTAACAGTTGACCGTAAAAATATGCACAGCGTTTACATGATGTTTTACTTGTTGTGCACAGACACAGCCATGCCGCAATTGCATGCCACTGCATGCATGCCACCCTCTGTTCACCCTCACCCTCAAGCAACTCGAGTCAAAGTCATGAGGAGTGGGCTGTTTCATGCATAAACGGTACACTTTGTCCGTTTATGCAAATGAGCACTGTATTTTTATGGTTATTTATTATGTACCTGCACAAAAGTCAATGTTGTAAAAATATTTCGCTTAAGCATGTGTGTGTTAATGAAAGCAAAGTTAAGCAATTAGAAAATATTCAAGCAGTCATTTGGACAACATTGTTGCCGACGTAATAATGCCCCCCTCAGCTTTGTAATGACACCATTTGCTAAAATAATGAATAAAGTGTGAGCAAACACATCATGTCTTTGCATAGAAGTGCAATGACACACACCATGGCGAACATGTAAGAGAGCTCTCTCACAATCTTAGGTAGCTAAGAGTCAACCTGATGAGCGTTATTATTTTTCTCAGAATTTTCAAATTTGTTTAAGTCATGCTACGATTTCTTTGAGCAAACGCAACCAACTGTGCATAATCAATTTGTAGTTGCATTTCTAAGCAATATTGAAAGACTTAAATTCAATTTACTTGTGCAGAAAGGAAACTTGCAAGTAATTGGTTGAATTTCTCAAATACAGCACAGAAAGGACTTTTTTGCCATACTGAAGTGTGTGTGTATTGTTAGGACATGTCCACGCAGACTGAAACCAAACAAGACCGCATAAGCATATTTATGAAATTGAATCAAAGCAGAAACTACTCAACTGCAACAATGCCCTATTACAAAGCAACTCGTCGAGCTCTGTTCGATGATCAGTTGTGAAATTGTTGTGTTACATGTATTTACTTGTCGATTTATACAACTGCAATTGTTGACTTGGTCCGTCGGACGCACAACAAACTTACAAACACTCAACAAGCAAAAAGATAAAATTGAATTATGTTTGCATTGTCAGACATTCTTCGTGCGCTCTTTTTTAAATGTCAAAATAGTTTACATATGTTTCATACAATTTTGTTTTTAATTTTGTTTTATAATTTGTATTCTAACAAAAGCCGATAATATTATTTGAGGCTGTTTGGTAGACCGGTCCTGATTTCCCGTTCTTTTGTTTTCATTGAGCCGCACTGCTTGAACTTTTGACGCTTGCGTAATAAAATTAACCCACAGAGTGATGACAATAAGCGCTCCCATCAGGCCCACAGTGGAGGCGCTGTAAAAGCCGTGCTGAATGACCTCGTTCGCAAACTGCTTAAAGTCTTGTACATTGATATCTGTCAAATGTTCCTGTTCTTAATAGCCTGTACCTCATCGTACAAGAGTATATTAGTTTTGTGCGCTTCGAAAAGTTTTGTAACACCTTAAAAGAGGCGTAACAGACCAATAAAATGTATATATTCTTGATGAGCATCGAAAGAGAAATGGATTTAGTCATGCATGTCTGTCCGTCCGTCTGTATAAGCACGTCGATCTTGGGAATTAGAAGAGGAAGAGCCAAATTCCTTTACGCATCGATTCTGTAATTCATTTTCCAGATAAAGTTTATTATTTTAGGGGTGAGGTGCCAATAAATGTCGTATTTAAGATAGGAACGTCAAATATGGCGTGTATATAGCTGGCTCCAACCCCAACAAGATGGAATGAAAACAATAAGGAATTGCCGCCAAGAGTTCTCGTCTTCGACTGGCTACTGCGCCTCTTTTTATAACGTCTGTTAGGGGCATCGGCTGTTACCGCCGTTACAAATTGAAGGGTATAGGGTATGTCGAAGTCGAGGACTCTCTTTTATATTTGTCTTGTTAAAGTTTATATTGTTTATTTTGTTGATGTTTTTGGTGTTGTTGGGGCTTTCGACGTTGTTGTCCTTTTAAGTTCAAATTTCACACCATTTTACGGTTTGTTTCCTCGTCCGCGGTTGAAACGTCGTCGGAAAATACACAATATCTTTTGTTTTTTACGCTGTTGTTTGTTTCTTCGTTTATCGCTTGTCGCCTACCTCGTAGAGGCCTTATGATCTGCAACCAAATGCATTCTCAGTCGTCAACACATTGTCTTTTGTCGGTTTGTCATGTAAATGGTACATTTTTGCCCCTTTGCAAGTTTTTATGTTTGCGCGCTTTTTGTTCTTAACATAAAATAAAGTTAAATGTTTTTGCGTTCATTAAAATTTGTATAATTGCGGCTTGCGATGAAAACAAATCTGTTAATTATCCAACAGAGTTTTTGAACTCCCTCGATTTACCAGGGACATCTTGGAAATTTGAACCCACCAAGACTGATTAATGGAACAACACTTGTAATTAAAAAATTGAAAATTGATGAAAAACGCTGTCGAAGGAACAATTTTGAATGAAAAATTTCGAATATATTTTAATAATGTCTTTAGTATTCACATGTTAGTTGCACAATATTGGGGTTATAGCATAGCCATATATATATATTATATATAATGTTTTAAAAGCAAATAGATTAAAAGATATTTATATTTGTATTTGTTTTATGGTTTGTCTTTGAGAAATTTATTTTAAACTCTTGAAGACCTCTCTAAAGAAGGCCATTCTTTCAGCCTTAGCACATAAGAATTGTGTGAAATTGATTTAAAGGCTTTTCAAAGTTTTAAAGCTGCCAGTTGCGTTGATATAACCAACAAAGCCTCTTCAAGTCAGACACTTAGTTATTACGTGTTGGCAAAGAGGAAATGAAGTTAGATTTCTTTTACATGTGTGTTAATCCATTTCATATGAACGAACACTTTTGTATAGTAACCCGGCGGGAATTCATCGAAATATTTTTCCGCACACCTGTCATAAACTGCAATTGAAGTGATACCCACCACTTGATATGTGCCTTTTACAGCGGGGTTGCTCACTAAAAGAGGACCACCAGAATCACCTTTGCATGTGTCTTGTTGTTCTATGCTATTTATAGCGCAAATCTTGTTATCGTCTTCCTCTCCCACGTTGTAGATATCCTTGCAATCATTAGCTGGGTAAAGCCTCGCCTTCAACAATTTCGTTGAATTCTTGCCCGACTCAGTCTGTCCCCAACCAGCCGCTTCATAGTACTTATAGTTTGTGGTATCCGTAGTTGGCATGCATGCAGGCAGTACATTCCAATTGAGCGTTGCATTCCTTTTTAAATCTATCAGGCCAATGTCATTGCGATGTAACGTAGGGTCGTAATAGGCGAAGCTGCTTATGTAATTCACGTTGTCGAAATCCTGAGTGTTATTTTTTTTTACCGAATAATCGTGTTCACCAAGCCGTACGATCAACTCAGTTTTTTTGATGAAATTGTCACTATTCAAATATTTTTTGTATAAAAATTGGTGAGTCATATTATGCAACTTACTTTTTGTCCTTAAAGCAATGGGCAGCTGTTAGCACCCATCTTGGTGTTATCAAAGTGCCACCGCAAAACCAATGAAAACGTCCCGCTTTCTTTTCGTCTTTTTTTCCAATCAGCGCCATAAAAGGGAACTCATGCGGCGTTGCTTCAGTGCCATTAAAAATAAAGGGTATTTCAAGAGATTTATTTTTAAGGATTTCTCCATACCGATTGCATGCTGGGAAAACGTCACATAATTTGTTGAAAAATCTCTTCTTATCAAATGTTTCATCTGTCTTACCGTTACTCCATGGGTTTGTAAGATCTGGCGGTGGACTCAACTCTGGCATCGGGCACAACACTTTTTCATTATGTGAGCCACAGTATGGTATATTTTTCATATACGGCAATTGTCTTTCTAATATTGGGCAATCTTTTATTGGTACACAATTTGGCTGGCTTACACCCACTAAAAATGTTCGAAGATATTGTAATAGCTCAGCAACATGAAGCAATGTGAAGAGTACTTACTTGGATGTGCGTTCACAAGGCCAGACTCAGGAGATAAGAAATTTGACACCAAAAATATGCCCATAACAGAATAGTATTTAATAGTCATTTTTGCTTTCAGAAATTTGATCTGATCACCATGGAACTTGCGAAACGAATGATCGATCGTGAGGTGAACAGGCATTATTTGATAAGAGCTACTGAGGCGTTGTGCGTGGCTTTATACGATTATTTTCAAATATGTTCAAAGCATTGAGCTTTCTTAAATAATCGTTGAAGTGATCGATTTTGTTGTTGATAACTTTCAAAATGCGAATGTGAATAATTCTGCCTAGCGAAATTTGTCAAGTAAAGTGCTCTTTGGTCGGTCTATAGGGTATCGCTAAAGTCAAAATTTTTAACAAGAAATAAAAACTCAACACAAACACAGTTTTAAAGTTCATTCCTTATAATACATCGTTTGCTATCAAATAAGTATGTAAATACGTTCTATAAATCTTTTGCAGTTCAGTGGGAGAACTTAAAAAATAATAATTAAAGAGTAAACGGACAACACTGACAGTCACAAAAATAATAGCAACAAAAACAAATGAAAAACATTTATTAAGATTTACTGGCCGCCACTTAAGCAAGCAAACCAAACAACAACAACAACCTGTCTGCCTTTGCAGCATGTCTTTGGGCGAGTAATTCATTAACATTTAACTTGATTGACGCACGCACAAAAAAAAGTATTGTACTAAGCCCATCCAACACAAACTTGCAGATACATACATATATACTCACTAAAACGGAGTTTGTACACGATTAAGCGGTGCGAAAATCTCCATTATTATCAACTGACACCATCTCTGTTTATCGTCGCCCATATGTCGCTCACGTGCCTAAGAAAATGAAATTGAAAGCTTGCGAAACTCACTTGATACGATTTATATTAAACGCACCTCAAGCACTATACATCTGTACATTCATCTATGTATAGATTTTTATTAATGCTTAATATAATAACTGAGTCGCATCACGAAAAAACAACACAGCTGGATGAGAGCGAAGAGCGACAACAGGTGTGCTGTCTTCGCATAAAGTCACGTCGTGCCAATAAATCAATTCTCTGAAAAGCTGTTCCAATAAAGATTGCAAGTGAATAATCAAAAGCAGGACAGAATAGAAGAAAGTGCAGAGTTGATACTCATTCGCACACTGAGCCGAACACTTACACGAAAAAAACTGATTGTTAGTCGCCTGAAGCGTGCTTTAAGGGTTATTCTGATATAAGTTGAGCGAACAACTTGAAAGACAAAACGGGCGTTAATTTGTGCGCCGAACAACCGTTTTAATTAATTACAAAAAACGAGTCAAAAAAAAATCAATACAATACAAATCTAATTATCAATCTAAATGGCATGCAACAGAGCTTCGACCAATCAGCATCTCTTAAATGGAACAGTAACAAGTAATCAGCTAACTTGAATACTACTAAAAGTTATTCATGCCCAACTAACAAATATCATGTCGTTAGCTTCAAAAATATGTGCTTTATATGATCGTAGAGGTCTTCTTTTACGTGTAACATACTTCATGAGAATGATAGAATATCGAACTATTCAGCGCGTGAAGTGTATTAAAATGTTCGGTTCTTGTTAAATTTAAAAACGAAATAACGAACGATTTAATTCGATTTAAGGAACATTATGAATTGTAATTGTCCTTTTTAAAGTTACAACATTTACAGAATATTTATATCTAAGCAAACAAATAATATTTTTAAAAATCATCTGGTCCCCAAGAAAGAACCATCATAATAGATTTCAAAAGTTGAGGTAAATCAATACCATTACGTCGCATCACGCGTAGAGGTCGGCTCAGCTGTCTGGAGTTCTGTGAACAAGAGTGAGTTTATATATACAAATGGCACTTCTGCCTTTAAGATATGAAACTCGTTAAACTTACCAAGCTTCTCAGTAAGTTCTTTTTGAACTCAGGCGAATGCACGATCCTATAGAACTCACTAAAATTGGTCACATTTAGCAAGGATTCTTCAATATAAACAAAGACCTTTTCGCGTGGCATAGCATTTACGATGTCATCGAGTAACGTGGTACGATGCCAGCTGGCGCAATTGATGTGTTCTTGGCCGTTAGTCACATTACCACCGACATTGACTGCCACTGGCAATAGAATACAACTGAAGATATTCTTGATGGTCGCAATGTCCGTGACATTGACGCCAGCGCTGCTTAGACCTGACAGGATGGCCTCGTAGCCACCGCTTTGCTCAATGAGCATCGCCGTTCTGCTAAAGGACTCACTTTGCATGAAGCGCATCGCAATCCGAAAGCGACGGTCGCACTTCGCATGCAATGCTATAATGTTCAAAAGCGTATCGCGTGGTATGAGATCGCGCAGCGCCTGAAAATCACCGCAGAGACCGTCCCAGCTGTTGGGATATGTGTAATCGACCAAACTGGGCTCAGCTTGTTCCATGCCGGAACAGACGCCAACACATGCTGCTGCCGCACAGAGGAGCCAGAACCGCTCGTATTTTGGCATAGTGAACCAAAACTAATGTCACGTTTCGAACTTTCAAGTAACTCTGGTTTTCAAAACCTTAACGTGAGTTGCTTTTATAGACTGCTCGATTGTTTGCAATCGTTTGAGTGAACAAGATTTTCATATTAGCACTTGAAGACCGCAATGTACGACGACGATTTTTATCACCATAGGTATGACTAGCGGCAAGCGACTGGCGACGTTAAGTTGCCTATCTTGTTATGGACATGTTTTTTCGAGTGCTTAACAGAGTCACCACTTGAACTAATTGGGAAATTCTTACTTAACTAATTGTTAACATTTACAATAAGGAATGTTATTCGTATTGCTTACTTAAACATTGTTTAATGAGGCTACAAAAGTCAGGTATCAGCTCTTCTTCAACGACCTTGAGCTTATTGAAACTTTCAACTTCATTGACTATTCTTACACGGTACACCCAAAAGGGGTTCAATGTGCGTTCAGCGAACATGAATAATTCTGCGCCCTTGGTTAGACCATGAACATGGAATCTTTTTTTAGGCAATGACCGATTTCATAGTATTTAAATTTAAAAATATAGTTAGAACATTGTATTGTCGATTTGTCTGACTGAACCACATATTCTTGTCATCTTCTTATTAATCTATTATAATTAATCTAACTAATTTCAACAAAACTCAGAGCCTCTCTGATAAATTAATGCGTCGCATTACAATATTCACCACACAAAATAATTGTAATAGACTTACGTGCAATTGTTGTTTGAATCGCAAGCATTTGTCATCTGCAAGGTAGAAGAAGGTACAAGTAAATTTTTATACTTAAAACTTATATTTGAGTACTACCTTATATTCAATTTTTTTTAGAATTGTAAGATGCAAATAAATACAACCTTTAAAACCTGGCAATAGTGTATTTCCTCTTGTTTGTGTACATAGGTATAAAAAGAATATTTTAAGAATTTATAAAAAAAATCTTTAAAGTTTGTTTTCTTTGTCTGACGAATTCATGCAATGAGCAGATTGCCGTTTATCCTATTCACATTATTATTATAACTCCGCCATAATAAAGTTGTAAAGTATTTTATGAAACAGTAACCCTTAAAATTATGTTGGCAAATACGCACACAATATTTCTACATGTTATTCAATAGCAAATTTTTATCTTGAATTGCCAAATCAAATCGCATATCATTACCAACAGAGCGAAAAAAAAAACTATAAAAGAGAATTCGTAAAAAAACAACAAATTCATTCTCATTGATATGAAATTGATATGAGGCACAGGCGATTTCTGCTCAATTTCACACAATTTCTTCTAACATTTCGAAATAATCATACGCACTGTTGAATAATATTCTATGTTCAGTATGGGAAACAAATAATTTATTAAAATGAATACGGATTTATTTGCAAAATATTTCGCTACTATAAATTATTGTGCAAAGAAAATTTCACGTTCAACGTTGCGTAAATTATATTTGAAGGAAATATAATATTGATGCATACATACACACATACTTATTGAAAATTATTCATACGTTCTGCGCAGATGTCCAATACAATGACAAATTTTAAGGTAACCCAGAGGCCTTTCAATAAGCACACCAACAGCAAAATTTAAGAATATGCAAGGATATATTCGACCATGGCAACATATCGTCATGCGAGCGTGTGCCAATGTCAAAATGCTTTGAGCTAAGATTTCGCAAATGTGCAATTCACACTTGATCGATCTGAGTTTGACCAAAACAAGAGAGGTGACGAAGACGAAATCATTACAAAACATCCATGTATGTTCGTGTGCGTGTGCATGTGCGTATATATATGCATTGTAATGCTGACAGCATCCTTGTGCATGCAACTTCGCCGCTTACTTATGCAAAATTGCTTATAGTATAAATTTGAAATGTGTTAAACGTTTTCAATTAAATTTCACTTTGCGGGCAGAGAAAACTTAAAGCCAAGTAACAAAGTTTATGATGTAATTTAAAAACTTTTCAGTAAAGTTAAATTCAAATATTTCAAAGTACACACAACATCTAGGGTTCTCAAGCTACTGGATGCTTTCCAGTGTAGACAACTGAAGTAAACTCGTCAACCGGATGTTTGTGACTTTGACTTATTTTAATGAAAGAGTTAAGTGATTAAAATGTAAAACAGTTCATATATAATATTATGAAACGAAGATTTATATGGATCGTATGCATCGCAGGCATGGAATGGATTGCTTAGAATGTGGTATAAACCTATGGTATGTATAAGACCATGACTGAGAAAACTAAGGCTCCCTTGTTTGAAAAGCCTAACATAAAAGTTCAATAAAATGGAAGACAATCGACGTATAAATTTTTTATGCATTTATTTGATTCTTGTTTTTGATATCAAATTGAAACTAGAACAAAATGACTTGAGTAGATCAAACAAACATTTTGAACCTTCACGACACATACATCCTCATATCATCTATGCCTTTTCTATGTTTTATCTATGAGTGTCTGCTTACAGACAAACAAATACACTAACATATATGTATATAAATGTGTCTATAGCAAAAAAACGTAGCATTTTCATTTCCCTTGATAATATACTCAATTAGAAGAGGACTTGAAGGCTTTGTAGCGTTTACGAGAATCGCTTACTTACTGCACTTAGCGCACAACGTATGAGAAGACATAAAAAAAATAAACAAAACAACGACTAAAGTCGACAATAAGCACAACAACAAAGTCAACAGCGATATAAAAGTAACATGCACACGTATTTCAACGCCACATAAAATGAAAATGGAATTTGTTAGCTGATAAAAGTCATCGCGCAACGGTGAGAAGAGAACTTAGGGCAGAATCTACAAAACGTACAAAAACAAGCGCTGCGCGGACCGAAAATCAGCAAACTAACGCAGATAAACAGGCTTCATTAGTAGAAGAGATGAAAGCCAACTGACACTCAACACACAGATATTCTCACTCACACACTCACACTCACACTCGCACTCGCACACGCACTCACACAGGATTAGACACAAACAAAAACAAAAGCAAACACAAATGCAAAAGCAAAAGCAGGAAATGATACGAAAGCGAATGGAGACCAGACTCGTTCAGATGTTAATTAGTGCATGCCCATTTGGATGCGCGTTCAACATTGACTAAACTATCATCAACTACAAATCAGCAAATCATGTTGTCAGTAAAGCTCTTAGATTTCCCATTGGGCTCTGATATAAGTATCTTATTTTTATACTCCTGCAAAAGTGTATATTAACTTCTGCATGGAGTCTACAACGCATGGCAGGAAATATAATTTATATGAGTGTATCGTATATTCGATCAGCTCAGTGTATATTTGTCTGGCTTTCTGTCTATTTGAAATGGAAATGTTTAATACTTTATTCAATCATCCATAATACTGATCAATGAAACAAACATATAAGCACAGGTCTATTATGGAAAGCTTAGACGTGTCGATCTTCTCTATCTATAGACGCATGGCATAGCTTTCTAAAAATCTTCACCTGACATATTTCAATCTAGAAGTGTCTCATTCGGCTTACTTTCCTTTAGAAGGGAAACAGATTAATTTTTGCAAGCGTACACATTTTTCAGCAATGCCGAAACAAAATTCCGTTTCTTTCTGTATTCCGCAGACATTCACAACAAACAAGCGATTGCCATTGTTTAATTATGTGCAAGCAGCATTGATATTTATATTATCAAACAGTCGACTAACGACAGAAAACCGACAACAGCATGACGTGAGCCCACAGAAACACGACCACAAGCCAACACTCGACAAGTGGGAAACGAAACTCTTTTATTGCTCTTTGTGATTCTAATTTTATGACTACAAATAAATAAAACCTTCCAATCACAGTCAGGTCGGTTCGGCTTGTATGCTCTTCAGTTGCTTGGAGCCCATTTCACCTGGTTGCCAAAATGCCCCCTCTTCAGTTACATATATTTAATTGTTGTAAGTAAAGGGGAAGAGAAGGAATTTTGGATGGGAATTTTTGGAGCCTTCTATGTATATACTAAGTATCTCGATTCTTTACAGAATAATTCCATACTTATCCCCTACCATTTACATAAAATTTTTGAGATGAAAATCATTTTTTTATTAAACTAGTCTCGCCAACATGGCTGCATCAGTTGGCAGCTTAGAAATGAAAGTGAAATATTGCAATCGATTTGCTTGTTATAACACCGACTAGAACAACTTATAGCAAGCAGCAAACAAGTTGTGGTGATATTGCAGTGGCATTCATCCAACGAAGCAATTTACAAGTCATTCCCGTCGAGTATTTTACTTTATTTCAACTGCAGAATATTATTTTTGGCTTTTTGGATAAACCAATTAAATTATTATATTTATATATATTATATAAATTAATTTTAAGTACTGGAACACTTTTACATTACGTCAGTCTTCACTTATGGTAGTTTGTTTATGGGTTAGTAAAGTCGAACTTTTCGACAAAAAGTTTTCCCTACAACATGTACAGGTTTTTTGTTAGATTTCAAGTGGCGAATTTCTTTAAAGTGAACAAGTTATAATTCGGGCATGCAAAAGTTGAGAATGAATGGAAAATAATATTGACAAACTTCATAGCTTCTATGTAATGAAGTAATTTCAATTTCCATTCGGTTTGCTCGACTGTTTAAACAAATATGACGTGTGCGTAAAATGGCAATGCCGGGTCAATCGGTCTGTCATAATTGAGTTGAAAATTAAGTTCGCTTTCATAAAACAGCAGCGCACAATCCATTTGGGGCACACCTGTAGACAAAGACATTCCTTCGTATCGCTTTCCTGAACGAAAGGCAAATGTTGGCAGTCAAATAAACGTGATACGCAGAAATAAAAAGTGTCACCGAATCTCCAAAAAGGCATAGAGGAAATCCATTACAATGACAAAGCAAAAAATAACAATTTGTCTAGACTTTTGCGCAGTCACACATGCACGCATTCTAGTGCCTCTGAAGCTGTCACATGTAGTCTTGAAACCAACAACCAACAACGCCAACATCACAGCCAATTTTCAGGTGTTTGTCCCCTGTTTTGCCACTTGGTTACAAAAAAAAAAAGAGAAAAAAAGAACAAACAACAATGAGAATTTCGAACACTCGACTTATTCATGCTGTGTTTTTATTGTTAAAATTGCGTTGTTGTTTTCGCTTTGTTTGTTTGTTGTCACATGGCGCCTCCGTATGCCATTTTGTGACTTAATTGTTTGCCTGTACGTCGAACAAAGTTCATTGTTCGCTGGGACTGCGGTGATATTGCCAAAAAAAAAGCAAAAACAAAACATTGGATTATTCGTCTTCCCTCACTTTCACTTTGTGCACCTTTTAATTTACTTCGGCGTATGTTCATTGTTCTTTTACATTTTGAACTTTCACAGTGTGTGTCTGTGGAGCAAAAAACAAATGAAAAAATATATTTTATTAAATAAAAGCTCTGCAGACTCATTTCAATTTCAAAATTAGTTCTATGGGACACACAACGTCAGCTTCATACCAAGTTCAAAAACTTGTTAAACTCGTAAAATAGATTTTTCAAAAGAAATACTTTTTGTCCTACCTCACCGAAAATTTGTACTGATGACAAACAGTTTGGCGCAATCTTATTGATGAATGGTCAAAGGAAAGCAATTCCAATAAAAAACAGAACAAATACACAATTTCAACTGCAGAATAAGGAGATGAAAACTAAGAAGAGAATCGCAGTGCAGCTCAATTAAAATCGCATTAAATTTACTTATTGGCAACCACAAGACCAACAAGCACAGAACAGAGAAAAATAGAGAGACAGCAGCCAAGTTAAGGATTCGACTTTAATAATAAAAAGACGTAGTGAGTTTGCTACAGACAGTGTGCCTTGAGTCTTTCTGTCATGTGACGGAAATTGCAAAACCAACCACAACAAGAATAATGTCAATAAATATTGTAGTCATTGCAGAAATACGTATGTATTTACGTACACAGCATTTGAACATTTGCTCAATACACCAGCAATGCTGGACGATATAATACCCTGCACTTATAATGGGCAAATAAATTGTATATTTCACATTAATCAATTATTTAAGAAAATTTGACAAAAAGAGTTGAAAAATTTCAGTTTATACGCCATTAAGTGAACGAATGAGGTACTTTCGAGTATGTAATCGGATTAAAAACAATCAATCTTGATGGAGCTCATGACCACACGGTCGAATTGCAAATATATGACTGTTCTTGTTCTCCGATGGATGGACGAATCGACAGACATGGTTTCTTTTGTCGTCGTAATTGCTCCCATATATATTTTATAAGGTCTTACTTCTCCCGTTCTATATGTTATACACATACCTTTCCTCTAAAACAAACGTAATATTCTTTGAGACCCAATATGTACATATTGCACATATATACATACAAATGTGCAGCGTATAAAAATAAACTTTTCCTATTCGAGTTAAACCATTTAAGCATTATTGTTTGCTGTGCAATTTTCAATATAAAATATGCATCAGAATTTATTTGCCTCATTTCAGCAGGGAAAAAATAACAAACAAGAACCCCTAAACTCATTTTTAATTCTGTTCGAATTTTTGGTTCAATTTATCTTACTGATTTATGAACAATTCGAATTAAATATGTTTTACAGAAAATTTATGTTCAACTATGCGTATACGTGTTGAAATTGTTTATTGATAAAAATAAGCCATTGCAATCGTTAGTAAAACACTGAAACTAAACTTAATCAAAATGTTGTTTGACATTTACATAAGCAGAGCAATAAAAACTACACAAAAAAAACGAATAATAATAAACATCAGTTATTTGCATATCAAGTAAAACACACAGGACGGTCTTGAAGTTTCCCAGAGACTATTTAGTTAGTTATTGATGAAACAGTGTTCAATTTTCAATCGTTGATTTGAATACAAACTAAATGTGACGTTGCTGAGATAAGCTTGAAGTGAAGCATGGACAAACATTACATATATGACGGTCTGTTTTTGGGATGTTGCTGAACACAATTGTCATATAGAAAAAAATATACAAATTTATCTTAAGTCGAATAAACTTAAGTAAATCAGTAACGGTAACTAAATAAACACTATTTACCGACCATCTACAACAATTTAATACTGAAGCTTTAGCAATTGCTTCATCCACTTCATTCATACAAAGGTGTATTTGAACTTGTTTCCACAAAATTTCAATGCATTTCACCATCATTTATGCATTTGGTTTGCTCCACTGAATGTTGCTGAGCTCTTCAAAAATTCAAAATATTTGTGCATGACTAACTGCCCTCGGGTTATTTAGAACGAGTACATGACCACGGACACATTCACCCACACACACGCACTCACACACCAACAGACACACATAGAATCACACCCATACTATATTTATTATGCATTTATACAATTGTATTTGCGCTGAATTCGAATTGCAATAGCAAACATCACTTAACACCACCAGCTCAAAAGATACATAAATGCCAAAATTTAATATGAGATTGCTTTTTTTTTTTGTTATCAAATACTTGAAGTATTGTATCGTGTAAGTTGGAAATTCTCGAAAAAAGATGGGAATACCAATTTCTTACTTTTTCAAATAATCAGAGATCTTTACTGACAAACATGGTCAGTGCACTTATACGGGCATGTTTTGATGTTCACTTTCGAAAGAATTCTTGATTTCTACTTAAATTATATTTAAGTTTGGGGAATAACAACAAGAAAATAAACTGTTCGGTCTTTAACCTTTATAAAAAGTAGGTGATAGTAGGTGGATAGAAAAGAGTAGGTTTAGCAAAAATTACATCAAACATGAAGCAGCGCATGACCCCGCGAGTTTGCCTTCCGAACTTCAATGGTCCAAGTCTTTGAGTTTTCTTGTAATAATTATTTGTAAGGACAGACGAATGGACATGGCTAGGTCGATTTTTTTTGTAGTGCTTTTTATTCCCTATGAGGACTTACTCACCACCTTCTAAGCATTACATACAAACTTAATATACTGTAATACAATATGAGGAAGCTAATAATCCTTTACTTAAAATCAAGTTATTGTTTACATAAGCAAGAAAACTTTTACGATTAGCCAAGAAACATAACTTCAGTCAGTTGGTCAGTTGTATCTTTCTGTGCAAGAATTTGTTTTTTTAACATTAAATAAACTGTTCAAGAGTCGAAGAAGTTCGAGGATATTAAAGCGACACATTGACTTGCGCCGTTAGGACCAAAAATGCGCCAACTTGTACCAAACCAAAACCAACCAAATGGCACACAACCACACACACAGATATCTTACATACACTGACAAAGAGCAGAAATCGTTTAGTGACTCGATTGTCTATTCAACCGGAAACGAAACCACCACTCCTGCTGACCCCAAATCTCACTGCAAACTCTGGTCGACTGCCGTCCTATGATTGAAACCAGTGCCACGTAATTCAATCACAGCCACACGAATACGCACTAACGATGCTTAGTCGGGTTAATGATGTAGAAATGCATCACCTAATCACGACAACACTTGTCCAGATGGGACCAGTGTGCTTGGGTCCATATTTGCGTAGCCATCGTCATCTGAATAAACTTCATGAATCATAAGGTTCAAGTGAACGGGAAGCTTTACTTGACAATCCTTAAATTCTCTTCGAATTTCACATCCAATGGTCTTCTCTACAATTTAAGAAAGCAAATATAATTTGCTTGACAGCTTATTTCTTTGTAAACGTTTTTTTTTATTTATTTTGTTTTAATATAAATTTCTTTAACTTATTCGTTTTCTTTCTTTTTGTTGTAAAAATAATATTATTTGTACATGATTTCAATGATTTTTGTGTGTTTTGTGTTTTTGCTGTTAATGTTTTTTGTTTCGTATGAAATATGAATTTATGATGGCATAAAGCTAAACAGAAGCGTTTTTGAGTTGTCGGAATCAAATTCGCAGAACATAAATACAAAATATGAATAGTCTCTTAAGTTACATAATTATTAACGAAAATCATAAGTTTTTACAAGAAAACATACATGAAACAATTTGCTTGGTATTCATTTGGGTAGCTTAATTTAAAATATCATAAACATTGCTCGACTACTATGATTGATTATGGCGGCGTCGTCCAAAACCGAAGGCGGGCACAACCGGAGAGGTCTAACCAAAACACAAGCGTGAATAAATACAAACGCTTTCGCGAAAGCGTTGCTAATCACATTTCGTAACAGAGTTCTTTGTATATAGGTATTTAAATATTAGCTAGTGTATAAAGTAAAAAATCGTGTTGGTAATTGCCGCAGACATGAGGCAAAACCCTAAACCCACCCACACCCCAAATAATGTACGACAAGGACAAATGCTCAGTAGCAACACCACGATGGATGCTCAGCCTCGCCGAGTGCGATGTGCTCAATGCTCCAAGAGGGTGTCTCTAAACGCCCGATGCCGTTTGTCTTAACATCCTCCCCATCGACGGGTATGCCAATGTGTACGGCGGGCAGGCGAAAAGTGGCATTACCACTCGCTGCTGCTAACGCTGCGGCGGTATAACTGAAGGCAGTGTTGTTATTTGAATAGGCAGAAATAGAATCACATGACTCGAAATGGCGCAGAGAACGACTTTTGCCCTCGTCTGCGAGACGCACTAGACCCAGCGCTGTCGACAGGAACACCTGCTCTAAGCCCTGATCCGATTCCGCTGACGTTTCAAAATAACTCGCACCAATTGATGAGGCAAAGAGGTATGCTTCGTCACGTGAGACGGCACGCTGCACTTGAAGGTCCAATTTATTGCCCACCAAAGTCAGTATCATGGGATCCTGCACGTTCCGATGGAGTTCCTGCATCCATGATTTAATTTCTGAGAAAGTCTTACGTTGCGTTATATCGAAAACCAAAATCGCCGCATTCGCATTACGGTAATACATTGGCGCAACAGCCTTGAAACGTTCCTGGCCGGCTGTGTCCCATATCTGAAAAAAGAACATGTGTTGTAAATATTCAACGCTTTTTTCATTATTTTACAGCAACGCACACACGCACACACAGCCAATCCAAAGGGGCGTGTCCTCTCATTTGACTATTTAATGTGTTGATTCCATATGCATTTTCTTTGCTTGCTATAACATTGTTGTTTCTTTATGACGTTCAATTGGAATTACTATAAAAAATTTGGAGCAACGACACTTTTATCACAAACAAAGAACATCAACATCAAGTCGCCACAAACACAAAATTCGCATTATCTGAGTTTGGATCGACAAATGGAACTTGTACATCGTCAATTGCAAATAAATTTCTTCTTATTCACTTAATTTTTTTTCCTGCTTTTATTTGCTTATTCGAGTGTTTCGAAGATTTTTTTTTATACATTTTTTACGCGATTGCATTAAGCGTGGGTCAGGAAAAGGGGTGACTACCAAAAAAAACAAAAAAAAAACTTAATCAGACTATAAGAAACAAAACTAAATTTATAACAGTTATAGCAGAGCTTCTATGCCCTGCATAAAGGTTAAAGTTATTGATTCAAAGAGAAATTTAAAACAATATAAATATATATGTATGGACCCTATCGGATAACCACGTTTTTGTCATATGAACTATTAAAACAAATATAATCTCAATAATAGTACAGATCGAAATTTCAAAGTAAACCAAATATTTTAAATGAGCGTAGGGTACACGAATACAAAGCAAAGCATAAAGAACACAATGTGCATTGTTCGCAAAATCACAAAATAAAAATCAAATAAAAAACAAATAACCAAGAGCAAATGAAAAACATAAAAAAAGTTAAGCAAAAACGAAAGCAAAAAGAAAATGTCAGGGCTGGACATTAAAGAAGATTAGCTGTGTTTGCATTGCTCAATCGATTGTGTTTTAGATACATTTGGTTGTGCAGAGATTGATTGGCGCTTAAGATGGTTTTAACTCAAACTATTTTTCGATATTTTTACGCACGTGCAGCTTGATTTTAACATCGTCCAGTAAGATTTTACAAGTGAAGAATGATGCCGCTATAGTTGGTCCCACATCGCGGTGTAATGTATTTTTTATGTACTTTATGACGAGGCGCGTCTTTCCCACACCTGCAATGAGACAACAATATACGAAATGAATTTTACTGCTTATAATAATAAGGAGATCATTATTTTCAACACAAACAAGATACAAAATATGCAAGGAGCTGAAATTAAATTAGGGTCTCTTTACATTTAAAAATATGTGCTTACTTGTTTTTCACTCTTCTTATCGCACCAGGCAAGACTAGCAAACCCATTGTTACTTTACCGTTATACTAATATTCTATTCACTGCACATTTTCCTTTGTAAAAAGTGTTTGTTTTTTATATATAACACGGGTCAATGCACAGCTAATTTAATAATAATTTGTATTTCAAAGAACATAGTACAGAAAATTAGCTGATAAGTAACGCGGCTAAATCAACAACGCACTTTGTCAGAGCGAGTTTGAATAGCGAAACAGGTGGTTTGTTTAAGCAACGTTCATCGTCGGATGTTATTTTTAAATAAATAAAAAAATATATATGTATGTGTGTATGCATTTACACATACATAATCTGCAAAGAAAGTCCCATGAAATTTTGAGTCATCAGATGTGAAATACATTTAACAGCGACGAAATGAAGATAAAGAATATGAATAATATGGCCGTAAAGACCCCTCAGTGACGAAACGATGTCAAATGCAATTTAAGCTTGAAGCCATTTGCAAACAAGAAGAAAAGAAAACATTGAAAATTGACCTTGTAACAAAGTAAATGCCTATGTAAATAGAATATTACAATGCACAGTCAGCTAGTCCAAAGAAAATTCTATTAAAAGCTGACAAAACAAAACGAAATTGAAATAAAAATAAAAAAAAATGAAATGTATAAAAAGCATAAACAACATTCGCAGACTGGAGAAGGGTTTGGCACGCTTGACAGCAACCGCCGTCACCGTCGCCATCGCATTGAATGAGTTGAATGGAATGTGAGAAGATAAAGAGACGGGCGTATTTAGCGTAAACAAAGAACAATTGCTAGCATTGAATCGAGCCCTTCTTGGTAGGTGTCCGTGCTGGCGTTTACGGCTCGGTTCGTAAGCCTCAACGTAAATTAACGGCAGCTGAAGTGGGCCGTTACCGCGTAAGTGCCTACCGCAAAACTCAGTTCAAGGTTGCCGCTTATCGATTCAACAGATTCGTGCCTGAGCGCGTTCATAGCAGACTAAGGAGACTGCGTTGCTATCGCATTTAAAAAGAAATTTGTTTTGAGCTTAAAAGCTGTGTATTTATATTTATATTCTTTTTTTAATTAATAATACTCGATTTATTCAATGTCAGTGACATATTCTGCTTACCTCTAGAGCCGAGAACAACGACTTTTCCTTCAATTCCACGCATCTTCTAATGCGATATGTTCACAGATGGATTTCATTAATTGCCCATTGACTCTTAGACTGTAAATTACTTTATCATTTTTGTAAATAATTCAAGTTTTATAGTTTCTTTGAACTCTTCTTTAATGAAGTATGCTACTTTAAATGCACAATAATTGATTGGTAGCGTAGGTCGTAATAATATTTTTGTCACTTGAAATGTTGATTAACTCAACAATTGCGCCTCTTTGCTATTAATGGCTTAAATAAAATTACTTATTCAACAAACTATTTTTGTTGTTGTACTTGTAAGTTGAAATCAGCTGTTGGACACTTTGTTCGGGTAATCTGTAACGATTGTACACTCATTGTATTGACTGTACCATCACCCTGGTCATCATCTGGTTTTCAGCTCAGTGCTGTGAATTTTTGAAAAGCAAAATTGGCTGTTACTTGGCTAGATGTTTTAAAAACACAGGAGAAAAATCTTATAAAAATATTGTCAAATAATAAAATCGAGTTTCAAAATAAGCCAGACACAAGAAAAACAGTGATGGCAGCACTGATCAGCATAGCTGTCAACTCTGTCAATGTTTGCGGACACACGTCGCGGCAAAAAGGCTAATTTTGCAACACTGGTTACAGTCACAGAATGTGGACGGACACATAACTTGGATAACTTTACTTTATTTATATTATATTTAAATTTATTTATTAAAGAAGATAATTTGATAAAAATAATGTACATCGCGGCTTGAGTAATATTTATATATTGCATTATAAATAGTTTAAAAGAATCGAAAGACTAAGATTTTAATGGTGAAACTATATAAAAGTAAGGAGTAGCTGGAAATGCGCGCGTAACTCGATCTCAACCCTCCCGTGTTTGTGCTTTAAAAAGAAAAACTTTGATCGAAAAGTTTATACTCTTTCAATCAAGCTATGTAAATGATAAAAATTCAGCTACAAACTGAATGAATAATTATTAACGATTGACAAAATTCTTAGCTAAGATTGCTAAGTGCCACAAAGCGCGCCATAACACGTCTACCACCTTAGATTTCTTTGTGAACTTTCTTGCTTTATGTCAGTTTAGTTCAACACGCCGATGGAAAACGTAGCAAATTTTAGACACAAAATTAAGATTAATAATAGTTATGAATCAGAGCCATCATCTGGTAGTAGCGGGGTAAGTTACAAATGTCCTTGTTTTATTTAAGCGTCCTTTTAAACAATTTCAACAATTTTTTGTGCAGTCTTCACTCGGTGAACAAAATGATCATGTCTCTGACGATGAAAACATGAATTTACCATTTTTACTTAAACCTGCACTGTATAATAGTAATAACGATTTGTCCATTAAATCTGAGATTCTGCCAATTGAGCAGCATGTGAATCTGAAATCAACACTTTCTCAAAATCAACAACAGCCCAGTGACGATTCATTTGCGGCTAACCAATCGGGAAGTCTCGAGTCTTCGTTCCATGGGTTTGGTGACAGTCCATATGGTAATGTTAATAAGAAACTATATGGCTCGCAGCATGACAAACTTAAAATTCCTGAGCCACAAGCGGAACCTTGCACCAAGCCAACGTCAGGAAAATTGGTATTTCCGAAATTTTACGATACTATTGAAGAAAATAGCTGCAATGCAGTTGACTTGACACTGGCGCACAAGATTGCTCAACAAAAAAGTGAACAAGAAACAAGTCTTTATATTTTTGAAACCAAAATTACCTCTTCCTCTGGTGAACTATCATTCAACGGAAAAATAAAAAATTTAACTGATAACGTCAAAATGCAACCTACTGACAGCGAAGAGCCGTCGACATCCCAAAATTGTCGCCAAAATGAAGGCCTCACCCCAGTTCTGGAAACTTCATTAAATTCCTCGCAGCAGCAAGACTCCTCAGTGATTCGAAAGTATACAAACGAACGTTCACCTGACCTGTTTGCCGATAGCGATGCAGAAACGGACGACGAAGAAGACATAACCATCGAAGAAGGAAAAAACAATTTAATAGCTAATAGTTCATTAAAAAACGAGTCGCAACAATTAGAATATGGCAAAGTCGATTCCAGTTTTGTCGACGAACAGACCCTCGATTGCTCTGTCACCCAACACGACAGCGATGTTGGTCTCTCACTTTTTCGTGAAAATTGTCGACGTGAAAGAGAATTGCTGAAACGTATACGTTGTAGTTTGGAGGGCATTAGACCGCCTCCATCTATTACGATGCCTCAAATTGATATGATCACAACTGTTGTCAACTTAAAAACGGACATACTTAGTTTTCTTGCAAGTAACCCAGCAGAAGAAGTTGCACAGCAGAATAATGATGATGATGCCAACAGAAAAGTGCAGTGCCTGTTTAAACCGACGCACACATTGGCTGAAACTCAGGCAATGGGTTGGCGTGAAATACTTGGTGTAAGACAGCATGGATTAAGGTTTGTTTACTAACTCTTGATTAAAGGAAAATTATTAATACAGTTATCTTAAACAGTTACAACCTGAACAAAGCTGCTGAGCAAAGTGAGTACCTCAGTTTAACTGTTATTGATCGTTACATTGGTGCAGAAACCGCAACGTCTTATGCAAACTCCCCTTCGAGTGCAAAGAAACGCAATTCTCGTCTGAAGTAAGTTCAACTTGTCAAAAAATAAGCAGCAATGATTTTCATATATTGTCTTATTTTAGACTTTTGATGCAGTCACCTGGTAATCGACTTAGTCACTTGGCTAAAAGACGCGCTGTTTTCTCTTCTGCTAATTTAGCTACAAATTCTTTAAAGTTTAACAACACTATTGGACCGCAAATCGTTATTGATAAGAAGTAAGTAGTTGCTAACTCAAAATTTAGATATTTAATAATTTATAAATACATTACTATTTTTAGGAAATGCCGAAATAAACGCAAAGCCACACCGAAGCGCATGACACCAGCCAGTAAAAAAAAGAGTATGTTGATCAAAAATGTTTTTAATGCTTTTTCTTAAAATAAAAAATACTTCTTATAGATCGCAAAACTCCATCTTCATCCGCACGTAAACGACTGTACCGTTGTGATCTCATTAAGCCTGGTCCATCTCGTGAAACTTCCAAACGCGCTCTGTTCCAAAGTCCTGCCAAGTCCCAGCAACAACAACAAAAAGCAATGCCTTTGAAAATGCAAATTAAACCTGAAATAGCCAACCGCGTTGAAAAATCCAAGCGCGCTCTCTTCTCGCCAGATAATCAAGCCACCTCCACCACCACTAGTTCTACATTGCAATTGGAAACACTTCTCAAACGGAAACGAAATAGCGCTGAAGACCCAGATGTTGAAGAGTTATCAAGCCAAAGCAGTAAAATTTTTCGTGCTAATAGCGATAAACTGACACCACGCGCCTTAAAAATTAAAAGTCAAAGTTTTTGTATTGGAGCTGGCTCCTCCATACCACTACCTTCAGCAAGCGTTGCTACAATGTCAACTACCAACCACAGAGGCTTAGGCATTTGCAGTAATCACGCCTTTGGCGGTAGCAACAGTTCTCTGTTGAATACTAAATTGCAGCGAGCTCAATCTGACATAACGGCAATGGCACAAAACAGCCTTACAGATAATCAGCGCAAGGTATTTTATTGTCCCCAAAAAATGTCAAGACCTTCAAAGTTTATCATATGTTTTTCAGAAATTGCTTTGGGCCGTATCTCAAGCATTGCAAGACAAAAAAATCACAGCAAAGCACCCCAACTTTAAGGAATATGCTAAGATTTTAGCCCGTACGGTAAAGCGCATCTTTCAAGAACACTATCAAAAAAATGCCACAAGCAATAGTGAAACAATGTTGCGGTAAGTTGTATTTAGTAATTTGGTAGTTGTATCACAGTGATAAAGATACAATGATTTTTCCCCTCTTTAAACAGATTAGCAAAAAAGTACGTATTCAACGTTATATCAGGTCGCAATGCTGACGAGATATATTTACAAGCTAAAGCACAAGTTGAAGACTTCAAGCGACAATCGACTTCAAGACTCTCCGGTTACATTTGCGCCGAAGAGTACGAACAACTGAAACTTTCACAGCAATCACTGACGCAATCGCAGATGCTATCCCAACGCTCCAAGTTGTCTGATTCCATGAACAGCATATTTACCACAGATAATTCTGTTGATTCTTTTGGTCTCAGTCAGTTTAGTCAAACAACGTCCTCATTCTTATCTGCAAATGGACACTCGCAAACCAGTGCACTCCAACGTATCATCTGCGAGGACTCATGCCATATGCAAAACTCATACAGCAGCGCAATGAGCGCAAGTAAACAACAACCTATATTGCATAATCCCTCGCTGCAGAACAGTTCCTCAAAAAGCAATTTGGGGGGTTTGGCGCTACGCGAAAATGTCGATTGTGAGCAAAGACGTTCGGCACAGAAGAATTTCACTGGCAAAGATCAACGAAACATTAGTCCATATACCGGCAATGCTGGTTCCGGCCGCAAAGTGCAATCGCAGCTGGTCGGCGAGCTGAGCGGGAGCGGCGTTAAGGTTAAGCGTCAAATCACTTTCGATAGTTAATTGAGATTGTTTTTGGTTATTATTACAGTAAATCATTTCGATCAGATACATATATTTTAATCGGATGAGCATTTGCCCTTATTATTTGAGTACCTTGTGTACTAAATTTTGTTTTTTTTAGATTTTATAATTAAATTAACTAAAATGAAATAGATTTTACAATAGTAAAAAACAATAAAAAACAAAATTTGTCAATTTGCAATATGAACTTATATCAGAGATTGTTGAAACACTTTAATTGTATACATTAATTTGAATTTTCTACTTAAATTGTATGAATAAAAATATTTAATTGAAATTATTGTCAATTTCACTATTAGCCAAATCAGTTTTAAAACATTCTAATGCATTTAATAGTAGCCACTACGATTTATGTATTTCTTTACCAGAGTGAAGGCGACAATATGGAAGACTGCGGCAACAACCAGTATGCTGGCACAATCAATCCAGTATGTAAAAACACCTGTCCCCAATGAGGCCTGCTGTAGTACCTCAAGGCCGGTTTGAACACAGGGATGCTCCTCGTTCTCCGGGCAATCTGTTAAGCATTGAATGTGTTGGATGTGTCAGCTCACACAATACTGCTCATACTCACCGATCATGTCTATATCAATCCAAAAGCTATACATCAGTCCTTCGTTTGAATAGAAAAACAAGGAAAAATATTTGAGGAACGGTATCGAATCAACATTCATGTAGGAGCCGCCAAAAATTAAGAAAATTAAATCGAAAGGCGCAGCGCATTCCGAAGCCATTTTGTCTGTTTCAAACAGACTGGACAGAAACAAACCATACGCAACAGCTGCAATGGCCGACAAGCCGAGCAAAAATCCCATGCTCAAGTAAAGCATGAAGCCACGTGTATAATAAATCACGGCATAGATAACTGACAAAAACATATAGCTCTTGAAAAAGGCCACTGGCACAAACGAGAAAATAACAGCAACGTAGTAGGCGGACAGACTGTAAGTCCCCTCGCCGACTTCCCGACGAATTATGGGTAATGCTGAGGGGAAAATGTACGTGACACCATAAGAGAAAGTGAAGATCATCTCATTGCTAAGCATAAAAATTGAACCGCCTACATCCTGCACAGTGCGCTGAGTTAGACCGCCCATGCCGGAGTACAGCAATGCAAGTGTCACGGAAGTACTCTATAAATATATAAATATTTAAAACACAAAAATAATTCGATTTTTTAAGATCTTATCTACTATATTTACCATAAAAAAACACAAAGCAATGAAGCCATCCTTAATATTCCGAAAGTCCTCAGTCACGAACCGTATAATAAGTAGATACACTTGATACAACCAACGTATTTTTTTACTGTCACAAAAAGTTCTCATATGTAAAACAATATTTTATGCTTGTTAATTCAACTTACAAATTTCCTATGTTTTTCAAGTAGTCACCACCGCGGGAGCGCGCCAATAGCCAACTGCCACTGTACAAGCCGTCCGTCTCATTTTC
Organism: Phortica magna; assembly: GCA_037044515.1. Taxonomy (NCBI): domain Eukaryota; kingdom Metazoa; phylum Arthropoda; class Insecta; order Diptera; family Drosophilidae; genus Phortica; species Phortica magna. The sequence goes on from JBAMBP010000154.1 coordinate 205,914, forward strand.
ATATTTTGCACGCAACAAAGCGCCACCACCACCGTTTTGGGTGCTGTCCGAGAGCGTCTTCAGATAGAAATCGGCCGGATTGCAATTTGCTGGCAAAATATAGCCCAAGCTGTAATGAAGTCATGATAGAGATGAAAATGTTTGCAAACCGACTCGTCAGACTCTTACTCTGTAAAGAACTTTAAGGCCTTCTCAGTGCGTCCTTGATACACAATGCGTCCGGCATCCATGAGTATTATGTGCGTAAACAATTCGAATATATCTGAGGTGGGCTGATGAATTGAGCAGATGACAGCTTTCTTGTGCCGCCCGTTTGGGCTATTGTTGAACACACTCAGAGTTGGAAAATCCCGCATTACATTTAGCAATAGATCCTCGTGTGTGTCCTCCACAATTTCCATCTCAAAGGAATTGGAATTACTGCCGTCACTTGGCGTTGAAAACGAATCTTCGCCGTACACAGTGGTAAGCGAATGCTTTGAAATTCGTTTACGTGTACACAGATGCCGGAGTGTCTTAACCACCGTGTAGGCACTAAAGCTGTCAAGACCCGTTGTAGGCTCATCGCAAAAGAGAAATATAGGATCCGTAATAAGCTACAAAAACAACTTTTAAGTGTCAACAAATCAACCTATACCTCAACTGACTCACCTCCTCGGCTAAACTTAAACGCTTCCGTTCGCCACCGGACAACTGTTGGATGCGCGTGTGCGATGCGTCTCTCAGTCCAACGGCCAACAGTAGGTCACTTACCCGTTGACGCTTTTCCGCCTTTGTGGTTGCACGATGCATTTTAAAATGGGACTGCGAAGTTAACGGGCAGAGTTGAAATAAGCCAATTAGCGGCGCAACGTCATTCTCTACTTTCTCACTCTCAGTCTTACCATAAAGTATAAGTGTTCGTAGGCGGTAAAGGTCTTCACGTTGATCTCGAACTGTGGCAAAAAACTCGAGATTTGCGTCATCTGAGTTCGTTCCATGGCCATGCCGTTCAAAACCACATCACCGGTTAGATTACCACGTAAGCGCTGCGAGATGGCAGCCAACAGTGTGGTTTTGCCCGCGCCCGAGCAGCCGAGTATGGCGATGAGGTCGCCGGTCTTCATATGCCCGCTCACTAAACATCGAATTAATTATAACTAACTTCAAATTCTTTCATCAATTGCATAAAATGAAAACCACAATGAACCAATTGCAGATTAATGTATGAGTGCAAGTACATGTCCCATTCAACTAGTATGAATTAACAAGTGGTAAAGTACTCGGCGCAAATCAGGCGGTTTGACTGCTGATTCCCGAACTGTGACATTTATACAAGAACTTTATTCGAAAGATGCTTGTCCTTTCGATTTCAAATTTAGCAGGACTGCCTTACTCTGGTGCCTTTTGCTTCAGTACTTTTAACTGCTGTTATTTGAATATTCTCTACTCACCGGCATGAAGTATGCGCAGCTCTTTTTTTTTATGACACTCACTCCAAAAACTATAATTGTTTTGCTCATTCGCCGGCACACAATAGTTAAGGTTCTTCCACTCAAGACATAAGCCTGTTGGATTCGACTCATCCATTTTTACTGATACTAAGCTGTTAGTCCACAAATTACTAATCCTCAATGCTTTATGTCAAGCTTATCAACCGTTAACCTGATGTAAGATATTTTAAGAAAGCGAATCTTTATCTTAAATTTTTTTTGTCTTTAGATTTATCACTGCATCCGTTTATCTTTATACAATGTATCGTATCTTATCTCAACACAACATCTTGACTAAAAAGCTGAATTCTACTTTTTATGACTATGGCGCGGTGAGCCGAAGAACATCGCGGCCTATGTAGTACTACTCATATCTATTTGAATTCTGATCAAGTTGTTGTAGATCTCGACTTCAGGATACACCTGAAGCGAAATTGACAAAGTTATTATCTGTTATTTTTCAACCGAGAGCACGACCGTTTGCTTCGAAAGCTTGGCGCCAACTGCTTGCCAGCAATCAACCACAATTTGTGCTACATTTGTCAGTTAATACAACGCTCTGTGTTGTTTTAACACCCTACAAGGTATAATTAATGGCATTTATAGCCTGCATTTTAAAATAAATTCACTAACATGAAAACAGGTAATGCTTTTATTCAACACCATTTACAATTGTCTATTTTAATGGATATAAAATTATTAAATTAAATAAAAACTATTTTGTAACGGAATTTTTTCACTTTATTTTGAGAGCAGCGTCTCTATTTAACCGTTATACAAGTACATTTTGTTGGATTCAATTTTGTGGTGTGTTAAAACAGTTTCGCAAGTTAAGGTTTTTTTACTATTAATTTACATACATATGTACCATATATGTGGGTGTGTGTGCTTAAGCAGACAAACAATTTTTGTGCATTCCAATTTAGTTGACGAATTCAAACTCTGGCGCCTCCCAATAGTCCTCAAGTTGCTCTTGTTCCACACAATCGGCGGGCAAAGTCGTCATGCTGTTTGCAGTAACTTGTGCTACTTGGACTTTGGCTTTCGTGCAACGTCTTTTAACTGTTTTTATGGCGTGACTAATAAGGCCAAAATTTTGTTTGGTGGCTTGAAGAATAAATTGTGCAATGTTGAAGATCATGTCCAAGATATGATAAATAAAAACATAGGCCATTTGTAATAAGGTCGTGCCACTAATGCCGACAAAAAAAGCCAGAGCACCCCCAAAGGAGACTTAAAAAAAATTAATACAGATATACATTTACATCACCATATGTCAGAAGGAAACATTAATCATACCAACTAAATCTTCGAAACTGAAGACAACATCACGCCTCATGCGCACCTTGGGCGGTATAAGATCCCAGCGAAAACTCGACGTGGCAGAATCTATGCTAAATGTTTCATCGTTATTTTTGACACCCCTAAAGAACATCGGAACCATTAAGACATAATCCCAAGTGTTTATCGTATATACATGTTGTTCCATTTACCAAGAACTTTTCTTCACCGTTTGTATTGTGTACTCAATCTCGGTGCAAGTTGTTGGGCATTTGCAAATGTGTAGAGCCCAAATGGGCCACTTAAAGTCGAGCAAGCATTCAAAACCCGCCGGATTGCAAATTGGCCCATTCACAAATGGATAGAAGAAGGGAACGCAATTGCACATCTCTAAGGCCATCACGGCACGGCAGCGAGCCAAGCACAAAGATTTACTATAGACCTTTCCATGAAAACAAAATTAACATTTTAACTTGGCTTAAATTCATATTTGGAATAAAGCCATACCCGTAGGTTGGAAGTCTCTTCATCATTGAACACGCACTTCCGTTGCTCGACACTTAGTTCACGTAGATTCTTTGAAGCGCTAAAAAGTTGTTTAGGTTTTTTTTTTTGGCAACTTGATTCTTTACGACGGCATTGTTTCAACTTACACCGTTTCGAGCACCTTGAAGGACGCTGTAATCTCATCCGATTTGTGCAATGGTATGACATTTGCATCAGTGGCGGATATTTCGTAAGGGGAATGTACATCAATTACTCCCGTACTCTCGAACAAGTCCATGCGTATATAGCACTGCTGATTTCCAAATTGGCAGGAGAGCGGCTCTTTCAACTCACCATACTCAATGTACCTAGTGAAACGCAAAATAATAATTATCACAATGATATATACTCTTAATACTGCACTTACTCGCCACTGAGCACCTCCGACATGGGTGAGTTAATGGCATAGCAAGAGCCGCGCTCTGTCATCACCTGAAGCACTTGCACCTCAAAGTTAGCATCAAAGCTGCTGATCAGCTGTTGGAATGGACGATCAATCCTTCGTATCAATTCATACAAGTCGATATCATCAAAGCGCTCATCTTCAGCGAATTTTGTTAGATCAGCATAGTTACTGGCACTCGCATTGACCACGGCATAAAGGAAGTCCATGAAATAGAAGTATTCCTCATCGACTATAGACACATTCCAGTTTTCTTGTATGTACTCGTTGGCCTTGAATGAGTCAATGTGATCGTAATAGCATAAAGTCACCGCTGGCAGCGAGCCATTCCAGCCACGGTAGTCCCTATCGACGGACACCACGGTAGGCGAGTTCATATAGCGCAGTAGCTGGAAGCCACTCAACGTTATAGCATAGTAAATGCTTACGGTCAAAATGCCAAGCCAGAGAAAACTGTTCCAAGCAAAGCAAACAATTTTTAAGGCAAAGATTCAAGAAAAAATCCAGATATGAAGAGTATCCAATCTTTCCAAAGGTCGAAGATACCTCCATACTTGTATTTATGTTAACAATGATTCTATTTTAGCCTCTTACCGTTCTAGTGGATGCAAATTTCTGTTCACCGTTAAACTAACTGCCAACAAACTTGTTTCCATACCGACTTCGGCTACAATGTTTGTCACTTTGGTCCATGCACACTTCAAGTGAATTCCGCTTAAAAGGCAACCTTTGCGTAATGAATTCAAAATTGCTGGCACCTTCGAAAGGACCAAGCGACGCCAACGCTCAGCAACAACCATAATCCAGAAACTCAGAAGCACAAATGTAGCCAAATCGAACTTGTATCCTACACTGTTGATAGAAAGCTACCTGCACAAATTGTGAAGCCGATACTATTGAATCCGCTGACCATTAACAATTTACTACCAAATCGATTTGTTTAGCAATTATGGCTTTGTCGGACAATGTGCTGATTAAATATCAATGAAAACAAAAGGCTAGTTGTTTTTGTCTGTCAGGCCGTTAGTCAGCGATACATGTATAGATTTGCATTCAAACTTACACCCAGCACACTATGACAGGCCACCCAATGATCAGACTAGTTGATTGCATGCCTTGACTTTGAAAGCAAATTTATTAACCGTTCGCCAGAACACGCCAGAACGGTGGTGGATGGAAGGAATTACGATGTGCGTTTGAGTAGGTGGTTTGACAAAGTATAGATTTGGTTCGAAGCCCCAGTACACCCAGTATTTCCGTTTATCTTGCCTATGCTATCAACGAGAATAAAACTGTTAGTGTCAAGACAATATTAAGACCCGGAGAGTGCCAACGCTGCATAAGAAAGCTCTCGAGCGTGGGGTTGTTGGCTGGAGCATTTTGGAAATCCATAACTTGCATGAAATGAAAACTTGCACCTTCATGTCTTCCTGGAAGACCCTGTATTATTATGAATCCAGCTGAGCACCCCATCTTAATGCATTAAAAGTACCAATGCTGAGAATACGCTAAAAAATGCGCTCGAATGTACTAAAAATTACCTCAGATAAAAAATTCCAGTCATTTCACGCGATTCGTGCTTTTATTCAACACGTTAATTTGTTGTTTATTTGCGGCCTTGTTGTGGTTTTTAAAGCTGCCAGCTGTCCCGTTGGTAGGCACTCCAAAGGGCCTTCATCGTCGATAAATCGAATGTGTGTTCTTAGTCGATATTTCATTGTGCTAGAGTCTGTCACACTCAAGATCATCACGATTAACTAGACCAGACAGACGGGCAACTTGGCATCTAGAACTGCGAGTCACAAGTGTCAGCAGCTAAAGGATTAACAAAGGCCACTGTATGCCATTTAAAACGCAGTAGCCTAAAATTCTTTATTGACCCACGGCGTTGCATTTTTAATTTTTATATACACAAGTAATTAAAAACGAAGACGGAAATCAAAACAAGGTGGATATTGCTATCTGCCTCAACTTCTGCCTACCATTCTGTCGTGACCGATTCTAAATCATAGTCAAAATGGTTGAGGTCAACCTTGACTGTGTGCGTTCAATAGAACCTCAGGTGGACTCGTCTACCACAAACCAAATTGCGATCTTGAAAGATGCATATCTAGAAGCAGTGCGAATATTACTCATACTATTAGAGAATGTAATAAAGGATCCAAATAACACCAAATATCGATCAATACGTCATGAGAACAAAGCGATTAAGGAAAAACTGCTCTCGGTGCCCGGAGTGGAAGCGTTGTTGTATGCCATAGGGTTCAAAATTAATGAGGAAGGAACATACCGACTGCCCAACCATGTTCCTCTACAGCAAATACAGAAGTATCGCGATGCTTTGCGGGAGCGGCGAGAGGTGTGGATCAGTGGCAAAATACAATTGGGTTAGTGTGGTAAAGACTTAAAGCATATTTTAATATTAATAATATTTTTCTTTTACAGCAAATTCGAAAGCGATTCCCAGCCCCAGTGCCTCGTTCATAACACCGACCGTACCTTACCGTCAGCGGATTTCATTTCCACGTGTCCTAGTAATATATTTTGAATGCATACCTTTTATTTAACTTCATTAATACTCGACTCCACAGCACACGTCAAATAGATTCTTGCAATCGCTAGAATTGTTTTCCGACTCTGTAATGCAATATGAAGATGAAAAGCTTATGTCCTCGGCTCGTGAACTGATACCAGTTGATGACCTTACAGTAAAAGCAAGTGAGAAATTGATTTCTATACAAGAACTAATCAGCTCTGGGGACTATACGGAGAAAGAGCCTTGCATACGTGATTTAATATTAGTGGAACTTGTCAATTGGTTCAACTCCGAATTTTTTGAATGGGTAAACAATGTTGCGTGTAAAGTGTGTGGCAGAGAGGACAGCAAATTACGTCTTACGCAGAATGAAGGCGAAACACGCGTTGAAGTTACTATCTGTTGCGGACAAGAGACGAAATTCTATCGCTACAATGATATATCGCAACTTTTGGTCTCCCGGAAAGGACGATGCGGCGAGTATGCCAATTGCTTTACATTCCTGTGTCGCGCGTTAGACTACGACGCACGCATTGTGCACTCTCATTTCGATCATGTGTGGACGGAGGTGATTAGGTCATAATTTATAAGAGAAATTACATAATCGGATATTATATCACAACAGGTTTACTCCGAAAGTCAAATGCGTTGGCTACATGTTGACCCGTCGGACAATGTCATTGACTCGCCGCTCATGTACCAGCATGGCTGGAAAAGGGAAATCGACTATGTTTTTGCTTATTCACGTGACGATGCTCAGGACGTAACTTGGCGGTATACAAACAATCACAAGCAGATACTTGAGAAGCGTAAATTATGCAGCGAAAAAGAGCTAATTGAAACATTGAACGCTATCCGATCCAAACGCCAATTGCATCTAAGTGCTGAACGAAAGAAACTATTGAACCAGCGCAATATGCTGGAAGTTATTCAAATGACTGTAGAACGGTATTACTTTTAAAAATATACACCTAATTTTATAATTTATTGAACAATTTGCACATTCCCTTATCTCACAGCCAACCAACTGAGGGCGAGTTGAAGGGAAGAAGCTCAGGTAGCTTAGCTTGGCGTCAATCGCGGGGCGAAAACATTTTTAACGATGTAAGTACTATGTCCAATTTGTTTAATGGAATTTGTTAAAAATATTTAAATTTCTTTATAAATAGATATTTATTTTCGAACTAAACGAAATTGAGCAACAAAATCGTCAATTTAATTTGCGTTATAGTTGTGCCACTGATCTCTACGAGCGCTACATAAACGCCCATGACCAGGAGCGTGTAACAGTTTCGCACAAAACATGGCAAAGCGTCCAGTTTAGTTCGAAGAATATTTTTCGCAAAGTAGAACGTGATTGGAAAATGTCATATTTAGCGCGCATGGGTAAGTTGAGAACCAAACAACTTAAAAGTATAGTACAAGTCTACAACGTTCAATTTCATAGAGGGCACCGAAAACGCGGAAATTGTTTGGAAGTTCAATTTTTCCAAAGAAAACTTACGAGTAAAATCCTATAAATTGCATTTTGATACAAAAACTTTTGGCGAAGGTCAAATAACATTACATGTGACGACACCTGATGGCAACCGCAATATTGAGGGTGCCAATGAGTTTGAAATAAAGGCTGTGTTGAGCGGCGGTAAAGGTGATGTGGCATGGCAACACACACAGCTATTCCGGCAGAGTCTAAATTCCAAAGAGTATCCATTTGACTTACAGATTGAACTAAATTAAAAATTTTTTTCTAATTATCTTTAAGACACCAAAGTCTAAATTTTACACGAAATTACTTTAGGTAAAAACAAGCATGCAATGTGCAAAAAAAAACGTATTTAATGAGAAATATCGTCAGGTAAAACCAAAAGTTAAACAAAAAATTTAAACTTAGTATAGTATGTGTATTTATTTATGTCAACAAAATTAAAAATATATACACTTTTTCCATGTTTGCATTTATCCTATTTTCATTTCAATCTATTCTTATACGCTAGTAAATGTTTTACTTATATTTTGTATTTTACTGCTCGCTATTAACCAATTCGAACCATTGCCGCATCGCCTCGCTGAGCACCAAAGGCAGCTGGTTCAAGTCACGTACTATGACATAGTACGGGAACGGAAACACATCCAGGTAGGATTTTATTTTTATTGATTTATCTATAGCAATTTCCATGTGTTGCACATCAAGTATTGAATTCTGAAAATATGATTAAATTGAAACTCAACGGGATCAACTGAAATTGTTTATATTTTCCTTACCTTATTATCCGGGTTATCGATAATAACGTAGACCAAAAATATTCGCTGCAAGCGCGCCATCTTTATTGCATTGCTTACCTAAAATATAAATATTTTCTTTTTAATTAACGATTGTTTTTGTCGAAAATCGAACTTACCTTTGTTTTGCCCTCACTAAAGATATTACGCCCATCACTCAATATGAGCAAAAGATTTTCAAATAATCCATTTTCGCTTCCCAATGCACCCTCCTCTGTATTTACGGTGCGTATAAAATCGAGTAGGCCAGCAATCTTTGTCTTATCCTGTGCAAAGTTGAGTGCGCTTACTAACTTCGGTCCATCGAACTGCTCAGTGTGATGGAGAACTATCTGTGGAGCTTCGCCAAATGAAACTATACTTAGGCGGCCACTCTCTAGCAGCGTCAGAGCCTGTGATACCAACGAGATTGCTTCCAGCGTGAGAGTTTTCGAATTGTTGTGGTGCATCGACTTGGAATCGTCAATGGCAATGGTTATTTTATAATCACGTTGGGCCGGCTTAGTACGTCGCAGCCAGATTTTGTCCTTTCGGAACTGCGAGGCAATATATGGTATAATTTTCTTCATATTTATGCGCCGACCGGTGCGATAATCTCCTTTGAGACGTGTACATTTGGTTGGCTCCAAAATGAGTCGAAGCTGTTCGCAGAGTTCGCGGGCATTTTGTGTCATACGATTCGAGATTGTTTGCCAAGTTTCATAATCATCGTGCTGAGGCAAACCCTGTGCATTGATAAACGACGTATCATTTAGGGAAACATTCAATTTCAGATATTCTATTGAATACTTACAATTTTTGTCGATGTCATTTGCTGTTGATACGACTGACGTAGATCAATTTGTTCGCTTATACTCAACTCTTGGGTCTGAGACGTCTTGTCCAAAATGATTTCGTTACTAAAACAAATTGCAAGCATTAATAAATCATTGTATTTAAAATCTTCAGTTATAGTTTACTCACTTGCAATGTGCTGTGGTATCTGTGCTCCGTTCCACTGTCATAGTGGGGACAACATCGCCTTCCACCTCCATGCTTTCCGGCGTCTCCAATCGTTCCTTGGTCTGATCTGTTTTTGCTGGTTTCTCTGATTTGTTGTGTTCATGTTTTTCAGCATTTAACTGTTCGAGATGCTCATCATCTTCTTGATTGTGTGCAGCATCGTCTTCAATATCCATTAGCTCATCTGCGTTTTCAGATGTTTCGTTGTTATCCTCCCGTTTCTCTTCGTCATCTTGATGTTGTATCTGCTTTGATTGCTCTTCAGTAGCATTGTCCAGTGTGGTCTTGTCGCTTGTCTTTGGTTCTTTAACATGTTGGTACTCTTCAGCATCAACATCTTGTTGTGGCTCGTCTTGCTCGCCGTCATCACTCTGCTTTTCTGCCTGCAGCTTTTCAATCGTTTTTAATTGCTTCAACTTGTTTTGCTCAGCTTCACCTACATTTGTAATGATTAGTCAGAATCTCAGAATAGCACATGTATGCCGAATTACTTACCCAAAGTACGTTCCTCATTGGTGTGCCCTTGTTTTCGTTTCTCTTGCGTTTGACGTTCATTTTTACGTTCGTCCTGGGACACAGTTTCCTTAGTTTCCGCGATGCCCTGATGTCCACCGTCGTTTGTCTTTGTTTTGAAATATAAAAACAATTGCAAAAATACTTTTCAAATGAATATATGTGACCTGCTAACCTCATTTTCAGCTTGTCCAACACCGTCCTTTTCCTCGCCAGTTTCTTGTTCATCCATTTTCTGTTCTTGTCTCACATCCTCTTCTTGATTCTGCACTTGGTCAGCTGAACTGTTCTGCTCCGTTTCTGGCACTGACTGAACATTTTCCTCCTTACTCGATTTATCTTTGGATTGAGAATGCTGCTCTGGTTTTTCAGGTCGTTTCTCCTCTTCGTCTTTCGCTTGATCCTCTTCATTCGTGGGTTCTTCTGGATCTACCTCCCCACGAGTTTGCGTTTCACACTCCTCTTCTTCCTTCTGTTGTTCCTCTGGGATATTCTGTTCATCGTCCACAGTTTCTTCAATATTTTGGTCATCCCGTTTTTCGGTACCTACGTCTTCATCTTCGCTGTCACTGTCATCACCTTCACCATTCTCATCGCCGCTCTTGTCATTATCGTCACCGCCTTCATCACCATCATCTGCTTCTGGTTCTATCTGTTGCATGTTATCCTTCATTGTATCAATGTCAAATGGATTGTCATCACCCTGTTGTTCTTCGTTCTCGTCTTGTCCTTCGTCGGCATTTTTCATATCACCCAAGTCCATTTCCTCCGGCTCTGGTGGTTCTTCAAGTTCATTATGGTACTCATTTGTTTGCTCTTCATCGACCTCGTTGTCTTTAATATCATTAATATCTTTTTCCTGCTGTTTGCGTTTATCATCCCCGCTTGGTTCATCCGTTGCATCCAGGCCATCTTTTTCATGTTCTTCTTTCCCATCTTCTTTCGCAGCATCGTTTTTCGTATCCAAATCGTTATGCGCGTCTTTCTCGTCTTTCGAACCTTTGCCTTGATCCTCGTCATTCAATTCCTGTTCTTCCTCCTTTTCTTCTTCTTCTTCATCATCGCCCCAAATTTGATCGTCCAACTTCTCAGCACCTTCCTCCGTCTCGCCCATTTCCTTATTTAGCTCCTCTTCTTCTTCCGATTCACCACTATCATCTTCTTCGTTTTCCGGTTTTTCAATGTCCTGCATTTTGCCATCAAAGTCATCGCTCATCTCAATTCCTTTTTCTTCTTTGCAGTCCTGTTGCTCTTCTTTGTTATCATCATCTTTGCGGTCCTCTGGACGTTTTGCATCATCTAGTTGATCCTCGGATTCGATTTTATCAGAAGCGTCATTTTCACCTGTGCCATCTTCTAAACCAAAACCTTCGCCTTGTTTTTGATCATTCTTCGCTTGACCCTCTTCATCCTGCATTAGGTCCGCTGGTACACAGAAGCCTTTTGTACCGATCTCAATGAAAACTGTCAACATCACAGACAGCATTTTCGCTGACACTTTGTGAGACCCAAGCTGTTGCAGCAGATAATAATCGGCCAACAAATGGTATTGCTCGAGTATTGGCAAAAGCGCAACAACTTTTCGCGTGCAGCTCAATTTCTCCGACGTGGCTTGTCCAATCTTCAAGCAGAGCAATATATTGTCCAGTTTGCTTATGATACGCGGCATGTTCATGAGCTGCCAATCGTTATTCAATTCACCATATAGGCTCTGCTTTAAATGTTGATTCTGTAGTTCGTAAGCTTTGCTTTCTTGTGACTCACTAGTTTGCCGCTTCGATGAGAGTGAACCATTTTCGTTTGATTGAGAGATCTTCGGATGTTTCTTATATATCTTTTGAAGAGCAAGAAGCACGGCGTGCACGATATTAGACAGCTCAATTTCGATTTTTTCAATATCAAATGGCACTTCCTCATCCTCTACTGATGCCGCTGTCTTTGACATTTCTTCCACAGAGAGAAGTAACTCCAGTAATGGCTGTGCACTGGGCAAATATTCCATGCCGGCAGATCCGGCGGTTGTTTCCAGTATAGCCAACACTTTTCTTAGCTCAATAACAAGTTGATTATGTGTTTCTTTGTAGTTGTCCAGCTTAGTAGTGTCCAGAAATTCTGATTTTTGTTTACCCATATCATGCAGAGTGGATGTGGCGACTTTAAGAATCTTTTCGCTGGCCATAATAATTGCATTATAGTAGCTTGAACCGTGACAAAGTTTGCATTCAACTTGCGTCTGTGCTATGTGCTGCTTGTGCTCCTGCGTGGGAATGCAAGTAAGCAGAAGCTGGAACTGCTTAAAAACATATTTCATTTGGCAAAGCGAAGCCTTAATAGCTTGGAAATGGTAACTTGTTACATTGAAGTTTAACAGTTCTGGGTTCGCGTCCACATCCGCTCCTGATGATGTGATTTTTGACACTTCTTTCAGATTTTGCACTAACATACGTAAATCGTATAACTGCTTGGTAGTATTCGAGAGAAGTTCCCGTTGGTTCTGCACCAGTAAGAACATGTCGATAGCAAAGCCTTTAATGCGTTCGATACTCGGGGGTCCCAATTCGGACAGTGGCGTCAACATGATATTCTGCAGCAATTTCAATTTGAAGACACACTTTGCGAAGTACATATCCAAATTCTCATTTAGCTGTATTATATTCGATGTGACGTGTTTTTCCTTGGAAGCGCCCAGCATCGTCTTAATGCAGAATGGCGGCAATGAAAGGTTCTCAAAATCTGAGCGTAACGATGATTCAAGCAGGCCGGTTTTGTAATTCAAGCCTAGTTCGCTAAGTGTTTTGAAAAGATCCGACATAGCTTTACGCTTTTGTTGTAGAATTTGCTTCGCCTCAAGTTTTTGCTTGGGACGCTCTTTACTCCTATCTACATTAAGATTACGTAAGTACTCACAGCGCTCCAGCTCCTCTACCAACAGCAAATCAACGGCAATGATTAGATTGGGGTAATTCGCATTCGTGACCGTTTCTTTGACTACGTTGCGAGCTGTGACAAAGTGTTTGCCTACTTTATGCAACACAGCATCACCATCGCTCCTAAGGATTTCCAAATTGGTTGGCACATATTTTTCACGGAGTTTTTCAGATGCCACAAAGAATTTTGGATCGGGCATATAGTACTTTATTCTGGTATCGAAACGCAGATCCCTGCCTTTATCATTGGCAAAATTATAGTCCTTAACGGTAGCATCCTTTGGCTGAAAGACCGGTGTAATCTTCTCTAGCAGAGTCTGGCGGTATTCTTTAAGAAACTTGTTGAGGTTGCGATGTACACGAGCAACATTATTGCGCATGCTAAAGTAAGACAAGTCTTTGTTGTAACTTTCAATCTTCACAAACTCCTTTAATTTCTTTTCAATTGGAGCACGTCTGCTTTTATTAGACTCTTTGATTTCTGCAGCAAATTGTGCAAAATAGATTTGCAGATTGTGAATGCCTGCAATCAAGTCCTCTAAAGTATGATTCGAATACTTGGCCACATTTTGTAGATGCATCTCAAAAGCGTTTAAAAGCTGCAGTCGTACGTGAAAATCACCGTAACAAGAGGCCTCAACAAATTGCCGTAGTATGCGTATTACGTCCGTAGTCTCCACTTTCACCTTGGTGCCAGCATCGATTGCATCGAGCACCTCCTCATTGGCAAAGCGTTTCTCGGCATATTTCATCTCTGTGTATGAGTTGTCAACTTCCTGTTGCGTTATATACTGCTGGAAGAGGCTGTAGATGAAAAACCAGTATCGGTACGCTTGCGATTGGACACTTTCGTATGTTTGGGCCAAGCAATTTCGCCAATGTTGTAATTCAAGCTTTGTCCAGCGCTGTACGAATTCGGCAACCTCGATTTCCTCATCACGCAAATGATTCAATTTGTGCGCCACCTCATTCCACAACGAAAGTTTTTGACGCAAAAGTTGGAAGCCGGTGTTAAATCGCACCACTGACGCTGTCGACGGAAGTAAACGTATTCGGTCTATGACACGCTTGATGTCAATCAGGCCAGCGTGCTCCGGATAGTGTTCCAATTGCTCCAAAACACGCACTTCAATACGATTGAGCACATCGGTGCAGCTAATTATTTCGGGTATGTTTGAGTGTTTGTAGTAGTCGTAAGCTTTCGTACACTGCTGACTAAAGTTAACGTCATTAAGCATTTGCTGTTGCAGCCCCAATGCAATGCAGAGCCCGTTATAGGCGGACTCGTCCATACAGTCGTTGAGGCACTGCTTGTACTGACTATACAGCTTAACAAAAACGCCTAAGCGCAATTGGTATGGTTCAATAAGTCCAGCACTGACTGGACTCTCGTGTGGTTGCGGGCGATAGGCAATGGTTGTGTATGTCGTCATTATGTTAATGAAATTCTCTGCGAGAAAGGCATAGTCCTCGTCTCGTATAATCTGTGCTACTTTGGCTTTTAGATCTTTTTGCTTGTCAAGTTTCATAACACTTTCAAGAGTTGGCTCCGTGACAAACTCACCAAAGTCCTCCTGAACGTTAGTTGGGAAATTTTCTTCGATTTCCTGCTGTTCAACAAGTTCCTCATCCTCAGTTTCACAGCGTGTCTTATTGACATACAAACTTTCGGCTTCAGCTTGTTGCCGGCGTCGACGTTCCTCCTCTTTCTGCCATGTCTGATTGCAAATGTTCAACGCAAATTCATATTCACGGAAACTAGTTTCATTAATCGCCGAGGCAAGTGAGATGCGATTATAGAGTTCGCTAAGCTTAGCTTTAAGCAGACAGAAATAATCGTGCTCACTGTGTGGAAGACATTCCATCAGGCTGTATACGTCGGCATTGTATATGCTTAAATGTTTGGCCGACGGAAATTCGATAAGGTTTCTCAATACGCGTTCCACTTTGTTGGTCTCAAGCAGATTGCCTGCTTTACTCAGCTGATTCAACACAATCTTGAGGTTTTCAAGTCCAAACCGCGTTTGTTGGACAGCACACTTAATAGGTTGCAGAAAATCTTGATAGTATTCAACATAACGCTTTAGTATATGATTGACGAAATGTTGCGAACTTGCAAGCCAATTTTCGATTTTGTTTAGTGTCTCGGCGCAACTGTCGAGCTCGGCTGATGTTGCAGTCGTTGTACGCGTTAGATTTCGCCAAATACTCCGTACGGCTACTATTAGACTATGTAATACTTGTGGCTCACAATTTGTCTTCAAAAAGTGTCTAACATCCTGGACAAGCGCACTGTAGAGGCACTCAGAAGGACGTAATGCGACCTTTTGTACTATTTGTCGTTGTTTTTCTTGTGCGCGCAATAAATTCTGCTTAAGAGCTACGTAAATCTCTTCACCAAAATGACGATATTTCATAATGATTTTCATGAAGTCATATACAGTAGTTAAAGTGTTAAGACAATCAATATCCTCGGTTACATATTCATTCTTCAAACGACTTTTTTCGACTGGGTCAATGAGCGGTGTAAAGGTGAGTAGACAAAGTTCCAAAGTACCAATCAGCATATTTGCCAGCGCTGTGGTGTACTGGATAAGCGGGTGAGAATCTGACGCCGAATCAAGACTTTGAAGCTCTGCAAAGGTGTCTTCTAAGTCCTTTGTCAATTGTCTGAAACCTGTATTGTATTCGTTGAAACTTTCATTATCGGAATCGGCGCCACAAATCTTTTGTATGTAGTCAACCTCATAAAGCAGACGTTGGACATTTCGACGTGTATAATGAAGATTGTTCATTTGAATTCTATTAGCTGGCGTCATCAAGCTACCATTATGCCACATCAGTTGACGCATTTCCCACAAAGTGTCGCGCCAGTTGTCTAGCTCATTAAGCGGCACCGGTTTGAGTTGGCCATTCTGCTGAAAGATGACCGCTGTAAAGGCATTTAAAAGTGCGGGTCCTTCGTAGACGTAATTACTACTAATTTCCGCTTCTTCAGAACTTAGTATGCTGGTGATCCTTGTGCGTGTCGATAAATTATCCATTTGAAAGCTGAGTACAGCCCTATTTATGAGTCGTTGATATGTTGTTAGCTCTTTGTAACTGCCACCTAGCGACTCAATGATCTGTCCAAATTCCTCTACCGTTCCGAATTGAGCAATTTGCTGAGCAAGTTTGTTACAAGCGGAGACTAAATCCCAGTGCCTATTGCTTTTTATCACATTAATTAGCTGCCAATTGTCGTTGTTAAGGGTGTCCAGCTCCTCGCAATAGAGCACATTTATATCTGTCTGATTGTTTAACGACTTCGTAAGTAATTTGGCAAGATAATATTCGCGCAACGCTAACATGGACAGTCCGATTTCTATTGGTTGTTGTTCTATGCTGACATCATCTTGTGCATTGACAAATTGCTTTAATTCTTGTATGTGTGTTCTAAGAGCTGTAATGTTTGTCAGATCTGTTTCTGGCACATTTTTCTCTGCTGACTGAATTCCTTGTAAGGTCGTAAGGATCTCGTGTAAGTTGTGCGATTTACTAGTGTTTGCATTCGAATGCTTAAAATTGTATTGAAAAATGTTACGGTATTCAGCTTGCAACAATGCCCGTAGTTTTTTGCTCTCGCCACTCTTTTGTGCAATGAACTTTCTGAGAATTTGTGTCTTTGAGTAGCTCCCGTAAAACGGCACGACTGCAAGAAGTTGATCCATCTCTTGGGCCAGCGCATATAATTGTATCTGGCAATCAGAATTAAAAATTAATTCAATAATGTTTATTAAATAATTCACGCAAACTTACTTGTTCATCCTGATAGAAGGGTTGGAATTGCATTAATTGCTTTGCATATATTTTCCGTATGATATTCAAAGGCTGCTTGTCATTTTTAACAAATGCTTCAAGCTTCTTCAGACTATTTTCGTATTCTGGATGCATTAGCTCATACTTGGGCCGCAAAGCTGCCAACTGCTGCATCAAATGTTTCTGTAACCACTTAAAGTGCAATATGATTTTATCCATCAAATCTTGATTCAACTTTTTGTCACTTTTTAAAAGTTTACGCTGTGTTATTTGCAAAAAACGATTGAACCAAAGATAGTTGGTTATAACGGACGAGTATTGTTCTAAATTAAAGTTTGCTTGCGGCAAAACGATCATTAAAATCTCACGTAAGCCAACCATGAAACTGAATAAATTGTTTAAAAATTCATTGTTGAATTTATCAGTTGTCTGCTTGGTCACAACTGCTTGTGAGTACGTGAGCGCATTGGCCTCTGTCAAACGGCTAAGTTGTTGTTGCGGTATCTCAAGGACCAAGAGCTGCGAGAGCAACAATGCACTGAGTGCCAATTGCCTTGCATTGTCGCTCAAATGCACGTCGTAGTCTCTAATACGCGGATAAAGTTTTCTGTGCCAGGGCAATTCGACTAACGGGCCACACAACTCGAGCGCGTGTGCTTTTACGGACACAAAAAGTTTATCTGCAAGTATCCTCAATGGTTGCGCCGTGGGTTGTGCCGCGAAAAGTTGCTGCAAATAGAGATGGCGCATTTCAACATCCGCCGGTGAGCTCATCTCATATAGCATGTAAATGTAAAAGCGTTTCAACTGCAAAGGCTGAAGCTGATTCAAGTCAAGATGCGCCATTTGCTGGAACAGTGCCGCAAGCCGTTTTTGTTGAATTTCATCCACTGGCAGTAACACTTTCAGAGGCGCTGCTTGTAATTTTATCATAGCGCTCGGACTTAAATCACTGCACCGAAGAATTGTCTGAGCTAAAATATCCTCGTTGTGATTAATTTTGTCATTGTGGAAGAGCTCCGTCTGTGCTAACACAACTTCTCGCAGCTTGTTCTGATAGTATCCTAAACCGTAACCCATTAGATCAACGCTAGCTGCATAAACGTAAACTTCCATAGCGCTTACGTAAATCGCGCGTTTCAACTCATATCCAAGTCTTTTGTAAGCATCAGTAAGGAATGCGAATTGCGTTAAATGTGATATGGTGAAGTTGTTTAATTCAGTCAGCTGACAGATATGCGTATGAATGCGTAAGATACAATCGATTGCCTCAATTTCGTGCACACCTTGGCTGTGTATTATGGCGCGCATGTCATCTACATCGTAGGCGACATTTGACAGGGCCAATTCTACGCATCGGTTTCGCATGGCACGAGACAACTCACCATTCTTTGGATCGATTGTGAGGAATGCACGAAAGTTTGGTGCTTTCTCGACTATCTCAGCACTTTCACTAGCAGCAACACCTTTTTCAGATATTAACAGTTTTCCATTGGGCTCGAAAACTGAATTCAAGCGATCGAGAACCGCTGAAGAGCAGAGATTCACATGTTCAAGTAGGATGTATTGACCGCATTTGAGTGACTTGACAATTTTAGAATCAACCCATTCAAAGGAGCCACCAGTGTTTAAGGATTCTGCGGAATTTACGTAATTTTTAAGCACCGCAAGTAGTTGGGACTGTTGTGCTAAAACACTTCTAAGCTCAGGCGTTGACGAATAATTTTTTGGTATATCCTTCAGCATTTGAATGACATCATTGAGCTTGCGTATCCGTGTTTGGTATAGACGTAATTCTTCAGCCACCGCAGAACTGTTATTGAATTCTGTTAAATATAGCAAATTTTTAAGATAAAATTTATCGAAACTAAATGAAAAATTTACTATACCTGTTTTTGTTTTTGAGAGTGCATTATAACTACTCCAAACGTTCAAGAGTCCGGCCACCGTTTCGCTTGAACCTCTTGCTAAAATTACTTTCTGTGTTGTTGTAATGAGTAGACTTTCAACAGTTTGTGAAATTTCCTCCAAATGACGATTGAGGTCAATCTGTATTTATTATAAAGATATGGTTGAAAATGCATAGGTTAATAGTAAAAAAAAAACAATGAAGTTTTTTTTATAAATTCATCTGTTAAATCTCTACGGATATGTGTATTTACGCACCCCTTTATGGAAGGTGCGTTTGGTCGTACTATATCTCTCTATCTTTAAAAAAAACCTTTTGTCATAGAACGGATTTAATTTTTAAAATTTTTTTAAAATTGTATTTGGAGACACCATTTACTCTGGTACTATTGTAGCAGCTTTGTGCTTCTGTTCTCTTCAAATGAAACCACAACCAAAAATAAAGACTATAAAACTATCAGTTCTGGTAACTTTAAAACTTAGAGAGCAGTTTGTATTGAATCAGATAGGCCGAAAAGGCGCTTCCCGTCGAGCTAATGAAGAAAGTATAGGTAAAAAAAAGACAGAAATTACCTGTTGAAAACTGCCCGTGACGGAGTCATCAATTGAGTCCGTACTGCAAATTTGGTTGGACAGCTGACACAGCGTATCTATTAGTTTCGTTTTTCCAGTATCGGTGGCTCCGCAAAGCAAGACAGGTTTCTCCATGTGCACAGACTCAACCACTTGTTTTAAAATTTCACGTTGGGCGTGCAAAAGAAGCGGTGAATGATCACCACTTTGTGGCGCTCGATGAGCATTAGGTTGAGCAGCACGACTTAATACGATGTCATTCAGATACACCTTCTCTGTGGTCCAATACAATGCAACGTCCTCTGATAGATCATTCAAGTGTTCCGCATCACAGTTGAATACTGTGGCAAACACGTTACGTATATAAAGTTTATCCTGTTCAGAACGCATGCGTTGATAGTAAACAAGCTTCATGCGTTCGTAAAGTGTCAGTAGAAAATCGCTGAAATGTTCTCTAAAATTTTCAATTTCATTTTTGTGTGTAGTTTTTTTGCCAAGATGATAGCCGGTTTCAGTGCTGTGCATGAGATCGCACCAGCGTAGTATATCACGCAGATTAAATTCATATGGACCGCCTTTGTAGCCAAATTCCATGCTGCTTATGCCGTTATCCAACGTCTCAGAGAACTTCACCAAACGCTCGGCCAGATTGAAATTCAATTGGTCATGAGCTGTTGTGTCTGTGAATGTGCTGTTCGTGTCATAAATCTCGAATAAATCGTGATAATCGTATATGTCAGCATTAAGGAAACTCAAAAAGTGGTCACGCAATTGTTCAAAGTAACTAGCATATTTTACATTAATAACGTGTAAAAGATCTGCTGTGTTCAGTTTGCGAAGATATACTTTGTTGAAGCGATTGAGGAATGACTGAGGCAAGCCCTTGCGACCGCCACCTTGTCTCAACGGATTTTGACAAGCAAAGATTCGTGTCTCCTTGCCGAGCACAAAGGTTTTATTCAGCTCTGGTATGTACACTTCACCACGATGATCGAGCACTGCATTCAAGCCTTCTAAGACGGACTGCGGTGCCAAGTTGAGTTCATCCAGAAGTATCCAAGTGTTTTCAGCTTTTAGTGCAGCTAGCAAAGGACCATCACGCCAGGCAAATGAGCCCATTTGATTAGACTTGTCTACTGTTGACTGTTCGCTAGCATTGCTTAAAGCATTATCCTCTGCTGGCAGGTCTGTGCCAAAGAGATCGGCCAAATCAGTGTGCTCACACAGATTAATGCGCACAATCTCATAACCAATTGCGTGGGCGATACTCTCGACAATTGACGTCTTGCCTACGCCCGGCGGACCCTCAAGCAGTACCGGCTTTTGCAAAGACAGCGACGAGAGTAAACGAAACAGATTCTTTTTAGTCGTTGGCGCATCAAACAAGAAATTTGCGTTGGTTGCAACTTGACACATTGGATTTGTTGCAATGAAAAATGGTTTAATGCCGAATTTTTTGGGAGAGAGTGTTACTTCTTGACCACGCAAGGCCTCTAGATTATCAAGATTGAAATGAATCTCTAATATTTCAGCGGCTTTTTTGACAGCGTAGCATTTAATAGTGGTCTTAAGAGACTCAATTTGAGCTAGAGACTCGTGGGGCAGCATTTCGAAGGCATCCAAAAATATTGTCTCCAAACCAAAAATAGCCTGCTCTGCAAAGCTAAGATGACTATTGCTGACCATGTAATTGGCCCAGGCCAGTATGTCACGTATTGAGAATTTGAATTTATTGTTAGTATCGCGAATGTGCAGAACGATCTCAACAAGGTATTCAGCAATTTTACGTGTCTGTGCTACGCTCTGATCGATCTTCAGTCTGTTTGTCATACAATTGCTAGCAATTTCTACAAGATCTTCTTTATTGTCAGATGGCAAGCACCAAATTTCGGTGAATCGGTTGCGTAAGGCAGGCGACAGTTCTTTTTTGCCAAAATCTCCGCCAGGATTCATCGTCGCCAAAAATTGAAATCCTTTGTTTGCCTGCACAACAAACTCTTTGTTTAATTCGGACATATCTACATCGGTCACGCCGCCCTTTTCGGCTAGCAGTACAGTGCGCTCCGGTTCTAGTACACAATTCAAACGCTCAAGCACGGAATCTTCAGCCAGTGATATTTCATCAGCCATGAAGTAAGAACCTTCTTGCATAGCATGTATCAACGGTCCATCGGACCATTCAAACAGTTTTCGGGCTGTTTCATTGTCCTGTTGACTGCGACACGGCCTCAGGCCACCCAAGAAGTCTGCGCCCTCAGTATGCATATGACAGTTGAGAATACGCAGTTCAACGTCATTAATGCTGGCCAACAGTTGGCACACTGTGGTCTTGCCACATCCAGTTGGCCCAACGAGCAGTACAGGTTCATCGAATTGGAGAGCCTTTGCAGTCAACACCGCCATGCGCGTCATGTTACGGGTCCAGACAATATCCGTGCGTTGTTTATATTCACGAATGGTCTGTATAATTTTTCGTGTGACGTCTGAGTTTGGCAGGGTCGTTTGCGCGTCGAAGAGTTCCTCCAAATTAATGCGTTTCTTAAAGTTTCTATACAGAGCATCTTCGATTATTTCGATTTCAGTTGTCGTGCGTACTTTAGCCGACAGCACCAGGTATCCTTCTTCGATAAGGTGTTGATTCCAATCGTAATTGGGATTGTCGAATGTCTTGTCCGCAAATGTATAACGATTGCCCCAACGAAAGAGATCACGCAATGTAAACACGTTCTTAGTTGTTGTTTTGCGGTTCTTTTGCAGATCCGACATGCAATTGACCATTTTACGGGCATACGAAGGCGGAATCTGACACCGTTTCTCCAAAATTGTCTCCAATTCGGCACGCGGTATGTCCGCAAAATGGAGCTCGATAAAACGATTCTTAAATGCACGTGAGAGCGTCTTGCGTCCACCGTACAGGCCGGGTGGGTTTTGGGTAGCAAACAGCATGAAGTTCGGATGGGCTCTAACCACGGTTTGTGTTTCGGGGATGAAGAGCTCCCTATTATCGTCTAGCACACGATTGAGTGCCTCTAAAATGTCTGTGGAAGCCAAGTTCAGTTCGTCTAGAATCATCCAGTAGCCGTGTCGCATGGCTTGCACCAACATTCCTTCTTTAAAGCTCAGTTTGCCTGTACTGTCGGCGGCATAGGAACCAATGTACTCCTGCAAATCTGTATGCTCGTGATTATTGATGCGCAAGCAATGATTGCCACTCCGCTTGGCGACATACTCAATCAAACTGGTCTTGCCGGCGCTGGTCGGACCTTGCAGCAATATGGGCAGTTTGCCTATCGAAATGATACGCGCCAAGTCTTTCAGATTGTTTTTGACATTATCGGTAAGTATATAATTGGCGCATTCCTCAAGTTCCTTTGGTCCTTTTTGTATCCAGTATCCCTCAAAGTTCAAGAAGTCTTCACCAAGTTTAGGTAATGCATGCTTCAATGCTGCTTTTGGATTGGATAGAAGCGCATCTCTTATCAGCAGCGTAACAATGTGATGTGAGCTTGGATCTAATTGTGTAAGAAAGCTCAAACAGAAGCTTTCGTAGAGATTGCGTTCTATCGAACCACAAAGATTCTTTGCGCATATACGCAGCGAACGACAAAGAGTACGGAGCGAGTAGACTGGCCTATTTCCAAGACCGTCATTTAGCTCGAGGTCTGACAGTGATTTCAATCTCTTGTATAACTTTACAATGCTGTGCACGCACTTCTTCTGAATGCCCGTCTCGTTAAGGTAATCACTGACAAGAAGACAGAGATCAGCGTCCGTGGTAAGTTCGTCCACAAAGAACTCAGTGAAACGGTTGCGAATGCCCACAGGTAAATCCTTTTTGCCAATGTCCGTATTGGGATTCATGCAAGCAAAGATACGAAAATCTGGATGACGCTTGACCGGTGTAAAATCGCCACGCTCAAGAAGCACAACGGAACCATCTGGTTCCAAAATAGTCGAGAGGCATTCGAGCGTCTCAGCAGAAGCAAGATTTATCTCATCCAAAAGCACCCAGTCGCCATTACGTATACAATTCACCAATGAGCCCGGAATAAACGCAAATGAAATATTAATGGACTTGGCCAACTGGTTGTTCAGCTTAATCAACTTCACCTGTAGCGCTTGCCAACGTGAGACAGTCTCCATCTCTTTATGTTCGGACTTTTCAAAGACTCGTTCACAAATAGTCAACATCAGCCGCAGCAGAACATTGTAGTTGCCTTGATTGAAGCAAATGCAGAATTTATTTAAAAATTCTTCGTTTTTCTGCTGATTAAACGTCGTGCGAAAGAGAAGTTCGAATTCGTTGCGCAGCGGTGTGACTACGTACTTTAGTTCAACTGGCTTGAAGCCACCAATTAGATCGGATACATCCGATTGGTTATTCATGTTGACCACGACCAGTTTGTGTTGTGTACGTTGTGCTAAATATTGCACCGAGGATGTTTTGCCCACGCCTGTCTCGCCTACCAAAAGCACGGGCTCAGCGTACGATACACAAACCGCAATTCGCTCCAAGATGCACGAAGCTAGACGTGTAAATGAAAACGTTGATTTTTTTGCGGTTGTCGTTCGTAAAATGGCCTTCTCTGTGGTTTGTGTTAGTTTCTGACGTTTCTGCATTTGAGGCTCAAGGCGTTCATTTGAGTCTTGTTCCTTCTCATCCTCTTCGCTACTCGTTTTGGCGTAGAGAGTAGCACGGCCTACTTTAATACGTTCCCTATCCATTTGTACTTCTGGTTTATAGTCGTTAGAAAAATGTTCACAACGTGATTGAATAATGCCCAACTTTGCACCAATACTGGTGATCAGAGTGGTCTTCTCTTTACCTTGCGGTAAGTAGGAACAAAATATATCCACGGCATTTTGAAACACAAAATAGGCACATTCCGTACTGGTGACTGAAAACACAGGGTTTGATCTTTCACATAGCTTGATAAGATCTCGAGTGGAGACGAGTCGCCCAGAATTCGGCACCGCTGACAACGAAACCTGTTCAAACGGTAAGGCTACATACTTTTCGGTTGTGTCTGCTTTATCGCCAGTTTCCTGCTGACGCAAATGGTCGGCTGCATTGTGATCTCCACTGGAGAACGTGAGGAAAACGTCAACGATGCGATTGGCGACCGTCGATAGTTTTGGATAGTTCGTGCTCACCACTTTGCAAAGTTCATTACGAGACAGTGGCAGAATATTGATCGTGTATAAGTACTTATCGAGAAGTGAGTAAAGCGACTTTTGTGAGATATTCGTAGCAGATTTGTTTGTCCTGTAATTTACAATAATAATTTGTATATGACCTTTTAAACGGACACAGAATACTTACCGCACGGTTACAAACAATTGGAAGCCTGGCTCAATTTTAACGCAATCACGAAAGCCGGGTACGCTAAGATAATTGCGTTCCAACAAGCTGCTCAATATTGTGTATGTGTCCTGTGTAGCTGAGTCCAAGTCTTCTAAAGCAGCCAATAACCATTCATGACAGCCTGTTTAATGAATTGATTTTTAAGAAAGCATAAATGTCAAAACGAAAATATTAGTTTTTGTGAGAATTACCTGTGTAAGCACGCCGGGCATCCAAAGAAATTCGCCTGGAACATCAGTGCAACGGTAGTGACCTAAAAGTACTTTACTGTCTGTTTGATCTCCAAGTTGTATGCGCAAAAATCCGTTCGCTTCAAAGTTATCTGCATTGTGGGTCGATACGATCGTTTCTTGAATGCTTTTACGCTTGGCACCCAAGCTTACTTTTCTTTCCGGCTTAGTTTTGGGAATAAGAAAATTCTCTTCCTCCTGATTTTCTTTATCAAGAAATTTTTGTTGGTTCTCGATTTCTTTCGGCTTAGGGCAGATGCGACCGGTCTTACGAGCTAGATACTCAACTAGTGTAGTTTTACCGCATCCAACAGGACCATTAAGGCAAATAGCCTTCGAGGCGGCAACGCCGAGGGCTATACTGCGTAGGTTGACTTTAGTGGCGTCGACTTTGACGATTTTGTCGTAGGCACCGTCCGTGTTAGCATAGAAATTGCTGTTATTTTTGTTAAAAATTGGCAGTAGAACTCCTTCAACACTAGTTAGGGGTTCAGCACTCAGATCAACACTTAACATTAGATCCTCTACCAAGGGAGGGGGATTTTGTGGCTCACTATCGATAGTGTTTACCGTTTGGTCATTTACAAATTTGATTTGCACTTCCACAGGTATTCTGGCATTGAGCTCGTTTAGTTGTATTGACGTCATATTAGTTATAATTGCTATTATGTGGTTTGCATAGAGTTGAGTAAGTGCGTCAGTTGAGTTGTTGTCCATATATTGTGCCACGAAATTTGACCAATCCCAGAGGTCTATAAAGTAGTCAGGATCAGACAGTAGTAAGCGGTACAAGCATTGTACGAGTTCAAACTCTCCAACGCTCTGCTTCACATTAGCCACCTCACTTCGTTGTCGCTTCTTTGGGAGATGTGTCCTTACGTCGGGATTTGTAAATGGTGCTCGCTTGTTGCGAAAATACCTTATAGCAAATCTGGAATAAAAAGTACCATATAGCAAAAAAAAACAAATCCAAAACTTTTTTTATACCGTTTTGCGTCCACAAACTGCTGCATAAGTTGTGCTAACGTTGTACAAGCACGTTGGTATGTAACAAAGTCATGTTCATCATCATTTGTACCATGCAACGATCTCGTTATTAAAAGCAACAGTTGGTCGTTGAAGGCGTATGCGATTGGCATAGTAAGTGCTGGATTCTGAAGTTGCTCACTGACATATGTAAAAAGGCGCTCGATGTCTTCCGACTTGTAATCCTGCGTTTTGTACTTTATTAAATAAAAATTTGAACATTTTAAAACAGGCACTCACATTTTTATGGATGAATTGTGACAACACGTTGTCGCTGCCTTGTTCACTAGGACCGACAAGTTCTCGCAGGTGCTGAGCGGAGCGACGTATTTTGTTTATGTTTACTTCCATTTCTTGCACTGTTTTTAATCATGTATCAGTTTAAAGTCCGCAACAGATACTTAATTTAACAAAATATGAAATTATAATTAACAATCAACCTTTTAGTATTAAATTCACGTCGATCGTCGAACACGTGCATTGCCGGAGAATGCAAAAATTCGTAATACAAAAATTCGTAAACAAGAAAGCCACCTAGTGAGGAAAATAGGCAACTTGCGCTGTATGCGGCATGTTATTAACATTCAGTTTCTCTGTTACCAGCAGATTAGTGAAAGAAGTATAGAAAAGGGAGCTGTTTTTTGGGTGATAACAGGGCGCTAACAGGCTGTTAATAATTAACATGGGGCTGAACATCGGGCTAACAGCCCTGTTAATCAAACACGTGCGGGTAACGAAAACAAGCAAAATCAAACGTAAACAAACAAATGGCAGTACTCTTGCTATAAGAACCCAGCGGGAAATTTAATGCCTTACAACTTGCGATTTCTTCTAATTTGAAATGGCGTTTTTAAAGGCTTTTGCCGATATTCACTTCTAAATTTGCTAGACTCTAATTAAAAAAATTTAAATCGAGTGATTGTGCTGGTGTTAAGCTACTGTTGTTCTGATGCCTGAATAAGCAGGAAAAACATGTTTTCTCCATTATAAATGCAAAAAATAGATTAAATTCAATTTTGTTTTCTGGTAAAAGTGTCAATGAAAGGCTCCCAGGCTTTGATGCGCCACTATTCTCGGAGTTTACGGTCCCATATGTTATAGTCGCCTAGGCTTCTCTTATTAGTCATCTTTTTATTCTGGACACGTTCTGTGCTACGCTAAGATTATTCCTCGTCAACAAACCAGCACCAAACTCGATATAGTTTATTAATTTGTTAAAGTTCCTTATTCAAAACAAACTTTTTTAGACTACTTCAATTTTTGTTTTTTATCAAACTGCTCCACAAACTATATTTTGTTCGTCTGTAAGTTGTCGCCAAATCTCTCTCTCCCTCAATGTTTTGTAAACAAAAACACCTTCCGTTCGCATGGCGATTTAGAATGCTGTCTATATTTTCCCGTTGGCAACTCTCAGGAGTGCTATTGTATAAAGGATGGAACGATACAAAAGAGATATCAATTCTCTTTTCTTCTTCTTTCCAAATAAAAAAATTGTATTTTTTTTGACACCATTTTCAGCAATAATATTGACTTCACTCATGCCATGGTTGTTTGCAGCGGACATAATCACATCGTCTCTTTTTTCTGACAGCCAAGTGAGCCATTTCGACGCACAAGTGGCTCTTTTGTTGACACCGTGGCGTCAGGCAACAACAATTTAGCTGCGTCTGCTGACTTACGGCGTTTTACTATCGTATGTTGTTTCTGATTCTATGAAACATAAGAGCAGTTGATCGAATGAAAACATAAAGAAGAAGAAGAACACCAAGAAAAATTGCAAATTTTACAAAAACGGTGTGAAAATTGATTGTTCAACTAAATAATTAATTAATTTGTCGCATTGTGTACTCGTAAACAATGACTGCCGATGTGCGGGATATTTTGGACATAGAGCGTTCAAATACGCCCGAAATAACGAGAGATTCGTTTCTTGCCACCAAAAAACGCAACTTTGAGCGGTAAAAATTATTTAATAAATAAACCATCTTTTTGCTAAGAAATGCAAATGTTTTTAGCACCAAACATGCGTCAAAGCGACCGGAAGGCATGCATCGCGAGGTTTTCGCACTGCTCTACACCGATAAAAAAGATGCGCCACCATTGCTGCCCACAGACACCGCGCTGGGCATTGGCGCCGGCTACAAGCAAGTGAAAGCACGACTGGGCATGAAAAAGGTGCGAAAGTGGGAGTGGGCGCCTTTTACAAATCCAGCACGCACAGATGGGGCAGTGTTTCACCACTGGATGCGTGCAAACGAGGAAGCGGGTGACTATCCTTTTTCAAAGTTCAATAAGCAATTGCAAATACCGAGCTACACAATGGCGGAGTACAATGCACATTTGCGAAATAATCAACAAGCCTGGAATAAGGCACAAACAGATCACCTCTTTGACTTGGCCAGACGGTAAGCTTTAAATTGTTTGTTCTATGGTGGAATCGGTTTAAGTTGTTGTGTTCTTTTAAGCTTTGACTTGCGGTTTATTGTCATGGCCGATCGCTGGGATCGTGCTGCACACGGCATTAAAACGGTAGAGGACCTCAAAGAACGTTTTTATGAAGTTGCGGCTTTACTAGCCAAAGCCAAGCCACAGAGTGGCGATAAGAAGCCATTTGCTTACGATGCGGAACATGAACGCCGCCGAAAGGAACAACTTAAGAAGCTTTTTGAACGAACTACACAGCAAGTGGAAGAGGAACAAATGCTCATCAATGAACTCAAAAAGATCGAAGCACGTAAAAAGGAACGAGAACGCAAAACACAAGATCTGCAAAAACTGATATCTCAAGCAGATCAACAAAATGAAAATGCTTCAAATGCGCAAAGTGCGCGCAAATACGAAAAGAAAATACACAAAAAAAAATTGATACATCAGCCGCGCCCCTCCAAAGTGGATTCTGTGGTGAATGCAATAGAGATTAACAGCAGTGGCATTAAGTTTGCAGATTTGCGTGGCTCTGGAGTTTCGTTGCGCTCCCAAAAAATGAAGTTGCCGGCAAATATTGGACAGCGAAAGGTCAAAGCGCTCGAGCAGGCAATACAGGA
This sequence comes from Phortica magna, assembly GCA_037044515.1. Classification (NCBI taxonomy): domain Eukaryota; kingdom Metazoa; phylum Arthropoda; class Insecta; order Diptera; family Drosophilidae; genus Phortica; species Phortica magna. The sequence continues at coordinate 234,818 of JBAMBP010000154.1, forward strand.
GTTCAAAGTTGGTAAGTTGGGCATTATTGTTGCTTGTTGAAAGATGCAGTTTAAAAATGTACTCGTTTGTTAAATTTACAGATCCCTCACCACCGCCAACGGAAGAAATATCGAATGCATTCAATGAACTGCGCTCCGACATGGTTCTGCTTTGCGAACTGCGCACGGCTCTCTCCACCTGCATCTACGAAATGGAGAGTCTGAAGCATCAGTATGAAGCGGCTTGTCCCGGCAAGGTGAGTGTATTAAAACATGTACATTAAAACATGTCTTCTAAACTAAACTTTTTGCAGACGCTCAACATTCCGCCTTCTTTGACACCCATTAAATCGGAGTCCCTTGATACAAGTGTTTCCAGCTCAAATTAATTTTTAGTTGGATTAAAATAGTTCAGATAAAATAAAATAAAAGAGTCAGTCAACTTTGCGGCTCATTTTCAAATAATCAATTCCGTTGTACATACTATTTTTACTTTACATTCCACACGTTCATATGACCATATTAGTGCGTTTGTGCTACTCCCGTTGCCCAGTTGCCAGTTCAAAGGCGAGATAGATGTGAAAATTGTTTGTGCTACGTGAAAAATCAAATATAAGCCAACTACTGCTTTTTATGGCCAACAGCAACTTCTAACTGGTGAGAATTTTTTTTCTCAACTTTCCTCTTGACTTCTATTTGCTTGCTGATCATCTTTGGCTTCGCCGGTTTGGTCAATACTAAAATTAGTATGTTGACTGATGCTGTCAAACAGAATATGGGCTAAACAAGCGCAGCATAATGGAACTAAATGTTTGAACATATACGTACGTACGTATGTATGCATGTTGCAAGTATTGATTAGAGATGTTTATATGTAGACGCATTACAGTTATGCTACGAGTATATCGTTATGGACTTCTCAAATAATTGGTTCGCACAAAACAATACTAACAGTAGTTGAAGTGAAACGAATAATATAAAATTAAACAAAGTAAAAGAAGTATTCTTTATTTAATTTACCTATTTATTTTTACTTAGTTGTATATAAACAAGTTTATTCGCTTGTAATAAACGAATATCTGCGCAGAGCAACGTAAAAAGTTGTATTATTATGTTTCAACATACCGGGGAAGATTAGGTAGGAGAAAAAAGGACAGGAGCTATATTGTCACGGTGTGGGTAAGGGGTAAGTCAAAGTAAAAATCCCCACAATTGAAGTTTATTGTAGAAAAATAACTTCTAAGATTATATAGAATGCATAGATATACAACAACCACTTGCATACAACTTTAATATTGATGAGATTCAAGTGCACTGAGTCTCTGTCAGACATGCGAGACTTTAAAACGAAATCTGATGGACAGAATATTTCGGACATGTTTAAAATTAAACTCTTAGTGTATGTGAGCTCAACTATCAAACCCACACCACAGTGGCTTCCAAACACACACACACACACACACTTAACGAGTGGCCAGATGAAACTTGCTTTTTCTGAATGAATTCATGAAATCATTGTTGGTGTTTTGTTTTGTATTTGCTTGTATATAGATCTTTGTACCGACCAATACACACAAGCATAATGCGCGTAGGTTTCCTATAGCACCAGCAGACCGAAACAACAACAATCGAGTGAAAAAGAATAACGATAAAAACAACAACAACGCAGTAAAGGTGTATGACAAACATTTTGTCTCTGTCTCAACAAAAGTTGTTGCTGCCGCTGCTGGCAATGATGAGTCGTCGCCGGTTCACGATTGCAGTTGAGTTTCTGCTGGTGTCGCGTACAGTTCGTTTTGACGAGCGCACGATCTTTGCCGCTGACTTTCATGTGCGTGTATAAGTGCGCGTGTTTTTATGTGCACTTCGTTCTTTAAATATATAAACAAATGTAAAGCGGTTACATTTTTGTTTGGTCATTTGTGGAAAGAATTTATTAAAAAATATGTTTGAAGTGACGGTAAAAAAAGTAACATTAGCGACAGACAATTGATTGGATTTTTAAAACAAATATTTGTTGACAAATTTTCATAACGAAATTACGAAAACGGATACGATTGAAGAATTATTGTGAAAACATATTTAAAAAGTTTATCATTTAAGTCTTTTGTTTTATGAGAGATCGAAAACAAACGAATACGACTTCAATTCAAATAAAAAAAATACTTTTGTATGTATGAAAGAGCATTTCTTTGTTCTGGCTTCGCTGAAAAGAATCCTTCGTGTGTAACGCGCAGCGAACCGAAACGGGCCGCGTCTCAATCAATTGTCATTGTCGCCGTTGCATCCGTTTCCGGTTCCATTGTGTACCTGCCTGCGAGTTTCATGAATGAAGTTTGCCCATGTCAGTGTGTGTGTGTGTGTATGCCGCTGCTCCTTAGCGTTCTATGCGGCCTGTCATTGATGTCCAGCAGTGTCAGCATTGCCATTGTCATACAATAAAACACTGCGGCACAGTGGCGTAAAGATTCTTATCGCATTTCGTACGTTATTAACACAAAAACAATTCGAGCGTATAAAGACAACAACAAGCCTGAGTGCAGCAGACACACAGACACAGTTGTTGTTGCTGCGTCGTTTACCTGCCACATTGCATAGCTGTTGCTGCTGCCGCTGCCGCTGCCAACAATTGTTATCTGCAACGTCAGCTGAGCCGCGCTCATCACTCCCTGTCTGCTTCTGTGGCTGTGTGCGTGTGTCTGCGTCTGTGCCCAATACGTGCGAAGGGCAAGGCGAACCATAAAGAATTTGAACGCCTTTGTTTAGTTTTCGCACGCTGATAAGCGGCAATAGAAACACACTACAAGCATAAGCGAAATAGAACAATTACTCACTCACTCACATACATACATCAACAAAGGCGTCGTCCTCTCGAAGTAACTTGACCACGCTCCACGAAGTCACGCACCGCTCAACCAACGCAAGGTAAGTCTCGAGCCACACATTTAGCAACGCTAAGCTAATTTTATTTAAAAATAATTATTCAAATAAGCGTTTTACACTCAAAAGTTGATATTTTCAAAGCACATGACTCAGTTATGTTTTTTTTTTGTGCGGTTTTCTTTGCTGTTTTTGTCAGCGCAACATCTCCCACGTTAAGCCTTGCACGCCCACACTTAAAGCAAAGTTGGGCAATGTACTGAAATCAAGCCGAAGACACATGTGGCAATGAGCAGAGTCGCTTGACAACAACAACAAATACGATCAACATTTATCTAAATTATAAAGACAAGACGGTTGTTTTACGCTCAGCTTGTGTCTTAAGTCTTTTGATTTGCGTTGAGCCATCATTGTTGCCGTCGCCGTCACCGTCGCCAAACCCTTTCACATTTCATTGTTTGTGTGTGTTTTTCGTTTATGTTTATTTATATTTTATTAACTTTTGTTTGGAACTTCCGTTTTGAGCGCTAATTGCGACGCCCTGCAGTCGCACCGGTCCGAGCTTCGTTGCTGTTCCAATAAAAAACTGTCGAAAAATAGATTTTTTTTTCGTTCAACCTACGCATGATTATTATTGTTGTTGTCTTGAATTTTTCTTTTTTGTTGTTGTTTTTCATGTTCTTTTCTCTTTTTTGTGTTCATACATTTTATGCGCAATTAGCGTTAATACTACCATTTCTCATTGTTGCTGTTACTGTTGTTGTTGTTGTTGTTGCTATGTATTTGCGTTTATTTGTAACTCAAAACTGTTTTTTATTTTTGTTTATTTGTTGGTTGGTTGGTTGCTTTGTTCGTCGGCTTGTCACCGCCGGCGCATCGAAGCATTTTGGGTGGCTTGAGCCGAGCGTGACGCGCCCGAAGAGCTCAGCAGGCGTTCGAAATGTTTGCTACATTTTAGTTTTCTCAAAAATTTAACGCCCACAATGTTTTTGTTGTTGTTGTTGTTTTGTTTCGTTTTTTAATTAAAGCTTTAAATGTTCATTAAAATGTGTGATTTGTGTTGGGTTCGTTTTCGAGTTCGTTGCCTAAGTCTTTTGTCTTTGCCTGCCTCAGCCTCGCAGCCAACGGCGCCGCCGTGGGCGTCTTTGTCAACGTCAGACGAACTCGTCGCCTTTCAACTTGTGTCAAAGCGTGGCAGCACAATGCGTCTAAGCCAACAAAATTGCAGTTAATATCTTCGGCTACAACAAGTTACCAAAATTGGTAATGCACGCAGCAGTTGCCACTCAAGCACACGGCCCACTTGTGTTTTTGTTTTGTTTCTTCAACTTTTATGTGTTTTCTCGTTAATATTACACGTTTTTTTTTGTTGCCATGAATTGTTTGTTTATTCAGTTTTTTTGTGTTGAAAACATTAAACATTCGATTGAAGTTTATAAGCATTTAATTTGCTTAATAATTGCAACTTTAATTTGTTACTTTTTTGGTAGTTGCGCGTGAAGTGGCAACAACATGGCTTAGTTTGAAAATTGAGTTGCTTCATCGCAGCGCTTTCGATGCCGCGCGAACTGTTCGTGGATTTCTCGCAGTGTAGCCAAATGCTTAGCATACGCCCACACACATGCGCAAGCCAAACGAAATATATATGTGTGTGTGTGCTGCTGCTGTGTGTGTGTGCGCGCTGCTGAGACTTGAGTCTGCCTTTTTGTGTGGGTTTTTTTCAGGCGGCTGACACAGCATTCATAGGCAGCCTACACCAAAATATAAAACGCCGACGTTAAGCTGCAAGCGGGCCTTGAAGGCCTCTGAAGTCGCATATGTCTAAGCCAAAACCTATGAAATTTCTTCGTCGTCTTTCTTCTGATTTGTCTTGTCAGCCGCCCAACCACTTCTGCTGCTGCCCGGCGACTCGACACGCCACGCATTGTGTGGCACATTTAGGAAAATGTCATTTTGATTACGATGCCACACACTCACACACATGCACACTCACACAGGCAGCATGCCACTTAGAATAAATATTAGATTTAATTTGTGTGTAACCTGAAACGCATGCGGTGAAATTCGATGATTTGCTTTTCGGTTTGCTTTTTGTTTTGGTTAAATGCCATAAAATTAAAGCAAAATAGCTGACAAACACCCACGTTGCTTGATTGCACGCTCTCGAAATCGGCGCGCTCAACTTACAACTCCGACTCACAACTGAAATGAAATACGTTACAACACGCAGCAGCATGTGTGCGTCGGTGGCGTCTCTGCGTGTGTGTGTGTGTGTGTGTGGGTTGCCCACTAAAGTAGCAAGCGTGAACTCGAAACAAACAGCAAGTCGACTGGCTCTGCGAGCTGAGCTTGGAGTCCGGCTTCTTAATTCATTCACAAAAATCGTTCAATTTTGAATAAAGTTTGACAAGCAAGACAACAACAACAACAACAACAACAACAACAAAATCCAAGTGCGAGAAATAAAAAACGTGTTTTACTCGTCTGAAAAGTCAATAAAAAAATAAAAATGTATTTAAATGAACAATCAAGTAGCTCACAAATCGGAAGTGTGTGGGTGTCGTTTCTACACACACACACACGCACACACACACAATGATGCTTTTTGTTTACATTAGTTGTATTTGAGTTGATATTTTATTAAATGTTATTAAAGCAATTAAAGCTTGATTTCCAATTAAATAAAAGTGTAGGTTGTCCAAAATAATTTCCATAATAAAAATGCGGCAAACAAGTTCGTTGCCTAAGTCTTTCGCATAAGTTGGCAGTTGCTTAGCTTTTATTTAAGCCATTTGTCGTTTATTGTTGTACTTAGCAACAACAAGCACAACAAAGCAAATTAAACAAAGTATTCAAAAACGAAAAACATAAAATATACATTTGAAAAAACGCTTCGTTTACGGCTCAATGATTCCCAACGTTAAAAGCTTCTTTATTTATGGCATTGCATTTTGTTTATTTAATACTCGTTTTTCACTTTGGTGCAACCCATGGCTCAACGAAAATCCCTACAAAGTCTTCTTATTGCCTATAACAAACCATAAATTAAACAACAACAATGAGATCACTGCCAGCTGTAGACCTTTTGGTCGCTTCAAAAGGCCTTGAGCAGAGGCTCTGCATTTAATTTGAATTGTTTGGGTTTTCTTTTTTGTATTTATACTTCTTTTCTGCCTTTTTTCTCATTTTATATTTGATCTTTTTGCTGCTTTTGTTTGAGTTCCCTTTTCTCCTTTGTGTATTTTAATATACTCAATTTGCATATGAACATGTGCGTGCGTGTGTGCTTACAGCCGAGAACATGACAAAGGCGTCAGAAGTTCGTTCCAGAGGCTAAAAGCAAATCGGTGTAAAGTTCACTTTGAGGCACAACAAAAGTTGCCAAGTGAAATTATTTGCACTTTGATTACTCTTGATTTCATTTTGTTATATTTCGCATTTGATTTAAGGCTCTTTCTGTGTCTGTTTCTGTCTGTAATTGAAGAAACCCAACGAAGTTCGTGTGCTAAGTCTTTTGTTTGCTTGGCGCTTTCCGCGCATGTTCACATCGCCTAAACCATTTATATTTTCGTTCATATCTTTGCTTCTAATGTTTTGTTCTTTTTTTAATGAGCTTTAATTCTGTCATTTTTCTGACGCTTGAGTTGCTTTTGTTGTTGTTTATTGTTGTTGTTTTGACACTTGTTGGCTTTCACGATTCGCAGAGCTTCGCAGAGCTGCGGAGTGACTGCGAAGTGTTCACTTGATATCAGAACTCAAGCGCACGATGGCCACAATGTCTGTGGCTTGAATGTTCTCACTTTGGGGCACAACAAAAGTATATTTATGTATACAGTGGCAGCTCTTCAACGCCAACTTCGTTAACTCAAATTTCTCTCGTGGACAAAGAAATTATACACGCCCTTGAATTGAAACCGTTTGCCTTGTGTTGCCCTACTCACACTTATCACGCTCTGTAACTCAAATTCTACACAAACACACGGCCTCTGTAAACCGAAGTCTTTCACTTGAAATAATCAAATTTCAAACGTTCAACTTTTTCATTCAAATGTATCACACATATCATGAAACATGTGCCGCTTCAAGTCGAAATAGAATAGAGTTTGAAAACTAATCCCGAAATTCTCGATTATATTGAAATTTTAAATATTCTCTTTGCCCTTGAGTCGTTCGACTTGCAGGGGCTTCACTGTGTATATATTTAAGTATCTGCGCCTTTGAAGTATTTTGTTCTCTTGTCATTTTTCCTTTTTAAAATTCTTTTGTTTGCTTTCATTTCCGTTTCCTTCTTATTGAAAGAGCCTCGGTAAGCAGGAAGGACACTCATGACAGGCGTTTTGCATTGTCCACCTCAATCAGGCATTCCTCTCAGACATGCTTCATGCTTCGCTGCGTTGTTGTTATTGTTCGTGCGTGATCGGTGAATGAGTGCGGTGGCTTCTCTTCGGGGCACATTCACACTCATTGTCGCAAGCACGAACCTTCGCTGGCTTACCTGCCACATGTGAGCGCTCCCAATGTGCCACATAAGCCACAAGAGTCCACATGTCGCACGTTTGCATGCCAACTTGCCACCTCTGCTACTGTTGCTGTCAAATGCGTTGCCCACTGATGTCTTCTCATCATCGCCAACCTCATCATCATCATCATCATCACGTTACTTTTACTTGTGCCTTTTTGCATGTAAATTGTTATTGTGCTATTATAACTTGTCGCACTTTGTGGCATGGTGGCGACATTGTACGTGCATGCAGCCGAGCTTTGTTGCATGCTGCCCGAATTGAAATTTGATGCCAAATTTCGGCGCACATGGCATTTGCGGCCTTTGGCCTTTTATTCACCGCGCTCGCCGTGCAGAAACTTGCAACAAGTTGCAGTTGCTGCCACCAATAACGCCGCTGACGCTGTCATTGCCAATTTGGCAACATGTTGTAACAATTTGCTTTTTTTCAAATTGTTTTCACAAACAAAAAACCACAAAATAAAAAAACGAAACACAACAAATAAATTAATATAAAAATACTCGAAATTTTCGTTTCTAAGAAGCACAAAAAATATCATTTTCGAGATCTAAGCCAAGTCAGCCGACTTTGATGTGAGCAAGTGCTATGAAAAAACACTTCTTTGTTGTGGATTAAGTTTGAAAGTTGCGTGTTTCTTGTGAGTTCGCTTTGTCAGACCCAAAAAGGCGATGCGAGTCGAGTTTTTAATTGTTCAATGGGTAACTGAGTCGACGTGTCGTTGCTGCAACCATTTTTGGTAAAGCTTCTTTGGTGCTGCACAGCATGTGCGCTGCGACTTCATAATTTGTTGTTGCGTCAAAATGCGTGCCACGCTTTGACATTCGCTGCGGCAAATTAGCTTCTGTGCTCAATTTTCAAGAATTCATTAAAACAACAACGAAATTGTTATTGTGCAGCTTGTTTCTTATTCTGAAATCTTAGTCCTCTCAACCAAAGTCTTCTCTGGGCCACAAATCGTTTCATGCTTGAGTATCTTTTTAAACCATGTTGTGCATTATTTTCATATAGACATGTAATAATTCCGCCGCCCATTGAGTTACTGCAAGTTGCAGGTCGACTAAAGTGCCCAATAACCGCTCTTTGTTGAGGCACCAACTCAATGTAACGCCATGGATATTTTTCATGTATCCATCATTAATTATCAGCATAAAAAAAATATTAATTTTTTACTGAAGACATAATTTTTATATTAAACTTAATGAAGTAAAATATTAGTTTGACAGCAAAAATAAATATTAAAATTGCTTGCGAATATTATATGCATAAACGAAGCTGTAAATTGATACTAAAAATAGATACTTATATACTCGAATGAAATGTTCGATTTGAAATGTCAGTATTGGTGGGAAATTTACCAACAGAGGTAATTCTCTTCAGCACGTCCAAATTATTAGCCATTGAGTCAGAGAGGACGTCGGGACAGTTGTTAGTTCCTAACTTTAGGCACAGAATTGAAGGCTTCACTTTGATTTCGGTCGATTTTACAATGACAAGTCATTATGGCGGCCAAGCAGAAGAATTCAACGTTGGATTTGCGATGCTTAAAGTGCCAAGTTAAAAAAAACATTAGCACATCGTATGCGATCCTGCCCCTTCTCATTGTTTTTGTTGCTGGTGTTGTGCGCTCATCGTTCAACATGCCACACAATATCATCATCATTATGCCGTCGTCGTCGTCGTTGTTGTTGTTGTTGTTGTTCGGCTTAGTGGCATCATTATCATTTCTATCTCGACATTGCCATCTGTGTGCGCCGCCAACACGCATCATCTCGCTGCCGACGTTTTGCCGTCTCCCAACCACAGAGACAACAACAACAACAACAACAATGACAACAATGCTCTGCGCTCTCGAAGTTTTATTTCCGCTGACATGCCTTAATTTAAGCATATTTTTCGTTTTGCTCTTTGTATTTTTCACTGACTTTGCGATTTTTTTTCAGTTTTGTTTTTTTGCGTTGGCTTTAAGCCAGTTTGCCGCCTACACGCTTGGCGATACACACACACACACACAGATACTCACATGCAAAGAGCACAAAAACAAGCTCAACAAAATGCGAGATTGCTGCATTGAGATACACTCGACTGTTGGTTTTTGTGGCGCTTTGGAAGTTTTTAATGTTGACACTCGATTAGGCGTGCAGGAATTTCCGTTCAAAGTGATTGGCGGCTTTTGGCGCTTTGTATCTCTCACCTACCAGAGTTAGCAAAGCAGTGCTAAATACTTTGTTAAACAGTGTACTCGAAAGCGGCTGAGAAACTTCGTTAACACTTCTTTTAACTTTGCTTATGGGCAAACCATTTCAATTCGTTGACTTATCTTCGCCGCTGAGTCATCTGAGGCATCTCGAAATTACGGTTCTCAACTCTAACTTATATATTATATATATAATATTTTAATATTCAATTTTAGTTATAAGACATGTCACGCTGACGGACTTGTACAGCTTAAAGCACCCGCAGATGGAGCGCTAAAATCTGTCATTAGCTTTGAGCTATGCGAATGCAAATAAGTACACGCAGATACAACGAGCCATTAATCTTTGGGGTGGTCGAGAGACATAAACATGGCCATAATCAAAAAGGCATGTAAACAATAAACCATAATTGTGGTTTATGTCAATGCTGTTGTTGTTGTTGCAGTCGTTGTTACTGTCATTGGACTGGCAGATCGACACAGCCAGCGGATATCAAACGCACTCGAACGTTGCCAACAAACTTTGGCCAAGAGCGAAACCAAAATCAAAACCAAAAGCAACTTCATATAATCAAGCACCGTGACAAAGTTTCAAGAGTTGAATATAAATTGAGCAAGTGGGCAAACAAGCGGCATTTGCTGTCGTAGTAAGCATACATACATGTATCTTGTACATTTCTGAAACAAGCGAACAGATACTTTACGCAGTTGTTGCAGTTGTTGTAGCTAATGATTTATTTCGGCCACGTACGTATGCAAAGCGCATTCTAATGGAACATTTTTATTATTATGTGTGTTGGCCGTTGTTGTTGTTGCTGCTGCTGCCTTTGTTGTTGTTACGCTCTGATTTTTGAGTTTTGTTTTGGTTTGGCTTGCTACTCATACTCGTACATATATAAAGTCATACCTGTTGCAGCATTTTGATTGCACGCTTCATGCTTGACGCACTTTGTATAATTATATAGCCAACGTTTTCCTCGGTTCTTTGTTCAAATGCACTTCAGTGCAGATACACTCGCATATGAAACGGAAATGCCTTTTTGGTCGAACGGAAATACAAATGTTATTTGACTCAAATCTTTGCATATTGTTTTTGTCTTAGGCATAACAAAGCTTTAAAGCGGATTACGAACGCATGTTGACCCAACAGAGCCAGCTCAAGTTGCATAACTTTCACAGTATTTACATGTCTTTGTATCTGACGACAGTCGGTTATGTGTAGCTTTTTCATAAAGTAATGTTTACATTTTAAAACTTAATCATTTCGACGAACAATGAACTCTCATTGATTACTTCTTATCAACATGTTCACTGTGCTGCGTGCCGAAGAACTTACTAACAGAACGTGTGTCGCGAAGGCAAGTCAGGAAGTCGCTTTAATAATAATATACATGTATAAGTACTTTTATTGATTGCTATAACAAAAATATAATGTTGTCGTTGCAACATTGTTTAAAAATCATGTTGAAATAGTTGGGTAGGCAGCACGCCGATAACGGAGTTTCCTGAGACTATTCAAGTTGCAGGACAAATTCAAATTGGGCAGGTTCTGTTGATTGCGACAGGTGCGTTCCCAGCCCTTCCAGTACTTAAAGCCATCGCGTAGTTGTATCTGCTTGGCACACTCAACATCGTCGCGTATGTCATCGTTTGAGAAATCTAGAAAAATAACAAAACATTTTACATTAAGAAGCATTCACGCACAGTTCTCTGAGAGAGAATTCGTATAGGAACCTTCGCATTTCTTGTTGCAAATGCCGCCGGGCCGGCCAACGGCGCAATAGTCCTTGCTGCCAATTTGAAAGAGTCCATAATTTTTGCTATCGTTCGGCTTTGTCGTCACCTTGTTCGTGTCCAGTTCGCTCTCGTGCTCCACCATGCAGATCCCTGACGTAATATATGCACGTTACAAGCGTTTCTAATGCACAGTTATTGGTTTACTTACAATTCGAAATAAAAGTCTTGGAAATGTGATATTTCTCGATTAGGGTCTTGGTCAGCTCGCAGCGTTGGAACTTCTTGCCCTCCACGGCGACGCCCATTGTGACACACCCGATGACGATTGCCAAAATCAGTCGTGCAAAATTCATTTTTTGTGTTCACAGTTATTCTACCTGGAAAGTATACAATCGTTTTAAAGCTTTTTTCACATTTTAACTCAAAAATAATCAAGGAATTTCAGTAAGTCTCCCATTTGTAGAGATCATCGATATTGGCATCCATTGCTCGAGTACGTAAGCCTTGGCAAACTAAGCTTTTCAATTGGCTTGGTAATAAACATTTATAGATTTTATTTAATATATAATACTAAAAATTATACCAGCCCGATCTGCCAAATAGTTGAAACACTTTATACATATGGAGTTCTAAGAATATCTTATTTAGCACAACCGCACGCCTTCGTCGTCTGAAAGCAAGTAAGTTATGCATGAGTTTAAAGAATAAGTAAGGAACTAAAACTCTAGGCAGAGAGAGAGAACAAAGAGAGAGCTTTTTCTCTTTCCTGGACATTCCTGGCTATCCCTCTTCCACACACACAACACAATATTGCGTGTATCTATGTGACTTTTGTATTTTCAACAATATTCAATAATGCTTTGCCAATAAAAACTATTAATGGCGGTATAGTCGTGTATACTCTTCAATATGTGCACACGGTATGCAGTGCCAAGCCCCAAATCTAAAAATATTTGTATATTTGGCATTGCCCAATTATTTATTGTTCAAAGTTTCAGGAAAGTCGGTTCAAAAATATGGAATTTATCGAAAATTTCGTAGGGGTATACTCACTGAGTCTACAAACCGATTTTCAAGTTGCTTTTGCTTCTGGTGGTCGACAAACGGACGGACATCGCTATTAGTGTGCCCTATTGTCCGGATCAAGAATACCTATACTTTATGGGGTCCCCTTCCCTTTTTCAATGCGATGCACACTTTTGCTCTTAAATAATGCTTATATACCCTGACACATTGTATAGCGAAACCTCTTCAAACCATGTTGACGCGCAATCCCCTCTAAAGTGTTGGCTTTAGGGTATACAAGACTTTGTTATTCATGAAAATCATTTCCTAATTAAAGACATTAGACACAAGCAAATTCATACGGACTGTCATGCATAATACATTATACAAAAGTACACAGCCGCACAACAACACAGCACAACATGATTAAGGTCTGACAGAGTGAATAAAATGCAACTAAGACATTTGTTTGAGAAAATATTCTATTTTACATTTATTTTCGAACTCCACAAAAAGTTACATAACAACTTTCAGACTTGCTCTTACTTAACTAAACTAAAGTAATGTGCTCAGAAGTGCTCGTGAAACAACAACAAAAATACAGATGAAAAACAAGTCAAATAAACAGAGTAAAAAAAAAGTAATAGCCAAAAAATATATTAACAAACAAGACAAAAAAAAATCAGCCCAAAGTCATCTCATACCGAAACGATAAAATCATTTGTTAATACACAGAAAGAAAACATTTAACTAATTTATGGGGGATTGAATGAAATGTCAGTATTTTTAAGACGTCCTAAAAGCCTCGTTGCCTATTGTTGTTTTAATAAACAGAGGTTTGTATTGCGCAGCTTTTACAAAATAATCTAAAAGATAAGCCGGAAATCTGTTGGTTTTTTTTTATGATAAATAGAGTAAAGATAAAATGTTATTTATAAAATAAGATAGAATTAAAAAGAAAGTGTTCTCAGGAACGCTTCATTTTTCAGTTTCTTGAATCAGTTTCCATATTGATGCTAATCAAAATATATGCCCTCAAGCGTCTATCGCCAAATTGTGTAAGTCGTCAACTTGATATTGTTAATAATTTGCAAGCAATTATCAACTTTATTGCAGATTGCAGCTTAGTTTTTCAGCAGTTCAGCGCAGGTCGAGCTGATTAATAGATTGATTGATTGCTGTCGTTAAATCAACTACGACTCCGGGCCTAATTGGGCTGACATACTTGAACACGTTTGCCTTTGCTTTGTTTACAATTAAACAGTTACCTTTTAATTAAAACTTCGACTGTGCGTGTTTTTGTTTTGTTGAAACTTTAATGTGATTCGCTTTTTGTTGTTAACAAATTTCACTGTTTCGTACTCGCTGACAACAAATAAACAAAGCAGAACAGAACAGAACCGAACCGAACAGAACACAATAGATCAAAACAACAACAACAACTACAAATAAACACACGACCGATGAGCGCTTCAGACAGACGGCCGTAGTCGGTAGCGTCTCTTGCACGCTTGCTTGTTGACCCGAGCACGAGAACTGAACGTATCTGAAATGTTTAAATACCTTTTTTACGTTCTGCCATACAAAACACATTAAAAGCAAAAATGCAAATCATTCGCCGTACGTACTCTCATGTACGAATACACTGCGCCGGAGACCTGATAGTGTCCGAAGCGTACGAAGCTGTCGATCGTGTCTCGACTTAGTATGAATAATTTCGACCTGACTTGACTGAACGGCGGCGCAAACGAATAGAAATTGCGACGTCTGGCGCACTTAGCGATATCAGTGAAGTGTGTAGGGTGTTGGATATACCATGTAATTACGTTAAGCACAAGTATCGCTTATCGGAATCTTTGGATTAGAGGGAAAAGCGACGCGTCGTTGAGATTACCAGGAATCTTCGAAGTAATGAGTGATATTGACTAAATAAAAATCATGAGTCGTTGTAATTTAAATATAAAATGTATTGAGTAAAGAGTAGTTAATTGTGATAACACTGTAACTTAGGCTATAGTCCTACTACTAATCTACGACTACTAATAATTAAAATCGTATCAGTTGTTTTGCGCGTTGCTATTGTATAGAGATATAAATCATAGTTGTAATTATCATATATATTGGGCAGGCCGGCAGGCGAGCAGGCAGTGACGTGTCGCGTCGTGTCGTGTCGTGACGTGACAATAATAGCGTATCTTTCTGTCTTACTCACACACACAAACCAGCGATGCTGCACAGATTGGAATGGGCTTAACATCTGGATACATCTGGCAATGTGCGCCCACGACATTTGCTCATCCAAGCGGGCCAAGCCTGAAAGCCGTGACGATTAAAGATTTGCATGGCACAGCGCGAGTCATCTGAGATTTCGTCATTCAGAAATTCTGGAAAAAATTAGCAGAAGATTTCTTAAGAAAACAGAGACACACAAACACACACACACGCACACACACACGTACCTTCACACTTGATGTTGCATATGCCGCCGCGTCGTCCTTTGCGACACCAGTTTTTGCTGTTTATCTATTGCGATAGGAATGTATAAGAAAAGGCTTAATTGGCGCTTTTACAATACGCCTTGAGGCTCACCTGAAACAACCCATAACTGACGCTCTGATTGGCCAACTGCATAACCTTTGAAGTACTTCGACCGCTTTCGGCCTCAACAAGGCAGACCCCTAGCAATATATATGTATGTACATTTGATTACTCCTTCGAAATCAGGCTCGCTTTCGTACTCACAATTCGATAGATAGCTCCGGGGAAAGTCATGTCGCAGCAGCTCCTTGGCCAGTTGGCAGCGAGTCAATAGTTTGGCATTGGTTTGCGATATGAAGCACAAACTGCACAGAACCAAGATTATGCAACAGCACTTGGGCGTCGGTGATTTGTATGCCATCGCTGCGTCTGATGAGTCCTTTTCACGTGTGTTGTTGTATTTGTTTGTTGTGCTTCTTTTGAAAGGCTCGTTCCACTTGGACCACCAACAAAAGCGCTTCCAATTGGCAATCTAATGCACTGCAATCGATCCAAACCCGTTAGCCGCACGCGTTCTACACGCTGCGTTCGATGTGCGATACTGTCTGCGAGTTTGCGTTTTTTTTGGGTTTTTAAAGCCTCGGCAATTGTTTGATCTACATAAGAATCGGACACAACATAGCTGACACTACTTGATCACTGTGAATTGCACACACACGCACACACACACAAGCACACACGCACGCACGCACAGATAGATCTGCCAGATGTCTTGCACTCAACACAAATATCTCATGAGTTATGTTACGCATACACATGTACATTTCTATCTACATTTCTATGTTCGTGCAAGATTAGCATAACGCCAGCGACAAAGCAAACCAAATGACGGCTTTTGTGTAATTCGTTGCGACGACAAAGCGACCCAACGACGTTCCACTAAATTACACTACAAAGCAAAACTTTCGCTTTCATCTCAAGTGTGACATTGTTGGCTTCGCGTATGTGCGAGCTTAGGAGCGCTCAGACGCCGCAAAGAGAATCAACCCCCATCACGTGTGCCAAATTTGGCGAATGCATGGTCTTATTCCAAGAAAAAGTATCAAATCAATTTGCTTACAGTCTGATCTCTGATCTCTGATTTCTGCAGATATCTACAATACATATGTGATAGATCTCTCTTTATTAAACTCATACCAAGGCGTATTTTGGGCTACTAAGCGAAATTCGGGGTTACATTTGGTTCTAGGCATTAGATATTCTTAGTATTACTTTGCAAGGTTGGTCGACTTCAAGAGACGCCAAGGGAACTTGGCAACGAAAATAAAATCAAACATGCACAGTGTATTGCATTGAAGTTGAATTTGTAATGAAAAAAATAAAATTACAATGAAAATATAGAATAGAAAATTATGTTAATTTGCGCTTCGAATGCTAAGGTGTAAAGTACAAACAAATCATGCACAATAAATCTCACGCCTTTGATTAGGTTAAGCGCTAAATTGGCAAATTGTCTTCGCCTGCAACAATTGCAATGACTGCAACGCTATCAACAACAACAACAACAACAACGACAACAACAATAGCACAACAACAAAGCTCGTTGGAAAAACATCTTGATTATTTGATTATTTTTCATATGACAAAGTCAACGCATAACTTGACCTAAAAATGTTATATGCAATTCGTTTTTGTTTTTGTTTATTTATAAAAATTGCAATTGCAGCAAACATTTTGATTTTTTTAAGGACTTATTAAATTAGCAAAATGCAAAGCATGAAAACAAATTACGCGACAATAAAAGTTATAATTTTTGTATCTTTTTTTTAGCATGGCGCGAGTTTTTTTATATCATGTTGCATCTTGCCTATTGTTGCTTAACCTTTGCGCTTTCGTCGCATCAAATTCAATTAAGGATCTCTTAATGGATACGACCACAACAACTACAACAACGACAACGACAACAGCGACTTCAAGAACACCAACAACAAAGCTAATAACAACGACAACAACAACGCTTTCCCCACCCGCTTATGTCGTCTCAGCCGCCGCGTTGCCCGCCTACCGCGCTGGCAGCGTGACGCAACCGCCACCATTTGCCGCCAAGACGCCCATGAAGTACTTCAACAAGAGCACGCCGAAGAAACGCAAGGCCGAGGAACTCTCCGCACTGCCCATCGACGATCCGCTGCTGGAGTGGAAGTGCCCCAACGTGACAGGCACGCGCAGCCTGGACTGCGGCTGCGACTTGCCGCACACGCTGCGCTGCAGCGGCGATCTGCACGGCTTGACGGTAATTAAGATGCACCTAACTTTCTTATCAACAAACAATTGATCGGTTGAATTTTGCAGTTTCTCGCCGAGCGTTTGCGCACGTCGCCCTACAGCATCTCGCTGCTCGACTGTTCGCTGCGCAACGTCACGTATCTGAGCGACGCGAAGATTTTTGAGGGCGTGTCACTGCACGGCCTCGTCATCTCGTCCGGCGAAATAAAGCGCGTGCACAAATCGGCCTTTCTGGGCATCAAGGGTCAGCTGCAAGCACTTGGCCTGCCGAGCAATGCCTTGCTGAGCGTGCCATGGAACTCGATAGCCTCGCTGAGTGGTCTGGAGCGGCTCGATTTGTCGAACAATAGAATCAAAGCGCTCGGCACCGTCGACTTCGTTGGCCTGACGAGTCTGGTGTATCTCGAGCTGAGCAACAATCAAATCTCGAGCATTTCGCAACGCACTTTCGCCAATTTGCGCAAATTAGAGGTGCTGAAATTGGGCGGCAACCGGCTCGGCGATTATGCGCTCAGTCTCAAGTCGCTGAGTCAGTGTTTCAACTTGAGGTAGGTTCGAATTGTCTTCAATTTGTGTATGCAGCCATGAGCTGACCTTTTGTTCAATAACCGACAGACAACTTGATCTCTCCGCCAACAACTTGAACGGACCGCTCAGCGCCGCCACATTGCCCGGCCTGCGCAACTTGGAGACGCTCAATCTGAACCGCAACATGATTAAGAGCATTCAGAACAAGGCCATGCAGAATTTTTCACGTCTGACGAGCTTCTCATTGCAACACAATCAGATCGATGTGCTACAAGATCACGCCTTCTACGGTTTGGGCTCATTGGAGAGTCTCGATCTGAGCTACAATGGCATTGTTGCCATTTCCAGCGCTTCGCTGCAGCATTTGGCACGCCTCACCGTGCTCGATCTGACGCATAACTTCCTGCGCGCTCTCACCTCCGATCTCATAGCGCCGCTGCCGTCACTGCGCGAACTACGCCTGGCGGGCAACGATATCTCAATCGTGGCCAAGAACGCCTTGGACGGCGCGCGCGAGCTGAAGAGCCTCTCGCTGCAGGACAATCCGCTCTCGTGCGACTGCAGCATACGCCCGTTTGCCGAATGGCTGCAGGTGGCGAAACTGCAGTCGCAGGACATGATCAGTGCCACGTGTGTGACGCCGCCACGCCTCGAAGGCGCGCCGCTCGTGCAAGTGCCCGTTGAGATACTCAGCTGCGACATGGACAACGTTGAAAAGGACAATGCGAACATTATTGAGCACTTGGAGACGTTCACAAAACCGAACCAAACGACGCCGATACGGGATCTTTCCGAAGATGTAAGTGCATTGGTGTATTCAAATTGAAACCAATTAATCTTTCAACCCTTCCTTATATGTACTCAAACAGTTCGTACTACACGAGTTGCATTACTCTGCTGATTATGGTCTGATATTGACGTGGATCGTAAATCTCAGCAAGGACGATTACACCTGCGACGCTATTTTCGTGTACAAGGAGGAAAACATCAATGAAATACTCATAGACAATTCGCCCGTAAGTCAACCAGCTCGAGCCCAATTGTACACACTTTAATGCTTTCTTCTATTACAGATACATTGCGAAAGTAAGAGTATAAATGGCCAGAACACTGTCAGCGTCATTGTTCCAGATAGTTCCAGCTTAGAAATCGGCGAGAGGTAAGGAAAAAAAAAATTTAAATAAATCTGAGCTCATCTGATTGAATTCTACTCCATCCAGCTACCGTTTCTGCCTCGTGATGGTGCAGGAGCGTAACCCGAAAGCCGATCTCAACATCGGCTGTTCGAACATCACTCAACTGCAGCTGAGCAGTCCAGGCGCTGTGCCCACTCAATCACAACATACACGTCAGCGACCTTACTATGTGCAACATGGCATTGATGACACAAGCAGCAACTTGCTTGGTGAGGACTTGGCTATCAATAAGCGTCAGTTCACTGGCGGCCAAAAACAACAACAACAGCAGCAGCAGGAAGGACAACCTGCTCAAGCGACCATGCTAAATCATTACGACTTTATTGATTCGCTCAATAGAAGTTTTCTGCCTGGCTTGGGGCTCGGCATTCTGGTCACCTCGATAGTCGTGCTAATATGGGGCGCCACACGTATACGGCACAATGTGACAACCTCCAACAACAACCACAATCACAACAACAACAATAACAGCCGGCCAGGCACGCCGACGGCAACCACGTGCTATGCGGCATCGGAGCACATAGCTCGCCTGGCGGATCCCGACCATGGCGCACGCTATCTGAAACTACAGGCCACGACGAGCCTGTAATCAAGTCAACCGTTTTCTCCCGTGAGTTGGTCGCGTGGCCAACTTTTGTGATAGTGCACGTCGCACAGCGTGCACCCCAACATGTTTACCCTCTAGCTTAGACTTGCTACCTAGTTTGTTTAGCACCAATTATTCTGATAGCGCCAACTTAGTGTATTTCTTTGAACTTTTTCATTATTTATTAACACAAAAAAACACGTGCCATATCCTTTTAACCTTGAATTCAGCTACAACCTTTCATTTATGGAACCCCTAACATTGACCTTCGCCTTAACCGTGTAATCAGTGCGTGGGTTATGTCCTTTATCATTATTAAATAACCTTTTTTTAACAATATTTAAGTTTTGATAAAAACGTTTTTGTTATTTTTAAGCGATTTAAGTCATTAATAAAATAGGTTTTAATTGATTAACAAACAGAAGTGCACGAATAAATACAAAAGCTACATTAATTTTGAATTGATTTTTTTATTTTGTGGCCGACTAAGGCTCCCATTCCTTCCTTATATTTTGAGAGTCGCCTTATTATTTATATTGAATTTTTTTCTCGTATAAAGTTTGCATTACATACAATAAAAACTACATAATATGATTAAATAAAATCCGATGAGACGGTATAGTCTAATATACTCAAAAATAAAATACTCTACTCTAGTATATGTACTGAGCCTATATACGAGTCTGCAGATTCGTATTTCTTTGGGTTTGTGAGATCGTCTTTTATATACGAGTCTGTCGCTCTTATAGTTTTCGAGAACCATTGGTGAATACGGTCGGACCACTTGGTGTCTTGTACATACTTTGGTGTCTCAATCCCCTGCTCCTATGGGTCCATCCTCTTGATTACAAAAAACTTATAAAAAGCCGTTCCTGTTCGTTGTATAGTAAAATTGGATTTTTCTTATAAGGAGCTCGAAACAGACTAACAATGTAACGGAAAACATGACTACTTATTGTAAGGAAGGTCGTTATAGGGTTTTTGGAGAACATACAAAATTTTGAATAGTTATTGAAATTTCAAAATTTCAACCGAGTCAACTTTTCGACTGCTATTTTTGAGTGGTTTTTCTTGAACAAACGATAAATTATAAAAATATGGTATACTTTTTCTTTTAAATTAAAGTAATATTCTTATTTGAAATATGAGTTTAATGGAACTTTTGTCCACTTCAATCCAAAAAAAAAAAATCAAATAAATGATTTCAAGAGCTGGGAAAAAATTATTTTTTGTGGCGTAAAATTGCCGCATAATTTTATAAATGAAAGCTAATAATCGTTCAGCTTAATATCAATGACGTCACGTAGCGCGAGAGAAGTGACGTACTCGGACAGCGCGACTTGGGCGTGTGTTGAACTTTCAACTGAGTTCGACCATTTTTCATAAAATACGCGCATAGCATGCCACACACACCAAGGATAAATGCACACGCACACTTTTTGTCGTTATTTGACAAAGCTTACATACATACATATGTATGTACAAACATACATACACATGTATTTTTGCTCTATATGTCGGACCAAGCGACAAGCGAAAAACAAACAAGTCCTACGTCCCCCCTTGGTAAATAGGGAACCACTAATCAACTTTACAAGTCGTGTGGCTTCGACATTGTCCTTTGGGCTAGAGGCGCTTGCCTTGCCTTCAATAAACTTTTATTGAGTAATTGTACATCTTTAACGTGCGTTGGGTACTTAAAGTACGCACAAAAATTACAACGATGACGACTACGACGACGACGACGACGATGACTACAAAGAAATCAAAGTTCCTGCGAGTTTGTTTATGGGTAACGACAATTAGCATGCCACTGCGGCCGCACCCCAACGGCGCAACAGTCAAGGAAGTTTCTGTTGTGTTGTGGTCATTTGCCTAATGCCAGACAGCGTGCAGCACCATGGCAAAATGCCGCCGCGTCGCTTCTGCTGGTCGCTGCTGAGCGTCGCTGGCGGCATTCGGTCATTGGTCAGCAGCTCATCGCCTGTCAGTTCGTGCAGAGTGTTGCGCCAGGCAGGACAAAAATGTCTAAAGTTGCGCGCATTGACTTTTCAAAGCTGTTGGCTACGTATTGATTTTTAACCATTATCATTGTGTAAAAATAGCGCGAGGGACAAAGCAAGGCAAAACACAAACAACTACGACCAATTCCAGAAATCATCAATTAATAATTCAGTTCGATTAATATCACAAATTTTACGTTACAATTTAGCGTCGCATTTTGCGACTGCTGCCGATAATCCGACAAGTAACTGTATGAGCATGCTCGGGTTTGTCTATCTGGTTCTTATACTGGGCTGGATATTAATTGTGCTGTTTCTCAAATGCAAGAAGTCAATAACGCCGCATCTTGGACTGGGCGATAACTATACAGACGCTCTTGGCAGCAGCGCTGGTAAGAAACTATAAAAACTTTAATTTGCCTTGAAAAAAAAGAATGGTTTATCTTTCCATACCATATTTCAATCCAAACTTATTCGAGATCGATGCAGATTGGCTTTAATCTTTTTTTAAATTAACTATTCTAGAACGTCGTCCATCTGTGCATGTCATACAACTGCATGCAGATGAGATCGAACGTGAGGATCGCTTCATAGATTCTTTTCATCGGCAGAGCGACAGTCTACAACGTTATTCGCATCGTTCGCAACGATCGACTCTCGAAGAACGAACTATTGAGACCAATTATCCTACGGATGCTGTCATAAATCCCGCCTACATGCATGATGAGGACTACCTCATAAATGGTATGTCTAACCAATACAGTTTGTGTTCTTTGTATTAAAAACTATCTTCATTTTCAAGCGCCACCACCCTCCTACGAAGAGGTTATGCGCCAGCCCGAAGTATATCCCCAAGTTCACCAGCCAAATGGGAAAAGTTGCGAGGCACATATTTAAGCCGTTAGCATAGAGTGCTTTTCTATTGCCTAAGTATTCTTCGTACATGTCAGTATGCATAAACGTTTGTATATATATATATACGTATGTATTAGGAATCATTCAAGTCTGAGTTAGCAAGCATATGAGCGAACGAGTTGCATATAATAACTGTGATTATTCTTGTAAATATTTGATTAGCGTTGGCATTTCAATTTTTCAATCCGTATTTCGAATTGTATTTGTATATAAATTGTGAATGTGAACAAAAATTGCCTTAATGAAACAAAAAATTGATATCAACCAAAATTT
Source organism: Phortica magna (assembly GCA_037044515.1). Taxonomy (NCBI): domain Eukaryota; kingdom Metazoa; phylum Arthropoda; class Insecta; order Diptera; family Drosophilidae; genus Phortica; species Phortica magna. The sequence continues at coordinate 257,401 of JBAMBP010000154.1, forward strand.
TCTTGATTTTGTATTTTTTTTTAATAGTTTTTGGAACATTTAAAATATTGACGCACTACTTCGCGTGTCATGTATGGTATAATATTATTATTTTGTATCGTGTAGTACAAGCATATGATTACGTGTATATATTTTAATATTTATGTTATTTGGCTTGATCGCGCCTAAAGAAACAGAATCAATTTAATTGATTGTGCTTAGGCCAAAACGTTAATTATTCGTTTGTTTTAAACAACAATAAATGTTTTCTCATCATCAACTAATAAATTAATAGAATTTACAAAAATCTTTATGACTACAATATTTCAGTCAAAGTATTTTATCTTAATTTCGCAGTAAATTAAATAAATATTCATATAAAAAATAATAACTTATGTTTGTGCTTGAAAATAGTATATAAAAAATAAAATAATCTCTTTCATATAAAAACTAAACTAAATTCGATCAAATAGTTTTGGATACTGCAAAAATTAATTAAGAATATACACAATCGATCAATCTCAATCCGAAATATTTGCAACAATGACGTCATGAGCATTTACGAGCAAAGCTTCTCGGCACTATGCATTTGTATAAAAGCCTCTAAGGCTGTGGGTATCAAACCCTTGTACTTGATCTTTTGAATAGCGACGGTGCGGGCTGCGATGCACTTAAGCGAAGTTTGGGTGTTTTGCTGCCCAAGTAGCATATTACTGAAAGTCGCTATAAATCAGAAAATTTATGTATAAATAAACAATGTAATAGATGCTGTAAGACATTAGCTTACCATTCGCACAGGCTTTTGCTGGTGTTAAACCTTGATCATTGACAGCGTCTAAATGGGCGCCAGCCTCAACAAGAATCTTGATGATACGATCAATTTGCACGCAGGCATTATCGTATGTGCGCAGCTGTTTAGAAATAACAATATAATTACAAATATGTATAAAAATAATATGTTTAATGTTAAACGGCTTATTTCTACAAATTTACCTTACTAACAAGCGTATGCAACGGCGTATTGCGAGAAATATCCACTGCCGATACAGATGCGCCCACATGCACTAGCAGCATGGTCGTGCGATAGCAGGGGAACCTGTTTGCCGTTGAGAATTCAACTGTTATTAAAAATTAATTAGTTTAAGAGCTAATAAAACGCACTTGCAAATCTCATTGGTATAAAAGTCATCAACAGGTGTAACGCCGTTTACAGCCAAGTGCAGCAGGGTCTGACCATCAGCCAGACGAGTATCGCATTTAATGTACTTAAGTATAACCGTGAACAGTTCTTTTATTTGCGCCATATTGATATCATTTTGCTTACAGCGGGCAATATGCGTTATAATCTTGATAAGATACAAAGCCGTGACAACATTTTGTTCATTGTGATCCTGCGGATAGAGAAAAGGAAACAAGTTATATTTTATATGAAATACTCAAATAGATTCGTGTAATTAATTACCACAAGCAATCGTGGACATGTATTTGGCGTAGGATTCTTTATTTTATACTTGTTGCTCTCGATCTCCTGCTGGCACTTGGTCAGCACGGGCAATACATCATCAAATGACAGTCGGCTGCCATCAACTCGCAAAATCTGTGAAAAAAGCTGCGCAAAACGCAACAAATCACGTTCAACGGTGATCTGTCGAAGATATTTTATACGTTAATACATATATTTTTAATGATTAAATATAAATCGTGTCTTACGCACATTGTTCACCATACGCAAATCAATTGCGTAATTCCAAAGCGTCTGACATTGCTCAAATCGACCTTGATCCGCCATAACTGCGCCACGATAGATTATGGCTTGAGCCAGCTCAGGATTGCGACGGCCAAGTATGCGTTCGCGTATAGTCAACGATTCCATGTGAATGGAATGATGATTCAAACGTATAGCCTGTAATTCTGGTATATTCTCCGTTTCAAACCAATCATCATAGGCGGGAATTGGGGCCATGACACGCTTGCGTATTATATGTTGTTGATCTTCATAGCGCAATGCCATGGCGCGCATTAAATACTCAAAAGCCTTGTTCACATTATAGCGGAACTTGTCGTTGGCATAGGTGGCGCCTAACAGTTCAAGTGTTTCAATCGCGGACTCACGGCTCATTAGACCTGGTCGTCTTAGGAATAACTCTACAACAGGTTCATGCAAACGCTCGGCAGCTTGCAAGGCCGGCGTTATGCCTAATTCATTCGCGTACAGATTAGCGCCATGATCGAGCAAAAGTTCAACCACATCCAAATGACCGCTCTCAGCAGCATAATGCAAGGCGGTAGCGCCGCACAGAGCCTGCTCGTTGGTATGGGCGCCATGCTTAAGCAGAGTATCAACCTGAGAACAGAAAATCGTATTAGGCTTCGACATTTTTTGTTGAATGAACTGTGCTGTACTTACAACTATGCTGTGTCCCTTATAGGCGGCTATCATGATGCATGTATTATTAAATGCATTTGTCCCGTTCACATCTGCGCCATGATCGATCAAATACTTGACGATATCCAAGCGTCCTTCATAACAGGCGGCGCGTAATGGCGATGATTGAGCCTTCGTGTTGTGATTAACATCAGCGCCACGCTTCACAAGCATTTTAACAATCTGCAGATGACCCATGCCAGCGGCAACCCATAGCGCTGTGGCGCCATAGACGACTAGACCGTCAAAGATCACGTTGCACTCACGTTCAAGATCGATGTCATAGTGCGAGAGCAGTGTCTTCACATAGGCAACGTTGCCTGACATGGCAGCCATGGTCAGTGGGGTAAGCGTTTGACCGTCGGCCTCATCGAATTGCTAAAAGTACAAAATAAAGAAGCACAGACAACAATTTAGCTATGATTTGTTGATAAACAACACAAGATTCATTTGTATATTTGTGGATCATCGAAATGATTAGGCATTTCTTTTCTTACATATACTATTTTTTTCACAGTCAAGGTCTGAGTTTTTTAGTTTTTCTCTAAATATATATGTAAATGTCACAAAAGAAAGAAAAAATAATAAATACATACGATAAACACGCGTGTGTTTATGCGTAAATAGGAATATTTTTAGACTTGGCTTTCTCATCTTTATATCTAATAAAATTTAGTACTGCATAAATCAGGGCAATATGCAAAAAGTATTCCGCTGTTTTGTTTCTTTTTATGGAAATATATGTACATTGAAATATAGAACGACTGCATTTGTTTCCTTCGATGTAAATGTATCTATTTTTAATACATATACATTTATTTATCTATACATCTATGGCACAAGATACATGCATATTACCTCGAGTGCAACTGTCCTGCAACAGTTGCGACCTTGAGAAGGTTTGTGTGGTATTTAGTTCAGTTACTATGCAGCTATTAGAACTACAAAAACAGCAACCGATTGCAAATACATAACTGAAAGCTGATCAGGGATTTTCCTGCGCAGTTTTCAGTAAAATCAGTCAGCCAGAAAATAGGTCACTCATTTGCTGTTAGGTTTGGAAAAACGATTGGCATGATGTTAAGATGTTAAAATGCACAAAAAAAAAAAACAGAAATAAAAATATGGAAAATCGGATACAAATTTTTGACCGAGCAAAGCGGCAGCTTTTGTGGTCTTTTGTGCAATCGTGATTCCTACTTCTTTGTTCGCCGATTTCTGTTTTGGCATGTCAAATATAAATATTACAACGATTTCCACTAACAAACACATGCATTCGAGTATATGTACACACATACACATGTTTAATAACATATAGATACAGATTCACACACACATTGCGATATCTGCATCTACGAAACAAATATATAGCAGGAAAAAGCTGCGACACACCAAAATGTTTATCTTCTGTTCGGCCGAAAAATGCGTCGTCTTTAAGAAATTATCACTTTACCACATCATCATATTTAAGTTCATATTTGGCTATTCAAGCGAGCATATAAATAACTTCTAGGTCAAGCAACTTGAATGATGTGCATTACGCCGTCTTGCTCGATTGACGGTGGAGAGGAAGACAGAGTGGAGGCAGGTAGGTAGATAGTGCATTGAAAGAATTTCACGTCAGGGTTCTAATAGACGTTTTACACTCACCGCTGGATAGGTAATATAGCTGGCGATTGGCAAAGTGTTATTGGCGCCACGCCAAAAGTTAGGTCCGGGCCAGGCAGATTCATACCAGCGTTTTCGAGAACTAGAAAGCAATTGAAAAAAATAAGGATTCATTGCGTTTGTTAACGGGAGTTGCCTTTTAAATGTTTTTTGCCAAAATTAGCAATAATTACCGAAACAGTTCCGAATTCATCTTAACGAATTTGAGAAAATTTGCGAGAAAAATTTTGGCGGATTTTATTAACAAGCGAACACACAAAAAGGATACTCAACGCACTAAGTACAAAACTTCAACTGATAAAATTCGATAAAAGTTCGTTTGCCAACTGCGCTCTGTCGTCCTTTCGTCGTTGCTCCTTGGTTACGGCGGAGTGTCAACAATAAGAAACACACTCCCTTATTTAGCATAGTGCAGATGGCGGACATAATTTTGGGGGTTGTGAGGACATGCCAAAGGATAATAGCAAGAGCGAAATTGAGAGTTTGAGAGAGCTCAAATGAGAACGGCGGACAAGGCGCGTGCGCGTGCCATGACGACAGCTGATGACGTTAATCTACATTTTCATTCTGCCTCTGATAGCGCGCAGAAAGGACACCAAGTATTATATGTTGTTGTCTTTGTTGTTGGCATTCCTTTTGCGTTGGCAAGCAGCTGCATCAGTTTTCATAAGAATTCTTGAATGGCGTTTAAATATTCAGTGCCACAATTATTTTAAACTGATATATAGTTTTGCTTATCGAAATACTTTTGTTATAAATATGTATATATAACAGTTTGTGTAATAAAGATTACTGCTTTCATATTTTTTAGTATATTAGGTTTGTAAATTTGATTTTCAAGAGATAAGACAAGCAAATCACGATTGCGCTCAGTCAGCCATTAAATGGAACCTTCACATTATTTTCGTTAAGTCACTGACAGCTTAAAATTAATAAAAAATTCTCAGAGCGGTTCTCATGTCACTAAATTAATGCCATGCGCTTGAACGCTTTCAATGGTATTGATCATGACAACGATGATGATGATGATTCAGGAACTGTTAAAGTTTGGCATTGCGCCAAAAAACACAAACTGTGTCACACACTTACAGCTTTTCACAGCGGTGATCTAGAGACCCGCTCGAGTATAACTCGATCGAGCACGACGACCCGGTCAGTTTCGATATTGATCATCTTCGTCCGGCCTATTTCACCGACCGAACGACCGACCGGTCGACTGACAGACAGACAACTTTTTCGCTGTCACTGTCACTGTCCGTGTGCTCGATTTTGTTCATTTTGTTCTATTTAACAGTTGCATCGTCTTCTTTATAAGTTAGGATATATTTTCTAATTGTTGTTGACAATGAATGTGCTTATTTAAAAATAAAATGTGACGTTAAAAATTTCCGCGCGTAACTTTCTGGTTAACAGACGAATAAGTTTATTATTATTTTTTGATGTTTCAATAAAGAAAATAAAAGGAAGATTTGCATTTGTTCTTTTCTTGTTAAAGCCATGCTCAAATTGCATCATTGTTTATTAAGATGTCGATTGCCTTTATGAAGATGCGCTTTTGCCGTTGATAAGATACGTTCGTTCGTTCGGTGGGGGCGCCAAAAGTGCCTAAGAGCTGCTGAGCAGCAATAAACAAAGCAAAGAGCGCTAGCAACAAATTAGAAATCGAGAGCAATAACGCAGCAGAAGAACAAATAAGGTGAATAGCAAATGTGCAAAGAAATATGTACATGCATATGTGCCTCAGTAAAAAGCGCAAAGTTTTTATTAATGACGCAGTAAACGATTTGAATTTTTTTGCGTTGTGCGCCGCTAACTGATCGACCATGTGCAGTGGGTGTGCAGGAATGTTTTGTCGATTTTAATTATACTTTTATTCATTCTTTTATTTAGTTGCAACATTTTAGGTTTGTCGGATTAATCTAAATGATCCTGTTACTTACCACATTGGCTAAGTAGTTTTGTAGCTCCCTGCTACCACTTTCATTTAAGGCACATAGGTATAATTTAGGCATGCTGGACTTCGCCGCCAAATAAACCAAGTTCAACTGTGAGATATTAATACGCTCATCAGGAAATCGCTGCTGCAAATCCTGTAGCACATCGGACAGCATTCCATCTTGCATAGACATGATCACCTCAAGGCTATGAGACGTATCTTGTTCTGGATTATTCATTGGCGTGTCTTTTGTTTGTTACTATAACACGTACCACATTTAACACGACCGACTACTACTCGCTACGTTTCGTTACTCTACAATGGCAGGTTTTGTTAAATTATAAATACATATATTTCTACTTGAAATGCGCGTACTTCTTCAAGAAAATAGATCAAACTGCTGTCTAAGGTGGATCAGTTCGCAACAAGTGCAAAAGCAGCTGGCTAACTATCGATTACTAAAAGTCGCTAGCGTCTAGTGATGACAAAATTAATCGGCGATCGGCGAATAGTCGGTTATTTTTTAAATGATTATTTTCGTGCGGTAAATTTCCATGGCAGCTACAATTTTTCAATTTACTTCACAAGATGGCAAAGCAAAAACAAAAATAAAATCCCTAACGTCTTTTTACGCTTTGGCCAGGGGTCAAAAGCAGTGTTGCAAGCAATTTGTTGAAGCCAGTGCTGCCAGCTTTCAATTTATTAGAATTCAAAAAATGGGTTTTCAAATCAAAATTTAACAGTCCAAATGAATTCATTTTAATTATTCAAGGTGCTTATATTTAATTGTCTTCCTGTTAGGGGATTCTATGGCATGATACAAAATTTTATTCAAAAAAATTCGTAGTTTCGGTAGTTTTATATTTATTTACCGTTAAATTAATTACTGATTTTGCATCCTAATTTCTATTTAATTACAAAAATGCCAAAAAGAAAATCCAACTTGAAATAAGTTTAAAAAAGGCTTTAAAATTTGTAAAGAAATTACCAGATTACAAATAAAAAGTCAATTTGTTCGTTACATTCGCAGCCTTTAAAGGTTTTTAATATATATTTTCATAATCATTCCAACATTCAACATCGATTTGAAAAAAAAATATTTAGTTTTTTTTTTATGCCATATAACATGCTAATAACATAATATAATTGGGACTAAAAGTCCAAGCTTCTAAGGCAATAATGAAAATAGGTCAAATAAATACGTTGAGATATGATGTCGTTGTTTTTTTTCGAATACTTAAAACACCTTTGTTTCATTATTTTAATTTGATTTGTTTCTTTTTTTTTTTAATTTGTTTGCGCATTGTACGATCGAGCGTTTTTTATTTATTTACATACATATTTTTCCAATCGTGTTAAATCGTACGTTTGCACGAAGCCTGCTTTTATGCAGTGCTTGGAAAATTATGCAAAACGCGTCGATATCCGTAGCAATCTTCTAAGATTAATAATTTTTTTTTTTTTTTATATAAGGTAATCTTTTTGGACTACATTATTTGTAGCCCGGATATGATTTGCTAGTTACTTTGTATCAGCCAAGTCCAGCGTGTTCTTTTAAAGCAAGATTTTCTTCATTTTGGTGCTTGTGTGTCTATGTTGATTGTTGGATGGGCTATCAAGTATATTAACTCATTTATAATAATGCTGCTTCTGCTAATTCTAATACGTGGACTTCCGACTGCTTGACGCTTTTTGTAATATTGCCAATCTTGAAGTAGGACTAAATAATATTTGCTGGTTTCTTGCTCTTGAAGCTTGTTTGTTGTGTGTTCGTTTCATTTAATCTTGCTGAATGCGTAAACTGCTTTTGAGATGCATTTATACAAAAAAAATTTTGTCTACACTTAAAATTTTAATTTGTTTTCTTATTGTGATTTATCATGGGGTCCAATATTCGGCACCATGCTGATTGTGTCTTCCTGGATTTTCTTCCTTTCTTTAAATATTTTGTTGGGCGTGTGGGCGTTAATAAAAAAATTGCTTGGATTTCCGATTTGAAGTTTTTGTTATTGTAAAATTCCAATCTGATGGATTTGGTTGATTTTTTTTTCTTTTAATGTACTATTTATTTTTGTTATTAATTCATGTTGTTGTATGGCTACATTGTCTCCTTAGCATCTGAAAAGTATCAAGTTCGGGTTAGCTTAATAAAGTTTTCAAAAATCCCATTTGTTCATTGAGTCGCTTTAATAACAATCATATAAAAGATTTACATATTATAAATAAAATGCGCGACTGCTGGAATTTATAAATTCATCTACTTTAAACTATTTTCAATACATTTTGCCTTAAATTTTTATAACTTCTAATTAGCATTTCTATAAAGCAAAAAAAAAAGCAAGCAATCAATAAAAAATATTCTATACTACAATTCATAATTGTAACTGTTACAAATATTAAATTAAAGCTGTGTGCGAATTGGCGAATACTTCAAATATTAATAAAATTTTGTATTTACTGTGTTAACTTCGGATCTGCAGAGCACTAAATTCTTCGTTTAGGTTGAAGCCATAATCGGGACCGATGCACCGGTCACTGTTTGTACTGGCACTGCCAAAGGCGTATTAACGACCAACTGTGGTTCAGCACCATTCGATGGTGCCTGCGACTTGATGTGGGACGAGTTGACGCGCCCACCACGTCTGCGAGATCCACGACCCCCACCATTGGCACCATTCTTGATAGGTGATGGCGACTTAGTAGTCGAGTCTGGTACAGATGGTGCACTCTGCGACTTGTCACCGCCAGCACCGTACTCAGTATTTACCGAACGAGCGCTTCCACTGCCATCATTTTTGTTGTTACGCACTAAAATTCATATGATAAAAACATTGTTTATAATATGTGAGCGACACCAACACTTACCACGTCTATTACGGCGTCGATTATTATTGACCTTAATTACCGGCTTAATAGTAGTTTTGCTCGGATCAAAGTAGCTATCAAGTAATTCAACCAGTTCAGCCCGGTCGTCATCTTTTAGTGTTTGAATCGACTGGAGGACATCAAGTATGCCAGCAGTACGTTTCTCGTTCCAAATTGCGTTTAGGCTTTGCAAATCGAAACCATGTTCGGCCAAGACAATACGAAATTTGACAGCACGAACACGATGATACAAAGTGGTTTTGAAATAGTTTATAAATACGGGACGGAACGAATTCTGACGTTCCAGATTGGCATTTTGTGTTTGGAGCTCTTCCAGATCGCAACTAATTGGAATGGCAAATTTTGCAATTGCATTATACATGTTTGTTTGAGCTTCAACAGTTTCAAGAGCAGTCTTGCTGTTTAAATTGCTTAGTTGTAATGCCACCTTGTATGCCAATGTGGCACGTACGCTGGCACTGCCATCGAACTGTTCACTATCATAAGGATACGCACCAACACCACCACTACTAATATTTTTATTCTTTTGTGTTGCCGCTTTGTCAACTGAATTGTTATTGATATTGTTGCTGTTATTGTTGTTGTCCTCGGCTACCTTTGAAAGGTATTTCGATAGCTTACGAAGGCTAAAATGCTTAAGCGACTCATTCACGTTGATCTTTGCTAAATTTAAGCCATTGACAAATGACTTTACTGTATTGGCAAACCTGTCCAGCAGGCTGTATTTCTTAAGCGATTCTAAAATCATATACGGTATGAATTTGCGCTCCTCATGATAGACTAGTATGATACCATCGGAATTGGCACGTTTGGCTTTCAAAGTCTCAAGCCAATCAAGAAAGTCTTTGAGTGCGGCAATTTCCGATTTTGATTTGATTATCTAAGCGGTTGTGGAATAAGAGAATATTGTATACATATGTAAATACAATCTTATAAATGAGATAAAAAAAAAACACTTACTTTATAGGTTTGCATCGACTTCAGCATGCGATAGAAACCAATCGAAATGACCCGCACTTGATGACGTTGACGTGCAGCAGGATTCAAATTCATATAAGGCATTATGTACTGCTCAAAGTGATCGTCGGGTGTATACACCGCAAGTTGAACAATCTGCAAATAGACAAGACGTGTTTCATTTCAAGTATGATTATTTTTGACCAATGAGAAAAAAAAAACGTCCCGAAGTTGTTTTATTTGTTGTTGTCGATCGAGCTCTAAAAAGGTCAGTGAACTTATACTGTGTCTATTGTTGCTGCATTGCAACAGTTACACAGCAAGAAATAAAAAATGGATGACACCTGCGTTCGCCGTTATGTCATAATTGCAAATTAACTCACCTCATCAATGAGACGGCGCCCAGTGGTGTCAATGTCTACGCCAACTAAAATGTAATTGCCATTTGGCAGCGTCTCCTTGGGAACATCGATCTCCACTGGACCCATTGCCTGTGGTGTAATCGAATCACCATTACTGCTTACTGACTTTTCTGTTACATCTTCCATAAAGCCAACCATGATGCCAAAATTCCCGTTCTGCAAATGAATTGTTTAATTTAATTATATTTCACACATTAGTTCCAGTTCTTCGTAAACTCATTTTTCTGACCAAGTTGTTTTTTTTACGAAAATTTAAGCGATTTCTTTTTTCCCACTTACGATGTAAATCCTGCTTCAAAGCGTTAGAAATCTTCTTTCTATATTATAAACGAAGGATTTTACTGAAGATGCGAGCGCTTTCTAATAAGCTAATACTGAAAAAAATATATAAAATAAATTAAAATGGCGTGCAAAAGTCGATTATAAAGTAATAAAAAAATATCCACGTATGTAGTAGTATATAAAAAAAAAAGTTAAAACCATACCGATCAGTTTGGCGACCGAAATTAAAATATGACGACGATTACGAGATGCCTGTGCCTGCGGCTTGAAATTTGAAGTTGTGGACTATAACGGGACTTTTCCAAGCTGCGGCGTAACTTCTGTTTTTTAATTTGTTTCGTACCGTTTTTTTTTTTTTTTTTTTCGACTTACCAGATTTACAACGTACTGCTTCTTTTGCGGGGCAGTTTCGATGGTTCAGCCGAGTGTTTCTATGGCCTTTTTCCTTTACTTTAACTATAAAGGGCAAAGCGGCTTTTGAAGGTGACGCACGAGTTCGCACAAATAAGAAACAATTCGTACAAATAACTTAAACGAAATGACAAAGTTTCTTGAAAAATCTCATATTTATAGCAAAAAATACACCTATTTTGTTGAGTAGGCCATGCTTCATAAAGTTTTTTGTTAAGTACAATGGGGCGAAACAGGTTCTTTTATTTTATCAGTCCTTTTCAAATTTCAGTTTGTCATGTTTTTTTTAGACTGTCAACCAGCTGATTTCATTGTTTACAACGCCCTGGAGTCGCCCTTCTTCAGTAAATGTTTCCGTTATTTGGGGATTCGTTGTTGTTATTCGAAGCTCCGTTAAGATACACATGGGCCAATTACAGTTTGATTATTAAAGATATTTTAAGGATTACCTATGTTATTTTAGTTTCTGCAAAGAAAACTTTCCGGCATTAGTCTGTGTTAATGGCGACTTGTTGCAAAAATATGCATTCATTTCGAGAACTGATTACAGAGCAGTGCTGCCAAAACAGCTGTTTTTTCCACCGTTTCTGGTTATTTTGGAGTTTCAATTGCTGGAAATATGTGAAACAGTTGGCAGTGGGACATTTTCCTTGTCTTAAGAAGTTTCACGGTTTTTTTCGAGCTGTTATTATTTGAGACGACACTTAAAATTCATTGAGTGCATTTCTGTTAAAAAAATATGTAATTTTTTATGTTTGCAATGCAAAAGCAAACTTTGCATTTTCTTATATTTTTATTTATTAGATAATTATACGTAAAAAGATAATTGGTTCTATTTATTCACTTTTGCATCAATTTGTTGCTTCTAATTCCATCGAAGTTGCGCCAAATTGAGAAATGAGGTTGCCATAGTCAAGAGTTTAGCCTGCTTGTAACAAGGGGTTTGCATAAATCAGCCCTAATTCGTGTATTGGAAGTATTGAAGTTGTCATGTAGACCCTTTGTCTACGCCCTTTGCTTTACTAGTGGTGCCAGTTACCCGGCTAGCACAGAAAATTTCGAATCGGTAATCCACCGCACGAAAAATCGTTTTTTAACTGACTTATGATGACGAATGCTATCGATTAATATCGCCATCACTAGCTCATCACATAAACAAAAGTCAGCTGTACTACTGATTGTATTACTTTTAAAAAACTGTGTATTGAAAATAATAATAAGAGAAATTACAAAAATATTCAATTGTATTTAAAAAAGAATGGTGCACACACTTACATAATTACTTGGCACATAGCATACATGCAATACACTGATAGAAAAGGTACGTAGTACATACATGCATGTGGTAAGTTAATGAGAATAAAGATAAAAGCAAATTTATTGATAAGCGTAATTCGTGTCATAGGTGTCAATAAGAGCGGCGACTACATACAACAACTATACAAAAAAACAACAACAATAAATAAATAGAGTCAACAATGCTTTCTTACATCAAACGCAAACTATCTGAACCGGAAGGTGTCAATAGTGGCAGTGGCAGCGGCAGCGTCGACAGTGTTGCTGCGGAGCTTGCGCGTAAAACAAGCCAAATGTCGCTCGACCTGGCAGTTGATAATGAACCCGTTGTCTTAGGCGAGGATGCCCTTCTGCATGAACTAGGTTACCGTAATGCTACTGACTTGCAGGAAACCGTTTACGGTAGGCTATTCTATTTCCCTGTTGTGAAAAAGATGGTTGCACATTCGTTAATAATTTATTTGTTGAAATTTTTCAGACCTTTTGCGTACAATTCGTGATCCCGAAAAACCGTGCTCATTGGAAGATTTAAACGTTATCTACGAAGATGGCATTTACGTAATGCCATCAACGAAATCAAATGTATCTGTGGTGAGTGATTTGTGTAATCCTTTAAATTTTTTAATCTAGTATAAAATTGAAATTCAGGTTCGAATTGAATTTAACCCGACCGTGCCGCATTGCTCTCTGGCTACATTGATTGGTCTCTGCATACGCATTAAAATTGAGCGTGGTTTGCCGCATAATATCAAATTGGATATATACATTAAAAAAGGCGCACACCAGACCGAGGAAGAAAGTTAGTTCCACTTGCTAATAACAAACAACTTAGTGTTGCTTGATAAAAATAATGATCTCTCTTTAGTTAATAAACAAATCAACGACAAAGAACGCATTGCCGCTGCCATGGAGAATCCTAATCTACGCGAACTAGTGGAAAATTGCATAAAGGACGAAGAGTGATGAGATGCTGGTGCACTTGCCTCGTTTTGTTAATTTTAGTCTAAGTTTCCCTTGCATTCAAACATAAGGTAACAAAATTATTTTTGTGACAATTTTACTCTTAAGCGACGCTTCGTCGCGGTATAGCGCAATAAGTTTGTAGTTAAAAACAATACATAAAATGGTTTATTTTTGTAAAAGAAATACTCTTTGGTTTTCATGACATTCAGTAACTCCCAAAAATTGCGTCTGGCGCTTTTACAACTTTTACTTTGCGATTCTGCCTCGATAACGCGTCGTACCACTGTCTGCCGTAGTTACTGTTAGTTAGTTAGTGGCATTCTCACTGCCGGTGCGTTGCTTATCAAAAGTGTTGTGATTATTTGAACTTAATCAGAGCATCGAAGTGTGTTGATAAGCGTGTGGCGACACAGTGAGCCGAGGCAGTTCCCGGGCTCTCATTTGCTCATCAATTAAACCGGCAATCGAGATTTGTTGTTGTTCTCTTTATTTTTTTCTGTTTGTTTTGAATTTTAGTAACCGTGTGCAACGCGTTATCTTAATATGAATGAATTGATTGGTTGCCATTTTGGTGTTGGTTCGTTGCTGAAAACGTGAGCGCGTCACTTTTAATATTTATTGGGGCTGAATGTACAGTGAGTCACAACGTGTGTACCGCAGATGAAAACAACTTGTTTAAAATTACATTAAAGCGAATTTGACTGATGAAAAACGTTCGTGTATTTCCTGAAATTGAATTAATCGTCAACAAGTTAAATATTGTTTGTGTCTGAACAATTTATTACTAGTTTTTTATGGCACTCAAGATGGCCGTAGGTGATTTTCGTGTATGGGAAAGAGGGAGTGATATAGTTAAACAGTTTTCAAATAGAAGAGCAAGGCAAGAATAGTTTTTAAGGTACAATAATTAAAAACAAAATAGCCCCCAAAATATCCTGGAGTGGACTATCGTAACTTCAATAACGCGCCAATAACGGTTATACGACGATTTCCAAGAAATAAGCGATAGTAAAAGTACAAAAGTACTCATTGCCAAAAATATGGTTGTGATTATGATGAAGTAATATGAATTGACACTTTAAAAAAAGACAGAACGTTCAGTCTCCCATTTCCCTTGACATATGAGTGTTTTTAAAAGCGCCCTTTGCAATTTACAAACAATGCTCAATTGAAAATTTTGTGGAAAAAGTTGAGGTTGAAAAAAATGCATTTCATTAATTGGCGAAAAGTACGCAGCAATCAAAGCTTGCGCACGTTTGTCCTGTTGACATGTTGTCCTTGCTTTCGGTTGTTATTATTCCCTCTACCTTATGGTTCAAGGGTGCGTTAGTCCTGTGCATATCGAAAATGTTGCAAAATGTATTCTTAGTTTGAAGGTGAGATGCAAATAACTGAATCTGAATATATCTCTGTGTTCCTTGAGGTAGAATCTGGTAGAAAAATTAAATAAAAAAGAAAGAAGCTCCAAAGATGTTTAAATGCTTCAAGACACAGGGTATTTCGAAGTCAAGCACTTGCGACGGCAATTTCAGTTTAGATTTCTCGTTGAGTCATGGAGTCGTAGCAGACGCAAAAGGCGGCGGTCGACCATTTCAATCATAGCTCAGACATAACTTGCCTTCGCCACGAAATGTCCTCGTGCAAATTGCTAACTGGCTGGCACTATCTCGTCTTTGCCTTTGCCACTTTCAGGTTGAAATGCAATAACGCAAGGACATTATATGTGGAACGAAAAAAAGCACACCTGAAGTCGGCACCGTCTCCGTCTCCGTCTCCACCTTCATTGTCACAGCCACATAGGCGACTCCATTAAAGTGTTGAATGCTTATTGCATTCCACGTTGACAAGCGCAGCAGGCCTTCAACGGTCCTACAAGCCTTGCCAGGCTCAACTTGTTCTGTGTCCAAGTGTTGTGGCGCGTACAAGCACTTTGCAACGACGTCGTCATCATCGTCACCTTTGACGTCGTTTTCATTTGTTACTGCCTTAATTTTTCCTTTCTCGTTTATTTGCACACAACACTTGGTAAAGTAATCAGAGGGTCTTAGGTGTGCATGCGATTTGCATACAAAGTTACTGATTATGTCCTTTAACGGTAACTGCCTCGTTCGTGTTGATTCTATTGTCTTTATTGTTGTTGCTGTTGTTGTCATAGTTTCTCATACATTTTCCACGGTCTTCTATATTTATGGTTATTATTGTTTTCTATTTCCCTTAAAAAGGGTACCAAGTTTTCTCTTGAAGTTTTCAGGTAAATTATATATATATAAATTTATAAATTATATATACCTATATACCTATATATATATGTATATATGGAATTGGCTAACAAGATGCAATAGTTAAGATCAAAAATGAGTTTTTTGTTGAAACAACACCTTTTCGTAAATGGAACTTTAGAAAAATCAAATAAGGGTGGCCTAAAAGATAATTTGATAATTCGCTGATCACCTATTACATGGTGTGATTTTCGGGAAAACTTCCCCGCATATATGTTGTATTTTAGAAGTAAAGCTACTGTTTATCGACACGTTTATTGTTGAATGCGGCAAATTAAAATAAAAGTTGTGCCCTCAAATTTTAGGCCAGATCGCTCCTGCGTATTTTTCGAAGGACTTATCTTAGGGTACAAAAGTTTCAGTAAAGCCGAAATAACTTATTTCTACGCGTTTGCATACTTTCGCAAAATGGCGCGCAATACATGAGGTCAAGTGGCTGGCAGTGGTCTTAAATGACTGACAGTTTCGTGAACGAGCATCCTTTATGCAGGTCTGAGTTCCTAATTAGCCTAAACTGCGTGACTTGCTTAGTATTTTCATTTTATTGTTTTTATGATTTTGTTGTCTTTATTAATATTTTGCAAAACATATCACGCCGACATGGTCTTCTCGAATTTCAGAGCATTATACTGCACATTGTGCTAAGCGTGTGCATTGCGAATGAGTCCTTTATTAGGTCAGACCCCTATGTACAAAGGAATATATTTTTATGCAAAATATTTATAAAAACTCTTTGTGTCTTCAGGCGACAAAAGTTTATTGGAACTATAAAGAAAGTAATTTTCTTATATACTTCTTCTATATACTTCAATAAGAAATACTTAGTCTTTTTGTTGTTCCAATCGTTCCAATGTTAGTGATATGGTCAGTATGGTATAGAGATCCGAACTAAGTAAGACAAGTTTCTGTTTTTAAGCTTTGCCGCCTTTCTCACTTCTTGTTTTGAAAGCTGAACGTCGAATGACGTATTCAAAAATGGTTTCTCGGAAAAAATTACGTTAATCATATCAAAGGGCAAATTAAACATAAACGTACGCGAGGCATCTGAATAATTAAGGTCCGAACATTCCACCTTTATGGTTATGTCGCTATGAGTGAGATTGGAGAAAAAAATAATTATTAACATCAAACAAATGATGCAACAAAAGAATGCATGAAGAAACAAGAAAGAATGAAGTAAAATAAATGTAAATTACAAGTAATTCTGCAATTTACCGTTGTGAATACAACAATAACAACGACCGCGACATCGACGACGCATTGTGGTCAAAGTGACCCATTTTTTTATGCTTAAACACAACAATAACACACACACACTCGCACACATACAAGCACAACAAAAGTACATGTGCACGTGTTGTTATATTTGCTGTAAGAAGAAGAAGAATTAACTGCAGCAGCAGTTCACGCCTTGTTTGCTTTCGCTTATTGCTGCAGTGCAGCGCAGTACTGCGTGTGTGTGTGTGTCAGCGCAGGAGCAGGAGCAGGCGCAGGAAAATCACACAGATTGTGGAGACACACGGAGATTTCCTTCCGATTTGCAATTGTATTAAATTGTATGCAATTATTATGATTGTGCGTATGTTGCATATCTGTGTGTGTGTGTGTGTGTTTGCGTGTGCGTGCAACGGTGCGTTGCATATACATGTGTAGATGTGTTGATAATGAAACATGCGTGCAACAAGCCTTTCAGCATTGCAAGTCACTGTGTGCGCTACTGGCAGGAAGTTGAAAGAGCATCAGCAGCAGCGTCAGCAAGTCGAAACAGATTTCGCCATTGTATGTGTTGCATGTGGCAACATGATTATTGCTGTTGTTGTTGTTGCTGTTGTTGTCGTCGCGGTCGTTGTTGTTGCTTTTTGTATTGCTTCTTATGTTCCCTCATTGTGTTATTTGTTGTAGTTGCTTCACTTGCTGCTGTTAAGGCAGCCATGTGCTGTAGTTGCTGTTATTGTTGTTGTTGCTGTTCTTGTTGTCGCTGCTGTTGCCAACATTGCTACCGGCGCAATGTACCCTCGGAAATGACACTTGCCGCATTCCATTGCATATATTTTGTCGCACATACATTTCAACGCTATGAGCAATAAAACCATGTTTAACGTGGCGTATGCGTGTTATTCTTCAACTCATTCTTCTGCTTCAACGTTTCTTTTTCTGATTCCATAACGATTATATATTATCATTGGAGTTATTTCATTGTACAATTTGCCTTTCTTTTATTATTTTTTTTTAAATTTTAAAATAGTTCTCAAGACCCCACAGAGTCAAACTGTGCTTTTGAGATCATTTTAACCAAATGTTAGCCGAATACAACCTTTTGCTGTCAACTCATTGCAATTCCTCGATGCTTATACTTACATACAAGTATAAACAGACGGTGAGTCAAAAGAAGAGGCAGAGGCAGAGGCAGACGAGGAGAGACAGACCCAAGGTAGCACAATGCCGTATTATCACACGCTTAACCGGTGACTTTAGCTTTCAGTTGAACCGGAAATCCTTGCGCGTTTCTTGCTAGCTTGCCAGCTTGCTTGCATTGCTGTCTTCCGGTCTCGTGCCTGCAATTATGCTTAACAACAATTTACAGTAACAATTGTTATTGTTATCGTTGCTGTTGTTGTTTTGCATTTTGCTTTAACTTTTCGCCTGCAAGTAGTGCCATTTATTGTTGCTGCTGTTGTTGTTGTTGTCAGCAGGATTGTCGTCATTGTTGCTGCGCCGACAGTTGCTATTGTTGTTGTTGTTGTTGTTACTGTTGTAAGTCGCTTTAATTGCTTGTCTCCTTTTTAATTTGCAGCGCTTTTGTTAATGTTGTCATATTCGTTTTGCTTCCCCACCCTATCCTTCTCGTTAGGGCCCACTTGACTTTTATGTCGCCTGAGCCTTTTTCGTGCGCTCTTTTGTCTTATTCAAACGGTCACAGTTGCCCGTGCATTCCGTAATTTGTTCTGCTTCTATTGTTGTTGCAGTTGCTGTTGTTGTTGTTGTCGCTCCGCTTGCCGATACATATACAAGTGAAGTGCGCTGCAGGCATTTCCGTTTGTCGCTTTGCAACACTGTTGCTCATTAGGTAATTGTATAATCTGTACTTTTTTTTAAAGCCTAAAAAAATATAATACAAAATAAGTCAAAACAAAAAAATATATTACACAATTAAAATTTGTTGCTATAAATGAATAATAAATAATACGGTAATTTACTTTTAGCAAAAAAAATACACAATATTCACGACTTAAAAACACACTATTCTGGCACTGTTAATGGGAACATTCTGTTAAATGGCATGTTAATGATGTTTTAACCATTGAGTAATCGATGGTTAAAACATCAGAGAGTGGAAAACGAACTCTTAAATTATTCGAATTACTCGGAGAGAATTTCAGCTTTTTTGTTGTTAGAAGCCTCGGACAATTGTTGTAGTTGTCGTTTTTGCTAACTGCTTGTTTGATCATTTTAAATTCCTACAATTTTGCATTCCAATTTCCAGGCACTCCATTTTGAGGTTTACTATTAAAAGCACTCTTAATATTTTTTAATAGAGTTGCCAGAATAGGAACGATAATGTGAGCATGCCTTCTTTTCGACATGATCTTAAGCTACTCTATTTTAATAGCACTCATTCGGACTTACTCTCATTTTAAGTTAATGTAGGCATGACTGAGCCCATTTTGACTCTTACAAGTATTTTTGCTTTGTACAAAACTAATATACCCTTACATAACGGAGTTACGGATTATATAAAAGCCTAAGCAACAACAACAAAGCGTGGAAAACATGAAAATTGACACTTAACAAATTTAGTTCAAGTACTTTAAATATTCAAAACAACACTTGAACACGCATTCGTGAGCAGACAAGCTCGCAAAAATACAAAAAATAAATAAATAAATAAATGAATGAATGAGTGAATGAGTGAAAAAATAAACTATTTGCGGAATGAAAAATTAAATTATGTAAGACAAAACTACAAAAAATACTTGAACATGTAATGAAAGTGAGTTTCGTTGAAATTATCACGCAGACTCCTCCCTAGATCTTCCGCCATTTTGTCTGTCACACCAACAGTTGGGTTGATTTATATATGAGTGTTGGTGTGCGTGTGCGTGTGCTTGTGTGTGTGGCTGTGTTTATATGTTTTATGTCCTGTGGCCGCTCTAACAATTTAAACCACTTTAGCACTTTATTTTGTGGCGTGTGTCCGCTGGCTAAATAAATTAAATCATAAAATAATAAATTGAATTAAGTGAAACAGAACTGTTCTTGTTGCTTCCACTTTTTTGTTGTTTTGTGTTGTTGTTGTTTGTAGCAATTATGACAATACAAAAATATGCTTGGAATTGCGTTGTTAACCTATTTTGGAGCACTTGTGTAAATAAATCGGAATTGGAATTTGTCCGCAAAACAAATGAAAAACGCGTAATGTTATTTCTTTGAGCAAAGGGAGAAAATTCTTCAGCTTGTTTTTAATATTAGAAATATAAAGCCATTTGGCTTCGTTTGTTACAATCACTTAAATGTTTTAGCACCTCTTACATGTTGGGCCTTGTTAAAGTCATCCGTTCCTCAACAAGTCATTATAAATAACAATCTAATAAAATAATCTGTTACTTACTTCCTGCAACCACATAATTATTTGTTTATGAATTTGTTATTCATTAAAAATAATAAAAAAAACATGCAAAAATTACGTGCAACTTTTCTGTATGACTTTTGCCTTGAGTGAAGGAGGCGCACTCGTTTTTCTGCCTGTCGAGTGGATTTGCTAGTTTGACATAAAAGTTTTTGCAATGTTCAATTCGCACAATTCAGCAGTAAATATATAGTTAAGTTGAACCACTGCTATCTCTCCGGCTCTTGTGCTTGCAATGCTTTCACAATGTTTTTAGTTGTGAAATGCAATTTTTGCGGAATTCTTTTTAGCGGAAATTCAAGGGAACTTCGCTTGTTAGCTGAGGGTAAGCAGGCCTTCTAGTTTTTAGTCTAAATTTACAAATTCACATTGAATTAACTAAGGGAAATAAATGAGAAAAAAGCTGAACGAGTTTACGAAGGTTACGTAACATGTCTGCAGACGGACTAAGCAGACTGTGAGACAGACGGATCATGCAGCGGATTGGTGCTTTGATATGTTGCAAATCGACAAAAATTCATACAAGAAGAAGGGCCTAATTCATGCATTACTGTTGCGCATAACAGCATCGCATTAATGAACGATTTGTCCGCGCATCAAAATATCTTTTTAATGTGCTTATGCGAAATAAACATTGGGAATGAAATAAAAGCATTAATTGTTCAGCCATTCCACTAAACAAAACAACTATACATCACATTTGATTTTAAGAAGACTAAAGCTGCGAATAAAACCATGACTCTTACTATGTCTTTGCTATAGAACTTTTGTTCTCGCTACTGCAACATTTTTCGTTTCACTGCAAGTTAGCGCGTTTATTGCGCAGTAAAAAAACTTTACAAAAATTACTGCTATGCTTTTGCAGTACTGCGATGTTTTGCATTTATGAACACGATTTGTACTGCAGTTTGCATTTACAAGCAAATCCAATATTGTAGAAAATAATCAATCTGCAGCCCAAAAGTATGCTAAATATAATGTATAATTCTTCATAAGTTCCCTCTCGGCAGTTCTTTTTGTGTGAATTGTACTATTTTCGAAAGTTTATGACTTTTCCTCCACTGACGAATTAATGACCAAAATAAAACAGTATTAAATTATATAGAATATTCCTATTAGCAAACTAGTATCCATCTGACAAATTGGAAACTAGTATAAGAAACTAGTATTATGAAAATATTCTATACAATCTGATACATCCTCTGAGTAATAGTCCCAAGCAATCGAAAATAGGACTACTCTCACTTAGTGAACTGCTAGGATTGAAACAGTGAGACCTTCAAAAGCTTGATTTTGCTAAATCCCATTTAGCCATGACTCTGGCTTCTTCAAATTTCATAATTAATTATGAAAATTTTGTTTTTGCTTGCTTTGCGTCAAGTGCAATATGATTGCATACTTGTAGGCGCTGCGTTGTGCTCACACTTTCTCAAGTCAAGCACTAAAGCGAAGTCTTTAAGTAAACAATGTTTACTAACGCACAACAACATTTGAAAGAATAACAACATTAAAAGCAACAACAACAGTATGACGGGGAGCAACAACATCGTCAACACACCAACAATACCAACAAAAACAACAACAACCAACAAGACGTTTTGGAATATAGACGACACATTCACAGTTTTAATGCAATAGTGCATAGTAAATGAGCGCCGTAATGTATGCAACGAAAAAAACACGACACTAACAACAACAACAACATCAAACCAAGTAAATACACAGAAGCAAAAAGTTTTTAATTGAGTTGAAATGTTTGCGTTTCTCGAGAAATTTTGTTGCTCAAAAGTAACACACACACTCACACACACACAAGCGCATGAACACGTACACTTTAATGTTAGTGGGAATGCAATTCTGCATGAGTATATATTTCACTTTTTACACAATTAATTAACGCGTTACGTTAAAATGGAATAGAAACCTTGGCTGTTTTTTTTGCCGAGCTTTGAAGAATGTTTGCAAAAAAAAGTGAACGACAAAGTAAGGTTAGGAAACAAGAAGAAAACACTTGACCTTCGACCTTGCGTGTGGTTTGCGTGGCTTTGCTAAATGGCGTTGGGCAACATTAATGTAATGATGCCAACTCGGGAGCTTCTTGCCCACGGCACTTAGCAATGAGTGCTCGTATGTTACATAGAACAGCACGCCACATACGGCGTAGAATTCTTTGTAATGCGCTTCAGAAAGTACGGAAAACAAAGCCTTAAAGGAAATGGGAAAACCTTCAAAGTTTTATTATTTGAGGCTTCTTGTTGCTTCGATGTTGTGACGAGAACACATGCCATGCATGGATTATCACTGTCATTGTCAGGCGAAGGTTTGACTACTACAACTACAAGACAAGAACATTCGCGTACAGTCATGCATTCAAATTGAAAACCAAAAGCAGAAATGTGTGCCAACCGAAATTCTACGAGGGAAAGACGAATGGCAACAACAAACAGCAGCGAGGACAATGCGAGCGAGCACACAAATAAATAACAACACATTAGAGGCGCGGCAAAGCAATTTACTGCATGCAGCGTGCAACATGAGGCATGTTGTTGCTGTTGTTGCTGTTGTTGTTCGTTGTCAAAGCGGCAAAAGTGCTTGCCATGAGAAATGGCAAATTCATTCATTTATTTACGCGACTGCTTGCAGATACATGCGTCGCCAGCGGGTGGCGGCGTCGACGTCGACGGCGATGTCGGTTTCCGCCAAATGAAAATTGTCACAATTGCAGTGTGCGGAAATGCAAAATGAAGGGACATTACGAGCAATGAGTGTGCATGAAGAGCAGCTTGCAAGTTTGTTGCAGACGTTTGCGACCGAGTCGGGGAAGTGCCGCCGAAATTGCATTTTAAGTGCAAATATTAATTTTACACAAACTCACACACACACACACACGTGCACATGCAGACAGACAGAAGGCATTTTGACCAAAAGCAAACTCAACCAAAAATACAAATGAAATATTCTTGTTGTCACGGCCGCCGCTGCTGCTCAGGCCATGCCCACGGCGCGCTGCCGCTGCCGACCACAGCGTGCACTTCCTGTCGAGCGACATGCAACAAGACACTTTGCGCAAGCATTGCTTGCATCTCTGCACTTCTTTTTGCCAACGGGATTATTGCACGCAAAATATATGTTTTAGTTGCACTTGGCTCGCTTGGGCTTCGTCATGTGGCGCTCTAATTGGGCGGGCTAACTGAGGGCACTCAAGGCAGCCTGTCCTATAAACGATGCCAAAAGGAGTCACTTTTCTTCGACGCGGTTTTATTGCATTTTTATATATTTGCTTCATTTTTTGATAGACGAACAAATTGGATTTTCAAAAGTGGCCATAATACAAACAATTTGGGATGATAAATGCTTTGAGTCATCTTGCAAAGCGTTTGTGTAGAGAAATAAATAGAAAATAAAAAAAAGCTCTGTAAATCTTTTTGAAAATGGCAACTGAAATATGCAATTGAAAGTATGACAGTTTCAATTTAAAACAATTTGGCCATTGAGCTTTAGAGGGACGTGTGCGATTCGCAGGTAAGCGTCGAAATTGCCGAGCCGCGGGGCATCGCACAACAGCAACAGCAGCAACAACAACAGCAGTAAGTGCAGCTGTCAGCTTTTGAAAGCGTTTTGGTGAGTAAACCGCCAAAGTTTTCTATTCAATTAAAGTTGAAAGAAGGATCCAACAAGCGAGCGCAGACTTGGCGCACGAGGCAAACAAACATTTCTAAAGCCGTGCGGCACTTGAGCGCGTCGGCGGCGGCGTTGGCGTGGCTTCTGTTTGCCAATGTGGCATTCGCGTTGCGTGGAATTCGTTGCAAGTGTCTACACTGACGAAAATGTTCGATTCGTTGCTGTTGTGTGTGCCGGAGTCCGCTTTTCTGCGCAGTGTATGCAATTATCGCATCAGGCTGCACTTACGGCGCGCTCATGTCAGAGTGGCAGCGGCAACAGCAACAACTGCCACAATCCTCGCTGCAACGTCGGTGGCTGCAGAAGCGTTTGTACGGCAATACAAATGTTATTTCACTTCAATTAAATGGCTTCGCAGTCGGCTGAGTCGTGAGTGCGGCGACGCGTGATTATTTCAATGTACAAGTTCAATGCAAGCGCGCGAGCAAGTGGGCGTGGTCGTCCGCCACCCGCCGACCGACAGTTGAGCAACTTGAGCTGAGGCAACATGTAGTGGGCTTTGCATGAAAGTGTTCGTTGTCTGCCGGCAAACTTTGCGATGTTGCAGGCAGGCAGACATCTTCCAAGCGGGGGGCGGAGAAGTTTTAGTTGTGCGTGTCAGTCAATGCGGTTGGCTTTGCAACTTTTCTTGCCGCAAATACACAAGTCCGCTCGATTTGTTGTTGTTCCCGGCTGATCGGCAACTTCATTGTGTAAGTTTATCTACAAGCCGCTCTGGCTGCTCGCAAACATTTTCCGCTTTTAATTATGATGCGCGCTCGATACACATGGCATTATGTGCAGACGGGGCAGCCGCAAGTTGCCAATTTCCGTAGCATGAAGTCAAAGTGAAATTTGAAACAATTTCAACTTTGTTGCTGCTGTCGGATCGGTTGCTGTTGGAGGTTTGTTTGGCGTCCAATCTGTTTCGCTCATAAGCCATTAAGACAAGTCCTAACAAACGACAGGACATGTTGCATTTGCCGCTGGGCAATTAAAATTCTCGCATGTTCTGTCTTCTGGCTGGCAAAATGTTAAAGTTTAAACTATCAAAGGCAATGGTGTTAAATATCTGTAATTGCATAAAAATTACTTCCGTTTTTGTCTTCATTAACCATGTTACTTGTAACTGAAATTTTCTCTTGGTTCTTTTGGCGTTGCCTTCAGGCTTTGATGCAAAATGCGTGCGTAATAAACTTTACGCCGGTGCACGTTATTGAATTTCAAACTTTCGAGCACAGCAACCAATTAACCGTAATCACTATGTACACGTGTGCCCCGCTGTTCGGCTTTCAACAGTGGCAAGAGCCCAATGGCGTTCCAATCGAACGTGATTTATCAATGCATTCAACGAGCTGCGACAAGGACCAACAGTTTTACCAACTACGAAACTGCAACTGCAACATCAACTTGAATTGGTCGCTTTGTCAGGCGGGGGCGGGGCTGCGCAATTTTTAGCTGCGAAATATGTTGTCAGTAGATTTGCGGCTATTCATGCAACATATTTAGTCCCGCAGATGCGATAAATTGCTTTGCCGTTGTCGGTTGCGATAATTTCGACTCAGTGCGATTGATTGCCGCTGGACACACAAACACGCACACACACACACACACACACTCACACACACAGACACATCGGTCATGGACAAGAGTGGCGAAGGCATGCGTATTTAACGGTTCCATTGGACGCGGTTTCGCAATGCAAAATGTTTTGCGGCGAATTTAGCTGCTTTATGCACAAAATGACATTTCATTGCAAATTCAGTTGAGAACAAACACCAACGACACACACACACACACACACATATATATATAAACCGAAACTGATACAGAGATTCAGGTAGACTCTCCGCGGGTCGACGCAGGGCAGATGCACAAAAGTATTAAAGATGTCGCCGCAAAATGAAACCAAAGTCAACTGCAGTGAGTTCATCAACCGGAAATGCTGTCGTTTAATTAAGCAAATGTCTGCAATCCAACCATTTGCAGTTGGCCAGCCGCAACATAACAACTCAGCAAGTATGTGTGCGTGTGCTTGACATCAAGGATGCGAGCAAATTCAAAAATAACAACAACAACAACAACAACAACAACAACAACTGCAATGGAGCCATGCCTCAAGTCTGCTCAGTGATTCTCTTTTGTGGGCCAAGGGTATATTAGTTCTGTGCGCATCGAAACCCTATAAAGTATATGTAATCTTGATCAGAGAAATAAGTTAGCCCCCTATTCTAGCAACTCTATTAGTGACTGTTAATAGGAACATTCTTGTATGCTTTATGCATCAGGAATTACAATTGTTAGGAACGACGAAATTGGAATGGAAAGTCCCAAGAATAAGGTACATTTTTACATTTCGGTCTAGAATCCTGGACGCCATCTGTCGGCCATATCCGTCTGTCTGCCATTGGGATGGAGTGCAATGGGATTCAATCATAAAATGGACATGATCATGCTCATATATTGCCAAGATAGAAAAACATTATATCTCTGGAACCAATTGGTCGAGAAGAGTACAAATCGGTATAAATGATATTGAAGGAAATAAAATCTGTTTCTATTATAAAGTGGGCAGGGTATGTCGAAGTCGCCTTTCGACTGCAATTCCTTACTGCTTTTTGTTCATTTTTGAAGCACACAAATAAATAGCCAATAAATAGTTAAGCATTAGAGGGAAAGGTAGAGAAATCTGACAAGCATCGTAAGCCTTTAATACTGCATAATTTGTCCGTTAGCTGTGTCAAGATATCAGATACTTATAATTGCTGGAAATTTCAGGGCTGGAGGCCAAACTACACACTTGATTTTTCACGTGCTTGACCTCCGACCGGAGCACCTGAATATTGTGTGCAAATTATATCCTTAACCCTTCACCTGTGGCCCTTTGTTTATTTAAGCAGCTCGGCGCAATTCCTGTCTAATTTGGTGCTTTCGCACTTAGCCAAAGGCGTTAAGCGTTAAAGCTCTTGCACAAACGCTGAGGCTGCCCCCGCTGCTGCCGCTTTTGGCCTTCCTTTTGCCTTGGGTCTGACATTTAACTTTGCAGGCAACCTCTTGTACGTTTTGCATCCTCTGGCGCTGCCTTCTGCCTTCTGCCCTCAGACATGTTCTTCTTTTTGTTTTTTATTTGCTTGTTGTGCTTAAGTAGCTTGAGTCAGCTTCACATGCACTCGCGCACACATACATACATACACTCAGAAGAAGAAAAAGAAGATGACGCTTTTTAAACTTTCGAGTGCTGCTTGAATGTCAACGCTCAGCTCAGCCATGCTTAGCGCCTGAAGTGTTGTTGCTGTTTTGTTTGCTTGCTCAAGTGTATTCCTGCGTATAATTTCAAATGTGACATTTAGTTGGCGCAGGCTAGTTGACTCTTCACATTGCGCATACTTATAGATACAAATTCTTATTTCTCTTATTCATGCCTCATTCAGAAGAAAAATTAAAGCGCCCACACATTTTAATGCATTTCTCTTCACGGCCATTTTGTTGATGTATTTAAGTAACATGGTTGGGCATTGAATGCCAAATGATTGCCGCACATGTTCTTTCATGCATTTTAAATGCGTGTCTTACATATGAAAACATGCGTTTTACGCTGACAAACGCGCGATTTTTATAGACATATAAAGCGTTTATTACATGAATGAGAGTTGTCAGCAACTAAAGCAACTAAAGCCACTCAGGTACTCAAGCAAAAAATCTTTAGATTAAACACAATTTTCACACTTGGTTAGTCTCAGAAATGTAGGCACATTTTCACAGACGTTGTCTTAAAGACTACGATTTGTACTGCATTAAATATTAAAGTCTCTTTTGAAATTCAAAGAAACTTTGGGAAGATATAAAAATATTTAACTTTTGTTATATTATAACATATATTATTTTTTCACGAAAATTGGAAAACATGAATGGGGACTTCAGGGACCCTCTATAGTATTTATATTCTAGAAAGCAAGAGAAGTTTATAATGACATTTCTGACTATCTGTATACTTATAGTCGCCCTTACAGTTTGGAAATAGACATCTTAATTTTAAGTCAAATTATTCGTCGGAATTTGTACGATCCAACACTCATTTTGGGTAATGGTGGAAAGGTTCGATCTATAGAAGAAGTACCTCCCAAATCTTGAAAAAACTCAAGCTCTCATAAAAATAACTTTACTTTTTACCAATGAACTTGAAACTAAAGAATTTCTAGAAAGTGTGAAGACAAATTGTCCAAAAAAAGGGGCGTACAACTGAAACTAGGAAGTTACAACCAAATGAGGAACCATGACGAGAGAAGGGAACCAAAAATGACCAAAGCCGAAGATGTTGCCACATTAATGTTTTCTTTATATATTCTTGGAGTTATAACAATTTTTATGTTGTTGTACTCAACACACAAAGAAGTTGTAAATGGAGGGTTCTGCTTATCACGGCGCGTGTCTGTGTGTACATTAAAGGAGCAAATGCGTTTTAGTGCTCATCTTGATAAACTTGTATGCGACTTTAATTAGGAAAAGTCTCGCAAATGCGTAATAAACTCAAAGCCATGCTGCACCAAAGGGAGTGTGCCTCATGAATGTCTAAGACGCAACGAATGCGTACTGAGCAAGGACGAATTCAGACTTCCTTAGGTTGCCATTCACGTTTGCTTATGTATGTTGTGTTAATGCATTTTTAATTGTTAAAAGCGCACCTGAGCTCACCGCACAGCACACGCCGTGCGTTGCACGACGCACGTCGCACGTCGCACGGCGTCAAATTGCATTCAAATTGCTTTTATTAAGTGGATATGAATTCGAAATCGCGTATGAAATTTCCCAAAGGACGAGTGGCATGCAACGTGCAACACGTGCGTTGGAGTGTGGAGACACAAACAGATTGTCAACTAATCAACATATCAATTTCATTTAGCTTTGCGACTGTCAACTTCACGCGCGACAAAGCTCAGTTTGAAACAATCGAAAGTTTAAGGAAGTCTTTGCTTATTGCTTTTGTATTTGCAGAAAGTTAAGTTTGAGAAGCTTCACTGCTGAGTGTTGCTCCAAAAGAAGGAAAACGAGATGCCGACATGACACACACATGAGAAACTTCAAAAGAAAGGTCAGAAATGCTAATTAAATTCAAATGAAGTTTTTCGGCATTGAACGTTTATCATTAAATTCACGCAATTATTCAAGAAAAACAATCTTATATCATATGTTTATATAATATAAGATACAATGTTATGCACAAGTTAAGGACACTTGGTTGATTGATGGACTTGTTTATTTTTAAAAAAATTTTTTTATTTGGTCTTTATTAATTTATCAAATATTTTTGCAATGCAATTAAGAGACAAAATTAAGTGAAGGCCTTTGGAATCAGGGATGCGCGCCACTTTAGAGGGATGAGAAAGTTTTATATCGTGCATTCACTATTCCAGTGAGATGCATTCGAAACAAGAATGTCTCATGGGAATAATGGTGTGTCATGGTCGTCCGTTCTTACAAATGGTTCTCGGAGATTCGGAATTTTGACTAGTGTGACCTTTCTATCATGCAAAGCACGCTTTTATATAAAATACCATAACCAGATGAGGAAGCAACCTGCAATTCGGTGGGCTCAATGTGCAAATAGGCCGTGTCAGACTTGAAGGATTGTCATGCATGCTCATGTATTGATTTTCACTTATTTTTTTATTACTTAACACATCTTAATATGCTTCTGAAGTTCAACTGCATTATTTAAAGAGTTCTGCCATTTCACTTGCAACATTTTATTTGAGTCCCTGGCTTGAATTGTTACAGAATGTTTATCTTTGGTTTATTTACTATAATTGAACTCATGTTGATTGTTGTTCACACTCTCTTGTTTGCGTGTGTAAGTGTGTGTGTGTGTGACTTGACACTTTGATGCTGAAGTCTTTAATTAAGCTAACAAATGTTGTTTGTGTTGTAGTTGTTGCCGCTCAGTGTAAATGTTGGGGTTCCATTATGGCAATAAACTATCTTTTTATGTACAAACATATGTGTAAATCTACTTCGTTTTGGCTTACTTTTGGCTTCTCTGCCGCCCTCTCTTTGTGCTAGTGTTTGCACTGGCTAAATACACAGAAGTGTTAAGTCAACTGTGCAAATAATGCTCAATGCTTGAAATGTGAGCTTCATTCAGGGAATACAATCACATGTGTTGAAAAACCTTTGGTTGTAATTTAAATAATTAACATAAATAGAGAGTAAAATGACACAGAACAAGTGCTTTTTTTTAATTCTTTGTCATCCACACTTGTATTGCTCTGCGACGTAAATGACTTCAAATAAGTACAAAAGTGCATGAGCACACTTGAGATAATATTAATTAAACAAACTAAGGCTTTGTTTGTGATGAGCATGAAGACACTTCCACAATGAACATAATAATGCATTTACATAATATCACTTAATTGCTAGCTTACTGCTCATAAGGACACCTTCATGCCTTGTTATATGCATCACAGTTCCTGAAGAGTTCACATACTGCTGTCACGTGCCTTACAAATTCAATGTACATGCGTAACTATGATGGTGTTTGCTGTGATGTAATACATGGCCATAATTGGCTGATTAATCGACCCAAAAGCAATTGAATACTCGAACCATACTGACATCGTCTTCGTCACAAATGTTCACTTCAAATTAAACTTAATTTGCATTGATTCATTAAATATCTCAGTTGCAAAGTTTCATTGATGACTTGGCTAAGCTCTGTCTATATGTAAGTATCATGTTGGGTTATAAGAATGATTCGGGAAATAAAGAATTGAATTGTATTGAAGATCATACTTGAATTGTGGTTTATTTGATGACATTACTTGAATGTCGAACATGTTATGGAAACAAGATTTATAAATCTAAGAAACAATTACTTCCGGTTTCTAGGAAACTTGAGCAGTATGAAGTCCGTGTGCGAAACTGAAGTGTGCTTAACTGCGACGACGGCTGAACGTTTTGGACATTTCTCGTCTGGTTTGCAATTCTCATATTTTCATGCGACTCGCTGAGCTGCGTAATTATAACAAGGCTTTTTTGTCAGCAGACTCAACCCTAATTTATGAGCACTTTTTCTTTAGATTTTATTTTCTATTTCCTTTTTCAGTCAACGTACTGTTTTCCGAGTCCGTTTGTCAGCCTCAACTGTTGTTTTTCACATGCAGGTGAGTTGAATGCATTTCGTGGCACGAACAATGAGAAGACACACGGCTGGAGCGTTGAGATTTTGCTTGTCTTGCTAATTAAGTCGCATTTGGCTGCAAATGTACTAAATTATTTAACAAGAGTACAGCGAGAATTGCACTCGCATTGTGTGCTCTGATGAAAACAGAAGTTGGCACACTTTTTCGTTTTGTATCTCTGGTTTTTGGTTTGTTTTCCTTAGTACTCATGCTAACTGACTTCTTCTGCTTCTGCTTACATTTAAAAAGATAAAAAGCGATTGTCAAAATATTATTTGTTCGTCGAGAAGACATCAAATTTTGCATTTTTTAATTTTGACTGTGAGATTTTTTTCAAAGTGTTGAATTAATGAAATGATTGAATGCGATTTGTTTAATTAAAGTTTAACGAGTTGATTGTTGATTAATTGAAATAATGTACAAAGGTTGCTGCACAAGTATAATGAAGTTCGCTTTTTTATTAAATTTAATTATTGGCAAATTTTTGTGTGTCATGGTGTGGAAATGACAACAACAACTATAAAAACAAAAGACAAAGGATTCAAAAAAAAAAAACAAAAATCACAGCATGTTTATATTGCAAGATTTAAAGGACAACAATTATTTTCATATGCCGCCCCAATTCAAGCGTACGATTTTTGAAAAAACAATGCAAACAACACAGGCTCACGCACAAACAATATATGTGTGTGTGTGTGTGTTTGTATGGGCAGGCATTCGTTTTCATTTGATTGCTTCCAAAATGTTTTTTATAAAAATTAATATTTATTAAATTATTTCCATATTCAACGCTCACATATCCATGAATATACATGTGTGTGTGTGTGTGAACAGACACTCAGCCGAACACGCGCGCTCAGGTAAAATAAAAAGCAAATACATAACCATACAAAATTTCATATGGCAGCGGCCTGTGGAGTGTTGCATACTTTTAGGCTACGCACAATTACAGCAAATTTATAAATGAATTTATTTGTTTTTGTTATTGGCTTATGCTCTTGCGTTCGATGTGTGTGTGTGTGTAACAGCCAATTTTGCTGTTTGCATTAATTTAATACATGCATTAATTCTTCTTCTTCTCTGCTTTTTTAATATCCTTATTGTAACTATTATTGTTCTCATAGCTGACAAAAAATACACACATACAATTCACATACAAAAACATGAAAAGAAATGAGGCAAAGTAAACACGTTCTTTGATAAAAATGATGCTTACAGCAAAAAAAGGACTCGAGCGGAATGTTGTTACAAAACGTTATTACGCTTACATGAATTTATTGCACTTGTTTTGTCCTTTGTTTGCCGCCAGTTTGCAAAAAGAGAGAAGCCGCAATTAAATTTGTTAAGCTTCTGTTGTAATTACATGCCAGCAATACATACAAGTCAATATTGATCTTATCGACCACATGCAGATGACAATAAATGTTGAATGCTTTGTTCATTCACACACACACACACACAAACACACACACATGTACTCACACCATACACAGCCATATTGGCACGTCAATTTATGTATGAAATTTTTTCATCCCGAACCGATGTCATTATTCGACTCCTTACTTTGTTTCGTTGTCGCATTTTTTTTACGACTACGTTCATAATTGAATAATATTTTCGTTTATTACTTCTGTCATTTCAATTTATAGCCATGCACATTAAATGTAATATTGCGTATACGCAGAGCATTGCCATTCCCTGGAAGTAGAGAAGCCTATTGATTGAAAAACGCTAGACGGGAGTTTGGGTTGGCCAAAGGTATTCAGCAAACGCCGAGACTTGCTTGAAAGTCGACATCTTCGTAAAAGATATTCCACGTCACATAGTACGAAGTGACAATTGAAGAATATAAACAGAAGGTATTTGATGTCCGTTGAAAATCAATATTCTATTCGAAAATTTAGTTGCCGTTTTCATTTTCCTATATTTGTATATTTTGCTTGTGTCATTCGCCACACATTATCATGGGCTTAGAGCCTTTAGCAGCTAGTGCCTAAAAGTGTGCTTTAATAAATTACGAGGTTTTATCGTTGCAATGAGCTTGCAAATTTATCAGTTTCCCTTATCTAATGCGCTTTTAATTATGTGCCTGCAATGGTTATTTCGGCGCTTCATCAAAAACAGAGACCAATAAGCCAAAATACACGAAGAAAAATTTGCTACACGTGCCATCGTTGATGGCATAAATAAGGCTTATAATTAGCTAATTAAATACATACATATATGTAAATGTAGTATAGGAACAATTTCTCTATATGTTTTGTTTTGAATTTTTGTTATTTAGAATTGAGTTCACCGAAGGCTTCTTCTCAGTGTACTCACTGAATGCTTATTGGTAATCGGGTGGCGTTCTTTTGGTCGGCGTTTGTGATTAATTTTTGGTTTGCGATGCTCGCAGATGTTTGCGCAATGGCAAATTAGTTGGTATGCAAAATCAGCATTTAATGTGCGTCCATTTTGAAAGCGATAAGACTCTTTACAATTCACAAATGCCAATCATTGCTGATTACGTCAACAACAAAAACAACAACAACAACAAAACAGCAAGAGTTCGATGCGATACGTTTTGACCCTAAAGGCCTTTTGCAAACCATAAGTTTATCATCGGAACCTGGCAAGCTCAAAGTTGATTTCGCAACATAAGGAAATGCCCAACGAGCCATGAATTTTTCACATATTTTTAGTTTTCCTTCTGTTTTTATTCTTGACCATGCTCTAGACGGTTGTGTCCTTTCTTAAGTCTTTGCCTTTTCTAATAATTGCATTTTTTCCCCCTAAAATCTCAATGGAAATGCAAATATTTTGCATACAAAACGGAGCGAACGAAGAAGAACGAAATTCTCAAAGGCAACGCGCAGCACATAATTAGAATTGATCGCTCGCGGGCAAAGGAAAGAAGTAATAGTTGGTTGGGAATTGGTCAGGGAAATATAAAACAAGTTAAATATTATTACACAAATGCAAACGTTCAGAAGGAGACAGGGAACTGAGAGTACTCGTATCTCTGTTTGTTTCTCTGTGTGTGTGTGTGTGTGTGTGTGTATGAGTGTAAGCATTGATAAAAATGTCGGCCTCGATGTTGCGAAACATTTGCATAAATTTCAAATAAAATGTACGACAAACATTATTATCATTAAGTACGCCCCTGCTGGCTTCTCTCGCCGCGTCGGCACGCTGATGGAGGCTGTTTTCTCGATTCGTCTAGTCTGGTGCCGCAACGAATCTCAACGGCTGGACTGGACACGTCTTGTTTCGTCTGCTTGGCTTGCCTTTGCCGCCGCTTCAATTGCGCCTGTCGAGCATTGCGATTGCAGAGCTTCCTGCCTATTCGTGCCAGCCAATGATTGCAATGGGCCGCGAATGCTGATATATTTATGGGATTTCTATGTTAACGAGGCAGAGCCGCAGTAAATTAATTTAGCTAATGATAAATGCAGTGCGCCGGGTCACTTGTGGGTGTGCGTGTGTGTCTAGGGAGTTTTCTCTTGGGTAATGTGGAGTTTTAAATTTTATTTGTTTGATAAATTCAATTTGAACGCTTAGAGACCAATCCATTCCTGGAGCGCGACTTTTTGCTGTTCGATTTGTTCGCCCATTTTCTGTGTCGAGTGAAATTGTATGAGAATCAGCAAGTAATTGAAGACAACCGACGTGAACTACAAGAGAGCGTGAGAGATGAGTCAACAAAACATGCGTTGGTGTTGTACTTCTTGTACTTACCACACTGATGACCGTTTTATTGAGCACGACAATCATGCCGCTCAAAAATTCGATATTATGTGTGAGACGCCAGGACATCATGGTTGACACCAAATGTTTGATGGTTGCACTATGCGGAAACCAGTTGTCCAACATCTCGATAAGACGTAAACACCGACGGCCCTCGTGTATCGCATGGTCACAGTAGACGGGCGCAACGAGCATCTTGTAGAATGGCGGCAGCATGCAGAGCGTCACAAAGGTGAACAGCATATAATTCATGTTGCCGTCGAGCGTGCGGCTGACAATGATGTACAATTGGCTCGTGCTGAGGGTGAAGTCGTGCGTCATGGCCGACCATAAGCCCAACTTGTACGTCTCGTTGATGTCGTTCACAATGAAGTGCATCTCCTTCACCATCTCGACGACCGTCTCGATGCGTTGCTCGCGCAGCGTCGTTGACGGGAACATCCAGCGCAGGAAGTGTGGATCAATGATTTTCTGGAGCAGGCGAAAGCGTATGAGCAGCAGTTCCACCAGATTTATGTGCACGTAGCCGGTGAAGTGCGGGCCGCCAGTGACGACGAGGTAGCACCAGAGGCCGGCGAATACGCTGACGCCGGCGCCCTGGCTAATGAAGCTGCTCGTGGCTGCATTGAGCGCGGTTATATATACCACGCTGACTACGGTCAGCACCATGATGTTCTTCCGCAGCAGCTTGTGGTAGTTGAGATTGGCGCCGAACTGCGACTGGAGCTGCCTGTCGAGTACTTCGATACGCTCGTAGATACCAAGGTGCTGACGTGCCTTGAACTGCAGCGAGGTGACGGTTACCACAAAGACAAATGTCGACATGACAATTTCCAGTGAGAAGATGCTCAACACGAGACTGTCAAGTGTGAGTATTCGCTCGTATAGCGCCGGATCGTTGAGATTGTAGAAAATGGCGCTCGCCAGGCCAATGACCACCACGATGGCCAAGCATAGTGAGTACAGTCGCGTCCAGCTGTTGAGTACAAAACGCTCGCCCCGCTTGATGAAACCATTGCAGCATATTAAGAACTGCAGACAGCAAATGAAGCTCGAGCAATCGTAGATGGTCTCTGGCTCAGCGAAAAACCGTAGCACGGCCATGTTGATGTTGGCTTAATGCCGCTCATTTGTACTCTGGCGGCTTGCGGCTCCGCTTCACTTGACTTCACGCAAAATGATTAATTGACGTTTAATCGACATATATGAGTGAAGGCACAATTAACGCCATTAAACTAATTAAATCGAGGCTAAAATCTCTGATTTTCGATTCTCAATTCAGTGAATTAACTGAAAACGCATATTTACTCTGTTCGTTCTCGATTTGATTCATGGCTGCTGCTTCTAATTAGTTTTAAATACAATCAGGAAATTATGTTGGACAACTGTCAGTGCGGCCAGCGTGCTATTAAATCCAATCGAATAAATTAACAAAATTAACTTTACGATGTTAGATACATTCTACCATAATGTGAGTGAGCATGAACAAAAAGGTGGTATTGGTTTGTTTTTAATGAATAACTGAAAGGAGCCAAAATTATGTACCCAAACTTCCATTTATTTTATTCTCTATCCAGAACCGAAAAGACAAAATGTGCCATACATGGTATTACATAAAATTTAAGGACTCTTTTTAAAGTTGGACCTCATAGTGACCTTTGGCTTCCGTGAATCTTCGTCGATCGTCATGTAGGCCTTAAATGTCGCAACATTCTCATACGGATAGCTGTCTAAGAAGTGCAAAACAACTTTGTAGTCACCAATCGGTGGCAACACTGGCAACAATTTCTGATCCACGTTCACGTCCTTTGATGCCAAGTGTCCCTGCGTGAAACAAAATAGTTCAAACTCCACCAAACAACACACTTAAGTCTAATTTTTACCTCAAATGGACAGCTGTGATTTATATTCGAATATTTTTTGAAGTAATTCGTTGCTATTTTTGAGTAAATCATGTTTTTGCGTTTCGAGAATGCATCGCAAAGGTTGAAGGTCGTGTTTACCAAAAACGGCTTGTAATGATTGGCGTCGTTTCGGGCGAACAAGGCGAAGTTTAGCTTTTGTTAACTGAAAGTTGAGTTTTGATGAAATCAGAAGGGATATTATTGACTTACCGTTAGATTATTGACGGGCTTCACTAGATCACCATCAAAGTTGCATATTGATGTTTGCCAGTTGATGGGCTTCAGCTGGCAGTTCAAGTTTTGTATGTACACCTCATTTGGCTCACACTCCAGCTTGGTTATTTTGAAAACGAGCCCGAAGGTCAGCGGCAACTGCAGATGAGCCACAGATTATTATAGAAACAAATAAGAAACTCATCAATTCCAAGCTTCCAA
This sequence comes from Phortica magna, assembly GCA_037044515.1. NCBI lineage: Eukaryota > Metazoa > Arthropoda > Insecta > Diptera > Drosophilidae > Phortica > Phortica magna. Next base: position 294,438 of record JBAMBP010000154.1, read on the forward strand.
AAACATACCATAAGTAGAATTGTCAGCATATGTCGGTCCATTATGTTCGACATGGTGTCAAAAACTGAGTCTCAAAATTAATTTAACTTTGCATAAGTATCTGTCAAATGTTAATGCTTCATGTAATAAAATGTTGTTTTAATTGATTAAAAATATATTTGCATGTGCAATTAAAAAGTATTTAAGGCTCAAAATTTAAATATTGTTTTTTATTATTACCATTTGTTTTAATTACAAAATGTCTGTAACGTTTTGAAGTGAGCGCACATAAAATTTAAAAATTGAATATTGCGTGCGGTTTATTGCGCGTTGTTGTGCCAATAAAGAATATTTAAAAACAAATTAAACAGTTATCATAATTATCATGCCACGCTGTGCGTTGTTGTTTACAAGAACTTCTGAAGAGTGCAAATCACTCGTTGATGTTGTTTGTTGGGATTTATGAGTTGGTTGGCGGTCACGTTGTGTGGAATGTTCGGTGCGGTTCCTCACTAGATCTCGGAGTTCTCAGCGATGCTATCGATCACTTCAAATTGGTTTTTTTATGACCTGCACATACAGGGCTCAGGGTATATTAAGTTTGTCTGAGAATAAATGTATGTAAGACCAAGAATCGGAGGAGTAAGACATTACAAAGTATGTATATTCTTGATGAAGATGACAAAAAATGTTGATCTAGTCAAGTCCGACCATCTGTACTAATCAATGTTTCTCAAAAACTGTAATAGAGACTTCAAATTTGAATAAACTCCACTTATTTTTTGAACGATCTTCTGGAAATTTTGAACAATTATAAATAGACAATGTCAGATATACAAACGTTTACTCTCTTCACACAATGAGGTAATAACATAAAATAATCAACTTTAATGTAAATTCATATTGACACTGCTTTATCATTATGTTTTTGCTACAGCACTGCTTTAAATATTGTGTAAGTCTTACCAACGATTAGCAAATATCAAATATTCAATATTTCTGAGATTTGGGCCGTGGAAATGAATACCATTGTGCAAAGTATTACAAGTATATTGAGAAGTATACTCGACTATCCGTCCTTACTTGTTTTATTAAATATTTATTTATATATTTAATATTACTGTGGTTTGTTTTACGACCTTAAAACTTAATTAGATAAGAAATAACAGGCTCGAGGTCAGTTTTGGTTACAAGTTTTAGTATCCAAAATATTTGCGATTTTTAACAACAAAAATATTGCAAGAACTAGTTCAAAAACTAGCAGCAGGCAGATCGTACAGCTGTTTCGGGAGTTGCCAAACTCCTTCATCAGCGATCTTAGCTTAACGATAAATCAAAAGTCAAGCACTCTCTTTTGTTTTTCGTGATAAGCTGTATGAGAATCATACGTTATCAACGAAAAACTTCGAGAAGTGCTGCTTTGATCTATCGCCTTGCAAAATTGTTGTTGTTAAGGGCCACTGCGTTGGTGGAGTCAAGTCTTGACTCACGATTCAACTTGTTAGTGGACCAAAAAAATAAATATAAAAATAATTATAAAACGGAGGGCACGCCGTAGTCATACAAATAGTATGACATAAACTTTGGAAAATAATTGTATTTTTCAAAAAATTTTTTTGGTCCACTAACAAGTTGAATCGTGAGTCAAGACTTGACTCCACCAACGCAGTGGCCCTTAACAACAACAATTTTGCAAGGCGATAGATCAAAGCAGCACTTCTCGAAGTTTTTCGTTGATAACGTATGATTCTCATACAGCTTATCACGAAAAACAAAAGAGAGTGCTTGACTTTTGATTTATCGTTAAGCTAAGATCGCTGATGAAGGAGTTTGGCAACTCCCGAAACAGCTGTACGATCTGCCTGCTGCTAGTTTTTGAACTAGTTCTTGCAATATTTTTGTTGTTAAAAATCGCAAATATTTTGGATACTAAAACTTGTAACCAAAACTGACCTCGAGCCTGTTATTTCTTATCTATTTAATATTACTCAAATATTTAAAAGTCACAATCAGAAACCATTGAGACAAGTACACGTTTGAAGGCATTTGTTTATTCAGTGTGTTATTTGTTGAAATTACTGAAATCTTTTCTCACTACTAGCTTATTTTTTATTTGACAAAATTGTATTTTATTTTACTTTTTGATGACTTCGCCTGTTTTCGACTTGAATATGTTTGTGGCCTTGTGGTAGGAAGCAGTCGAATGTACAAGGGGCAACAAGTACAGCGACGTCTACAGCAGCAGTTGAATTTGGGCATGTCGTCAAGCGATTGACGTCGATTGTGTAATGACAAATTCTTCGTGCATGTGACAAATTTCTTCGCTTTAAATAGCTTGTCATCGGCAGCGCTTTGAACACAGCGTGCCATGTTTGCAGATGTAAATTGTTATTTTAAATCATTAAAGTTTTTCTTCCACAATTGAAATTCAGCTTTAATGCCTGTTCGTCATCATTAGTACAATGAGAAATTAATAAGCCCGAAATGAATGAATCAATGACAGAAGCATGTCAAAATTTTCAGCCAATGAAGAATAATTACAGTTTTAGAGCGCTGTTGTTTGTTGTACGCTTCACCCAGCGAAAACAGCAGAGCATTATTATCATCGTCATGATGTTTGTTACATGCTAAAAATAAGATATTCAACAATAATAATAAGCTACACGAGACCAGCCGACTTAGCCTTGATTGCCTGTTCAGCGTCGAATGAATTGTCGCTCAGATATGCTGCACTAGTTGCTGTGGAAGTTACGCTTGTAGAGTATTAAGGTTTCGGCGGTGCCAAAGTTAATGCATTCGCGTCGTCATTAGGTCATTATGCTAAAAATTGTCAAACAACTGAAAGTAATGAAAAATTGTAATATTTACATAATAAACGAAAGGGATTACAAACACGTTTCTGTCAATGGCTCGTGGATCAATCATTATCCTCACTATCATCATTATGATTATTGTCGTCATCAATCGAAGTGCCCAAGGCAATAACGACAACAATGTCAGTGAAACAAAGAGTAAAAAAAAACATTGCATAACTCACGGCGCACAGCGTAAATTATCGACAAGTCGTTGGCAGCCAGGCAGTTGGAGGCAATTTTAATTAATTAAACTTGATTAAAGGATGTTTCATTGTAGACTGCTGAATGTCCTGCAATCAATCATGACAACTGCTGTCCCTTGATCTGTTTTTTCTGCTGTGCCGTGCCGAGTTGCTCCTATCGGTGTTGATGCTGCCACTGTTGCTGATATGTTAATTATTTTTTGTTAAACATTTTTAAGGCAATATTATTAAGTCAATGAAGGGTTTTGCAATTTTTTTCTATTTTTGACTTTTAAAGTTAATCAAGAGAAATTTATTGAGTAATAATTGGATACAATTTCAAGCAGAAGTCATTGGCAATGTAATGAATACGAGCAAGTTCTATTACAAAGCAAAAAGAAACAAAATTGTAGTTTTTAATTTGCTTGCACTCAATTTCAATAAGCAATTTCAATGAAACACACACCAAATCTCGTTGACAGCGAGCTAAAGAGCTTATTTATCTCTAAGCTAAACAACTAATTAGTTCGCGCCTTTGTGCAAACAGAGCGCGCTGCTAATTGAATGGGAATCAAATGAAATAAACAAGAGGCTTTTGGCAAGCGAACAAAGTGAAATGTTCGTACTTCTTTTCGGTGAGAATAAACAAAAGCATTCTTGGAGTATGTTCGATAAGCTTTGTGGTTGGCAAGAGCATTAAAAAATTGTAGCTGAAGCATGTAAGTCACAGCTGAGCGGGTGAATAGAGAGATAAGAAGCATGCCGTGGCGAAAATATCCAAGGACACATACGAGTTTTAGGATACTTGTAACAATGAAAATAGAAAAGCTATCATTTTTGCTTTTTGTTCATTAAAATAAACAACAAATTTTAGTTATTTGTGTAGTTGCTTTGACTGTAACGCTTAATATTTAAACCCTCCACCTGATAGTACAAGGCCATATTAGTTTTGTGCGCATCGAAAATGTATTGAACATCTAAAAGAGAGGCGGAGCAGACCCTCATGTAAATATATTTTTAGTCAGTATCCAAAGAGAAATCAGTCCGTCTATCCGTCTGTCCGTCTGTCTAAACGTGTCGACCTCGGAAACTGCAATATGCAGAACCGAAATTCGTTCGCAAGTCGATTCTGTGATTCATCTGACAGATAAAGTTTATTTTGATTTTCTCTTCCAGTATTTAATTAAGGGCTTAGGGGCAAATAACTGAAGCTACCTTGGATAAAACAATTGCCAAACTGGTTTTTTGGAGGCTATTGGGATGGAGTGCAATAAGATTCAATCATAAAAACTAGAAAAACGTTATATATCTGGATCCAAACGATCTAGAAAACTAAAAATTGGTATAAATGATATTGTGTGGAAATTAAATCTGTTTTGATTGAAAAGTGGGCGGTGCAAAGGTCTGTTATGCAGGGTACGTTGAAGTCGAAAACTCTCGAATGCAAATCTTTACTGGTTTTAAAAATAAACTTGCATGGAAAAAAGCGAAAACGAAATGCTTTTGGTACAACGTGGGAAGTTTATCAATTAGTGTTAATTTGAAATGCCAACATGTCAGTTAACATTTTATTTCGACCCGAATTTCACACAACTCACACGTTGACGTTAATGTGTGTTCCTATGTTGGAGGACATTCGTTTGACAAACATACATTTTGAGTAAGATACTTTTTCTTTTGTTTACCAATTGACACATTTCCGACACGGTTCAAAGGACAAAAAAACAAGTTCACTCAGTGCAGAAAATCAAAATCGAGTTTCGTTTGACAGTGCAAGGGAAGTGGGAAAGTAATGTCACAAAAACAGCGACTGAAGGCAGCGTTTTTAACGTTGGTCATAATTAATTCAAGTGTGGCTGCTGTCGAAAGTTTTTGCGCTTGTTTTGCCCTTGTGTCACTTCTTCTCGGTTCGACTTCGCATGACATTTGCTCAGGTGTCGGATGCCAATTAAGTTTCACAAATATTTAGTAAACTTTGACGTTTTACTTTTGTTGTTTGCAAAATGTTCGTTTGACAAATTTCGCTTTAACTTTTAAATTATTCCGCACAAGTTTTTCTTCAATATTTTTGAAAGTAATCAAAAACAAAAAATGAAAAACTCAAAGAACGCAAATGGCACTTTAATATGTTTGCGCATAATAAGGAGCACAGCAGGCCAACATTACGAACGCTTTAATGACGCTTATAATTATCATGATCATCGCCATTTGAGTTAGCAGCGTTTTAAGACACACACACACACACATATACATACTTACACATGTTCACATGTTACTCATTTGCTTGCTTATGGCAAAGGACCACCTCTGTGCGTTCGTCCTGTGTGTTTCATACACAAGTTGAAGGATGCGTGGGTGTACATGTGTATGTGTGAACACCTTCATATATGTAAAAGACATGAGTTCATTTTTGAGAGCCTTTCAAGCATGTTGATAGCTCTGCATTCAACATTTTTCATAGACAGACACACACACACACGCATGCAAGCACACCCACATGGGTCTTTTGCTTAACTTGTAGTCTCAAATATACTCAAGCATATAAGCAAGCATGTACACACACACACACACACATGTATGCTGGCTAAAGCAATTATATAAAATAACACCATAATTAATTACAACAATACCAACTTACACATACTCGTACAATGGAAGGTCATTGCCTATAATAGCCTTCATTGCTTGGGTTTCCTTCATCGCCATTAAACAAAAGGTGCAAATGTTTTTCCACACCCTCAAGGAACTCTTCTTGGCGCTGGCGGGGGATTTGGGCTACGCTTGTGCTTTTGTGAAACTGAATTAGCAAAGTGTTTGAGCATCAGTATATAAAGTCGTTGTGCATTGGTGCCTGAAGTAAAGCATGATTTATGGTGAAGGTTGATAATGTTGCATCATGTTCATATTCTAACAATTAAAGTTATGTGATTATTTTACTTTTGCTTTGTTCGGAATTAGTTCTTTCTTTTCTGATTGTTTTATTGAAAGAAATTTCAATTTCTGAATGTTGTGTTTAATCTCATGTGAAATGAAGTATCGAAGTGAAAGATGTAAAGGAAATTGTGTACAGAAAGTCACTGAGGAGAGTCACGGCTGCTCTCATGTATCAACTATAAAGCCAACTGCAGTACATCATATCTTTCGGCGTGTTATGATAGACAGGCGTAAAAGTAAAGCCAAGTAGCTGAAGGGTCGTTTGAAAATGATTGCTCTTATTAAAGTAAGGCTTCTGCTAAAGTAAAAGACTTCTTGCAATGACTTTCCATACTACAACGCCGTCTAATTGAACAGCGAATCGTAAATTTTGCCGATGTCAGAAGTGTCATAATCGGCTATAAATCGTCAAGTGGCGACAAAGATTGAATAAGTTATGAGCAATGAAAGTGACTGCGCTCAGTATCAAACATCGAACAATAGAACATTAAAATACATTGATAATTTACGATGAATAACCAAGTGGCGCGCTTATCTGTGCTGCAAAAGGATTCGTGCCGGCAAATGTCAGAACACTTCCAGCGCTTAATAATAAATTCGAATTCGTTGGCCACTTGAGCGTGTTTTGTGACGAACGTTAAGCTTCTGGGCGCTGCCGTCACTTGCTCAAGTCTAATGCGGCACATAAACTGTTAAAGTGTTGCAGAGAACTCACACACACACACTCACACACAGGCAAAGAACAACAACATCTAGCGAGTGATTGTAAAGTGAAAGTAAAAATGTATATTTTTATTTGTGACATTCGTGTTTGTTCATTCGCTCGTTCCTTCCTGCCCACTTTAATGGCGAGGCGTGGCGTGTATGCGTGTAGCAGATGCAACATGGGGCGGCTGTTTGGTTTAGCGAAAGTGCTTCGAGTGTTATCATTGTCGTCCTTGTTGCTGTTTGCGTTTGTGTTTGTGTGCTGCTTGTTTTTATCTCAGGCATTGAAATATTCTCAAACCCTTTCCGGCGTCATTGCCGCACGTTTCCGAGTGCCAAGTGCATTTTTATCCCCCTTTTTTGCAAGCGCTTGCTTCGTTTATGGCCGAAAGCAGAATTTCTTTTCGATGTTAATGGTGTTGGTGTTGTTGTTGTTGCTGCCGGTTGAGTAAGCGTCATTAAAACTGATGAAGCATGCAACATAAACCGAAAATATTGTTGCGCTTTTGTTCGCGTTTATTTTACACACACACACATACATATAGACCGGAAATGCGCAACATTTCCGCAACTGTGTGAAAGCGAAAAGTGTTTAAGAACCAAAAGAAACAAGCAAAGAAACATTAACAACACGAACAAGAGCAAGAACAGCGGATTTCAACACGGCTTAATCAGCTGCAGTGGTTGTGGGCGTATTTGCACTTTATTCTTTGCGCTTCTTCTTCTGCTTCTGCAGCTTCGTTTTGTTGCCGTGTCTGCATCGTTAACGTTTATTACACGATCAAGGCGATTATGTTGCATGCAACACTAAAAGTCTGCAGCCAATAAAGAACTGCAAGACTTAAAGTTTCAATGCAGACGTCTTCGCATCTGGTATCTCGATAGTCTTGTAAGTTCTCCGTTTTTTGTTGTATTTCCCATGTAGCTGACAAACTTTCGATTTTTCCCAAATGGCGTGCATTGCCAAAGGAAACTTCAACTGCTCATATAATACAACTGCAAAGCCCGAATAAATTCACATTGCCGCATACAGTTAGACATGCAATCATTGCCTTGGTGCTGTCCAACGTTAAGGACGCTAAGTGGCCGCGCAGCTGCCTTTAAGTTGAAGTCCTTCGGCCATTGCACGCCCGCTGTTGTAAGTTTGCTCGGCACACGGCTTTTGAGGAAAGTCTTTGCTGTTTCTGTGCTGCTTTTCTAAACTTTACGCACAAGTTTATTGGCAATTGTAAAGTTTTAAGCCAATTTATTTTGACATGCCGCGACAAAAAAAATTTATACATATATAAGTGTATGTATACTCATTTTCTTTGAAGGTTTCTCGGCGTTCTACGTTATTATTTTCAAGCTGTTTTAATAAAAAGCAGTTATTTTTTTTTATTTATTTAAAGGAAGACAACCTTCATGAGTCCGAGAAGCGTCAGCCATGTGTCTTATTTTAATATGCCAGCATCGATGCAATGATGAGTTATTTTTCTCTTTCTTTGTTAATGACAAGTCTTTGTAATGAAGGCAACCTAATTTGTATGTTTGTCCCACCCAGCGATGCCAATTGACTTGGCCAAATATAACATTTCTAATATTAAGTACACCAATGTTCCACAGCGTTCATATTGCACATATGGCATGTTTGTGTTCAGCATGGTTAAATATTAAAGTGTCTTATGTGTAAATAAATAAACTTAAATTTATAAATGTGGCCCACAGAAATGTTATGAGTTGATGATGGTTAGTTAACTCTTCAGCTCAAATTAATTTATGACAATGAAAACAGTACGAACGTCCACTATAATATGGGAGCCCAAGCGGGGATTTTCGTAGTTATTTTCGGGCATAACTTATACCCTGTTGAGTAGATTTCCCAGGTATATAAGGCTTTGTAAAAACTCCATATTTACTCCTAAGCGGCAGATCAAGATAAGATGCTAAAACTTCGCCATTTCGGTACGTAAGGAAGTTGGAGGGTCTCAAACTAGCAAAAAGTCAAATTTGGTTATTCCTCGCGACAGATTTTCATACAGATGGTTCAGCATGATCTCCTAGTTATGCTGTTCTCTAATTTAATAATCATATGTGGGACTTCCTCAATCGGGCGGTTAACATTTTTAAACATATTATGACATTCAACCCACCGCTAAAGGAACAAATTTCATAGAATCCTTTTATAACCTGTACCTTATGGTACAAGGGTACATAATCTTCATCTTGAAAATGCAACCATTCCCAAAGACGCAGAAGTAAATCACATTTTAGCATCGTCGGCTACCCGACTAGTTCTTTTCTCATGATGATGATGTGGCGTCAGTTAAGAATGAGTAGAATAAATAAACTTGTTGGCTTATGTGCCAATTCTTTAAACATTTGCCGTTGTTAAATAACTTTTACAGTGTTCGAATTATAAATTTTTGGTTTTGTATGCTGAAATTTAAAATTTAGAGCAAAATATGATACTGACGAGATTTTAATGAAGCTTCGGTTTGCTCTGGCTTAAAATTGAATTTTTGAATTATTCATCCTAACTTCGAACATGAGATTTTGTATTTTGAAAGAAGCAATTCGTTGGTTCAAGCAATAATCTTTTGTTCTGCTAGATGCTTGTTTTTCTAAACAGAGTTAATAATTCATTTCAACTTCGCTCGTGTAAATGGTTTCAGACGGACGATGATATTAACATGTTTTTTTTCATCTCATCTTAACCTGATTTGCCTTAGGCATATAAATTTGTGAAGGCAAAAATTCAAAGCATTAAAAAATTATTAAGAAAAATGCTAACGAAGAGAAAAGTTCAATTTAGGTTACATAAGCTGATACAAAAACAAAACAAAGAGATAAAAACAATTTGTCTTTTGTTTTGTCTTTGGCACGCCGCCCGTTGTTGTAACATTTGTTGTTGTTTTTTGGTTGGCTCTTGAACAATATAATATAACCTTTTGACATTTTTTTCTTCTTCAAAATTTGCTCATCATTAAGAATATTAAAATTGACACAAGCAATGAATGAAAGTCGCATGCAAAATTTTTGGTGGCATATGAAAGTGAAAGTCTTAATTAAAACAGAAAAGATACAAAACAAAATGCCGTTAGTTTGATGAAAGTTTTTTTTTGTTTTTAAGCATTTTTACATATTAAATAATTTCACTCGTTGTTTCTGTCAGAGTTTAAATCATCTTATCGCTTGTTTGATTTTAGTTAATCATTTTTGGTTTTCTTAAATAAAACAAAAATAAATGAGTTTTTGCAAACATATTAAAAAAAATATATATGGTTTTTTGGTTTAAAACAATTAAAATTAAAAATCTTCTTTTCTTTGGAGATCTCTTTACTTTGCGCTCTTCGTTTCTGCGCCGTTGTCTTGCAAAACTTCATTGACCTTTGGCTGTTAGATGGAAAATAATCGCTTCTCTTAGCAAATTGGTTGAATGAATTTCAAGCGTGGCGCGTTCGTCGGGTTGCAAAGTCTACATATATAAGTCTCATGCTATTTAAAGCAGATTAGTTCATTCTTCGAACTTCGAATCGCAAAATGAAATATTCGATGTTTTGTTCGCTGCTGACAGCATTTTTGTTGCTGAACTTAAAACTACGCCAAATAGAAGGTGTGTGTGTGTGTTTGTGTGTGTGTGCATTCCAATGAAAGTTTAATTAATATACTCGTCTTTTATTGTTTCTTTCGTGCAGCAAGTAAGCTCACGTTGCGTCCGCTAAATGCACGTGAAGTTTATCGAATTCTCCGCGACGTTGGGCGTGAGGACGCCGTGCCCGAGGGACGCATTGTCTCGCAGGGAATTGCGGCCTTCACTGGCTTTACTTTGGGGCTCACCAAGGGTATTGGTGGCTCAATACTCTTTGACATTATCACCGCCAATGTGACCGGCCTGCTGGGCACGGGCGTGGGCGCCAGCACCGCCGGCAGCAGCGGCAGCAGCAGCAACAGCTCATCAACCGCGCAGGAGATTTGCTTCAACACGCGCAATGCACGGAGCCTCGCAGAAGCCGAGGCTGTGGCACGTCACAACAGTCGGCCATCGGATGCGTCAGATGACTTTGCCGACTATATGGGCATCGCTGACTACGACAACGACTATGACAATGCGCACGCTGATGATGCTCTGAGCCGCGCAACCACGGGCACTTCCTCCACCGGAGCGGGCACTACGGGAACAACGGGCACAGCGGGCACAGTGGGCTCTGCGACCTCGCCGACCGGCGGCACGGTCTCATCGTCGAATGATTCGACGACCAGTGACGACAAGCCGGCAACGACGTGCATCGTCATACAGAAATAGTATTTTTGGTAGTAATTTTGTTTATGAATTATTTATAGAAATTAATTAAAAAGTATTTATTGTGCAAAACAGGTGAAAACTGTTGTGATTTTTTATGTCTGTGGTGTTGTGGCCTAGACTCTGCCGACGCAGACGCGCAACTTTGTAAAACAGGTTCTATACAATTTATAATTTATGTTAACGGTTAGTAACGGCTTAGGGCACTGCGCGAAATAGTAGGCATGATTCTATGCCACCGTGCTGTGTCTGTTAAAAGACATTCATCGACCTAGTCAAATCAGCAACCTCAACGAGAATTGCCAAGTGATGACGAGATTCAAGGGAGCGACCGAAATTCAGTCGTTCTAAGCGATATTTACGCATTCACATGAGTTGTGTACAGAACAAACTCGTAGCCGAATTTCAACGCTGTTAACGATATGTCGATTATAATAACATGTGTTAATTGTTTTCATTATAATTATTGTTCAGGTCATATTAAGGTTGGTTGTGTGCTTAAAGCCGAACCGGTTAAAATATATGATTTCGTTCCATTCTTATCCAAACTTTTTGTGAGGGCTTTGATTTATTTATTTCCGATACTGATGAGTTTGAGACATTTTTAAAAATAATACAATAATGTCTGAAAAGATTTCGCGCTTTGTAAAATCTAAAAATCGTATTTATAGTTGTTGGAGGTATTTCTCTGCCGCCGAACTTTCTTTTGAAAGTTTGAATTTTTTCCGAGTGTAGCGTCACGCAAAAGGCCGAGCGCTGCTATGCGCCACTATTGGGGCGTTACTATGCTCTTAGACACGCTTTCTTCAACTCGGGGCCGTCGGATTTTCGCACATAAAAGATACGGAAAACAAGAGATTCATTTCAGTTACAACGATTGAACGCGCACGCAAGAATCGCAGCTAACAATGAAGCTCAGCGCGAAGTTATTAACATTTTACGGCATCGTTTTGTGTCTCGCGAGCGTGTGCTGTGCGGACGGTGAGTGAGTCAGAGTTGGTTTGTGGCTGCGAAGGCTGACGAAGTGTCATCAATTTGCAGGTAAACAAGGCCGTCTTCGTCTACGCCCTTTGTCGGCCCAGGAAGTTTATCGCGTGCTGCGCGAGTACGGCGAGGAGGATGCGGTGCCGGAGGGACGCGTGGTGTCGCAGGGCATCGCTGCCATTACGGGATTCGCGCTTGGTCTGACGAAGGGCATTGGCGGTGCGCTGCTGGTCGATGTGGCCACGTCGAATGCCACACTACAGTATCTCAACAGCTTGAACTTAACCGCACTGACGAGTGGCCTGCCGACGATACCGACACTTAACGTGTCCGCGCTGACGGGCAGCCTACCGACATTCAATGTAACCGGCTGGACAGGCGGCATACCGACTATCAATATGACGGCACTGATCGGCATGCTGAAGCCGGGCTTAGTGACTTCAACGGCAACTCAAACGTCGCCTTCGACACAAGAGATTTGCTTTACCAGCCGCAGCGCCAACGGATACGATGGACGGAATTTGGGAGTGAGCGTGGAGGAGGACGATGAAGACGCGTGGGCCCGCGATAATCTGCGTGCTGACTCTACATCGTCTGCTGGCACTGGCACTGGCACAGCAACTTCTGGCACTGGAACGGCGACTTCTGGCACAACGCCAACGGCTACCATGCCGACATCAACGATGCCGACGGGCACCACCTCAACCAATACGGAAACGTCGTCTCCGGATGAGACCAAAGTGACCTGCATCGTTCTGCAGAAATCGGCGCGAAGACGTCGTCGTCGACGCAATTTTTATTAATGCAAATTAAATTAATATTTATTTATTTTTTAATTAAGGAGACCAAAAAAACAAAAAGCAGAAAAAATGAATAATATTTTGTTAAAATATTCGAGGCTTTTATTTTGTGCAGTTGGGCATTTATCAATGCTGATTAGCTCAGGGCATGGCCGGCCATAAATTTCGATGTCTCTCAAATACTTCTCAAGTGTCTGTCAGTCACGCAGTCAATGAGACATTTGTGCGTTTTTGTCCTTCGCTCAATGCGACAAACCAAAAACACGCCTAGGCTTTTAAGCTTCACACGCGTGCTAAGAATCAATGCCGACATTCTGCACATGGCTGATTTAATCAATCTGACACACACTCACCAAACACTCACACACACACATACGGCTATGCATAGAAACACCATGAAGGCATACAAAGCACGAACATAAACGGATTTATGCCATTTGCAATGTCATGATTATACGGCATTGGCATCCATAAATAGAAATTAATACGATGTAACGCACACACACACACACACACACACACGCACACACACATGCATACGCAAGCATACACTTACACATTCTTAGGGAGACATGACAGCCCACATAAATGCATATCCAATATGTAGTCCAATAAACAGTTATAACAGAGTTGCCACAGCTGCTAATGTAAATATATACCGTCACAGTCTTCTTCGTTATGCATGCCAAATTGCGTGGGCTGGGCCGGCCTCGCTGCGTCGCTGCCTCACTGCCTCGCCCATAAATCCTGCTGGCAATTTATTAACTTTAACGTTGGACGTCGCATTTGATATTCTTATTGATTTTGATGTGAAATTTATGAGGTTCATAGACCCCAAAAGTCGCCAAGTGGCAAATAGTAAACGAACTGAGTCTGGGGTTGGCCTGATTGCTTTTGCATTGATGCTGTTGTTGTTGCCATTGTTGTTTTTGTGCTTGTTATTGTTGCTGGCAAGTGAATTGTAAGTGTATGTGCACTGTTTTCACGCAGCGCGATTATCACCATTTGAAATGTGTCAAGTGCGCATTTGAAACGCAAATGCAACTTGTCGTTAAATTAAATTTATTGAAAATCGCAATTGTGAAAAATGAGAATGGCTTAACAACAATAAAAACAAATATTGTTATTAAAATAACGAAGCATAAAAGTATGCTACAGAATTTTGCATTTGTACGCAGTAATTCAGCGCCCGAGATCCGAACTGTAGTGTATGCCGTTCATGGAAACCAATACTAGTTCCTCTCCAATGTACTTGGCTTGCTTTCAACTGTTGAATGGATATGACGGGGGGATGAGTCAATAGTCACTTTATCTTATGTTGGAGCAAACAATGTTCGTTTACAAAAGTTTTATATGTGTTGTGCGGTTATCCAGACGATTTTATAAATATTTTTTATGATTCAACGATATATAATTTCGCAAAAAAACGTTACATATATTTATAAAGAAATTCTTGAAACTCTCTTAGTCGCTATATAGAGTACTTTACGTTAACATTTCTTTACAACAGCTAGTATTTGCTTTTCTGTAGAGGTTTGTCACTTTGTGTCATTGGAGGCTCTCATGCAAGAGGAGTTTTTTCAAGGAACTCAGAAAAATTCGTTCCAAAAAGTTTTTCGTTACATAGAGAAACGCTACAACAAGGTTTCACTGTAACAAGTAAAACATATATTTATGGTTTCTTGACAGTCAATTGCATTTTGTTATTTTCTTTCATTTAGGTCACTAATCAGTTGTTGAAGTCGGCAATGATTGTTGTTAATAACTTGCCTGGCAAGCTGCTAAACATGGCCCGACAATAAGAAATATTCCAGCATGAAGCGACTAAACTATTATTGTGCACTTAGTGGCATTACTCGACTATAATTTGCCACGTCGACGTGCCACTTAAACACACACAAATGAGCGTCTAAACGGTCCAAGTTCCGCCCTATGGCTCCGCCCGGCACCACACGGCACGGCACAGCCCGGCTCGGCTTATGAGTGTAGCAAACAGAAGCGCCTTCGACGCTGTCAATTGACACTGCCGGCACAATCATCACCATTGCCAGTCGATGACGATGACATTTGAGCGATAGGCAAAAACTGTTTGGCTGTTTGACTGTGGCGCGGTACATACACACACACACATACATACATATATACTTGTACAAACATGCCAAAGGAAGTCAATGGTGGCCGAGTGTTTAGGTTGAGTGTTGTCGCTTGGATGGGTGGGTGGGTTTTGGTTTTTGTTGGTTTATTGGTTGGGCTTAAATGTGCGGGCTGTCTAACAGTTGACACTGATACTCAACACGACATGGCAAGTTCTTAAATGAATGGTTATTGTTGTTGTTGTATTGTGTTTTATTTTCATTTGCCACTTGGCTTTGCTGTACGCGATTACTTACATACATACATATATACTTGTATATATTGGATCTTTTACGGTTATTTTTACAACATTGAAAATTGTTTTAAATGTTAATGTTTTTGTTTTTGCACCACTAGCGCCAGCAGTCGCACTCCGTCTCCACTTCACCCCAACCCCACTTTAGCACATACGAATTGCAAATGTTTTATTTTGCACTAGAACTCGAGTCATAAATGGCAAGCAACAACAAAAGCAATGAGTATAAGACAACCCAAAGCCAGAAAATAATTGAGATATTTTCACAGTCACCCCTCAAACAGTTGCGTGCGTGTGCCAGCTGAACGAACAGTTGAACGGCGCCCCGCACATCAACATCATCAACATCATCGACGAACGGTCCGATTCAGCAGTCAACACACTTGTGTTAAATTATGCGGGCTTTTGTTTTTATTGCATTGCTTTTGTTGTTTTTGCCGCTGCCGCAGCCGCAGCCTCTGCTTTTGATTCTGCTACTGCTCTGTCTGTTCCATTTTGCTGTTTCTGTTTGTCTGCCTAACTGACTTACTTTGTTTGTTTTTGTCTTTGGCATTGGTTTGTTTTACATTCGCACTTGTTTCATTTCATACAGCATGTGTTGTTGCTGTTGTTGTTGTTGTCTGATTATTAAAACACTCACGGGAGATGAGAACGCGTGCCAGGTCTTTCCTGCAGCTCATGTGTTTGGTTTGGGTTGGGATTGGGTTGGATTTGGCACGGGTTTGGTTGCCACGACATATGCCGCTGTTGTGTGTGTGTGTGTTGCCACATGTTGAAATGTCAAAATACAATTTTTCAAGCATCGTTGACTGTGATTTTCTGCTATTTGGTATTTGTTTTATACATGCTATTCTTATACTTTACTTTTTGTAACTTGCCTTCTACCCTTACCATTTCGCATTTCAATTACCAAGTCAGTTTCTCCGGCTCTTGTGGCCTACAAGTTTCCACTTCCGTTTGGCAAGTGTCGACCTTCCGCTCATTTGTTGTACTCATTATTTTGTGCGCCTCATAATTTTTCACGTTATTAATGACGCAACATTCGCATAAATGCCGTTGTCGAATCACACGAGTCACACGAGTCACACTTCTTTCTTTTCGCTTCACAATACAGATTACGGTTTAATGGCATCTTTGCCTCATAATCGGAGCGTTGCACTTCGGGCGACACGTGACCGCCAAGTGTCGTCTCGTGTTACATATTAATTTCTGGCTCCTTTATTTTCCCGTGGGTCTTGTACACTCATACATGCATATATGTAAGCTCGATTGGTTCGCATCGAAGAATACGGAATTAATGATTTGCGAAACAGTGAAAAATATATGAATCTTCTTTCTCTCACTCGCTTTAATAATATGAAGATTGAAAATGTCGAAAATATTAAAGTTGACAATAATGTTCTGTAAATTTGGTGGGAGAAATTTGCTGTTTTGTAAAAAAAAACATTTCCATTCATTGTCATTGGTCGTTTCCAAATAAATTTACGAATTTAAAAATTATTTTATTACGAATTTAAGAAAATAAAAAAAATAAAGAAACATACAAAAGATACTTCGCGGTTGGCATAAGCAGCTTGACTCACTCCCATGTACTTCCACTTGCACTGTCTATACCCTGCACCTTAGGGTACAAGGGTATATTAGTTTTGTGCACATTGAAAATTTATGTGGCACCTAAAAGGAGACGTGGCAGATCCTGCAATGCATATACATATATATTCTTGATCAGTATCGAAAGAGAAATTGATTGTCCGTTTGTCCGTCCACATATGGTAAATGATTAAAACGCCAATATTTCCAGAACAGAAGGTTTGCTATTGGAATGGCGTGCAATATAAAATAGGCGTGACCACGCCCAGATATAGCCAAAATAGGAAAAAGTTATATCTCTGGAACCAATTGGTCGAGAAAAGTACAAATCGGTATAAATGGAATTGATGGAAATGAAATCTGTTTCGATTGAAAAGTGGGCGGGATAACGCCCTATTGCAGCCGTTAACAAATTGAAGGTACAGGGTGTGTCGAAGTCGAGCACCCTCGACCGCAATTCCTCGCTGGTTTTCTGGTTGATGTTGTCGGGTGACAGTTTCATGACAAGGGGTCAGATTTTGCACAAAATTTTGTGGATTAGGTACAAAACCGAAACTTTCGTTGAATTGTTGCATGGTCGTTGCTATTGCTGTTGTTGTTGCTGTTATTGTTTTCACTTGACGCAGCTTAACAAATTGTTTCAATTAAAAAGTTTATTCTCTTCAGTTTCTGTTTAGGTTGAATATTTTTTTCCGGTTTTGATTTCTTTTTTTATATTTTTTTCTTCTGAACATTATTTAGTTAAAAAAATAAGCTGTAAAAGAAATACAACAGAAAAATGTAATAAATGAAAATAATTGTGGCATACATTTTGGCACTTAATCGGCTTTAACAATCACAGCGCAGCAAACAGATGGGCAAAAATGTCTATAGAAATACTTATGTATTATAATGCAGGAAAAAAGTAGCGAAATCCCAAGCGCATCATTGGCACGTGTTCCTACCCAACATGATTCCGATTTCAATTGCTTTGAATTGTTTTGGCCTTAATTGGCACTTAATTTACTTTGTTCGATTATTTAATGGTTTTCGTCGCTTTTTATCTTTGCAACTATAAATTAACTGTTAATTATTATTGTTTTCGTTGAGTGTGGAAACTTTTTTTTTTGGCTTAAATGGTGTCTAATGAAGATGCTTTGCGAAACACTAACTAGAGTACAAATGTTGTTTGACCGATAGAAGCTAAGCACTTCTCAATGAGCGTTCATTCTGCTCTGCAATATTATCTAGTCAATTTGAAAAGCTTTTGCCACCAGTCAAGCTACCAGACCTACATTTGCCTAACGAATTAAACATGGAGATGTCATTGGGGGAAAGTGATCGGCATGCCGTTGCGTTATCTTTCTCGAGAGATACGATTATCGATCAATGGTCGGTATAATTATTAGCCTAGAGGAGCTGAAATAAGGCGAGATTTCCGAGGTGCGGAAATCTTAAACTAAAGTTCAGTGCGATTCCAAATCATGGAAAATGGGTTGAATATAAAAATTTGTTTTGCTTATTTCGAAAATGTTTTAAAAGATTTAATAGATCAGTCAAAGATTGATTTTTTTGCATTCACAGCTCCTTTAGTGGAGTACTTAGCCTCAGAAGGAAGCGTTTTTACGCATGTTCCGTGCAAAACATCACTTTTTGTGCGTTCCACTTAGCTGCTGTTTAACGGCATGGGAGAAGGTTGCCTTCGCGGAAACTTGTTTATTGTATCGAGCTTTCCATTAACCCTTGTTATGGCAATTAATAATTATTGAAAAAGTTTTTAAATGCCCTTTAGGCAAAAAGACGGTTCCAGGAATTACTGTTCTTCCTATACTTAATTGTCGAATTCATAAACATATATTGTTTAGTTAGCTTTCTTACATTTTTTAGAATTACGTTTAATTTTATGATGTCCGATGTATTTAAATAAAATTTGATTATTTGGGTATTTTTCTCTTAAGGAAATGTGGTTTATGTTTGGTTGTAATAAGAGTTCACTGTTAAAGAGCTCAAATTCAACAGCCGCAATTCGTAAGCCGTTCTCTTAATTATGTTAGTAATCTGAGTGTGCGCTGTAGATGGAAAATGCTCCAAATGCTTACAACTTATAAAGTTTCATTTGTAGAGCTCAAATTATTATTATTTAATAAATTTTTGGCTCTAAAATTGTAGTTGATTTTCCTTAGTGTTCAAGCAAATCCGCAGTTTATATTACTTGCCACATGTAAAAGACTCATATCACACGGTACATTAATTGTGCTCTTTGGGACAAAGTACCGCAATTTTCATCTCTCTCTTTAGCAGAGGGGAAAATTGTCTGCTTTCTCTCGTAAGTTTTCCGAAGCTTGTTACTGTTTCATTCCATTTGGGACAACGCAATTTGTTTTTAAGTTGCTTTATGTTTTACGAATGTTAACAAAAACTTGAGGCGTGACAGTTTCTTTATTATGCTAACGTTTTAAATCAAGCGCTTTAAGCAAACGCTCGTCCAAAACTTTGTGGATAAACAGGCTTTTTGGTAATGTTTTAATTAATATAGAGACATGCTATTATCTAGATGAATTGAAAATGCTCCATGATTTGGGCTTTTGGAGTCCATAAAAAATATTATAATATTTAATTAGATGTTCTATGAAGTCCTTATAGTTAAGCTCAGCTACAGATAAGCCAATGCTCTGGAATAGACTTAGTAGTGGGTTATATTACCCACTGATGCTTGGCGATGTAAAGCAAGAGAAAAACAAGCCTAAAACTTAGCAATTATTAAGTTTAAGTCCGTGTGAGGCTAAAACGACCTTTCTCAACAGGAGCAACCAAAGTGTATTGTTCCATTCCATGCCATTCCATTTCAGCGTCACTGCTGAGAGCGCTTGTAAAATGTCGTATGGCGTGGAACGCTGGCAATGGGAAATGATTCGTTCGAGTGCGGCACATTGCGTCGAGAGAAGTGCGTTTCAATTCGAATTTTGCTATCGAACGTGTCGAACGTGAACACTTGCAAGCTGCCTGGCATACTCATTGTCCAAAGTGTGACGCGTCAGCTGAATGAAACAAGTCCTGCTAGTCGAGTGCCCGAGTCAAATTGAAGCACGAACAACGCGTGACGTTTTTGTTTGTGAATGAACGAATAAGACTATGTGTGCTTAACTAATCGGCGGTGATAATTCAGCATTGAATGAAGTGAATTTTAAATAAGTTCAAGACAAATCATTCTTGTTAACGCTTGAGAAAGAGACGGCACATACTCACGTTAAAGGATACTAATATGTTTGGCAAAAATTTGCCTGTGTTAAAATCCCGTGCGACATAACAAATCCATTTCGCTTGTCAATTTACATTTGTATGGTAGTTTTGTGCTATGCTTAAGTGTTTGTGCTTATGTAAGGCTTAGGCGTACCAAACAGCATTTTACAATTGACAACAAGGCAAGACAACATATAAGAATCAAAAAAAAAAAAACAAAAAACAAAAACAACAGTAACAACAATGTAAAAGTTCTTAATGCCAGCATTTGTTAATGCAGATGTTTGTTTGAGTTTGCACAAAAGAATTGCAAAAGACAACAGTGAACAAGGAAAACAAATGACGACGGCAACGACAACGACGGCGCATAAGTAAAAGTGATAAGCTGCGAGCGACAAGACAAATTACTCAAAGGATAATAAAAATAACGGTGTTATAAATGCGTGTGCCGTCGCACTTCCGGTGTGACGAGCTCAGGCAAAAACAATAACATTAGCAGCACCAACACCAACAACAACACCAACAACCCCACGAACATTACGTGTGAAAATAGCAACGCCAGCAAAGTGTTGCAATGTTTATGTGTGTGTACGTGCATGTGTATGTGTGTCGCTTCACTGTGAATAGATAAAGTGTAGCATACTTTTTGACAGTTGCGTGAAAAAAGAGTTGATTAATTTGTGACGTTTGTTGTTTTGAATGCGAACACATGTAGAAATAATAACGATTAATTGCAATCAATTTAAACATTATTAAAATAAATTTTATGATATTACATTCCAACATCTTGAGATAAATAAACATATATTGCATACTTTTGGATGTTGATGAATTATTTTCATGATTGATTGTTTAAATATAAGCAAATTGAAATATTTTGCATACTTTGTGGCGTTTGAACAACGTTTAAATATTTGCGAATAATGAAAATTTCGTGTTAAAACAATTTGTGCGTGTCTAATAAAAACCACAACAACAGCAACAACACTAAAAGTGAATTCGTTAAGGGAACATAAGATGAACTTCGAACTTTGATAAGTTGAATTTGCTGAGTGCAAACCAAACATAACCCAACAAAAAAAAAAAATAAAAGAAACCTTGAAAGCAAACAAGATTAAAACAAATTATAAAAAATAAAAGAAAAACAAAAACAAAAGCAAGATTTTCTGCACAAGTTCACACAAAGCAAATTGAATTTGCAACAATTTAAAGTTTTGCCACGGCAAAAGAAGTGTAAAACAGAATTAAGTAAAGTAAAGTGAAGAACAAAATAAAAAACGGAAGGCAACAAAGAAAAACAAAATCAACGAAGAGAAATTGCTGAGAAAACATTTTGTGAAAGTAACCAAAGTACACAAGCACACACACACACACAGAGACAGCCACAGCCACACATACACGAGTAGGCGAGAAACGCTGCTCATTTCGGAATCGCTCCCCGACGTGTCTTTAGCGCGGGCAGTCGGATTTCGCAACCAACAGCAATAAAAGCGCACAACAACAAGAACAACAAAGGAAACAAGTGCAAAAAATACAAAAACACCAAAAAAACAACAACTCACAACTCGTGTTGGTCTCTAATTTGATGAAAACATTAGTTGGCGTTTTCATGTTGAAGATTAAACGCTGAACGGATCAAGTCTCTCGACTTGCAAGCCGAATTTGATTGAAACGCACAGAAACGTGAATTCGCGGCTTCGAACAGCAACGGCAACAGCAACAACAACAACAACAAAGGGCACAACAAAAACAGTCAAAGAGAAGAACTGCTGACGCTTCACTTTGTTGGTGCGTAATTGTTGCGTGCTCATTTCTCCGCACTCAACAATAACAATAACTCGGACCGTTCCCATTGTTGCGGTTGGTTTTTTTTTTTTTTTTGATTTTGGTTTTGTGCTCATAAAACCAATAACAATACAATACCAGCAGAGCAACAACACACGATAAAAACAAAGAAGAAGAAGCCCACACACACACACACGCAAAAATCAGCCAAAATGTTCGCCAACATACGCCCGAGGACCGAATCGGATCTTGGATTACGCAGTTGCTGCTTTTGGCTGCTGCTGCTGCTGCTGCGCCTCAGCCCGGAGATTGAAGGTGAGTCGCCCACTCAATTAAATAATTTCATTTAATTACGCATTGAAATGAACGCTTTGCAGTCGACGGCAATTGAAGCCTTCCGAACTTTCAAGGCTTCGTCTGCAACGACGCTTGGCATGCGTTGGTTGCCTTTGGTTTGGGTTGGCTCGGCTTACGTGTCGTGGCTGCTTAGCAATTGAAACTCAAGCAACGCTTGTCTATTCGAATTTCTTGTCTTATGTCGAACAACAAGAAACCGAAGAAAACAACAACATTACAATTGAAAACCTTCAATTTTGCATGAGGAATTTCAATTTTGTTTGTGTTTATTCAAGACGCACAAAAATAAAGAAACAACAAAAAAAAAAAAACAGCAACGAAAGAAAGCAACAAAGAAAGACTACAAAAATTTTGAGGCGTCACCAGCAAAGTCAAAGCGAACTTTCATTGTCATGTAGAAAAGTTCGCCAAGTGGCGCTTTGATGATGCCACTGCTGTCTGCCGCTTGCCGCTTGCCGCCTGCCCGTGCCGCGTGCCCGTGCCTTGAGCGAGTTGTGTTTGCCATTGTGCTAAATGTTTTTGCCTTTTCGAGCGCGCAAAGAAACTTTTAAGGTTCACATGAATTGGCACGAATGTGCCAAGCCGCCTTCGGTCTTCAGGCCAGCCCTTTCGGTTGCAGGCAGCGAGGCGCCCTTTACTTATCTGGCAGGCTTTTCGTAGTTTATCAAGTCCCAACCGGCTCAAAGTTAATTGCGCTTGACTGTCCTGGTCAGCACGGCTCGGCTCATGTCCTTTCATGCACGAACATTCGAAGCGCTTTGCTTGCGTTTGTTGTTGCGATTTGGCCATTGATCGTTAACTAACACTTGCCGTGGCGAAGAGTGAGCGGGAGGGAGAGGCAGTCAATTGTTTTAAACTGCCACAAAGTGTTAAATTATGCAAAGGTTTGCGTTGTGAAACGCTGCTGCCATGCTCATTCAATGCTCATTGCGCAAAGCGTTGCGACAAATAAATAAACAAATGAATAACTGTTTAAATATTGCATTAGTGTCAAATTCATTAATTTATGCAAATAATAAAATAAATACAATTATAGAATTCCATACTTTATTTGCACAAAATGCTTCTTATTTTTCGCATTTCGCATTTTTGCCACGGAAATAAACAACAATTCGAAAATGCAAAAATAAATGAAATGAAAAGTATTTACTGCACAAAATTATTAAATTAACATTAAAATAAAGTAAATAAATGGATGAAAATTTAAAGTTAGCATTTGCAACGAAATTGTGGCTGACACTTGTTTGTTGTTGTTGTTGCTGTTGTTGTGCTTGAGGTTTGCCCAGACTCGGGCCATCACCATCACCATCAGTTGCTTGAGCAGCGCGCGAACTTTGCGCCGGCGGGCTGAGGGGTGGTGGTGACGTAGGCGTAGGTGTTAGCTTTAGCAGTGAGTCAGTAAGTCAGTGAGTGAGTGAGTGAGTGAGTCAGCCAGCGAGTAACTAAGCAAGCGGCCAAACTACGAAGGTCGTGCAAGCAATCAGTGTGAGTGTTTTCCTGCCGTCCATGGTGAATAGCAGCGCAAATAAACACTTCTAACCCAGATATTTGTGTACGAACATACATACATGCATGTACACACACACACACACCCACACACATATGTGCGCATGATTCATTCATGCAAGTGTGTGGAAAAAACTAAACGCACAAAACCAAAAAAAAGCAGAAAAAAAAAATAAATAAAACTGATACTAAAAACTAAAACGGAAAACTAAAAAAAAGTGAGTTAAGCGCGAGCGTGCATTAAGCCAAACCGCCAACCATTTGGTGTTTAAAAGCTGTCTCAACTGCTCAGCGTTGGTTGGCGGGCAGTCGCCGGAGGCGGCGGCGGCGGCGGCGGTCGTGTTGCAAGTCTGACACAAAATTGCATTTCACTAACAATTGACTTAAAAAACCTTACCAACATATATGTATATGTCTCTATATAAATTGTATATATTTGTAGTGTGTGCACACATGAGCATACACATACATGTGCATATTTCCATGTAACTCATTCAAACGCCTGTGTGTGATGGACCGAGGGCCATAAGGAACATTGACGATGCATCTCGGAACTGAAAGTAACTGAAATGTAATGTCGACGATTTTGTAGACATCATGGTAATGATATTCTCGCACAAGTCACACTGAATCACAGCGAGTCACAAGGCTGACAAAGCCACACAATCATCATTTTGTGAGATTTTTTTTTACTTTTGGTAATTCTCATCACTAACAACTCGTCACAATTGGTCACAAATAGCGAAGAAATGATGTGATCGTCATAACAGGAATTTGTGTGAAGCTTGCTTATTGAAAATATGAATTACGAAGCACAAGAAAGTTGTGCCATCGGTTAATAATAAAGACTCATTAGTCTCATTACATGGCTTGTAAAGTACACAAACTCCCTCTCACATTTGGATACTTAAGAAGAAGCATTTGCCAATCAAAAACATTTACTTAATAGTCTCTAAATTCAAAAGTTGCTTTTAAAGTCTTGTTTCAGACTGTCTGAGAATAATTTTTTTCTCAGTGTCGGTCACAACGATTCACATAACAACGTGGGCCTATTTTGTGACTGGCGTGAGAGAAGGACAACTAAGCTTAAGAAATTAAACTCATTTTTAACAAAGTTTAGTTTAATGTGAAATTACAAAGCTGAGATAAGGAAACTTACAAATTTATAAAACAAAAATGATATCAAATTAGTGACAAAAAAGGGTTCAAACAGAACTAAATTGAAATATGCAGAAGTGAAGAGAGAAGCAGTGAGACTTTGCAAACGAAAAGTGTCAAGTTGGAGAATGTCTAATTTTGAGCCACTCATGAAACGGCCCTCTCTCGGGCGCCACATTGTGCAGCAACACTTGTCAGTGCACTCATTTGATTCCTCGCGCGCATTCGTTTCCTTGCCTGGATGGCGTTTCACAACCTAACTTTTAATTTGGGCTTGCAGGAAGCCGTTGGAGCAGTGGTCAGGGTCGAATGCTGCCAACAGCACGGCGGAGCTCGGCTCGGCACAGCACCGCCCACTCGAAGAGCAACACAAACAACCACAGGCGAGTTATGCACTTGTCACATGTTGCGCTGCTCTTGTTAGCGTTTCCTCTTTGTGTGTGTGAGTGTATCTGATGGGCGCTATCTTTCCACAAGCACACACACATAGTTGCTATTAGGCATGCCGCATTTCTGAAAGTGACTCTCTTCCTTCCTACCTCCGTGGCCGTTCGCTTGCCCAAGTGCCCATTCAACTTCTGGCATATATGTATGTACATTTAGTTTTTAGTTTAAAAAACACAACAAAGTATCCATTTCGAGCTTGTTGCAAGTCAACCACACCATTTTACCACACTTCTTCTTTCCAACTCCTTTTGTATTCGTACATTCCAAAATGTATCAATTTTTTTACTTTTGGCTGCGTTTTCTATTGCATTGCACTCAATTCCGCCTTTGCTCATCTTACTACAAGTACAGCATTCTATATTGCTCTTGATCTAATTTTCGACTTGCTTACACTCGCACACACACACAAAAGCACAAGCACACTGGCACATATGTTGTGTATCTTAAATGTTTGTGCTTGAATGTGCACCGAATTAACTGAGAAAAATGATATATTTTCCGCTTATACAATTTTTACTTTGGATTTTCGTTTTCATTCTTGAAGAAAATTCAATTGAAATGTCACTTCATGCGAAAACAACAAATTGAAGCGAATATTTCTTTCCAGAATTGCTTACTTATTTTTCAATTTAACCAAGAGCATTGAGCATCTCATTCGAATTTCGAACATGTATTTATTTATTATTTCATTGCGGCAATTTGATTGTTGATTGAATCAATTTCCATCATCAAATTTAAGCAACTAACATGGCTTGGCTGTGCAATTGTTTTGAACTGTTTGAAAGCCAAAAATATTTGCATTAAAGGCTTCGAAACTCTTGTGGTCTGGCGCTTTGTTAACGATAGAATGCATCTCAAATATCACTTGTTTTTATTGTTGTCTTTTGCATAAGTTTTATTACACAGCTTGTATAAAGAGGTGTGTGAAACGCACAAGTGTGTTTAGAATACTTCGTTTAATGGGCGGATATCATAAGAAGCTTACAGAAATTAATATCTGGCATATATGTTTCAATATAAAAACTGTTTTATTAGATTTAAGAAATAGAAACAATCATTTTGGCCAACTTATCAAGGGCGAAGAGAAGTGTGGGCAGGGAGCAGGGCGTGACCACCCCGACATCACAACTTCGGCTATTTCAATCTAGAATTAGGTCAAATTTATGCAAAAAGGCGAGTTTGGTACCCCCGCCCCACCTTTGTGACAAGCTGGCTACGCTCATGAGTATACTCAACTAAGCCGCTGTCTTTTTTTTCTTTGACTTTGAACTTGTGAATAAGTGCTCTCAATTTTGGTGAAGAGATTATCAAAACTTGCCCTTTGTATTGTTCTCAAAAAAACATAGCGTTTTCCAAAAATACACTTTGTAAGTATTTTTATACACCTTTTTGCAAATAAAGGATGACCCAAAGTACACAAAAGAATGAAAGATAATGGAAAGCGGAAGTGCTGAAAATCGTATGTTTCAGGGCATTAAAGCTGGCGGCTTTAAATGGCTTTGGCCGATTTTTGAGAATAAACCATTGGACTTTCATTTTAAAGGTATTACAGAAATTTAAATTTGAAAATCTGATGTCGCGTGTCAGCCAAACCTTCATCATTATTCATGGCGTTCCCAATTCGCAGAACAAAAAGTCGAAACCACATAAATCAAACGCCACTGTTGACTTTGCCTCCTGTCGGGCTTAATTCATTTTTCAAATGTTTTTTCAATGATTTTTTTTATTAAAAAAACATTTTTGTATTTTTGTTTTCAAGGAAATATGTACGTGCACTTTATTTTGTTGGTCTGTTTGCTCTTGTATGATTACTTGTAAACGAAAGAGGAAATGAAAAATGGTTTGATTCAATTTCATTATTAATTGGATTGTTTGTTGAATTTGTGCACTTCGGTTTTTGCCATTGCATTTCATTGCTGATTTCTGCATTTACATTTACACTAAAAAAACACAAAAGACAGCAAAAGTTGTAACAGTAATTATTCAATATAAATAAAGACACCAACTAATGAATCAATTAAATAAATAGAAATCTTGTCGTGTACATTCTGAAACATCTCCTGATGACCCATTTGTTCTCTGCTCAAAAAAATCAACTGCTGTGGCAGTTCAAAGTTCTGGAATTTCTCGGAGAAATCCTCACAGTATAGACCAAAATAAATTTGTATAGCAGTTGGTTCAACGATAGACTCTGCTCTCCCCCGAGTCCCCTCGCCAAATCCTTAACCAGATCTATCATACTAAACAAAAAAGGAAAGAAAAAAATTACAACCAAACGACCTTTCGACTCTCCACTAAATTAACTTCCTCTATTCGTTGATTTTTGAAGCTCAGTCACCATTTTTGTTTCTTTAGCCAATGTTTTATAGCCTGAAAGGCTGTTGAATGCTTTCATATTAAATATCATGTCAAATAAAGAAAATAGAGACTTTTTAGTATTCATTTTATAATTATTGCCTGAAAAACAGAAATAAAATTTTGAACTGCACAGCAAATTGCACATTTGACATGTGTTGACCGAAAAGTCGACTTTATTGAGTTCAAAATGGTTACGGCAATTAAAAAAACTGTTTGGCGTTTCAATTTGATACTTTGTGACATTTAAATCGAATCGAATTGTATCGAATTCGATGAGAGAGCATGAAGCTCGAATTGCTGCCCGAAGGCAATTTGCCTTATTGACTCTGCATTCACGCACGACCATTGATTGCACGTTGGCTCACGGCACACGGCACACGCAGTCGGAGGGCGTTGGGCGCGACTCATCACCAGTCGTCGTGTAAAAATGTAATATCAAATATTTTGCTCAAGGCACGCAAATAAATATGCTTTTAATGTTTGCAGAGCAGCAATAATCACGCCCACCCAGTATGCCATGAGCCTCTCTGACGCTGCGACTCATTTCGACAGACCACATGGCAGGCACAAGTGTCAGACTGATGGGCGAACGAGCAAACAAATGACTAAGTGAGCAGGCGAGCGAGCGAGCGAGTGAATGAATTAGAAAAGTGGGCGTAATTTGAGTATTTTTTTGGCGTTTTGCACGTGCGGCCCGAAAAGTTTGGTAAACCGCTTTGGAATCGATTGATGATGCTCTGTGGCGTGTGCTGCTAAAAGTATGCAAAACACATAAGTAACACCTTTTTGGCAACACACGCACGCACACACTCACGCACAACGTCGCAGACTGCGATACTTGGCTGCTTCTTGAGGCGTCGGCACGTACGCGGCTGGCTGATTTTCAAAAGTATATTATTTTATTCTCTCATTTTGTATTTCGTTGTTTGGCTGTGTTAAGCTTAGTTGATCCTTGCCAATTGACGTTTGGCTGGGTGAGCAACAACGTGCATATTTCTTCGCTTTTTATTCATATTTTATTATTGTGTAGGCGTGTGTGTGTGTGCGTGTATGTGCCTGTGTGTGTATTCGTTTGCTTTAAAGTCAACCTCTTTTTGAAGTGTCCGCATGGGTTTTGTAGTTTCTCGCCCAGAACAACAATTGTTTCGCTCACACACATTTTAATGGTTTTGACATTTATATGACAACACCACGCCTGTGAGCGCCTGAGTGTATGCTTTATGTTTTTTCTAGTTTCGGTATTTGCACCGCGCACACAACTTCTTGCCTTTGCCTTTGCCAGTGCCTCTGCCTCTGCCTTAGCCAACAACAATCGTGTGGCTTTTGTCAACTAAAAACGCTCGAAAATTGTTTCACTGAAATTGTTTATTCCTTTTAACTGCGACGTCAAACAGTGAACATGTCCTTGTGCGTCTTCGTCTTTGTATGCGCTCCGTGTGTGCTGTGTGCCTGTGTGAGTGTGTGCTTGGGTGTTGTGCGTTTAGGCTCCAAGAAGCTGCTCGGCTTTCTCTTTTATATTTCTTAGCAAAAAAAAAAGGTTCACATACTTTTTGGGGCACGGACCAAAAATCTTTATTTCTGTCACGTTTTGCGCAGTATTCGTTTTGCTTTTTTCTCCATTCATTTCGTGTTTTGTTGGGTTATGCTCGGCTTTGTGCTCATTTCTTTTCTGTATTTTTTGTAGGATTTTGTTAAAAATGTATTTGATTTCAACTAATTTCGCACGCATAAATAGAATTAAATTCATACACGTTCCTGGCTTCGTTTTTTTATTAAGCACATGATTAGGTTGCCGACTGCAGAAATTTATATTTATTTAATTTGTATTTCTTGACGAAATACTTCATGCTTGATTTAATCAATCAAAAAGAATGTAAGGCGAGACGCCTTTTCCACTTTGTCACTTTTCACAGCATGCTCGCAGGCGCCGCGAAGTGTGCTTTAATTGTGTGCGTTGCTGTGCTTAACCTTGACCAGCTCTGCAAAGCATTCAGAAGCGTGTTCGAAGCAAAGCAGCTGCGCAGCTTCTCAGCGGATTTTATGGCTGGAAACGCTTTGTAAAATTATTATCCGTAAGCTGCCGTAAAAGTTGCTCAGCTCAATGCATGCACGTACATGTGTAGCTGCGTCTACGCCTTTATTATGTGCCAGTCGCAGATACACCATGCGTCGTTGGCATTCATCTGCGCGTGTTACCTCACTTCGAACTTGTCGAACTTTTCTATAAACTTGTAAGCCCATGCAAATAAAAGAAAAAACTGAGTAATATAAAAGGGAATCATCTAAACTCGCATGATTCGAGTGTCGGCGTCATGCGCAGCGCTCGTGCGCTTCCTTGCAATGGCTCGGAATCGGTTGCTGAACATTTTGCCAGTCGCTTGTCTAATGAAGAAGTCTCTGGCGTCTTAGGAATAAGAATATATCCTTGCTTCTTGATGAATGTTAGTCATGCTCGAAAGCTTGTACAGTTCTCCGCTTCTTCCGGCTGTGCACAGACAACTGCCACAAAGGCAAAAGCTCTCTTGAATTTGGCGTAAGATATGTGTAGGGTACGAAGCAAAATGCTCGGTATTAAGACACATGCGCGCGTATTTTGCTGCATGCCTTTAGGCGTTCTAGTAACCTATATCAAGGAATCTTTTCCTTCTCTCCCTGTTTGGCGCGTGTACTAGAATTTTGTGCTTCTTTTGCGGAATCCTTTTCCTTTTGGTTTATTAAAATTCCGCACATAACCAAATGCCTATGTAGTTGCCACAGCAAATATTCATAGAGCAAATCCCCAATATTCTGTTTGTTTGCTTATGCTTGATTTTTATAAGACTTCCACTCATTTCGCATTTGAGCCATTATAACGCGTGCTGGTTGTAGCACAGTTTTTATTGCTGTGCCAGTGCCGACATGAGCGCCCGAGGACTCGCGGCCTCGCCTGCCTCACATTCAGCAGCGCCAACAACAATCAAACGCCGGATTTAGTTATGGCTTGTAGGAACAACACATAAACCATGACTTACATGCGCCAATATGAATTCAGTGGCTGTTGTTGTTGTTGTTGCTGTTGCTGTTGTTATTGTCATTGGCATCAGCTTCGTCTTGCCATCATCATCTTTTGTATGACAACTCCATGCGCATTGCTGACAGCTTTCTGGAAGTCCGTTATCCTTTCGTCGACTTTTTCTATGCTGCCTTAATATTGAGTGGGATTTTATTCTTTGCGAAAAGGGTAAATACATGTGTTGTTGTTGTTATTGCTGTTGTTGCTGTTGAGTCAGTGCTGAATGTTGCCGCTTTGCTTAAGTCTTACTGTCGGTCTCTGTTGCTGTTATTGTGCTGACGGCGCCTAAAGGGCTGAGCATCTACATGAGCCACACAAGAGCTCATTCCGCACACACACACACACACACACACACACACACACGCATGTGTGTCAGATACATGTTCATCACTCGTCATCTTTATTTATGTGCCTCTCAATTGTGTTGATGTGCCGTTTCCCATTTCCATTTCACTTTGCACTTGTTCAAAGTATTTCATTTCCTTTTTAGCATTTTATGCTTCGTTTTCATGCTCTTCAATTGAAATTTCACAAATATTTTTATTCTTCAACAAAATATTCATGTGTTGTTCATTGAAATGCAAAATATGTGAACTTTATCAGCTCGTATAAATCCACACAAGATGTCTTCAAACAGTAAGCAGCTGCAACATAGCAAATTATCTTTAGCACAGGGAAGCGCAGGCGGGGCGGCAATGGCAACAAGTGATGTCAAGCGCAGCACAAATGCACACAGCAACAGCAACAGCAACAGCAACAACTGCCGCGACATCATAACTTGCCACATCATCATCATCATCGTCATCGCCATCAACTGCTCAGGCATTAAAAACTTGGTATTTGCGCCTTCATCGCCAACGCCGCCAACTTCTCCGCCTCTGCCGCTGCCGCTCGAAGTGCGCTCATGACCGCCAAGCGTTGTCCCGATTGCACATGATTTACGCAGCGCGCGTTGCCTCAGCGCGCTCGGTTATGGCTGCCACATGCACATCTTCATCGCCGCTCCCAGTACCATCAGCTTCACCAGCCATGATCATCGCTTCAGCAGCATGTTGCGTGTGCACATAATTTGCAGCTCATTAATCAGCACGCTGTGCATTCACTCCTTTGCCCCTCATTCTAAATTTGTACATTTCCCTCGGATTCTTTTCGTGTTTTTCAAGCTGTTCTGCCACGCTGTCTGGCTGTTGTTGGCTGACGTTGTGTCTTTGGTTTTTGGTGTTGCGCTGAGCTTGTGCTCTCAGTCTGCTCTGTTCCGTCATGGACGTAAAGTGGCAACGCTTTTAGGGCTCACTTAATTGCGTTTAATGGCAAATCCATTTGTTGCTATTCAATTCGATTCGAATTTGTATCTTTAATGCGACATGGCGAGCACATGAGGTATACAGACGCCTTGTCTGTGCTGATTTGTCGCCTCGAATCGAATTCAGAAGTTGAAAAAAGATACATTTTCATTAAGAAATATCTTTTTTACGTCTCCTTTTCCAAAAATTTGTCAAAAAAAAAGCCACGAACGTTTTGAGATCCGAGTTATACACACATGTGTTTAATAAACGTTAGAGATAAAAATCAAGTTAAAAAAAGAATAATTTTATATCTTCTTATGCTAGAGGCAACAACTGCCGTCCTGAATATGACACGCTGTTAAAATCCTATTAACATGCCATTCAACAGATTATTTCTATTAACAGACGACCGAAAAGGGGGTTTGTTGTATAATTTTCCCTAAAGGGTGTTTTGAGTATAAGTCCCAATGAGTCTCGCATCCCTCGTCGTAATATGGCACGCTGTTAAAATTCTATTAACACTTAACAGATTATTTCTATTAACAGTGCCTAAGAGAGTTGACCGAATAGGAGGTTTGTTGCATAATTTTCCCTACAGGGTATTTAATCGCAATGAGTCTCGCATACATCGTCGGTTACCTGCGCCATGTTGCAGCACGCTAAGCCGACAATTTAAAATTCAATTGTTGCGGTTTGCGTTGCTGCAAAGTTCGAACGTGTGGCGGCAACGCTGACAGCTGACAGCTGAGCAACGACGTCGGCGTCAGCGTGTCTAAAAAGCATTTGATGACATAAATCGTGTGATAAATTAGGTGATTGAATTGTTGCGGTAGCGGCTTCTGAAAAAGTTACTGAGCCCAGAGCCAAAAAGAAAAAAGAGCCAAATTACACAGACAGATATAAAAGTATCTTTAATGTGCGTTGGCCTGCAATGAACATGTCGCGCCCGGAGAACATTTATGGCGCTTGTCGTCATTTGTTTGCATTGCTCGCACAACAGTTGTCGGCACTGAGGAGCGCAAGCGTCTCTCAAACGCATTCGCAGGGGCGCAGCCCACTTGTGGGTCGCTGAACCCGACTGCACGTGCGGCAAAAACATATTGAACTGTCAGAAGCGATGTTTTTACGCCTCCGTTGTTTTTCTTGCTGCAAACCCATAAAAACGCGGCGCCAATGTCGCGCACTGCAATGGCCGCCGCTGCCAAGCCCCGGTCCTGCCCCGCTGGCATGCTGCCAAATGTGTGTAATTAAGTGGCAGCGCCACAAAAAGGCAAACAAACAGACAGAAGAAACGAACTTTTGCATTGACACACGGCGCGCAGACAAATGATATAAATTGCCGTCTAAGTGGCGAAACTTTGCACACATTCTGTGACGTACTTAGCGCGCCCATAAATATGCAACAAAGTTGCGCTAACCAAGCGAAGTTTAAGCAAAATGTGCTCATGAGTGAAATAAAAAGGAAAACCTTCGAAATTTTCTTTCGCCAAATTGCACAAAAAGTTTTCAGTTTTGCAACAAAACATTTTTTTTTGTAAACTAAAAAATTTACATAAAAATTCGAACAAAAAAAAAAACATACAAAAATTCCAACAAACTGAAATTTCGTTTGCTCATGTGTTCGTTTTTGTTTTTATTTTTGTTGTTGGCCTTTGTCCTTTGTCCTTTCGTTTGTTTATTTGTTTTGCTTGGCACAGTTAACCACATATTGACATGCCGTGCTCTGGGCGTTGGGCGGCGGCCGGGGGCGTGGTGGTCCTGGCGCTCTCGTCTGCTGTTGTAGTATTGAACTTTTTATGCGGTCGCAAATTCACTTTTATGGCTCGTTCACAGCCTCTTCGCCATGCGCAGCCATGTGTCCTTTGGTTTACACAGTTTCAGACAATATTGTCGAACTTTCGAACGTATCTGTGTTTTTTTTGTGCGCTTTTTTGTTGCTTTTTAGCATTTTGATTCCAACTGCACTCGCCGGAGTAATTAAGCCGCCTCAATGGTTCAGCAAAACAAAACAAAAACAATAACAAAAGCAACAACAAAGCGCAAATATAAAATGCGGGACAATGTCAGCCACTCTGCGTAGTTTGTTTGCTTTAATGTTGCTGTGTCTGTGTGTGTGTGTTTGTGTGTGTGTGTGTCAATTTGACAGCATGTTTGTTTGTTTGTTGCCTTTTTGTTTGTGTTATTTTTGGCGCTTTTGTCACTTTTTTGGCCAATTGCGATAACTTGTATCACCTCCACCGCCACCGCCCTCGCCATCCCACCAAGTCACAATGTCTGCATAATTAACCAAATGAGAAATTGTCTGCGCACAAATGTTTATTGCTTCGATGGCTTGTAATTAAAATTGACTGCCACTTGAACAGGACACGCTCGCGCCCACTTGAAGAAGCCGCCCGCAGATCCTTCGACGAACGCCGCAAGAAGTTATTTATTGTGCAGCGCGTCGCACATTAAATAAGCCCCGAAGACAAACATTGGTCAAGTCATTGGCGCGTCTGCGGCTGCTGGCCGCACTGAATGCGATTGGGATTCGCTCGCTTCGATGCGCTTCGCCTCGCCTCGGCTTGCTGAGCTTCAACTCAACCCGGCTCGCATCTGAGCAGTTGTTGGCGACGGCGTGGCCTCTTGTCGGTCGGAGTGTGCTCTTGGCAACAGCTGGCGAGTCGTTTTGGTCGGAGATGTTCGCTCTGGTCTGCCATGGGCTTCAGTTGGCCGTTTTTCGTATTGGTTATTAAGCACAGCAGGCGCAGGTGACTTCGGCATTTGTGGCGATAATTTGGTTTATTTAGCACAATTTTCCTTCGCACTCCTCCTCCATGTTTGTCGCTGCCTGAGGCAATTAGGCGCTCCTCAAGAAGCATGAGCAGCTTTACGAAATTTCTTGCCGAAATTTGCAGTTAAAATTTTACGGATTTATTAAAAAGTTTTTCAAAACTCTCTTTAAATGCATCGATTTGACAGATTTGCCATTTTATTTTCATTTATTTAAATTTATAACATTTCACAACGTTGGTTCAATATGAGCCTTGAATAAACTCTGTTTTGGCAATTTAAATTTAATTTGAAGTTATCAACAAATGACTTAACCTTTTTTGCTTTGAGCTTATTTGAGAAAAATAAAAAAAAAATAAAATTAATTTGATAAATTCCGAAAAAGAAATGCTTTCATTAAAGTCTAAATTGTAGTTTGGTCCTTTTTGTGTAATAAATGATGGCATTAAATAAAATTTGTCATTGTAAATTGAAAAAATACGTTTAAGGCAGGAAGAAGCAGCAAACGAATGAAAAGATAACTCAAAAAGTGCGTAAGTTTTTCTTCATTACACCCATGGGTGTTGTATTATATTGTATATAACATATATTTTAGGCCCGCAGCAAAATCAACAAGCAATATGAAAGTAAAGCCAACGAAGGCAGCGAAGGCGTTGGCAATTTGTCCCATTTGTGGCAGAGAGATTGCACAATTGTGAGATACGTACATGCGACAGGCGAAAGTTACAAATTGTGCACATATGTTAAATTTCACAGCGACACAGATACAAATACAGATACAGACACAGATACAGATACAGTTAGAGTTACATCGGGCTACGTGTTGGACATTAAGCATGATGTCCTGCTGCTGACCGGCAGCAACATCAGCCAAATTGACTTGAGAGTGTGTGAGATGGAGATAGATAGGAACAGACGGACGGACGGACAGATGGACAGATAGATATGTCGCTGGAAAGATGTCACTAGTCGCCGTTGGTGATGTTTTCGTTGTTGTTGTTGTTGCTTTTTGTTGAAACAACAAGACGTGAGCGATAAAAACAGCAATGCATTTGTTGTTGTTGCTGTTGTTGTTTTTGGCGACAGCAAGTGAAAGTGCTGGCGTACTTGAGGGACTCGGCTGGCATGTCTGGCCCCCGGACGGCAGAGTGGCTTGCGGGCGTGCACGCACACATGACGAAACGATCTAAAATAATTTCGCCAGTTTGTCTACAACAACTCGGACTCGTTGCGTATGAAGTGACTGAATGACTGAATGTAAGACTGTTCGAGCATGTAACTTATGGCCTCCGACATTTGCCAACTTCATATGTGTGTTAGTGTGTGTGGCAGATATCCTGAACAGAGTTGAGTGGCGAGCAGAAGTTTGAACCTTTTAGTTTGTTACAGTTTAGTTTGCGTGACTATGATGGATTTGCGTATGAACTGAGAATTTTTCGTATACATGCGTAATGCTCATAACGCCTTTCAGCTTTAGGTCACTGAAACACATCTCAGTACGCACACACATACACACACACACACACGGGCATAGTTGCTGCAATGACAGGGCATTGTTCTGTGAAAATATCCTTCCGGCATTTGCTGCTTTGCATTTATTTCAAGTCGCAACATTTTGTACATGTGCTCGGCTCAGCTCAGCTCGGCTCAAATCAGCTCAGCACATCTTCACGTCGCAGCACGGTGCTTGACATCACTTGAACGTCACTTGAACGTCAACTTGAAACTTAAGTTGTTTGCGCTTTTGTACGTGCAAAATTTGCTTAATTATTATTTAATTTCTTTTCAAATTCACAATTAAAAAATCTTTCTGGAATTTCTGTCATTTTGGCAAAACTTCGCCCTGTGTGTGTGTGTTTGTGTGTGTGTGTAATAAGAATAATTACGAATTGCTTGTTTGGCATTTAAATGCGCTGATTTCACTCCGTCGAAGTAGCAACATGAAATTTCATGTCAATGCTTCGGGTTTGCCATGAAAACTCAGCAACATTTCAAGCAAGCAAAGCGACTCTCATTCAGTCGTGCTGTGCATGGAGTGCAGTTGGCTCCGTTGGCTCCGTTGGAGAGCACGATTAGGCGAAAATTAGCAACAAAATCACAACTTTACGCCACGTTGGAGTTGCTTGGCTTATGCACGACACATGGACACATGGACACACGGACACACGGACACGAACATGCACGTACATGAGTGCGGCGACACATGAAGTACCCAGTGCGGCAAATCCGCTTCGAGTACACAGGGTATTAAAGGACTTTACTTTTTAAGTGATGACCTTTCATAAATGCATAGAAATACATGAAAGTTTAGTTTAATCTGGAAATTTGTGCGCTCGTTTTTGTTTTTGTTCTGTTTTGGTTTTTAGTTTACTTTTTTTGCAGCGCATGCACTTCTGTTTCCTTTTCCTTTTCAGTGAGTTAAACACACACACATTCGGTTGCATAATGCTACAACAGTTGTAGAGGGTGTGCCAATGAACAACATGATGAAGAAGCACAAATGGCGAAACTTTTCTCGATTCTCCAACAACGCGATTCTCATATCAAACGAAATTCCATTCTCACGAACATATCAACTCGTCACTAGTTATGATCGCTTGTGAGCTGCTGTGACTCGCAGTGATTCGTTGGCTGTGGTGAGAATCGTTAAAAGCAAGAATGCGTCACAAATTGAGGCTTGTGACTCTAAATGCCTTGTGACTCTTTGTGACTCTTTGTGACTCTTTGTGAATCTTTGTGACTCTTTGTGACTCTTTGTGACTCTTTGTAACTCTTTGTGAATCTTTGAGACTTTTTGTGACTCTTTGTGACTTTTTGTGACTCTTTGTGACTCTTTGTGACTCTTTGTGACTCTTTGTGACGCTTTGTGACTCTTTGTGACTGGCGTCAGAATGAATCAGTAAATTCGCTTCAATGGCGATTCAACTGCAATGAGACACCCTGTGCCAGCTCGTGACTGCTGCGATGCTGACCCGTTTAGAGTGCGAGTGCTGTCACAGCATCGACGACGGCGACGGCGATGAAAATGACAACGAGAAAATGTTAAACACTGCCAAATACACACACACACATACACACACACACACAGTGACATATACACGTATGTACGATTGTGCATGTATGCGTGTTAATGTCGTTTGACTGTCGTTGTTGTTGTTTCTGCTTTTGGCTTGCGGCTGTTTGTGCCGTTGCTCCTTGCAACTTTTCGTCGCTCGCAAAGCGCAACAAAGCCAAACTGAAATACCTTTGCTCAGCACACAAATGCCAAACTATATTCCTCAACCTTCCTTACACTCGCTCTGTTCTTTACTCAACATTGTTGTTGGCTTCTTTTTCCTTTTTTTGTTGCATAAAACACGGCAATTTCTGTAATTACACGCTGCATGTATTCTTGCTTCAACGCAACAACATTTGCTGCATTTCGCAGTCGCTTTGCGCACAAACTTGCACGCATTTGTTACTGCTTATGTGTGTAATGCGTGTGTCTGTGAGCTGTGCATGTGTGCATGTGTGCGTGCGAAGTTGGAAGCGGCAAAGCAGGAATTGCAGCGTCACACATAATGAGTACATTATATATGTCCAACACAAGCACAGCTTAAGTGCGCTGGCTGCGGGCTGAGAGGCGAGGGGCAGGGGCAGGGCTTAGCTGAGACTTGCAAATTGGCAACAGCAGTTTTTAGAAGCTTATAAGGTAATTACAAAACTCTGCAACTTGATGTTTCTATGTATGTGTGCACACGACTCGACTCGATTGCGAGACGGACTGATAGAGTGAGGGAGTGAGGCAGTGAGTGCGTGGGAGTTGCTCATTGACTGATTCACACACTGACATGCAGCGGCGTTGCTGAAATGCTTTGCTCTAAAATTAAAAACAAAAAAGAAATTGCCAAAATATATAAATTCTTCTATGAGGTTTAGTTCATGCTCTGTTCCCTTGCGCCTTCCTCCTGCGGCTGCCCGCTGACCACCACCGTTGCCACGTCCTTTTCTTGCAAGTATTCAATTAAATTTGAGCATTTTTATGCCTTCAGTGTGTAAATTGCATTCGTTTTTAGGTTCTGCTCATATTTCTCCGTTTTGAGTTCGTTGGTTTGGTTGTTTTTGCATCGCTGACTGCCGTTTTAAGTTGCTCAGTCGTTTTGCTGTTATTATTTATTTATTTATATTTATATTCAGAAGCTTCTAGTTGAGTGCTTTAAGCTTATTTAAAGTAACATTTAAAAACAATAGTGAAAATATTTGACCGTTGCAAAAAACGTTTAATACTTTTGAAATGTGATCGAATCGAAATTCGTAATTCCGAGCGATAAATGCCTTAATGGAAGGGATATTCGATATTGTGAGGGAATTACTTAAAAGCCTCGAAATTGGTAACAAATTTCGCAATGATTCGGCCTTCACTTTATGCGATTATGGAACAACTCTTTACGCTAACTGAGCATTTGTTGCATAATCGTTGCTGCGGTGTTGTTTTTATACAAATATGATTGAATTGCGAAAAAACCATGAACTTTTTAATAACTTTCAATTTGTGCAACATAGGCTGAGCCAACAAATGAAAGTAGGTTAAAAAGTTATCGGTTAAATTGCAACAGAAATGCTCAATCGTAATTTGCTTACATAAGTGCAGAAGGAGTGGAAAGGCTTCGGCGAAATAAACGAAAATAATAATAATAAATAAAAACAGAAAAAAATAGCAAATATATGCGGCGGCCCGAGCTGCGAAAGGGACGTTTTTGACCAGTAAGTCCTTGTGAGTGTGTTTGTGTGCTCCGTCGGCACTGTTGATTCGCCACGTTGCAAAACAACATTTTTTATTTATTTATTTATATTTTTTATGCGGGACATGCAAGTGGGCGTTGTGGCTATAAAGTTTTATTGAAGCGAATTGCGGTTGTAATTGAAGAAATTCGCCAAAAAGGACACTCTCAATGCAGAGGATATGGCAAAAGTTTCGATTCATTATTTTATTTTTTTTTTTGCTACATAAACTCATATCTTGTTGCTATTTTTATTTGTGTGTATGCATAAAATTTTATTGGTTTTGCTTTATGCCAGTCTTCGAGTGTGTGTGTGTGTGTGTGTGTGTGTGTGTGTGTGTGTGTGTTTGCGGCATTTCAACATTTATTAAATAGAGCGGAATGTGAGCACTTAGCATACTGCAAGGCGAATCATTTATCATTTGCCGGTTGACGTTGGCGTATACGTAATTCAATTTCGACTTTCAATGTGCGAAAATAATGAACCGAGTCGAAGTCGAAGTCGCAGTCGCAGTCGACCGCAAGCAGGCAAATCCCTTGAGTGCTATTAGGCGCTGAAGAGCACGTCTTATACATATACAATACATGTAAATATGCATGTGTATTTGAATTGTTGTCAACAAAGCCGAACTCTATAAAGAAGTGCAAAAAGTTTTTGCATACTTTTGAGCGCATTAAAAATTAATGACATGTTTGGCTCTGTCTCTCATTCTATTTGTCACTCTGTCCGTCTGTCTGTCTGTCTGCGCGGCTGCTCTGTGTCAGTTTATTCGTCTATGTGTGTGTCATCTTTTGTCTTTGAGGCAATATTTCTTCCACTCTGCCAAGGCGCGTTTCCCCTGCCAACCCACACCCCAACGCCAACTCCACGTCTCTGTCGCTGTCCTAGTCGGCGTGTTTGTTACTGCAATATGGTTGACAGCGTTTTATAATCCACAATGATTGATATTCACGCGAGCATTATGTGTGCACTCGCAAGCTGTGTAGTTGCGGCTGGCAAGCGCCTAAATGTATGCAACAAAGCTTCGTTCGCTTAAAATGCCACAATAAATTCATATTCATTCATTATTTTGAAATCCCCGCGAAAAACAAAGCAAAAAGTAAAAAGCCACCAATGCGCCGTTATTCATGCAGCGAGAAACATTTACAAATTTATCCATAAAAATTATAAAAAAACATACAAAATAAAAAATATACTTTTAAAACAAATGCACAAATGCGCGTCTCTGTGTGTGTGTGTTGGTATTTCCATTTCAGCTTGACACATTCATTTTCATTAACCCGTTTTTTAGGCCGCGCCTTCGCCTTCATCCACCAACCGACTCACTCACAGCAGCCGCCGCCGCCGTACTGCCGTCGTTACTGCCGCAGTCACAGTCGCGTTACTGCTGATGTATCACTTTGCTAAATCTGTCGCGTTGTTTTAGAGGCCTTGTGGCTGCTTCGCTCATTCAGTTTCGCTGTCTTTGCTGTTGTCTATTTGGATTTCCATTTGTTTCTTTCTCTCTCTCCATTTTTGTTTTATTTTTGGTTTATTCTTTCGTGCTTAATGCAAATGTGTGCTTGTATTTTAAGCCGAAAACCGTCGTTGCGAACTGTGTCATGTTAAAATTAATTGTTGTGTGTTAAATTTTCTATGAATGTGACATACTTTGAGGCGCTTTGCCTTGTTATTCCTGTTTTTTTTTTAATTATTAACAAAAGAATATACTCAACAAGCAACACACACACACACAGTCACACACACTTACCATACATAAGCATGCCAGTAATTTTGGAGAAGAAGTCAATTGGGCTTGTAGCGACGGCGTCAGTTGTCGTCGTCGTTGTCGTCGTCCTCTCTGCCCCAATTGGCATGCACTGTGCGCGCGATAACAGAGGATTTATTAATACGGACATGGGGTTAATATTTAATGAGCAAGCAAATGTTTCCATTGGTAATAAATAATGATGATGTATATGCATGTGGATTTCCGAGAACTTTTCTTGCTCAACGAAAGCTCATTTCTCAGATTAGTTTGATATGCGAATCTAAATGGAATTCGCTTGATATGTGTACACATGTACATATGTATTACAGCACTGCAACTGTTGAGGTGCGAACGCAGAAGAAGATCGCCCGAAATGAGATTGAAATGAAATTGTTTCTGTTTCGAAATATAATTCATGCATGACTTTGCGGGAATACCAAACTTAATTGTTGGGAGAAAAAGTACTACGAAATTTGCTGACAGACAGATTGGCGTACAGAGAAGATTGATGGACGAATGTATCTGAACACACATATGAGGTTTCTTTCAAAGAGCGTACAAGCAGACATTCGGTACAAGAAGAAACTCAAATATGATATGAGATCAATTATTGAATCAATTATTTATTAGCCAACACATCATTTCGGCAATTATTCACTACCATTATAATCAATCTCTAAGCCAAACAGTGCTGAGCACAAAAAATAAACTTCGATTCGCAATAATTGCCAAGCGGCTGGAGGAATCGGCATCGATAAATGGCAAATAACTCAAGCATGCTTCAATTGTCTCAAGCAAACAAACAAGCGCCGCGTCAATCAACCGCAAACGCATGGAACACTCATTCACTCACTCACTCATTCATTCACTCACTCATTCATTCATTCGTTGATTC
Organism: Phortica magna; assembly: GCA_037044515.1. Taxonomy (NCBI): domain Eukaryota; kingdom Metazoa; phylum Arthropoda; class Insecta; order Diptera; family Drosophilidae; genus Phortica; species Phortica magna. Next base: position 336,484 of record JBAMBP010000154.1, read on the forward strand.
ATTCATTCCGGCAAACATGCCCTCAATGAGACAGTGTGCGTGTGTGTGTGTGAGTCAGCGTGGCTTGCTGTATTGATATTTGCAAAGGTCTTATTAATTGAAGCATTGATACAGAAAATCGAAGTCAAACCAAACGCAAAGCACACAAGCACAGCGGTCGCAGGGGCGTGTGGTGCACGGTTAGGGGCATGGTGGCTTCGCAGCGCGTGCGATGATAGAAATCAGAAGAAGCGCAAAATCGCGCAAAAGTGCTCGTAGAAGCAGGGAAGTGCACATGTGCTTCTAATTAACATTTCGCAGAGCAAACAGAAGCCATGCAAAAGAGAATATAATAAATAATATTCGTTCGTTGCTGTCATGTTTTTTACAACTTTTCTTTTCTCGCTTAAAACAACACAACTGTGAATGGCAGCAATGCTTGATGCGGTTTCTGTCCGTCCGTCCGTCCGTCTGTCTGCCAATCTATGTTCGGGTGTCTGTGTGTGTGTGTGTGTGTGCGTCATCTGTTGTCCTCTGCTGCCACTAGAGGCGGCAATGATGGCTGTTGTTTTGTTTTGTTTGGATAATATGGCGTATACGTGATGTGCCCAAAGAAGCGTAAATATTTAAAATGCTAATAAACATATGGCATTTCATTAAATACATTATCATAAAAAAAAGAAATATGCACACACACGCACACAATCACACCTCGCCATGCAGCAGCGTCGCTAAGCCCTTTGCAAGGATACAACAACTCACACACGCAACCATACGCGCATAATTTCATTAGCACTTTGACACAGAACACAAAAAATACAAAAAACAAAAACAAGACAAGAGAAAAAAAATTAAAATAAAACAAAAAAAAAACGGAATGTTGCTTAAATCAGTTTGCTTAAGAAGTAAAGCCAAAGTCAAAGGCGAACGCGAACCAAGAAGCAAAACACGCGGGAATTCGGGAAGTTTCATGGTCTTGCTGCTTTAGCGAAGATTTAGTATTATGCAAATAATATGCTGAGAACGTGAGCACGTCGAAATGCCATAAAAGACGAGCGCACATTAGCAGATTGAGAAGGTGATGCGCGCAAGCGTGCAAAGCATGAAGCGGAAGCGCGTTGAATCAAATTAAGAAAAGCAACAAATAATGTCTCAAATTTCAAATTTCCGGCGGCGACAAAGTCGAAAACAACACCAACAACAACAACAACGGCGTCTGAGTTTCACTGTAAATGTTTTTCTTAATATTCTTTTTGTTGTTGTTATATTTACATTTTTCAACAAGTTTCTTAATGCGATATTTTCGATTGAAGAAAGGATTTATTTTCGTGCTTAAAATCGCTTAGCTGTCGGTTTTAAACATAATTATTACACATGTGCGCATTGCAGAGGCTCAGCCAAAGTCTGAGTGGTTCAAGTAAAAACTTCCAGTGCTGCCTTGACTTACTTTAAGCAGGATGAGTAACGTCGGCCAAGTCAAAGATGGCGTAGAAAAGTCCTTATTTAAATCGTTGAGCGTTTCTCTATTTAAAATGTCTTATGTTATGTTCAACTTCAACGTAACATAAGGAATAAAGATTACAAGCAACGATCGAAATTGGAATGCGAAGAAGCAGCAGTTTAACATACAGCTGTTAAAAAACTGTTTGCTAACAGAGCAAACAACGGCTGTCCTAAATATGACACGCTGTTAAAATGCTTTTTACATGCCATTAACAGATTTTTTCTATTAACAGTGGCGAATAGAGTTGCCAGAATAGGGAGGTTAGTTGTCGCTTCGATCGTGTTTGTAAGTCCTTTCTGAAGCAATCAACTCTCATCTCTCTCTCTTTTTGGATGTAAAAGTTTGTCTGCTTAAATTGGATTTGAAGTGTTTGCTTACAAAACATGTACAGTTTTTTGCTTTGTTCGTTGCTCTGTTATTTGCTGCTTACACACACCATGTATCCACCGCTGTGTTGACACGCGCTTGCGGTTCTTCTTAAGTTTAATTTTTAATAAATTTTAATTAAGGTGCGCTTAGAACATACAAATTGCTTTGAATCGTAGTCAGTGTGCCATCGTGCGTCGCCATGCTGATGTCAGCAGAAATCGTCATCGCACATCGTCAACGCCAACGTCGCTCCGTCGTCTACGTGTGTCGACTTCGTTATGTTTGATGAAGATAAATTGTGAACTCCGCACTTACGGTTGCTCAGCTGCTTTTGCTGCCGCCGCCGCCGCCGCTGCCACCGTCGCTGCTTGTCTGTGGTTGTCAAGGTGCGCTTGACGCACTTGTCGCACTTGTGGCAATTTATTTCAAGTGCTTCGCATCTAGGCTCCCTCTCTTTTTGGCGCTTGCCTGCCACTTGTTTTTCTGCACGCTCAACCACTTCGAAAACCGCTCCCAGCCGCCGTCTCCAACCCCGCGTCGGTGTGTTGACAAATTTGTATTAATTTAATTTTGGCTTTATTTCGCTTAGATATTCATTGCCTGACAACGACGCTGACGTCGACAGCGCTGTCGTCAAACAAAGCGCTCAAATACATCTTCCCTTAGTTGTGTCCTTGCGTTATGATTCAAAATATAAGTTCTGATTAAAAAGTTGAATGAGCCACTTGACTTGCATTTTGATTACCGTAAAACAAAATAAATGGCGTATCTCTTCTGTTCGAAGCAACGTTGAATTTCCGTCATTTAATTGCGCACAAAAAGTTACTTCGAGTACACTTGGCTTAAAGGTGAAAACTCATTAGGCTTACAGCAAAAAGTTTCATAGCAAAATGGTTGGTATCAAAAGGAGTTCAGCATATCGGCTTAAAAACTCCATTAGGCGTTGCTTGTTTGTGTGTGTGTGTGTGTGTGTGTGTGTGACTGACACGACTGAGCTTAAGCCGAAACTGTTGAGAGGTCTTTGTGCATAATTAACAAATTCGCGTGAGTCGCTCGCCGCATTGCACTTGTTGAATGATTTATTATGTCTTTAGTATATAAGTACATATTAAAATGTATATTTTAAATGAGACTTCCCTCTGCCAACCTCTCGCACGCTCGCCCGACCGCAAAGCGCCGACAAGTTCAACGTTTCTTCACTCATTAACAGAACGATGACGAACTGCGAAAAGTGTTTGCCAAATGGCGGGTGGGGTTGTGCGTTGGCATAAATAAGTAGTTGCTTAAATGCATACAATGCCGACATAGTTTCGGGGCAGGTGAGCGACGCCGAGCACGCACACGGTCAATGCCAAAGGGCAATTCAAATGTGACTCAAACAAGCGTGCAAAAGCAAGCAGAAACAACGAACAATCAAAGAGTGAGAGAGAGCGAGAGGGAAAAGGAAAACATTGAAAAAATTAACGCCAACATTTACACAAAATATATTACAAATTTCGCCATTTTTCTTTTTCACTCTTTTTCTTTCGTCCCATTTCCCTTCGCAACGTTCTTGTTTACGTTCGAGTTGAGTTTCATTTCGTGTTTTGCTTGTTTGCTGTGTTTTATTTGTTTTTATATACACTACACTGAGCCTGAGTTCTCCCACTTTGTCATGATGTGAAGAAGCTTTCTCGAATTAGTATAATATATAAATATGTTATATAATGCTCTAGATGAGCTCGACAAGGCGAATCAGTTAAAATTCGCCTAGCGTCTTCATTGCTCTGCGAACAAATCGCTTGAGGTCTGATTTTAAGACAAATGTTTGACCACTAAGGAATTACTTCCTTCGAAGGAATTTCCAGACTTTACACAAGAAATATTTTAGTTTTTAAAAGTATTCAAAGGAATTGGAATTGGAGGATTAAAAACGTAATGTTTCAGATCTCTAGAACTAAATAAACAACAAGTAAAACTCATAGCAAGAATTCATTCATCGAGTCCGGACAATAAATTAATTCAAGTTGAGTTGAACGCGAAGGGTATCAAATTTTCGGCAAGACCGCAGTTGTTGCAGCTCCTCCCTTATTTGTGCCTTGCTTGCTTATCGTTAATGAATCCGGTTTATTAATGGCAGCTCGTATTTCTCGACTTGATTATCCACGTAATTTGCACGGATACGGTATTGATGTTACTCTTTATTGTTGTTGTCTTCCTCCTTTCTATTTTTCTTTATACATTTCGTTTTTTTTCTCATTTTTATATAAGTATAATGAGCTTTTCCTACTATGGTTTCTTTTCTGATGCTTCAACCGACAGACCGACGACACACTTTCGTGCTATGCCTTGATATATTTTCTTGTTTTTCATGTTTCGTGTTGTCAGATTTGTTTTTGTTACTTGATGAAATGAAGTCTTCCATGTAAACAACAACAAAATAATGAAGGCACACTGCAGAAATGCATGAATTTCCTAATAAGAAGAAAAATTCGAGCAGGTGTCAAATTTCAGGAAAAAATAAATGAAAATATTCGTTTTGAGAGAAAGTCGACTTATGCATAATTAAGCTTAACCAATTTATTTTCTTCTGCTTCTTTTTTTTTGCAGGTGAGTAAAGCTGAGGTTTCCACATTTTTAATACATCAAATGCCATGTAAGTCAATACAAGATTTTGTCATTAAGCACAAGACCGAAATACCGCAGGAGCCAACAAGTTGAAGTAATTTAAATGTGTTTAGCCAAATAACCAAAGAACCACAACGGTAGGAGAAGTGAGGCACAAACTGTGCTAATAAGAAAAATAATAATAATAAAAAAGTATACGTATGAAAAATGCCACAAATGCGTTTTGCATGCCACAAGTCAACCTAACAGATAAAAATGAAAACAAATAAAGAAGAAGCAAAGCGTATGGAGCAATCGTTTATGTTTCGTTGTATGTGCGAGAAGACGGCGAAGCAACATGAAGCAGGAAAAGGATAGCACACGAACAAACATGCTTCTAAATACGAACCGAAAAAGGGAGTCTGTGTGTGTGTGAGTGTGTCTGAGGAGAGAGTATATTAAAGGCGGAAATGCTGCAAATGTTTGTTGCTATTAAAAACTCATTTTCTATTAATAATGCCAAGGAGTGCTTAGGTACCATTTCAATGAAAAGCGTACAAGCGAAAGAGCAAGAGAAAGAGTGTGAGATAGAAAGAGAGAGGGAGAGAGTAGAAGAATGCGAGTAACGGTTTGTAAGCAATAAAAAGAAATCAGAACGCAAAATACCGTTGTGGTGTGAGTGAATGTTAAAGGCATGAGCTGTGGCTGGTTGAGTTGTTGAGCTAAGTTGACTTTGGACGGATGGAGTTGAATGTAGCAGAAGCAACAGCAACAACAACAACAGCAGTGACTCAGTTCAAGTCAACATGTTTGCTTGCCTTACTGAATGCGGTCTAAAGTGAATGTGAAGATGTTGATCATTGCTCAGACCGATGTTTGTTCGGCCTGTCCGTCTGTCTGTCTGTCTGGCTATCTGTCTGTCTGCAGTTTGTCGGTCTGCTTGTATATAAATTTATATTTATGTCTGTGCGCGCGTTTGCTCGTTTCCGTGTGCGCCTCAAAGTATGCCACGCTTTGTCTCGCAATGCAGAATAACATTTACTTATTGCATTCTGAAACAATGTTCATCTAAAAGCAATTTATATGTTTTTTCTCTTAAGCGCACAAAGCGTTAACATTTCAAACAATTATGTAATCATATTGTTTTTGTTTTCGTATTTGCATAAAGTAATTATTTTTTTATTTTTTTGAACACCGTCAATTCTCTAAATATTTTTATTTTGCCTGCAGTCATGTTAATACATGCAGTCGCCTTTGTCTCGGTCCTTCCGCGCTGTTCCGCGCTGTTCCGTGTTTTCCGCTTTTTCCGGTTTTTAATCGTGTAATTTCATGTTACATTTTCACTCGCAAAAGTTTCATTTTAAGGCTTCCAGTGTACTTTATTTCGTTACTGGCAATTTGAAAATGTTTATTCGCTCGCAAAACTTACTCGAGCCGAGAGGCCGTGGGGCGTACGTAAGGCAAGTAAACAGCAACAGTAACAATGAAATAAAAAAGGAGAAAAACAAATGCCATGCGCCGTGAAAGGCAACTGCGAAAAAAGGATCCGTTGAAAAGTGAATTCCCGTTGCGGAAAAGCGTTGTTGAAATGTGTTGCAACCTTTTAATTTTTCTTCTGCGGCCGCCTGTCAATTCTTCAAGGACTTGCCACTTCTTGACATTTCCGTATTTTGAAAGTTCTCGGAGTGAACAAATCTTGTTTACACGTCTTTTAACAAATGTCATAAAAAAGTTTTACAAATTAATGTATTAATTTGGAATTAAATTAGTTAACAACAACAACAAGTTGGGTAAATTGCTCATACGCCGTGGTGGCCCTTGTTTCTATGTGTGAGCCTTGATGTAAATACGAATAAAACAACCTCCCGACAATCGAGACGTTGCGCATTGGCACACCAACAAACCACAGAGACTAATACGACAGTCACAAAATAGTGCGTACTAGTGATCGACAGTGATAATGAGCGATCCACGTGGCTAAATAATAAATTTAATAATCAGAATTTCAGAATTTCATGCAAAATGCTTTTGTGACGTCCAAATAAACTCGTCACTATTTGTGACCAGCTGTGACTAGTTGTGACTCGTTGATAATGATGAGCATCACTTAAAGCAACAACGCATCACAAAAAGGAACTTGCATTTCGCTGTGACTTTGAAAGCCTTGTGACTCACTGTGACTCAGTATGACTGGCGTAAGAAGAAGCCTTTTAAGATCTTATGTAAATAAGTTTCAATAAAGTGTTGCATTCTAATCTCCTGGCTAATTAAAAATAATTCATGTTTTATGTCAGTTCAAAGGACCTCCGTTCCATACATTTGGGCCAATGTGAATGTGTCAAATGTTTTCTAGCATACTTTAATTTTCATTTACAGTTCATTGAGTGAGAAAATTCAAAATTGTTTCTTCATTCATTCGTCAAATGTTAGATTGACTAACGAACTGCTGCAGAATTGTTATCGCTTCTTCACTACGCTTTTCAAACATCATGTCATATTTACTTTATGTGCTGTGTTGATTTTGTTGTTTGTGAAAAAGAGCTTAAATTAAAAGGATGTCAACGCGTTGCAAGGAATTGCGTGTTTGATCGGCAGTTGACGGCGCCGTTAAGCTTTTCATGTCTGTTGCCTAATTTGATTACACATTTCGATACGTTTATATATGCGAACAATGATTGCGTTGATGTGACTATTTGATTGGAAACCAATAAAGTTGCAAATGGAAAGAAAATAAACAATGGGGCACAAATAAAAATGGAAATAAATAAAAAGAGCAACAGAACAAATGACAATGTGGCTGAGACGCGCCGAAACGAAAGGGGCTGCGGGCACATTAACGCCGTTGACGCATTTGTTTTGCACACTTTATCTCTTCTACTCATGCCCCACACTTCTCACACACACCCACCCACACGAATGCTTTTGCTATGTTGCTATGTTGCGCTGCGCCTTCGCTTTCCCTTGCGTGTTGTGTCCTTATAATGGCTTTTTTATGAAGGCATTAGGCCATGGCATAACTGTTTCACGTTTCTTCTTTTTGTTTTTGCTATTTTTCGCTTTTGTTTTTTCCTTTGGTTAAAGTCTCTCTCTCTCTCTCCCGTTCGAGCGTTATTGTAATTTTTTGCTTTTCATTGCTGGCGTTTTTATATGCCGGAAATGATTGCCACATAGAAAAGGTCATTAAAATATTTATGCACATTATTTGCCTTTTGCTCGCCGTGTTTTTTCCGCTTCACTTTTGTTTTTATTCCTGCTAATTGACACACACACACACACATTGAAATTTATGCACACGAGTGCGTTCGACCACGTGTGTGTGTGGGTGTGTCTGACTGGCTGGCCGACTGGCAATCGAGCGGCGTGCGGGGTGGCTTGGCGCCGTTTTGATTTTGCCACTCAATTGGCAGTTTGTCGCTTATGCTGTGCTTTCGTTGTTATCGCCTTAATTAGGTTATAAAAGTTTAATTACAGTGGCTCACAATCAACGCAAATCATTTGGAATTTATTACGCGTCTCGCCCGGCTTAGCTGTGTAAGCGAAGCGATGCCACTGACGACGATGCCGACGCCGACGTCGACGTCAACGACGCCAGTGTCGTCCTCTCCACAAAGAGTTTGAGCATAATGGCCGACTTCAGACTTGTTTCGTTTTGTTTTTTTTGGGGGGGAGCAGCACTGGCTTAACTTCGCATTATGCTCTTTAATGTAATGCAGTATTTACTTGAGTTTAATGCGATTTAGATGACCCTAAGCGGCTTAAGTGACTCCACACACACACACACACACACACATACACACACAAAAGAAAAAACCTTTTAGTCACTTTGTTTGCCGCCGCGGCCAAAGCGACAGACAAAGCCAGTCTCGAGCGACCGCCCCACACTCGCGCTGACTGAATCGAATCAGATTGCGCTCAGCTGTTTTGTTTACGACTAAAGCGTGTGCTGCGATAACCCTCGAACGTAAGCGGAACATTCCACTCATGCAATATTGATGTGGCACACAGGCAGCGGGTATATTTAATCTGTGCGCGCACATAATGACCGTTAGCGTTTGGAAAAATGCGCGCAAAGTGTCAATGGGCGCATGACGGCGAGTGAGCATCAACGCCCGTCGCCCTCATAAATGTTATGGCAAATGTTAAAGCATACATTAAGGCTGCTGAACCGCACACACACACCCACACTGCTGAGCAACACCAACACTTTTCAGCGCTCAAGTCGCCACTCGCGCCGTGAGTGTTGCAGTTCGGTGACAGAGTTGCCAAATCAAATAAGTCAAATTGCCTTCAGCACACACACATGCTCACACCTTATATAGAATGCTTTATATGAAGCAGTTTGGATACACGCAGGGCCTTAATTAAATTCATTTCTCCTCGACAGTCTTGTGTCTGTGTGCCTGTGTATCTGTGTGAGTGAGTGTGCGTGGGTTTGAGTTGCTTTTGGCTTTGTCAATTACATTCATTAACTTTGAATAACATGTGTCAGAGGCAAATTTAAATGGCAAACATTTTGAAGTGTCAATTCAGTTTGATTTAAAAATTAACACAATGACATAAGCGTCGCATTTTAAATTGCTTTAATTCAACATGGGAATTAATTCAAGAGACTGATTATTAGATTATAAATTCGGGAAGAAGGTCACAGTGAACCAGAATCGTTTCAAATATTAATGTTTCTTGGTGAAGCGGGAATAGCGGTAAATATCCACTCTAACTGATATAATATAATTGGTATTTATTTCGGGTTACTAATGTCAACAAGCCAAAGGACCTCGAAGTTGAATTACCATTTGATTTTAAATGGTCAGCGTAACTCATCCTCTGTTGTCCTTTAGCATGTCGTTTGAATCTGTTATGTCATTTGTGAAAGCATTTTTATTATTCTCAGTTACAGTAGTTGCAATAATGAATGGAACTTTTAATTTTTTTGCACAGACTTTATTCATGAATGATATGACAACGTTGCCATATTATTTTGCTGATCTGTTAGTTGGAAGGAGCCAAATACTTCTTCCAAACGGCGGAAGTCGACATGAAGATATTCGGGCCCTCGAGATCAGCATTTAATTGGGCTTCCCCACTTAGGAGCTTACAATTCGTTGAATGTTGGTGGCATGAATGCATTCGTCACATGCATCTGTCATTTGCATACCTGAGACACCAAATTGGAACTTTAATATTAATAGAAATATATTCAAAGAATGCTTTCAGGAATTTATTCTTTTACTCTTTCTTTCTTTTCCTTCTTCATCTGGCTTAAAGGACGCTATCTGTTCTGTCTGTGTTTTGTGTATTAAGTCGACATGACTTACATGCTCTTCAATTGCATTTGACATGTGCAATTTTGGCGTTGGCAAATACAACAAAGAGAATCCAAAATGTTTTTAATTAAATTTCTGACTTACGACTTGAGGCTTTTCTGTCTGACTGTCTGTCTGTCTGACTGACTGTCGGTGTGTCGATTAATGTCGCGCTGGCCAGAACTCATGCAATTAGCGGCATGCTGATACGCATTAAGCCTAAGCCGACGCTTAGCACGATTTCGTTGTTTGCTGCCTTGCTATCTTAAGTCGCTGTTAATTAATTTTTCTTGACCTGCGGTCGCCACGAACGCTTCGCGCTGAGGCCATGAGCATGAGCGTCCGCAAAAAGGGCTCGGCGTCTAAACCGCTCATTACTTCAAATGCCCTTCAAAGCGAAACGAGACTCAAAGGTGCGCTTGGCCAACATTTAAATCAATTTCAATTTCTCTCATTTGCAACCGTGAGTGTTTTTCAGTGCTGTTGTTGTTGTTGTTGTTGCAGGATGTTCATTTCCAGTCACATTTTGTTATGCAACTTCGCATTTAAACTACTCATGCTCCTTCAGCTTTGCTTTGCTTCTGCTCATTGTGGTCGCGTACCTGCGAACATTTTGCATGAAGTAATTTGTTTTCGTCGCTTTTTGCTCATTTCATTTTATAATTCTGCTTTTGTGTTACTTTATCAGCAGCAGTAATGAAGTGCTTGCACATGAAATGTTTTATTTTGTGAGTTTTTTAATGAAAATTGTTTAAATTAATTTTCACACACTGTTGGGCACCGCAACGGAACGCGACGGCAGTCAACGCAGCGCTTCGAGGCGAATTTCGCATGCATGAATGAGCACGAATTGTTTATGTTGATAATTCTCATTACACTTGACGCTGATGGCGTCGACTGCGCGCCATCGCGTCTCCTCAAGAAGGCCGTTCCAAGTGATGCGTGGGTGTTTCACTTTTATCTTTATCTTTATTTTTATGATTATTATTATGATTGGTCGTGTGCTGCTAGGTCGCAGCGACCGTGTGAGGTGCACCTGCTTTTGTTTTCCCACTTTTGCAAGCGATTATTATTAGTTTTCCTTAATGTTTGCCATGCACACGAAAAGTCATCGTTGAATTTATTTATGCTCTTAATCAACTCAAAAGCATGAGCAAGCTAAAAACGTCCGTCCGACCGTCTGTCCGCCTGACTGTTTCTTTTCGCTGCTTGGCTTTTAATGTGAGAACAAATTGTTGGAGTTGGTCACTGCAAAACTTTATAAGAAAGTTTTCGAAAAATGGCTCGTTAGCTTGTGCCATCACTTTTGCATAGCAAAGTTTCAAACTAAACTTCCCAGTCGGCATGTCAGAAAGCATAAGTTGAATTGATGTGTTCTAAAGACTAAAAAAAAATATAATTATTTCGAAGTGCTTTTCTTTGTCACAGCGATATGTTTTTTTTCCCGGCCTTCAATTGGTTCTCTCGGATTTTCGAGCCTGCGACATATTTTTCGAGTTGCGACAATAATTGGGGAAGACTGAACATGAAATGTTACTTTGCTGCATATTTGCTCTTGATATTAAGCCCGAGAATCCATTAGATCTCCAACATATATTTTATACATCATGTATAAGAATCAATATGACCAAATCGTTTCAAAGGTCGGCTTCATTAACAACTTCTAATATTGCGATTTGCTTCACTTGTTAATGTGTAAATTGTAGGAGCTCTTTTTATATTAGAAACACAAAACCTTAATTAAACAACTATTAAATGTGTACTTCAAAAAGTATGCGCTTTGTTGTTGGCAAAGAAAGTTGAAAACTTCAGTCTTGGTAAAAAAGCAAAGACAAAAACAAAGCAAATTTGTAAGAACAAATAGAAAGTGTGCGTGTGTGTGTGTGTGCATGGGCGTGTGTGTTTGTGTAGACAATATTTGCAGTTATATAAGAAATTCTGGTTGTAGTACTTCGACTTCATTAAAGCATCCATTTATGCATGTAGGAGCAAATAAAGTTGGATGAACACGTTCGACTTACTTATAAACTGCTTGCACTAATTGCTGCTTAAGCGAGGAATGTTGTTGCAAAACATGCTCAAAGTGTCTATAATACATGCGCAAATACGCACACAACCCAGCAGAGCAACCAACACAGTCAAAAAAACAGACACACACACGTGGCGGTGGTTGGCTTCGTCCTATCAGCAGGAAATCTGCCAAAAGCAGAGCAACAACTTGTAAAGAAGGCAGTGAGTCACTCAGCCAGTGTGTCACTCATTCAGCCCGACAGTCAGTCCGTCTGTCCGTCCGTCCGTCTGCTCGGTCTGTTCGTGAGACTGTCACGTGGCAACTTTTGACAATTTTGCTTTCGGCAGAGTTCATTTAAACATAGAATACTTGAGCAAGTAACTAGACGAACCGACACTCATGTACTCACACATGTGTGTGTGTGGGTGTGTGTGTGTGTGTGTGTGAATGTGTCGTAAGCACGCTTTGTAGCGGTTGTTGGTGGATTGTTTGCACAGAAACTAGTCTTCGACGTGTCAACACGCATGAATACAAAATGAGCTTCCTATCGCCCATTAGGATGGCATGGCTTGTCTAGTCATTTGACTGCCTGACAGCCTTCATCGAGTCAGTGCTGCCACCCAGCCATTCAGCCATTCAGTCGGCCCGTAAGTTAACTGTAAGTTGACTGGAAACCGAGCATTGCTAACGGTGCTTCCAGCTTAGTGAGTAAAGGCGAATGTAACAAGGCTCCGTTGTGGTTTAATTTGCCGTGCCCTCCTTCACCTTTGCTTTTTGTGTACGTTGTTTTTCAAATTTCCTAACTTGGTTAAAACACATAAGATTTGCCACTTAACTCATGTTCCTGTGCAACTTTGCTTTTGTTTTTCGGCTGTTCGGTTGTTCGGGTTTTCTGCCGTAATGTTTGTGGTGTCTACTTTTAGGCTTTTTGTGTTTGCGCTTTAATTCTGCGAAGCGACGAATTAGTTTGGAAATAATGATGTGGAAAATTATGCAAAGCGCACGCATACACACTTGTTTAAGTTATGAGTGCGTTGATTATGGCGCTCTCAAAGCTAAACTAAGCAGCAAATTTTCCACAAATTACGATAACGACACACGAGCATGGCCATCATGAGCAAGCACATGATGATCATTGTTGCTATTGCTGGCGTTGTCATTGGCATTGTCATTGACGTTGACGCTTAGACGATGTCAAGTTTAATGAAACGATGAACTTGTTGGCTTTGTCTGTCGCTAAACTAAAACAGTAATAACCAAAAAACAAAAAGCAGAAAACAAAACAAATTTTATAATATTTAAAAGGCAAAAAACAAAAGCTAAAATTAGCATATTCATATTTGAAACACGTCGATAAGTTGAGCTTATTCTGCTTATTTGCGTTGCTTAGCATAAAATTACAGCGGACTTAATTTTTGTGAAATTACGCATACGCACTGTTGCCAACAAGAAGTCTGTTTGGGCAAATTGCCAGCAAGTTCGAAGGTTAAAGTGAAGACATTAAAAAAAATAAACTTAGCGACAAAAAAAAAACAACTGCAAAACGACGTGTTTGTATGTGACAGCAAACAGCGGTGTGTGTGGGGCAGAGGGGTGTGGGGGTTTTGAAAAAACTAATAGGCCCATTTGTATGCATTGTCAGGTTTGCCTAGCGACCCAATTCGGCTCGCACGCATCCCCCAAAGCAGCAACAATGCCCCAAAAAGGTCAGCAGCGGTAACGGCAACAGCAACAACAGCAACAACAACAACAACAGCGACAATAATGGTCACAAAAGGCAACACGTAAATTGGCACAATAGTTTTCTTTTTTGTTCGTCGCCCTCATCGTCGTCGTCGTCGTCGTTGATTTTGTGTTCAGACTCCAAATAAGTTGACATTTGCATAGCATATTCTCACTTTTCTATTGAGTTGTTAGCGCCGTTTGTTGTATTTGCTTCGTTTGAAGGCTCCTTTGTTGCTGCTCTTGCTGTTGTTGTTGTGTTGGTGACCGGCATGGCTCTTTTGTACGGGCCGTGGCTTAAGTGGCACGCACTCAATGCAAATTGAATCGGTCGAGCGGAGCGACGCGTCGGCGGCTCTTTCATGTCGCTCGGCGCACTAAGTTATTCGGCCCTTTCTGGCAACTTGTAGCTATCGCCTTATTTATATTTATTATTTCTCCGTGTTAGTTTGCATGGCTTCGACCTTTTATGTGTGCCGCTGTCGTACATGATGTTGACGGTTGTCATGACACCTTTAAAACCAGCAACAAAAAGAACAAGAACGATTTAAATTCTTGGAAGAAAGTTGACAAATCTCTTGGCAGACAAGTTAAATTGAAGTTTGTTTAACAACTGAGTGGCGCTCGTTGGTAACCATCAATTAAAAACTATATGACATGCCCAAACGGAAGCTCTTCAGGAAACTTATGAGGAATTTTCTTTAAATACTCAAAAAATAAAACAATAATTTAATTCAGTATATTTTTGTACCAAATGAAACACAAGGAATGTAAAGTAAAACCTCGCAAGAGTTAACTTAACCGTCTCAAGAGACCTCATCTTTTGGGTAAACTTATTTTTTAAATTTATTTTCTATTAATGAAACCATTATTTAATATATATTCTAATAAGTCATATCATTGGCCCTCTGTCGGCGCAGAAGCGAAACTGTTAAACGAATTTTTCAAAACAAAAAAAAACATACAAATTAACTTTTGTGAGACTCAACTTTTGTGAGGTTTCACTGTAATGAAATGCAACTGAGCAAGAAGAGTGAAGAATCTTTTGTAATATAAAAAAAAACCGGTGAAAAAAGTCACTTCAATAAACGTTGGCATTCATCACATTTTCAAATGCCAAAACAAAAACAATCATGTGTCGAAAACAGACGACGCGTTGCTTTATTTACTGTTGTTTTTGTTGTTGTACGTTGGTATTTTCAATGAAAAACAATCTGAAGAAACCAAAAGTTTTAAGCAAATCCAATTTTGAAAGAAAACTGAAATTAAATGAAAAATGCTAAGCTCTTCTTTATGAAAATGTCAAAGAAATTGTTAAATTGAATTGAATAAATAAATAAAAATAATTAAATTTAAAGTGTTAAGTGCCTTAAGCCATGATTGAACGTATTTATGAACATTCATACATATAAAGAGCAAATAATAATGAATATGAAGTAAATTGATTTTAAAATGAATTCAAAGAATTGCGATAAATCATTATAAATACGAAAACAATCGAATAAGGTGCGGAACACATGTCCTTTGGTTGGCAATCCAATAAACGAGTTAACTCAAACGTGCGTAGAATTTTAAGAAGTCAGGATGATATTTCTGACGATAAAAATGCAAGCACGCTTACATGTGCGCTATAAGTGCGAGGGTGGATTGATAAGTCCGAAATATTTACTTTTTTCGATTGAGTTTCCTGAATATTTTAAAGCAATCTTCTTTTTAGAACTATAAACTTGGAGATACGATGTAGTAATCTTTTCCAAGGCTCAAAAATTTCGGAAATAACCTAAAATTCAGTTCCAAATCTTCGGCCTCAAGCCATTTTTACATGTTTAGAATAAGGAAGAAATCACTCGGTGATGGCTCAGGAAAATATGGTGGATGAAGAAGCACTTCATAGTATTCTCAAAGCAATGACAGCTCCAAATATGTTAAAACTTATATACAAATATTACCGCTTCCTTCATTTTCACCGGCCTTATCAATCTGCCCTCGTGTGTGTCTGTCCGTCTGTCTGTCTGGTTGAAAGCGTTTGTGTGAGTGTCTTTAAGCACATATGCATGCATTAAAGTCACACAAGTATGCATGTTAAATGGCATGTAAAAGGCATTCAGCAATGCTGAGCGCACACACAGCACACAGCACACGAGGCTGAGGGTGAGTGACACCCTTGGAATGCAATATCAAGATGCGTAAGGCACTTAAAGCGCTTGTGTTGCACAAGTTGAAGTGAACGTCAAATCGGAAATCTCGCACGGCAGCCGCTTGAGCAACTCTCAACTGATTCAACGGAAAGCAAAATATTTTCGTTCACTGATTAAGGCAAACGAACGAGTAAACTTCTGAGCGAACTCACGGAGCGAACAAAGGACGAAAACAAAGAAAGATATAAAGAAAGAATAAAAGGAAAGTTTTTTTCTTGCGCATTTTCGCATATTTAAAGTTGTTAGTTTTGGCATCTTTCTCAGCAGCGCGCGCAATGTTGTTGCATTGACTACGACAGCGACGTTGACAGCGGCAGCGGCAACGACGGCGACGGCGACGTTGACAGCGACAATGCGCACTCTGCTCTGTTGTCTTTGCGGTTTCAAGTGTAAATTGTTTGAAGCTTTTTCGCAGCTATAAAAAGTTGTGCTTTTCTTTGCTTTTCTTATTATTTAAAGTTTTGCTGTTTGCCACAATTTGGTTTGCAAAATAATGTGCAATAATTCGCTGAAAAAACAACACCAGCAACACCAGCAACAACGCGAACAGCGCAACTTAAGTCAAGTTAAGAACTTTTAAGCGCAGCTGACCCAGTTTTCCAACAATTTTCGCTCGCTAAATCAACAAGGCGAATGTGAGGCGAAGAGTGCGCAACGCGAGGCAAATGTGCCTTTTGCAATAATTGTTGTTCGTCTTATGAAGGGACAGCAACGACACTTACGTGCAGTCTAGACTTGCTTGTCACTTGTGTGCTGCAACGTCCGTGAGCAAACACACGGCCATGCAAAAGTTGAAGGGACTTGCGGGCGTTGTCAAACAACAATGAGCAACACACACTTAAATATGTTGGGGGCAGTATATGTATGTGCCCCTTAATGCTTATCGGGCAAGGACTTTCAGTAGATTGTGTGCCAAATTATGCCACAATGACATAAACTGAATGACCAAAAGCAAATGGGACAGGCGGCGATGCCGACGCCAATGCCGATGGTGATGTTGATTTTGAAGTCGACGACCGCCTCGACTGTACTAAATTAAATCAGCGTGGCCGACACTGTCGAACAATACGACAATAAAACCAGACAGCAACAGCAAACACAGCACAACACAACAACAAATAACAAATAACAAATGAAAGGAGACATAATCGGCGGCGGCGGCGGCATGAGTGACACATTAAAGCGACGCCCAAAAGTCTGCAACAATTCTTTGGCATTTTCACTTGTTTTTTTTTCGCTTCAATATTCCTTCCGCTTACGTCTTTGCACTAACGTTTGCATGTGTGCGTGTGTGTGTGCGAGAGGGGTTTTTCAGCACGCTCTTCTAACTTCAGTCAACATGTTCAATTCTTTGCCCTCCAATTTCTGTTTTGATTTCCTTCGCTTTTTTCTGTGAAAGAGTTCAGTCGGAATTTTTTATGCTTTGCTTGGCTTTGACTTAATTTGGTGCCAACAAAAGACGCCTTTCGGTTGCGAATCGCTGTCGTTTTATTTATGCGTACTTTTTAGGCAAGAATCTTATAGTTCGCAGACAGCCGCAGAGCAAAAAGCCCACGCCATTCTGCCGCTCGGCGCCGACGTACATGAAACATGTTACGCCATCTTTGTTTATTTTGCTACTTTCGGAATTTGATTTGCGCATTTATGCTTCGTTTTGGACAATTAAATAAGAAGCAATCTCTGCTTGTCTTTGCACCAGCGGCACTCATGGATTTTATAATTTCGTTGGAAGTGAACATTTCTGGGAAGTCTTCGTCTTCGACCACAAGCCTCAAAAGTTTTCAAATCAGACAACGATTTTGCACTCGTGTATGAAATCTTTCAAATTTCAATTATTTACCCATGCAAGTTGACCTCAACAAGAAGTTTGCTGCAAGGCACACATGCAAATATTGTGATTGGCGAAGCAAAACATTTGCCGATGCGGCTCTCAACGCCGGTTGTGTGCACTGACGAAGTGCCGGCTGAAGGGGCAGTGAGGCGCAGGCAGAGATAGACGATGTTAGCTTTAAAGCTTAATTGCATACATGTTGCTGAGCTATGGCCTGAGGCATTGTTTTGAATCAGGAGCCAACAAAGGCGACAACAACAGCAAAAACAACTCAAGGCATGCAAAACATTTTTTTACTTAGAAGAATTTCGTTTTTTGTTTATTGATGATTTGTTCAACAATATTGTTGTTGATCTTGTTGCTGTGTTGTTGTTGTTGTAGTAACTTCACTTGACCAAGCTATTGTTGTGCGCAACGTCGGTGAGAGAGCAGCTTGAACATGTCCTTTGGCGGCAAGTTAATAAAGCAAGCAAGAACTTGTAGCTGAGTGAAAGTGCATGGCTGGTAGAAGAATAAGCAGGAGTGAGAGAGAGTAAATAAGCAGGAGAGTTGCCAATGACAGAGCAGGCTGAAAAACTGGAGTTATTTCTGGGAAATCAAAGAACATCACAAAGTTCATGTTGAGCGCTTTCGAGGGCACTTCCACTTATTAAATACATGTGTTAAAAGGGAAAAATAAACTATTTCCATATTCGTCAGTTGTTTTCTCTGGTCTTTTTGCCGTTATCGGTTATTTGTGCCCCTTGCAACCTTGCAGCGTTGCAACTATCAAACCGTCCAACCAAATTTGACGAATTTCAATTTTGCTCAAATTTGATTATTTGTTTTCATTGGTTTTATTTTGTATTTGGTTTTGTCACTCCTCTTTGATTTGGTTTCAATTGATATGTCACTTCTCTCTGTGGCTTTATTGATTTGCCTCAAATTGATATGAGTTTTAGAGTTTTATTTGATTGAATATTTGCAAGCTTAATATAAAATAAATAATTTGAAATTTCCCTATGTTGGTCTCATGCAGCTTTCTCTATAGATGACTGTACTTGTACATGCTATGAGAATCCAAGCTTTCGAATAGCGCGAATGAGTTTCGGCTCTGCAGCATTCTTCATTAAATCTCTCTTTTCGTATTGAACATGCTTTCTTCGGCGCTGCTTCCCTTCGACAAAGGTGTCCCTCACGGATTGTGCGTAGCATATCAGCAAAGTTTTTTCACAATATCTTGTCGACTCCGTGTGGTTTCATTTCGTTTCGTTTCGATTCGTTTCGGTTAATGACGCAGCAATATAATTAAACATAAATTACCCAAAATGCTTGCCAGGCTGTGCCAAGTATATTCTTACAGCAGTTGCCCGCACCGCCGAAGTGCCATTTATCAAAATAGCAATACGGCATTGACAATGATTTCAGTGTCACCCGCCGCCCACGTCGCTGGGAACAAACGTCGCCTGCAGCACTTTCGGCACCCAACTCGACTCAATAGACGTGTGAACAAGTTGCTAAGCGAATCAGGCCTCTGCCTTCTGCCCCCCTGTTCTAATCAGCGCCCCACGCTAGCACTCTCAGAAGCGATTTTCTTACGCATTGCGTATACGTCGTGTTCACCCGTGCTCATGCCGCACATAATTTATCGTTTGGCAACGCTAACGCCATAAATTAATTGTCGTGTCGCTCCAAAGTGCTTGCAAGTGCTCTGTGCGGTTTTGGCGCAAATGAAATTACGGCAAGCGAAATGGAATTACTCCGAATGAAAAACATGTTCTGCGCTCCGCTCACTCTTTTGGCGTCTCATTCGTGTGTTTTCTTCATTAAGTTTTTGTTTTTCATATTTTGTGTGATTAATTGGCAAACATGACGTTTAAACAAGTAGTTAATTAATTGAAATTCTTGTTGTTGTCGTTGTTGTTGCTGTTGTTGTTGTTGCTGTTGCTGCTTTACTTGTTATCAATTATAATTGAAGCAAATAATGCGCATACGCCGTGTGGCTTTCATTACGTTTTGCTGCGTCGAATTCGAAAACGGTTTCATTTTGATTGTTGAACATTTAAGACGATGTCCTGACATGTTTCGCCTAATTAGCTGTTGGTTTTTTTTTTCGAAGCATGACATTCAAAATTATTTATTTGTCTATCAGCTTAACAATTAAATTATCTTCTTTGTGGGAAACACAAATGATTTTCGCATTTCCATTTGCATTCATACAATTGCACATTCATTCCTTCGCGCCTTGAGTAGCAGAATCTCCAGAAATAATACAATTCATAACAACGAAAACGGCACCATTAACAAGAAGCAAGATTCCCATGAGTAAATTTCTGTGCTTCACTTTGGCATGCAATTTATAAAAATCAAGAGCGCTGGCTTGGCATCAACCGAAAATGGCTCTGTTCAACGTTCATCGCAATGGAGCCCAGCACAGCAAAGCGCACACACACACACACACACAGAGCAGCTGAAGACCGCTGAGGTTTCAAAGGTGATAAAGGCGCAATCATTATGTGCAATCAATGGTTTCAAATCGCTTTTGAGTTAAGTGAGAGCGCTGTTATGGTTGTTGTTGTTGTTGTTGCTGCGCATATCGCTGTTTAGCCTCAGAGTGGCGGTAACTGAACACGTAAGCTGCTTAAGATGATGCTCAACTTCGATTAATGTCTGCATTTAATACGTTGTTGAGCAGGAGTGAAGCACACACGCCCACACGCCGCCCACTTGCAGTCTACGACGACACTAAGCAAGCGCTCACTCACACACACACACACACACACACACACTCACTCATTCATGTTGTACTCGTGTGTGCGCTGTAGGAGAGACAGTCATGGAGGAGTGCTGTGCTGAGCGCAGCACAAAATTTGCCTTAGTTGAGTCGGCGACGGGAGGCGGCGGCAGCTCTACACGTAACCCACTTGATTTTGCCGACGTTTGCACTTTCACTACGTGTGTGTGTGTGTGTGTGTGATTGTGTGTGCTGCTAACAGGATATTCCATCAATAGAAATCGTGTTTGTTTGTGTCCGTGTTTGTGCTCGTGTTTGTATGCTTGTGCAGGTGTGCGGGTCTGTCGACATAACCAAGACGCCATCGACGACACAAACACAAACTTTGCACTCTCAATTTATTGTAGACTCAAGTTAAACACATCCTTGGGGTATTTAATATTGAAAAATGTTTGTTCATGCGCTTAGACAAGCTCTTCGTTCTTATTTATTTTCTTTTCTTATATTATTTTATTTTTTCTTTGCTCTTCTTTTCCAATTTATTTGATCATTAGAAAAAAAGAAGAAGCAGAATAGCACAAAATAAAAAAGAGAAAATATTAAAGCAAATTTGTGAAAATAAATTGAAAATTATATTTCAAAATGGCGGCTCCTCACTTGGCATTCTCCTTTGGCAATGCCCTCAATCAAAAATGTTTTCCTTCTCTAATGAAATTTAGTATATTTCCATAATTAATTCAAAGTATGAAATTCGTTTCGATTCCTCCGGTCTTCGTTTTATTTCGCTTTGTTCGCGTGACTTTTGTTGTGCGCTCACCAAACTCATTTTATTGCGAAAGTTTTCTTTGGTACTTTTCGCTAATGCGCTCATAAGTTAAGCCAATTTATGGCCATATCCGTCAGATTGTTAATCCGCCTGTAAGTCTGTCCAGCCGTCCCTCCGTTCTTCGAAGCAGTTTTTGCTGACGCCAAGCGCGTTTTTTATCTCGTCTTGTCTCCTTTCAGACTCTGTTGATGATGGCGTTGACATCAGTGACGTGAATGTAAATCAAGTTGACATTGCGGCAGCTTCTGTGCGTGTGTGTGTGTGTGTGTGTGCGTGTGTGTGCCTCTGTGAGTAAGCGGAAGACATAAATATACATATGTATGCATGTGTGTTTATCAATTTGTGTACAAGCAGACAAATGTGCGTTCGTCCGTCGCTTCTTCCCCACAACTTTTATGCATTGCCTTTTCATTTAGCAATTTTTGTGATTTTCATTTTCATTTTTTCATTCATTTAACTTCTTTCTTGCTCGCTTGCTTGCTTGCTGCCATTTGAGTGTGTCAGTTGATCTAACCTCAAAGTGCGTTTGTTGCCGAAGTGACAATGAGGTTGACAGTGATTTGTGGTTCAAATGTATAGAAACCGCAAAAGTGTCATTAGCAGAAGGCGTTGATATGAATTTGGTCTGTTTTAATGTTGTGTGTATTTTGGTTTGTTTAAGGTATTTGTTGACGTTGCATAATAGTCGATAAGCACTTGAAAATGAAGCAACTCACACACTCACTTACTGTCCAAATGAAGGCCGTGGCGTTGCTTTCCTTAAGTACTATTTATACTTAAGTGTACATACATATATGAGTCTGTCTATCTGCACTTGAACTTAGCTCTTTATGTGCACGTACATAAATAACATGTATAAAAACTCTAGAAAAGCAAAAATAAAAGAAAATTATTTATGGAATATGAAATGGGAAACTGGACTCGAAATGAAATGCGCAAAAGATATGAAAATGTATTACTTTTTATGTATTCATTTTACAAGCGTAATGACGCAAAACCCGCGCACACACACGCACACTTATGTGCGTGTATATGTATGTACATGTATGCACATGTGTTGGCCGGAATTTTGTATTAGGAAACTTTCGCGTTTGTTTTAACGCCATGAAATGTTGCGCTTAGCCATGGGCGCTGTTATTTTAAGCTCCGCAAAAGCCAGTCATACACATGGACCCTCACTTGCACATACATACACACACACATGCAGAAACACACTTCGTCCACACTCTTCAATTAAATTTATGCGTTTCATAAAGAAATTGTATTTTCATTTCGAGTCGAGTTGATCCTCCCTGGTCTGTTGTACTTACAATTTACGGTTGGAGTTGTTGACAACCCTGCCGACCGGCATGGCCGTTCTCTTTGTCTTCTCAATGCTTTAATTTGCGTTTTCTTTAATCGTGCGCTGGCGAGTTAATGACATCGCGTGAAGAAGAAGCACAAAATGCAAAATGTGCTGTTTTTTAGACTTGCACATTTAATGGTGAAAATGTAAGCTTGTCAAATTTGTCGATTTTCTCATGCATTATGCATTTATGGCATGTAATTTTGCTTGGTAGCCACAACAAAGGCTCTTGCAACTAATTGAAATGACAGGCTTTCAGTGAGGGCAATTGGTTTGCCACAAGTATTGCTCGGCCGACTGCTTGCCTTAGTGCTTGCCTGACAATAACGCACAAGACCTCAAAAGGCAATTTGATGAGTTGGCAGGTGGGCAGTCACTAAACTACAAGTACACAACACTGTCTACAAAATATTTCATTAAAATTGACTTGAAATTCGTATTTGATAACATCGTTCGTCGACGCTACGAAGGAGAAATCATATTAAGTATGTGTATCGTAATCGATGCGCTAACACATCTTTCAAGGGGACATGTGGAGAGGTAAGTGAGGCCTTTTAGCCTCTGGCTGCGTCGAAGTCAAGCGGCGGTTACAAATTGAAGCTAAAATGGATAACGAAGGTGTCATTGTGTGCGTGTGTGTGCTTCTTGTCATCGTCTGTATCGTTGTTGGTGTTATTGTTGTCGCTGTCGCAAGTTAGCTCTGTGACGCTGAGATGATGGCAGCTGGAGAGATGCATGATGCTGTTGCCTGTTGACGATGCATTTCACGCATGGCACACAAGTAGAATAATAAAACTTTGAAAATAAAGGAGAATGTGTGCAATATGTGCATTTGTTTGCACCACTTTACATGCTAATGATGATGACGACAGACAGACAGAGACACAGACACAGACTTCAAGTTTGCAAAGTTTTCCCGTATGAGTGAAGCCGTGACAGTCACGAATAACTCATTTTTTCTTCCAAACACATATATGTATATGCAATTCTCTTTTTCGTGTAAAAATATCTTCAGCATCTTTGCATAACTCAAGTCTAAATTAGAATATTTTCAAAATGCCTCCGCAAAATATGTTCCATTTAAGTTTTAATACTCTTATGTAACGAAGTGCACCACGGTACAAACAGCAGTCTAGCGTTTGCAAAAGATCTGCACTAAGACAAAGTGAATGCTAGACTGTTGCATGTCACAAAGCGTCGTATGTTACATATGATTATTCATTATTTAATGCATTTTATTGAAGCATACAAAAATTGTTAAACTGGTTTTTATTCTTAAAAATTAACTTCAAAATTACACTTTTATTGTGAGCGAGGCGTAAGAATTATTCAGTCTAAAAAAAGGGCGGCGCACCACGCATTAATATCGCAATCAGAAGTTTACATGTCTCTGGATCCAAAAGCTTCCCTACTGTTTTAAATAACGACTGCAACTGCCTATGCTCTCAAATCACTATTTCAGATTCTGCGAACTGCAACAAAAGTTCCGCATGATTTTACGAAAATTTAATTCCTTGAATAAATCGACATGAAATTCAAATTTCAAGCTACATTTGATATCATCATCGTCTCGGCTTCACGCATGTCGCAATGATGATGAATACTTAACAGACAGACACCCACCGACACACACAATGAGTGATTAGGAGAGTGTGTGAGCGTTTGAATAATCATAATTTGTGTCATGAATGCATGTGAGCGGCACCTCACACTGATAATGATTATGTAAAATCGATGAGCGCCAACAACTATGCATTGAGAAGCGAAACGGCATGAACAAGTGCTCGAAGCTGTGACAGTGATGCTCCTCTCTGTTGTTTTATCCTATGTTGGCATTTCGATTTCGCCTTTGTTTGCGTTGAGTGTTGATGTTTACGCTTTCACTTTCGCTTTCCATTCGGACCCCGTGCACGTGTGTCTGCCAACGATAACAGTGCGCGAATGTGGCATTTGTGGCACTGTGGCAACGTGCTCTAATGCGTGCAACAAATGGAACAACGTGCCAGAACTTATAACGCAACAATAATTTGCGAACGAGCGAACACGCAACAAATTTTCAATACAATCGTAAACTCGAAATTAGCGTACAAATTCATATCGCACGCACACACCCCTCCCCCCCTCACTCGTTGATATTTACCACTCGCCACAGGCTCAAACTTTGCCCATAAATTTTGTGTGCGCTGATAAACAATAAATTAAGTTTGAAAATGGCAAAAACCTGCGTTCATTTCCGCTTAAATTCACAAGGATATATTTAAGCTAATTTCGTGCTTTGTTACAAATTTGCTTTGCGTTCAAACACATGTTCATGTGCGCGTCACTGTGTGTGTGTGTATGTGTGTGAGTGTTTATAAATGATTGCAAAGTATTTTGCATATTGAGTCACGTACGGCGGTTGCTTCTTCAGCGTTGCCAGACATTAAATTTAACTTGGTACACAGAAAATCGTAAAATTCCCTTTTCGGTTTTATAATATAAAAACACCATCGCTCCCGTCCTTCGCTCCTGTCTTACAACCAATACTTTTCGCCATTACACTTGCTAACAAAGTTTGTGATTTCATTTGCTTCCGCGCTACATTAACGTTTGCACAACATTTCGTTCCCCTCTCCTTGCGTCGACAACGCTTTCGTCTTGCCTTGTTGTGCGCCCGTTGCGTGTCCTCTGCACAAACGGAAGCGGAAATGTGCAACAGCAGCTCTTGCTACTCACTACGTATGCGCTTCGAGTTCCAACTGTGCTTAGCACCGTGCGAAGGCGAACTGCACAAAAGTGCGATTTCGTTTTCGATTTCGTCTTCGACTTTGTCTTCTCAAACAAAATGTAACGAAAGGAAATAAATTGTCGAACGTTTGATCGCTTCTTCGTTCAGTCAAGTCACTCACTTAGCCAGTCAGTCAGTCGTCTGTCTGTGTCTCACATCATGCCCGCCGGGTGCCCACGGACAATTTTGCACAGCTCAAAGTTCGATAAACTTTTTATACATTTTCGTGCAGTTCGTCGACGACTTCAACTTCGTATTTTATTCATTCATCCACTTTGATGTTCAAAGTTGTATTTATCAACTAATTTTCAGTTCAGTTCAGTTTCCTTTTTCGTCTTTGCTTTAGCGACTCTGCAAATGTTCTACTCATGCTTCTTGGTGGAGCATAATAGACATTGGCTTAAAACTTGCAATGAAAGGTCGGTTGAGACGCATTTGCACAGCTGGAAAACGAAGTCAAACTGAAAAGTTCCTCGGCATTAACGAAAAGAATGAAGTTTCGTGTTGTTTTGTTCATTTCCCTTTCTCGTTCCCATTCCCATGCAGTTTTAACTTCTTTTACTGTTCTTTATTTTATTGTCAGTTGGGATAAACTTTATTGGATTTTTCAATATAAAAAACATGCTCCTTCGAAGTGTTTGCTGCTTATCTCATTGCTTGTATATTTTTTGGTGGATTGCCCGTCTTGAGCAAACTCAGGGCACTTTCCACAAACTGTGAAATTCGAAATCGTTTACAAAAATAGTATTACGACAAGATGACCCATTTTCGCTTCAAGTGAGAAAAAAAAAGGAATTATAGTTCCGACAGTTGAATGAATATATTTTACGCTAGCTCTCTGCCTGAATGATGTTCAATCGTGCGTGAAAAGTCCAATTCATGAGAGAATAATCGACTGATCTTTATGGGAAATTCTGATTTCGGGATCGTTATAGAATTCATGAACTCCTTCTTGTTTGTGGGAAGGAACGTAAATCAATTATCCATAAATCCCGAACCGATGAAGAGACTTTACAGCATACAGGGTGCTCAGTAGTCGATAATCTCCGACCATAGAGCGCATAGTTCTTTATTGTCTATTTTTTTATGAGGTTTTCTTTTGCTTTCATTTCGTCATTTTGTCATTATTGTTTTAATAAAAAGTTTCTTCTATTGTTTTATTGCAACGTAGGAAACCTTCGCTGTTTCGCCTTCAATTTAATGTGTTAAAGGAGTGAAGCCTTTTTATATTCAATTTGCCAGTCATTCAAATCGTGCTCAGCATTTTAATTTGAGCCTAAATAGAAAAGAAAGAAGCAAAGACGGTATTTTTAAATTGGAATTGAGCGATTTATGCAAATTCCAGCAGCCAAGGAAAATAGCCACACAATTCAAGTCTGAAACGACATTTCTTCGCCTAAAAGGGGCTGTAAAAAGAGGGGTGGAAAAACAAATGATTTGCTGCGTGGTGCCAACACATTTTGATTTTACTTTAATTTTTGTTAAATTCATTTTCTTTTGTTTTTGTTTATTTTCGTTTTTATAAATATTGTTTTTGTTTCTCATGCTCAACTCAACGCAACTCAACTGAGTGGCAGGAGGCGTCAAAAATCCTTTTATGCGCGCGATTCATTCACTCAAACAAAAAGAATAAAATGAAAAGAACGAGGCACTCGCGGGCTGCCAAAGCGATTTAAATGATAACAGAGGAACAACTGAACCGACACACACACACACACACACACACACACGTCACTCACACACCAAAGCAGCCAAGAACAAACAAATTCATAGCCAACCATTTCATGCCGTCGCACACGCGTGAACAATATTTGTGCCTGAAAGTCAACGACGCCTTTGGTTATTTGCTGTGCATTTTGTTATTACGCACATGTGTTTTTTTTGTTGGTTTTTGTTGCTTTTTCATATACATTCTTTTAATATATTCGTTTATATCTGCTTATGACGCTGATATGAAAAGTCTTTGTAAATAAAAAAGACAATTCTGCAAATTAAAAATAAAATAACAAAGCAAAATAAATAAACAAAATGAAAGCGAAACAGCAAGAGCGGCAAAGTTGGGTACTACCGACAGTACAATACGCTGCACACGAAATGGGCAGCACCACGCCCCAAACCAAAAATAAGCAACTGACATTGCCTGCGATATTTGAATGTGGTTAAAGATTTCAAAGCGTTTTGTGGGGTAACAATCCGGCGAGAGGGGTAAGGGTTCGTGCGATGTTTGGATACCTAATATTGTTTGGAGTTACATACTTTATTTTATGAAGGAGTATTTGTTGGTTTAAATGGAGATGGTGAATTTTGTTGTACGCCATGGGCTTATTGAGTGTACCATCCGATTAATTTTCCAAAGTTTCCGAGAACCATTCATGAGATGGGACACCCGGCAGACATGTGTTAATCGTTTTCTCTTGGCGTCCTTATCATGTCCCTTTATCCTTTATATAATATAGTTACATTCTTTTGGTCTGGAACAAACTTTATATGCCTGTGACACACTGTATGTGCAGGGTATGCAGTGGCAATAAAGTGAGCAAGTGATATGTGAAAAGAATTTAATTGTTTGTTGAGGATTTTGATTTGAATTTTTATGTGATTTTTATTACATTTTAGTTCGTTTGTGTTTTGCGCATTTGCTTTATTAAATTTCACTTTAAAGTGCTTACACTATTGCACACTCACACTCATTCCCACACACACACAGATACACACACACACACACATTCATGCATAGAGAAGAAATAAAATAAACTTGGAAATATATTTTCATTTTTCATTTTCGCGAACTTTTCTTGTTGTCGCCCTCACAGCCTACACGACCACAATGCCGCTGGCAGCGACGACGACCATCTCGCCCTCGAACCTGCTGCCCTACTTCGACTTCGATGTGCCGCGCAACTTGACCGTCACAGTGGGCCAGACGGGCTTCCTGCATTGCCGAGTTGAGCGGCTCGGCGACAAGGACGTAAGTAGTAATGAAACTTTATATGTATAATATATGTATGTATGTCTAGGCACAGAAGGCGGAATCGAAGTGATTTATGTTTTTCTTTGAGTTGTTGTAATACATCAAGCGATTTGCTGACTGCGCATTCTCTGTGCTGTCATTCAATCATTGTCTTTGGCGCGCTGATTGTCACACGCTGCCGTTTTCGGAACAGTCGAACGCACTTGATGGAACAGAGATATACAGCGATAGAGCCAAGGAGTGGAAGAGAAAGCGCTTGTGCTTGATGTGCAATATAGAAAGGACACTTGATTGAAGGCCATTGTGTTGTTAACCCTTCAAATGGTCTTCATAGTTTGGCTAATATGTCAACATCACGAACACATTAGGACGCCCACGCGCACCAATCAATGAGACGCACACACGCGCACACACACATGAACCGACAAAAGCACAATTCACGGCAAATTGTTGGCAAGTATCCCATTTGGGATCAACTGATGGGCGGCGAAGAAATAAGAAAAAATAAACAAAAGTAAAAATGACAGCATTTCCTGCGTGACATTGTCCTTGTGCGAGCACCGAGCACCGAGCGACATCGACGCACGGCAAATGAGTGCCAGCCAGCTTAGGGAAAATGACTAATTCATGTGCCATCAATCACGGCGCTGCCGTCAGTCAACTGGCATATGCTTGCGTCTTGTAACCTCAGCTTTAACTCATTCAGCGCCGAGCTCTCGACGGCACAGTTTCGTGTTGCCGGAAGCCGGAAGTTGTTGCGACACACGCAGGCGCAGTGAAAGCGACATTGACACTGACAAGGACACTGCCATTGACACTGATGGTCGTTGTGTTGGTGACCATGACTTGGACTTGTGGGTCACAACTCAATTGAAAATGCATTAGCGGCGCTGCCAAGTGAACCACAAGTATATAATTACAATATGAGTTAAACAATATAAGAAAGTTCTAAAAACAGACAAAAATAAATGAATGAAGCGAAAATTTGCTTCTATCAAAGACAATCCTCGAGAACATGTTCCCCGTCACTCGCTTCATTTGACAACAGTGGTATTTTTTGTTGTTGTTGCCACTTCAGACGACTGACTCGCACTTCTTGGTGCTGGTCGAGACGCCCTGCGACGAAGGGGGCATGGCTTTGCCTGTCTCCACATCCGTTGGAGCCTTTATGCCAATTGGCTGTTGAGTGCGCTCCTTCAGCAGCTGCAGATGATTGCCCAGTGCCAGATTATGCAGATCCATGTAGTCGCCCAACGTGTTCGCCGTCAGATTGCCGTGTATCGGAATTTGGGACGACGTTGTTTCTGCCTGCTGTTCTTGTTGTTGCAACTCTTGCTGCTGTTGTTGCTGCTGCTGCACCATTTCCTGTACATCGTGATGCGTATACATAGACATGACCGAGGTATTCTCGCGCGCTTTGCTCGGATTGCGAAATGGACGACGGTTCTCGAGTATGAGCTTAATATCTCTCGCTGATTGCCACCAACTAAGAAACGAATCACATGGCATAAGTAGGCGCAAGTTACGGCAATACAGAACACTAGACTGCAGACTCACCGATACCAGGGCGTCAATTGTGATTTGATCAGCATGTAAACATTGGCAAAATAAACTGTGATCTGTGCTTGGAATGTGCTGGCGTGCTTAATCACTCATTGGCCAAATTGTGACAAAACACTTACCGTGATAAACAAGAAGAACAACATCCACGACTTGGTCCACAGCTTGCTCAGGCCCCAGGTCTGCGTGTGCAGCGCGTAGTATTGAATGCCCACGAGTAGCGTGCCAACAATGCCAAAGGCGACCAGCGTCAGCAGCGAGAACATTTGGCAGTCCTCCTGCAGCGCACGACGGCTCATCGCACGCGAATACCACAGACGCAATGATTGCATGCAAGTGTACCTGCGTCGGATACACATACAGAGCGGGGAGTGGTTAGGATTGAAAATGAAATGAAAAAGGAGATGTCGAAAACAAAGTGTAGTTTGGCAAAAAGTTCGAAAGTCAGTGAGGAACATTTGCCAAAGTGCGACCTCGAAGCCTCAAAGACAAAACGGGCGTGCACGAACATGTTTGTAAATCGGCCGCAGAAAGTCAACTCTGCCACTATGCCTTTGCACATGAGTCTGCACCAGTTGGCGCTCTGTGTGTGTGAGTGTGAGTGTGTGTGTGTTGGTTAGTGTTCTGTTACTCGCTTGAACTACACACAAGTGCCGTGTCCCTCATGCGCGTTTAGCACACAATTTAAGTGCCGACTTTTGCCACAGATTTCTTTCCCCTTTCGACCAACCAGCCAACCACCCACAGTCAGCCGACGCCTTGTGCCTTCAAAACACCATGTTGTTTGAGTGTGCACTGTGCATAGTGGTTGGCAACACTGAAATGAAGCCTTTCATTGCGTCGTAGTCGCCTCAGTTGGCAAGGCCGAACTTCGCCGCACTGTGCCATCTTTCGTCTGGCACAAAGGATGCCGTCCCACTGACTCACATCGTCGTGCACAAAGACAGTCGATTGTTTTTTTTCCAAATGATTTTGTTCACTCTTACTTTCTCTGCCATTTCACTTACTCATTTATCCATCTGTTTAGCAAAGGATTTGCTTTCTAATGCAGAGCCGTGTGTGTTTTGTCAAAGCTTTGCTGTCAGATTAGCGGCGCACTCATGTACAAGGACTGTTCTCGTTGTCTTTTTGTTGTTTCTGTTTGCTTACTTATTACTTCTACTCACCGTAAAGTCTGTTCGGTGTTGTAGGTGAATTGGCAGAGCTCGCAGGTCGTACAGCGCGAGGTGCTTATCCAACGCTCCAGGCAATGGATGTGCACATATGTCAGGGATCCCTTGCACAAACACGGTGACACGAGTCTGCAAACAGATTAATAAATATAAACATACACATACGCATTACTTATTACAACATTCCTCTGAGCGCAAAGGTCAACAAAATCGAAAAAAAAAATAATATAATCATATCAAAAACTCAACCGCGTGTGCTCGACTCCGCGATACCCTACAACTTGATTTGAAATGATTTTGCTAGGAACTTATCCGACTCTAATTCAACATTATATGCTAAATAGAGACGTTCTGCTCTTATCTCATCTTAGGTAGTATGATTCCAAAAAACAGGAACTTTTCAAGATCGATACTAAGAGACTAAATGGCCTTCGATCCGAGCATATTTCTCTTCAATTCAATCTCTATAAGAAATTGGACCGAGGCTTTCATACAGACTGAAAAAGTATACAGATTCTTTGGGATCTGCCACGCTTGCACAAATGGACTCTTCTGCCACAAAGTACAAGGCATAGAAAGCAAGCTTAATGGTACAGCGGGCAGCCAATTAACAGTACAGGCGCACACATGTGTGTGTGGGTAATAAATGGAAAAGCGGATCGAAGCTGACAATAAACGCACATTTAATTGCATTAAACGCTTTGCAATTAACGGCCAGGATCGCTGTCGGTGTCATTCGCCTACTTTTAATTAGTAAATTAATTGAAAGCGCTCCGTAAGCCCTTCATGGTGTGTCACTTGTGCTTGTTTGTTTGTTTAATTATTTTTTGTACTCACTGTTCTGGATTATCGGCATTGTGACAGATGCGACAGACGAGCGAGCCAATCGATGGCATCGAATCGCTCGGCGTCGGTGCAGTATCGATTTCGAGGCCATTGTACTGCGTCTGTATATCGACTTGATGCTTGGTCTCTAACTTGGGCGTAGCCGTCGAAACCGTGGCCGCCATCAGAGCCGCCTCGGTGGCCGTCATTTGGCCAGAACAGCTGGCACTCATCTCCAAGCCCGGCGTGCCCACAATGGGCTTCAAAGTGAGATCCAGACTTTTACCGCCCGGCATGCATTCGGCATGACTGTTAACCTGCAGGAAACCGACGTTCTTCACACATTCGCCGGGCAGTCTACAAGCCACGTTCATTTCGTCAGCCGTGCCTCCACCGCCGCCACTTCTATCATAGGG
The DNA here is from genome assembly GCA_037044515.1 of Phortica magna. Taxonomy (NCBI): domain Eukaryota; kingdom Metazoa; phylum Arthropoda; class Insecta; order Diptera; family Drosophilidae; genus Phortica; species Phortica magna. The sequence goes on from JBAMBP010000154.1 coordinate 368,582, forward strand.
ACACGTCGTCTCGACGATGAACAATGAGTGCGGCTCGCTGCCATTTCCATTGCCATCGACCTGGCCTGCGCCACTACCTTCGTCTGCAGAGCTGGACTCCGCTTGCAATGCGATGGGCTCGTCCTCGATCTGCACTGTGGTGTCCCTGACCCCCGCTCCTCCCTCGCTTGCAATCACGGCCACTGTCGTGCACTCTGTTCAGTCGTAGTTGAAAAAAGGTTCAATGCAATCGCGACTCTTTTGTGTGTCAGCTCACCTTTCTCCTTGCACTCCATGCCGCACTGTATCCGCTGATGTGCTGTCGCCCTCTTGACAGCTGTTGTGTATTGTGGTGTGTAGTGAGGCCTCTCACCTCTCTGCCTCTCTGTAAAATGGGCGCAACGCTTTGAAAAATCGCGTGGTTCTTTCTCTGTTCTTACAACTTCTTATAGCATAACACAAGCAATTTTAATACATCATTTTTTATTTTTCTTTTAAATTATATTTATTATTTATTTAATTATTTTTGTTGTTTTCTTTATTTTTTTTGTTTTTTGTTTTTATGAAAATTTATTTAGCCAGGACAAAGAAAAAAAATCAATGTTTGCTGGGTTTGTTTTAAATTACTCGTGCTCTCGTCTACGATATTTGACTTTAATTAGAATCAGCAGACTGTGTCCGGCCGACATAGACAAGGCTCACGCCCGAGCGCCCGCTCGAGTGTCTCTTGGTCCCGAACAGTTACGCCTAATAACTTCATCAAATGCTTGTGTAGTCATTTGATGTCGTTCTTGTTGTTCTGCCAGCCAAGTCGCAAAGTTTGCCACAAGGAAAGCACATCACGTCAGGTCATGCTCTCCTTGCGTAAGTGCGTCCTTACGCTCGCTCGTCTTGGCTCGGCTCTTGCCATTTTTCGTATTCGTTTTCGTTTTTTTCACGGGCGTAATTTATGTTTGCACTCGTCGTAAGTCAGTTAGGCCTCAAATAACAACACCGCCCGACTGCCTCGCTTCCTGTTCGTCTGTGCGTCCATGCGTTCGTTCGTCGCACCGCACAAGCGCTTCTATTCCAACTGGTTGACTGACTGCCTGGCTGCCTGGCTGCTTTCCTTCCTGTTTGGTTACCCAAATCCGCTCGTTCAACTTGACTTCATGGCATGGCAGCGTACGTCCTACGTGTCCTACTCACGTTGATTTATTACAACGGCAAACGCTTAAATTCTCAACAAAATATTATGTTCAACTTTATGAACAGGAAAACTTCATGGGCCAACCATCATTTTGGGATTTGCGTATCCCTCGACCGCAAACGTGTACGGACATGCATCGAACATGATTTTTAACTGTTCAAATTTTACTTGTACTAACACTAATGCTCTACCTACGCCACTGTATGTGCTTAATTGTTGCGTGATTTTACCACATGCAATAACAAAAACAACAGTGGCGATAAAACTAAACCAAGTGAAACTTGGCAGCAACAAAGAAAAGTGTTGCAAAGCGAAATTTCATTATTTGCCTTTGCAAACTTGAGTGCGACTAACAGCAAAGTGCGCACAATTTCATGCCTTTTAAAATTTTAATGAAATTTTCACACCATTTCCGGTAACAGAGTACAACACAACAACAACAACAACACCAACTGGCCAAAAACTACTTACCGTAACAACAACGACAAACAACAAACAAACAAACAAGCAAGCAAGAAGAGTCTGTAGTACAACAAAGCGTGCGAAGGGCAGGAAAAATAAATAGAAGAACAACAACAAGCAAAGGCAACTTTAATAACAACAACAACAGCAACAACAACAATAATAAAGAAAGTGCTATAAAACTTGATTTCGGCCAAGACTGCAATGGCGTCAAAAAGGATTGGAAAACGTCGTCCTGCTGTGCAAGTGGCGGGAAATGCAGAGAAAAGTTTTTAATGTCTTGCTGCCAAGTGAAAAGTAGGTAAAGGCGCTGTACGCATAAGTAGAGCAGGACACGAGACAGGACACACTCCGCACAAAAGCATCAGCAGCCACAAAAATAGCAACAACAACACAACAACACAACAACAACAACAACGAAAGTTGCTGCCGAAAAAGTTTGTTGCGAAACCTACTAAGTGTTAAATAATATAAAACTATCTGCTCTGGTATTTATTTAAACCGAAGGACATTTTGAAATTATACCCAAAGCGCCTCACATACAGACACACACACACACACACATACGCACACTAAAGACACACAAATAGAAGTCCTTGTTGAAGTCGCTTTGTGGCCGATGAGCGATGAGATTTCCTTCTTAGCCTCTCACAAGGAATTGTTGTAAAACTTTGCACTTTGCGTGTGTTTGCTTCTTCTTTCTACTTTATACTTTCCACACTCGTTGTTGTTGTTGTTGTTGTTGTTGTTGTTGTTGTTGTTGTTGTTGTTGTTGGATTAACGTGAGTTTGTGCTATGCTTGTGATTTGTAATGAAATATTAAAAACCTTTTTGCCTAATGTTGATTGGTTTAGCAAAAAGTTTTCGCTCACTTCTGAACAGGAAGCCGAGCAAAGCGAAATCTCTCAAAACTGTGTTTGTTTGTGTTGAAACACAAGTGGGAATTGTGCGAAATTTGATAGAAAATTTTTGCAAAAGCAACAAAACACAAGAAAAATTTATAGAGGCATAGAATTACCTAAGCTTTCGAGGCCTTAATTTCTGTTGCTTTTAACGCAAATTCAGAGGTATTTATTGCCGAATAAGAGTTCGCATTGCCGTTGTTTATGTCATACTTGAGCGCTGAGGTGTAATGCGCATTACGTCTGTCAACTAATTACGCGCTTGTCCTTGTCCTTGAGTGGGCGCTTTTATGACTTACGACGCCACCGAAAAGGGGCAAACAAACAACCGACCAACCGAGCAACCGAGGATGGAAGGGAAGAGCGAACCAGCAAACAGACAAGCAAACAAATTCAAATAAGTCCAATCAGCAGCTTATTTGCGAAGTCTCACGACGGCCACGCTGCCCATTAAAATGCGCCATGTTATTTATTTAGTCCTTTAATTACGTCCTGCCGCACGATTTCGCACACACACACACATTTTGGCGCTATAAACGCGTGCCGCGCAAAGCAAACAAACGGCTAAATGCGTGCTGGCATTTGCAGTGGTGGGCGCAGTAGGCGTGGCCGTGAGCGCGCTTAGCGTTGGCTAATGGTTGACACCATGCCATGGCCAGTAGGCACATAAAACAAGTGAACGGTGTGCCAGGCAGAGAAGAAGAAGAAGAAGCAAGCAAAGAATTTCATTAACCCATTTTGCAGCTTTTCCATATTGGTTCGTTTATTTATGGTCGCGCATTAAAATTCATTCATGGCGCCATGGGTGGCAGAGCACAACCAACCAACCAACCAACAAGCCAACAACTTCTGTAAGGCGAACAACTATAAAATAGTTTACACAAATAGTTTCGGCAATTTGAAAGTGCCGGGCGCATAAAACTGACAACTTCAAGTTTTTACAAGCGAATGATTTTTATTTTAACGGATTACGTGACTGATTTCATTTCGGCTTTTATTGGCGTTGCGCCGCTCGTGAAAGCCGGTTAAGGACGCAGTTAATTTGCGCCTTTCGCGCGGGTGTCGGCGGCAATTGAAAGGGGCGCGAATTTCGACCTTTGGCGTAATGAAACCAATTAAAAAAGTTTTGCGCATATTTTTGCATTTGGATGTTGACAGCAGCAACAAATATTCACTTTAAATAGGTGAGCGCCAGCCATTTGACTACGACGACGGCGACGACGTCGACGACGACTGGCCTGAGGCGGCCAGAGGCGTTGTTAATATTTCACTGCATATTTTCGGGCGACAAAAGTTTTGCCTAAACGTAATTAAAATTAAGTAGCAGGACAACAACAACAGCAACAGCAACAACCACACAAACAATGCTGAGTACGTTGAAAACGACGACGACAACGACGACGACGATGACGATAACAAAACTAAAGTCATTAAATAAATCTTAAACAATGTGTAAAAAGGACAAAGGACCTCATAAAAGTATTGTGTGCACAATACACAAATACACGAACACATCTATGCATGCATACATACACACAGAGTATGGAAGGCAAAGTGTGTGGAAAGACAAAAAATCCAATTTAAAATAAAGGCGAAAACGGCGAATCATTGTTAATGGCGGCCGAGTGGCAACAACACAGTAGCCGAGCGCCCGAGTGAGGCAATCAAATGAAAATGTAATTCAAACAATAATAAAATCACACAACAACAAACGAATTGTATTGTACAAAACAAGGGTCAACCGTGCCGACTGTGGAAATCTTTATAAGAAGCGAAAACATTTCAGAGCATTTCTGTATTGCCAATTGATTGAATAACATTTGCAACAGTGGCAGCGGCAGCGGCGGCATTAAAGACTCCGCGCAGCTGTGCTGCCATTAGACGTCAGCGCGTTCTCGGCTTGAAAATTGCCACGAACGCTCGAAACTTAAACACTTTGGGGAAGTTGGCCAAACAGCTGTTTAAAGTGTTTCCAAGTTTGTTCAGCTTAATAGGAAAACAGCAAACGACAAAGCAGCGCTAAAATACATAAAAAGATTGTTAGAAATTAACGCGGCGTTGTGCACGAAATTCGACGCACGCCGGCGACAGACATGGCGTATACGCAACCCTACTCAAGCAACGCACATTTCACAGCTTACTAAGTTGCAAATCCTTGGCCTTTTAAAAACATGTTTTTTTTATTTTGGCTTGCCTGTCTTATGTTTTCGTTTGTGTTTCGACGCAGTTGATTTAAAGGCAACACAATCCTGAAATTGCAAAAATGTAACATTTCAATTTTCTTACGCTTCTGTTCGCACGCAGGATTCGTAGGCTCATTTCATAACTTCACGCTTGTTTACACTGAAAAAGCTTCACTTTGCCTTTGCTTACCCTCATCTCTGTCTCTGTCATTGTTTCAGGTATCTTGGATACGGAAACGCGATTTGCATATACTCACAGCCGGCTCGACCACCTACACTTCGGATCAGAGATTTCAGGTGAGTTTAATTACAAAGCAAAGCTCCTTCAAGCTGAGTCAATATTCTCAACGCCATATTTCCACATTAAAGGTTATACGCCCCGAGGGCTCCGGCAACTGGACGCTGCAAATCAAATACCCACAGCCACGCGACTCCGGCGTCTATGAGTGCCAAATCAACACCGAGCCAAAGATGTCGCTCTCGTACACCTTCAATGTTGTCGGTGAGTATCGCAGGAAGGCCTGTTGCTGTAAGCAGAACCCAAATCAATCCATCAATGCTCCCGTCGAGTGTAAAATGCTTATGAGGGCACTCATAATTTGATTTTCCTTTAGGTCAACGACGAAAAGTCAAGAAGCAAAGCCCTCTTAATCCTTCACCCTTCACTTTACGTCATCAAACCATTCTCACACACTTCTCATTTGCCAGCTTTCATGCTGTTTGCTTCGCGTCTTCGTGGCAAACGATTCTCGAAAATAGACAGGCCTGAGCTCAATGGCACACAACATCAAAGTCAAGTCAAGTATCCTTTTCCGCCTTTGCCTCCTTGATTCGCCTCACACAGAGTACGCCACTTATCGTTTGTATTTGCCTTGCCTTTTACCACATGTGCTGTTTTTAAGCATATGCTGAGTGTTGTCTTTAACAAGAAGAGCTCAGAGAATTTTGCCGCATTAACATTTTTCAGGTGTGGAAAACTTCAAGTCGTAATGATAATGGAAAACGGTCGTAAGAAGAAACCCCAAAAGAAAAAATTTGAGAGGTTGCAAACAAGAAGCACAACTTCTTCCATTGCCAGACACTCACACATCTTCACACAGATACACGCACATAGACTCATACATTGGCTCACTGCCGTTGCAACACCAAAATATCACATTAAACTTTTTAAGGATTTGAGTCTGTAATAGGACTAACATGAAGTAATGTCCACCTTAAGCCAATTTTAGTCAAAACTGTGTAATTTACTCTACAAATGCGAGCGCACTGAAAATTGTGCCGCATTGAGAGCATTTGCTTGTTCAGCCTGGCTTATTGTCTGGCCCGCCTTATTGGCTTGCCTGCTTCCTGGTTTATATTTAGTCCGGCCGGACCCAACCCGAACCGACCGGACCGGACCGAACCGGTCTGACCACAGCATTTTCAGTCGAGTCCTGAAAATTGTATAAACAAATAGCGCAAGTTGCCTCGGCGAAGCATCTCGGAGTGCGAACCTCCGCTGGCTCGCCTGCCGCGCGCCTATTCGCTGCCGAGTGGCGTGGCCTCTCAACGTCGCAAGTTCGGCCACAAGCCACTGAAGTGATTACATTTTTTCGGTCTTTTGTCGCTTTTTGTTGCTTGGGTAATAGTCAAATTTGCCAAAGAGACTTCGAGCTCGACGGCAGCTTAAGAAATCAACTCATACGTAATAATGTGTGCCTTGAATGGTTGGTGGCTTTGACTGACTTACTATCTCATGCTACTCTTCCCTCTGAATAGTTCAGTTTGTGTGCGGTGTGCGGTGTGTGAGTGTGTGTGTGTGTATTAGCATTGCCATTTTGCATGTTAAACACAGATTTTGTATCTACTTGTATATCATGCGCCTTAGTTAAGAGCAAATGGTTACTAACAACATTTCAAATTCGATTATGTGCAAATTGGCTTTCTTAAGGCGCTTAGAGCTTGTGTGCGTACACACTTGCCTACACACAAGTCTTTGTGTTAATGTGTGTTGTATAGTTTTGAGTATATCTATGTGTGTGTGCGTTTGTGTGTGAGTTTAAGCAAGAGGACATCATAGATTCCACTTTGTGTTTAACTAAGCTGTTCTACGAGGATAACTTGCATTCTTATTAAACACAAGACTCGAGCTTACACTAACATGAAGTAAATGTTGCTAAGAATAATTAAAATTCGAAATTGCTTGTGTAATAATTACAGCTCTAAAGATACAAAATTCATGTGCTCAGTGAAGCTTTTGCAATTTTCATTACAGTTACGAACTTCTTGAAAGCACACAATTTTTTGAACTTTAACTCGATTTGCGCACGAATTTCATTTGCCATTTACAGCTTCATGCCATTCGTGCAGCACTTGTTGTGCCGGAGGCACGGCGCCCGGAATGCAATTCACGCCAACTTCATGCAATGTTGTTAGCCAATTACGCTTTGAGGAGCGTGGATCACGTTGCATGTCAGTGGCACATGCACATTGAATGTGCGTTTATGCGTGTCTTGCAGCAAACCATGTTCAGTCTTCGATTAATTACCGGTTTTTTGTTATCGGTTGTCAGGAGGAGTTTTATTTACGATACAACAGTTGTAGCGTGCAAGCCAATGAACATTTCATGTCGTTCGACTTCTCATTAAGAAGATTAAATAGCCATGGCCGAGTACGGCGAAGCCTTCGCTCGTTGAAACTCACTTTGAACTCACGCTGACATCGCTCCGAATGAGCAACCTGTTTGTGGCATAAATTCTTGTAATTTTTTGAAGTGATAAACAATTTTCATTTGTTAAGTAAAAATAAATTGTGGTGGAACTTTTATGGCAAATTTAGAAATGCATGTTTTCGAAATGAATAAAACCGACAGAAATTCAACAATGTTAGCCACTTAAGCGTGCTTGGCATGCATGTAAGGTGGGGGCAAAACAACAACCAAGCTAGAAGAGAATTTGACATGCCTCGCACGTTTTCGGAGGCCAAAGTGAAACCATATTCGCTTCAATAGGCGGCGTCATACATGTGCATGTTTTTCCGAGTCCTGGGTGGCGGTGTGTTTGTTTATGCTTGTACGAAGAAGCATGACTGATATTCTCATGCCAATTCATGCTCAGACAGATTCCGACATTGGTCTGGGCTTCGACGTAACAATTTTTATGCGCTTATGCAAATAAAATTTTCGAATATGAAATGTTGAAAAAATTCATAAAAATTTGCGGAAAAAAAAACACAAATAAATGAAACGTCTGAAACATTTATCTGTGCACAGTGGGAAAATAATATTTACAAAATACATCGCCCAAATTCGATTGTAAAAATATTCAAACATATAATATATAGAAACTTGTCAGGGCGGCTTAGTTGAGTATATAGTACCCTATCATATGTTGAGCATGCCATCTGACATTTCTCATTCTAAAATAGTTCCGTTTACAAATATTTGTAATTCATCCAAAATTCAGTTTGATACAGTTTAAGGGCAGCAATGCAGAGAAAGGGGTATTTAATAGTATACAGATCTTCATATAGCGTATCCTTTTGTGGAATGTTAAAAGCTGAAAGGCCTTTTAAAAATGCGAGCCGCCAGATTAGGAAAGTCCCACAGTACAATTGCCAGATTATAGAACACCACGACTAGAACATCATGTTGAACCATCTGAAAGAAACCTGAAGCCAGGAGAAAGAAAATTTGACGCTTGGTAAGCTGGAGAGCCTCCCACTTCTTTATGTCTCACTCAAAATGGAGTCTTTAAACCATGTTATTAACCCTTATTATCTAAATCTGTCACGCAGGATTAAGTCAGGAGTTCAGGCTTCCCTACACGTACGATTATATATACAAATCTTATATTTGGGTAATATACTTTACAGAGTATTAGCTATCCTCTGTACTCTAATCTGCCACTGGAGCACTGAATATGTTTCTTCGATTCCTTCAATCATCCCGAGCAATCCTCATACTTTGTAGGGTCTTACTAGCCTCACTCTGTTGTGTGTGTTGCTCACAGTCCGAATTAAGCAAACAGCAAGTTGTTCCACTGTGCATCGCTTGGCTGATGTTTTACTTCTGATGCATTCATTTATTTATTTATTCATGCTATTTTTCTACGGGCTCTCTTTTGTATTTTAAAATTAAATAGTTTATGTACGTTAAAAAAGGGTCCCAATAAACAAAAGTGAAGCTGAAATGTAAATTCAAGTAACCAAGGAATGCCGCCAGCGGCGGGGGGGCGTTAGTTAGTAGAATTATATGATGAAGAGTGAAGTGAAGAAGGCCAAAGGAGCCGCGATGAGCACGAAACTTGTTCAGCAATTTCAGTTGGAATTTAAGCAAATTACGTTCGCGATAAAGAAAAGCAAATTGAAAATAAAATTATTTTCTCTCAACGAAAAAAACGACAGCAAGAAATAAAAATGTATAAAAAGAAAAAAAGACAAAATTAGAAAATATAAACCGAGACTTACAAAATAAACGCCATTTTGTTTAAATTTAACACGCGCGGGCAGCGAAGTCATGTTCGTCGGCAAAATTAAGCGTCAAAACTCAAGTCAAGTCGTGCCCTCGAAACCCGAACCTCTCACCCTCCGCGTGTTGCCGTGTGTTGCCGCGCCTGAGGAATTTGTTTACAAGCATGAATGTAATCAAGCGTAAACGCTGGCTGCAGACTGTAATTGTGAGGGGCGTGTCGGGCGGCAACTATGGCAGAAGCCAAATAAAAATAGCTCAGCATAAAAATGTAACAAAATGGAATAGAATAGAATAGAAAAGAATAGAATAGAGAGTCCTCTCTAGCTGAAAGTTGTGACACCTGCCAAGGTGAATTGTTCACTTAGGCAGCGTTAATATTGTCTGCAAGAAAGAGGCGACTGTTGTACGAGAAGACGAGTTACGAGCCGAGCGCTCTTCAAATAAACAGCGCGAGTCATTTACAAAGGAGTTTGCACACTTCATTCTTACGTCTCATATTGGCGGACGTTAAATGGAATTCGAGTGGAATTTGATATTTTAAGCTCTTAAATGCTCAAGATGCTCAAAGTGTCTCTGATAACAAACATTCAGCGTATTTGAAGGTTTTGTGCCACGCAGCGCGTCTGTCTGTCTGTCCGTCTGACAGAACAAATTCATTGTTCAACTTATAACATGCCTTTGAAATGTTTCTCTAAATTGAATTACTAAAAATTCATATTTAAGTCAGGTGGCAATGAATTAATTAAACATTGCATACTTCTGAGCGCGACACTTTCCTGACTTGTGCGTTGCCACAGCATTTCACAACGATCTTTGTCGGCTTCACACTTTTCACAATGTCATGACACTTGACCCAATTTGCATGCAAATCGCCTAAGCATAAATTAAATGTCAACATTTTTCACATTGGCTTGTCAATCACAAAACCTCTGCTAAATTAATTGAAACGCTTTTAAAATGCTTCATGTAGCAAATTACATTTTCACTCATTCGGTTGCTGCATTTCAACGACGCATCGTCGCAAAATTCTGCTCAGCGTTGGTATTAATAAGGAAAATTCTTATTGAAAATCATTTACGTGCAACATGACCAACATTTTCAACAAGAATGCCACAAAAAGGCCGCTTTGTGTTAACGAAATTGATGAATACGAATTTGGAGTGAACGTTTCCTTCAGAGCAGAAGCGTCTCCGAGCGAGCGGCCAACAGTGCGTATGATGATGATTGAAGCGCCGCTGCCGCTGCCGCTGCCGCCACTGACAGTACAAGTTTCTGACATGCTCATTTATTTGCCAGTATTTGTACGCCTCTCTGCGCTCCCAAGTATGCTACTTTTTTGACATGCTCAGCATAATTCCGAGTGGAGAAAAACATCTACGTTCGTAATCGGTCTATCTGCAGCTTATCATCAATTGTTTGATTTTTGTCGTTGACTTTAACAAATTGAATTTGTTTATTCAATTTGACAATTAATTCCAAGCAATTTGCGATAAATAAACAAATGTACACTGCTGGGAAGTGCGGAGCAATTGATTGGCATTGCGAAGACGCCACGTTGCTGCTCCGACGTTGATGCTAATGATGATGATAATGATGATGATGATGGTTATGATTATGACCACAAACAAAGATAAATGAGTCATATTTATGAATGTTTGTTTGCGCAAATTGAAATAGAATACAGCATTTGATGCCGCATTTTTGGCAAAATTATGTGTTCCATTTGTCATGGCTGCTTGAAGGCCTTCATAATTAAATTGTAAATATTTTTGTAATATTCTGATTGTTGTTACATTATTTGATTCCATTATTGGACGAACATTTGGCGATGCCACGTGATGAGTTATTTGCTTATGTTCATTGTGCTGTGAGCAACATGTTCTGAAAATGTTTCGTTTGACAACTTTGTTGATGGAAAGTGCTGAAGTGCTGTTGAACGATGTACTTTAAACTGCGACACGATACTCACATCAGGCAGCTGCAACAAGGCACTTAAGCTCAAGTGGAAATAGAGATAAAAGTAACCCGAAATGCGTAAAAACTTAAAGAAACTTTTAAATTCATAAAATGTTTACTATTTGCGTTGTCCTGATTGAGCCGATCGCGCTTTATGCTTTATTGGTCTTCGGAGTCGCTCTTCGGCAGCGGCGTAGTGAAAAAAGGCAAAATTATATGCCACTTAAGTTAAAAAACGACGCTATAAATATGCTGAATGTGCAAACATACATCAACATATTTGGGGCAATAAATTTTTACAGCAAAGCTTGCACAAAAATATATGTTGCGAAAAAACCGAAAAGCGCCAACACACACATGACGTAAATGCAAAAAGCCAAATAAAATAAAGAAGAAAATGTATATTTGTGCAAAAACAAGTCAAGTCATAGTACACAAGTACACACACACACACACACACAGGCAGAGGCACGGCTCGCGTCGATGCCTAAATATATGCCATGCAAAAGTTCATCGCTCTAAATTTTTATATCGCAAGCTTTTGCGATTTCGTTCGTGTTTCCTTTTTTATGCGAATCAAAGAGCAGAGCGAAATAAAAAGCAAAAGCAAAAGCACTGCATTTTTATGTAGTCATATCAAAATAAGCACGGCCGCCGCCACAACCGCAGCAATTGAGGCGCTTGGCCTGTGTGCTCCTTCTGCTCTGCTCTGCCGGCCATGCCACGTGCGCGGCCGACAGCTGAGCCTATATTTGCGCTAGACTCTGTTTGTTTTTGCGTCAATTTCTGGTTAGGTTTCGTGCTGGCTCCGTGCGCCGTGCTGCTCTGTTGGTCCTGTTGGCTTTCTTGCCTTGTTTGCACACTTTGCAGTCTGGCAGCTGTCATTTAGTTTTGGCTCCTGGCCAATTTGCTGGGGCATAATCATGTTTTTGTCAGTGAGGCTTGCCACTTCAAGAGATTCAACTTACTGCTCTGCAACCGTGATGCATCAATAATAAATGCCGCTCATTTTTATGGCTTTTATTTTTGTCTTCTTTTTTCTAAATATAGTTTAGTGAAAAATACATAAGCGCCAAAACGTGTTCGCAGCGAATTCCGCGATTAGCAACGATTGTTTGCTTAAATAATTAAACGATCGAACATAACCGCAATTTCACCTTTAATTTCGCTTTAATAGCAAAGCTTTCAAGCGTGTGTATGTGTGTGTGTGTGTGTGTGTGTGTGTGTGCATGCTTGTTGAGACGTGTGAATTTCGTTTTCACTGTTATTCCACTTTATTCTCATTGTTCGCAGAACGTCAGCTCCCAGAGGGCCAAAGTGCGCTGTCAGTGAGGGTTAAATTTGATTTCCGTTCAAACGAACGTGCGTGCGAACAAGTCAGTGTGCGTTAGTGAGTGTGTGTTTGTGTGTGTGTGTGTGTGAGTGTGCTGCGTCGCTACATTACGGACGTCCGATGCTCAACTGCACGCGACCATATTTTTGCACGCTGTCTGACACAGACATCGAGTGTGGCAATAACTTCCGTCATATTTCTTCTTGTATTTTCGTTTCATTTTGTACTTTTTTTCAAGTCTTAAAGGTGTTCCTGTTTGTGTATATTAAATGCTATCAGCTTGTATAAAAATATATATTAACATTGTTAAACATTCATTTTCAATCATTATCGATTCAGAACCAATCATTTATTGAAAGACGCAAATTCGCTTTAAGAGCATTAATCGTTTTGCTATAATAAATGAGCTTCAAGCAGTCTCACCATCATCATGCTTCGCTCAACGCATTGAAATTCCTGCGTTTGCGTTTTAAGCTTTCTCATGGTGCTGCCAAACTCAAGAACAACTGCAAACAGCAACGCAACACATGTGCGAAGCATCAATTACACGCACAGCCTAGAAGTATGCAACATTTCACCACTGGTCATTTGCACCTGCACATTTCCTGAGTCCTAAACATGGAAAATCGCAAACTACATGTTTACGACAAATTCACTTGAAAAATTATGCAAAATCGGCAAGAAATATTTCTGCTTTTGGCATTGCTGCTTTACCTTGATGCATCTCAGCTTACTTTCAGTTAATAAAGAGCTTCACTTTTGGGGGAATGTTGACAATTTATCAACTTTATGGGCTTTGATTTATTTGGATTGTTGTGCAGAAGTGAACAAAGAAATAATGTTGCTAACATCAGCTTGTCTATTCGGCTAAGCTTATTTCCTTTGATTGCGTGCGGCAGCTGTTGTTGCAACTAGCGTACTTGCCGCAAGCCGTAGCGCTCTGTGTGTGTGTGTGTGAGTTTTATGCATGTTGGACTTGTTGACTTCTTTTGCTGGTTAATCGTCGGTTGTTTTCGTACTCGTCTTTGTCTTCGCTTCAATGCCAAGAGGAAAACAAAAGCTTATCTTCAACATTATGGAGGCATGCGCATCGCTAGTAAAGAAGAAAAGAAATGAGCGCACAACTTTTGCCATTACTTTTTGTTGGCTGCGTAGGAAAAACTAAGCAAAATATTTCAACAATAAATTCACTTTTTCATGTGCTTTGCTCATTGCAGAACTCAAAGCCGAGATAATTGGACCGAGCGATTTGTACGTGAAGAGCGGCAGCGACATCAATTTAACCTGCAAAATCATGCAAGGACCGCACGAGCTGGGCAACATATTCTGGTACAAAGGTGTGTACGCACGGATTGATTCACTGCGCTCTCGATTGGCTCGAGTTGAGGTTTGACTTCATGCTTAAACGGTTTCTCTTTGCAGGCAGTGAAATGCTCGATATGAACGTCAATGAGGAGAACGAGATCGATGGTGCGTTGGCGCGCGTCAATGTGGAGAACGACTGGACGGATGGTCTGACTTCCAGGTGAGTGGCAGTGAGTGGCATGAGTCGAAACTTATGGGTTGGCAAACTGCAACATTGACTCATAAAGATTACCTGAAACTTGTGTAGCGACAATGCTGCGTTAGTCATAAAATGCACGCACCCAACATGAGCAACAACAACAACAACAATATCAGCAACAAATAAGATTGTAACGAACGTGTGCACATTATGTTGTCACATAAACTAGAAAACTTTTTAATGTCTCTGCTTTTTATAATTTTTTCAACTTCTCCTGTGCCCTTTTGTGCCCCCAGCAAACGGGTATTACAACTTTGTCATGAAGCTTGCAACGCTTTGAAGAACCATTGCGCGAAATAAGTCCGTCTGTCCGTCTGTTTTTATTTGTGTTGTATTGAATTGTTTTAAAAAGGACAAATATCAATAAATTTATAATTGTAACCTCAACGATCCGGAAATGAAGCTCTTGAAGCAATGTTTAACTATATGCTAGCCTTCGTTAGTAAGTCTTTCTTAGGACAAACAGACAGACAGATAGACAGATTAACTGGGCTCAGTTAATAGTTAAGCTGGGCGGTGCCACGCCTCTATGCACATTTCCAAAATAACTTTGGATTCTCTTTGGCACATAGTTGCAACAAGGGTACATGAGTTACGACAAGACTGAAGAACTCTTTGAATTGTTGTTTGTTTGTTTGTTTTCCGTTGCACAGTTCCACCGTGACTTTTCTACATTTGAGCTGCTCGCATTTAATTGTTGTAACTCGCATAAATTTATATGTTTATATGCATTTTCATCTTTGGCTTTTTGGCTTTCTTTGTGTTGTTTTCGTTTCGTTTTCGCAGATTAAAAATCCGACATGCCGTGCCAGGCGACACCGGAAACTACACTTGTGTGCCGACGATAGCGAAGACCTCGAGCGTCTACGTGCACGTAATTATTGGTGAGTACAGCCCAGCCTGCCTTTCGTTTGAAACATGTGCAGGCATCATGTACAGCCGCCGTCACCGACAGCGGGGCGCGCGAAGGTTGGCGGGCATGAATGCTCAACGCTGAAAGTTAAAAGTTTTGCATGTTTATGACGGCGGAAGTTTCTTGTTAGCGGCACACACATTTGCGACGGCGTCGGTTCGCTTTTCGCATTTGCGGCTTGAGTGCTGCAAAGCGTTTAAATTACGTAAATTGCGAACTTTTTAGTGTCGCTTGCAACATGGTTTATTTATGATTTCGCTCTCAACTTCGACTTTTTTGTCGCAAGTCTAAAAATCCAAAACACTTCGCTGGCATCAATTATTCTTTGCATTCTCGCTCTGATAGATGCGATGGTGAGTCTGCTTACGAATGATTTCTTAGTTGCAAAAGTATAAATTTAACTTACGCAATTTAAGCGAAACAAAACTTTAAAATAATAAAATATTCTAAAAAAGTAAACTTTATGGCAGCAGAAAACGTTGTGCGATTGGCCGGAAGGATAATAAAAAATGTAACAAAAAAAATGCACTTTTACGACCAAACAAGAATATAAAAAACACATTCCGCAATCTGAATGATTTCGACGAAGTAGAAGAGCTGCAGGCGGCTTTAAGCTTGTTGTTTGTGTTTTCAAAAGCGAAACGCCGCAAATGCCGCGCTCAACGTCAGTCAGGGGAATAAACAGCCAATCATTCATTGAAATCGATCGGGAAGCGAGCTCAAACTCGCTTTGCAGCGCTGAGCAACAGCATTGAGTTTGAAATTTTGAGCTGCAAAGTGTAATTGATATATGATTAGGATATTTTACGAAAACAACTGACAAGGGTGCGGTCAAGAGCATAGGCACGCCACTTGCAAGCCAACTTTGATGAGCCTTGACAGGGGAAATTACCCATTTGGCTTTTCAACTCAAACCGAATTCGATCGGCAACGATCTTTTCACTAGACCAAAAAAGGAAAACAAGTAAAAGAAGTCGATGAATTTTTATAAAACAATCAAGAACTTTTTCATAGCAGAATTTTCTTATTATACCAAAAAAATCGAACCACTGAAAATGTTCACAAACCGAGTTAACACAACCCATGCAATTCTCACACTCTCACATCGTGTCATAAGTTATCAGAGGTAGTTTGAGCCTCTTTCTTCCCAACCCCTCAAATTGCTAAGCAAGTTTTCGTAAATAAATGAGTCTTGGTTGTGGACCGCAAACCGTTATTTCTGCAATGTGTTTACGTTCTAGTTGGCCCTCTTGTATGAGTGAAATATTGACCATACTAATTTAGAGCAAAACTAAGAGAAGATAACAAAAAGTG
Organism: Phortica magna; assembly: GCA_037044515.1. Classification (NCBI taxonomy): domain Eukaryota; kingdom Metazoa; phylum Arthropoda; class Insecta; order Diptera; family Drosophilidae; genus Phortica; species Phortica magna. The sequence continues at coordinate 384,827 of JBAMBP010000154.1, forward strand.
AAAAAAATTAAATAAAATAAAATAACATTTGCATTTAGCAAAAACCAAGAACAAATAAACTTTGACCCGATTTGTGCATAAATTTTGCATGCCTTATCAGAGCTTCCAGTCGAAAAGACTTGTTTTAATTTGGAATTTTTCATTTCGCTTTCGGATATTTACACGTTGCATTTGTATCTGTTTTAGTTTTGTTTTTGAATAAACATTTATGACTATGTTCATGCCTTTGTTTTTGTGTATTATTTAAATTGCTAATTGGAAATGTTTTGTGCCTCGGAACTTGACCGTTTCAGGTGAGCATCCGGCCGCAATGCAGCACAACTCGAGCAGCACCAAGAGCAACAATTTCTACTGCAGCATTTGTTGCATGATTTTCACCATTTTCACATGTTGTTTACAACATTTTGTTGCAACCGTAATGGCAGCGAAAAGAGTAATCATGGCCACTGTGCGAAGTATTCAATTGTGTAGCGCAGCAACAACAACTACAACAACAACTAAAACCATAATGAAAGCACGCACAACAAGCTCAACTAAGGCAATAACAGCAACAAGCACTGTGGCAACAAAGGCAGCAGCAACATGGCAAAGTCTCCATGCTATGCAACAACTTAACAAGCACATCGACAACGCCAACACCAACAACAACAACTACAACAACAATAGCAACAGAGCTAACGATGTGTACAAAAACACGCGTAAGCTTACAAGCTGAAGCAGTTGCCCTCCAAGGCGTTGCAGTCATTGAACAGCTCCCGGGCCGTAGGTTCGCAAGGCAACTCCATTCATTGCGAATGACTGCAGTAACTGCAAATATTTTTCTAGGCGATACATTTGAGAGCAGCTGGCATTATTCGGTTGAAATTCATACTTAAGACGCACTTAGTGACTGAGTAGTTGCAGGTTCAAGTGGGCGCGCAAACCGGGACAAAGCATGACTGCAACAACAACAACAGCAGCAACAACAACAACTTGAGACACCGAATCACATGAACCGAGGAAAAGGTGAGAAAGAAAGCAACAAAGAGCTGACGGGTCTGCGCTCATTTCAATGGCGATTTTTTCCGGATTTAGTAGAAGCGAAAGATATGAAAAAAGAACATGGATAAAAAATAGTTTTAAGTCAAGTAATCCTTTTGATATTGCATATTATATAAATTTAAGACTTACTAGAATTTATAACTTTGTCATTTGGCTACTTGTCAAATTTCCGTAACTCTTCGGTTAAGAAATCATATTTCTTTTTTTTTCTGTTTTGGTTTTGTGGAACGGAAGCAACATTTCGTTGATTTGCGTTCAAAACAAGATAGAAAATTGACAAACGGATTGAAGCGCTGAGGGCGCTTTAGAGTTAAATTGGATTTCATTATGGCTACGAACTTTCCTCAGTGTGTTTATAAAATAAACTACATTTTCTCGAAAAACACAACAATTTTATACATGTAAATATTTTTTCACTTTAATTTGTTTAAATGTTTTATTATTTGCAATAATTTTGTCATTTTGTCAAAAGTATCACTAAACTTAAACAAAGATAAAATAAATAAAAGAAAAATAACAAAATGAAGCACCATTGCGACTGCAAGCATGTATTTTGAGAAGCCTGTTGATAATCAAGTAGAAAAAGTTTTCTTCTTCGAACGAAAAACAATCGAAGAACACAAAACTAACAAAAAATAAAAATCAATATATAAAATAATTATATGTATCTTCATAAAAAAAATAAGGCTTAAAGCATTTCATTCGATACTGACATAGAGTACATGATGATAATCCTTAACCCTCAAATGTTGACAACCAGGTCAACGAGTTTTATCGACATGCATTTGATTAAGTACATGTTGTTGGTGCGTGAAAGGCAATTTTCATGCAGTCAGTAAAGCGAATACGAAATGTTCGTTCTTAGCACCTTTTCTCACTTTAATTTGTTGAAAGATGAGTACGAAAGATTATAAATAACTTTAAAAAAGTTACCTTTCCACTGAAAATCCAGTCGAAGTCACCGACCTATTCTCACGCAAGTCACAAAATAGTCACAAGTCACAAATTGCTAGCTATTCCTCTTGACTTAAATGTCATTTTTTTTTGTTTCACTTGCGGTCTCAATTAATTTAACAATTGATGAGACAATATTTTTGCTTGTGTTATTTAACATGAAAAATTGTGACCAGCTGTGACGCGTTGTTATTCTTGAGAATCGCTAGAAGCAACAAGGAGTTATAAAATGGAACTTACTGTGGCACTGTAAATCACTCAATGTTATCTTGTGACCCACTGCGGCTGAGTGAGACAGGTGTGAGAATAGGGCCGCAAATTAAACGTTAGTTTTTGTAAAACATTTTGTACGAAAGGGCTTTGTCCACAACTACCCAGATGACGTCACTGCCTAAGCCTGCTATGCTTGGGTGATGGCATTTCTTTGACACTACAACGGCCAATGTTAGTGTGGCACAATTCACTTACAAAATAGAACAAATCTGCAATTATTAACTAAAAAAAATCTGCACTTACTGTCACCATTAAGTGTAAATATTGGATTGGTAAAAATATTTGTTGAATTTTATTAGTTAATTCATTGGCGCCAAAAACTAAAATTAAATACGTGAAATAAATATAAATTTATAGAAAATGAAAAACAACAAAAATCTATGCAGCACAATAAGCAAGAATAACAAGAGCAAAAAACCAAAACATTTAAATTTCATGAAAAATTAAAACAAAAACCATTAAATGTTTACCCACGCCAAAAAAAAAAAAAAACATAATAGTAATAGTTTAATTGATGAAAAAAATTATTGAAATATTTAATAAATAAATGGCAGGCACTTGTCCGCAATGAATTTGGCAACATATTTGCATGAATGTATGTAGTCGATTACGAATAATGAAATGTGATTTGTTTGTTTAAACATTTATGATGAGATGAGATGAGGTAAAGTTTAAGCTTAGCATAAGTCTGTAAGAGTTGTAAATAATTTGGCTAAAAACAGTATTGAAAAAAATAGACCTTGAAGAAGAGAACGCTATGAAGAAGAGTAGCAAAGTCACTGGAAATGTGCGAAAAGAATTTATTATAAATTATAATAAACGAGAAAACGAAACAACAATAAACGGAAATTATCTTTAAACATACGAGTATAAAAATATATTTATGACAGCAGCTGTAAATGCATACACATTTAAGAATAATAAACGAAAACAAAAATCAAACGGAAAAATAAAGATTGTATGTCTGTATGTAAACTCACACACACAGAGATACACACACACACACACACATTCACTAATGAAACATAAATGATAACAATGAATGAGAATAAAATTAATATTTAGAATGATTTGCATTGTGTTAGTTTATTTACTAATTTGGAATTAATCACAGAGTTCGTTCATTCATTAACAGCATTATTCGTAAGCGCTCAAGAGCTCAGCCCAACAAAAAGAGAATAATGAAAATAATAATAAATATGTAAATAAATCAATACCTGTTTTGTGGCATTGTAAAAGGTGTTCATGACATTAACTTCATGCGATTCTTTTGGCCCAGAGACGGCGAAATCAGCCAAATTTGGTTACTGCTGAGAAACGGTTTAGATCAGATTCTTTATTGCGCCATAAAACTTGGCAGTCGCGCTCAAAGACAGGCCGAGAACCGTTAGCTTTTTATCACATACTATGATGAATATATTGAGTAAATCTTCTTCTGTTCTGATACATATATCTGACTCGATTCGATTGGTCATAGCGAAAGTATAAATAGAACTGCGACTATTCGCAAGAATTTTAGTGCTTTTGCAAAGATATAACCAAGTGGCTGGCAAAACATGATTATGCTGAGGAGTTTACGGCGCAACTTGGCTTTGCTTTTATTGATAGCTGTCATCGAAGGCGGCGCCGCAGGTAGTAAAGTTCAATCATTTGAATAAATCAGCCAAGTTGACTAATTGATATTAAATTGCCAACAGCGCCGGCAACACAGGAAAAACGAGAGGAGAAGTTTGTGCGCGTTTATCCAATCAATCAGGAGCAATACGATGCGCTACTGAAACTGACCGATGGCAAAGACTTTATATCCGAGGGTCGTTTGATCAGTGGCGGCTTTACCTTTGTCAGTGATGGCTTCAATTCGCTGAGCAAGGATTTGAGTTCTGGCTGGAACTCGTTTCTTCGCATCGTTGGGTTATCACCGATTAGTGCGAATAGGGAAGTCGACACAAGACTTGAAGGTAATCCATTGTGCGTCATTCGCTCGACTGACATCGAGAACATCAATGATCTGAGTACTGGCCGCAATGCAGCAAGTGGCGTCCGAAACATTTATCAGCAGAGAAGCGATTACGATGACGACTCATCTTTGATCAACTGTCTTGTGGTAGTGAGGCACAAAGATCAGCAAGACAACGTCCCAAGTTACGTTGGTGAGAATTATTCAAACAACTACGGCTATCCATATCCGCCACATCGTGTTGCAGACTATCGACATGTTCCCTTTACTGCTGATATCGAAAACGCACAGCCAGAACAAGTCGCATACACAGATTCAAATGCTCCAGAGTCTACAACCATGCCGGCTGAGAGCCATGCTGATGAACGTCCCGCAGATCCATTAAATGAGCAACCGGCCGTAGAGAACGCTGAAGAGGTTTCTGCTGTCGAGCAACCGCCAACTAGAGTAAAGAAGACCAAGCGGCGCGGTCAGGTAAGAAGGAAAGAAGCAACTGAATCCGATCAAGATGTCGGGAACACTCAGCGACAACTGCCGCCCACACTGCCCTATCCGGGTGGATATGGTTACCCTAACTATGGCCCCGCCTATGGTCAACAACCCTTTGGCCAGTCACCATACTATCCGCAGCAGCCATTCGCCCAGCCACCACCTTATATACAGCAGCCCTACGGTCAGCAACCATATGGTCAAGTGCCATTTGTGCAGCAGCCCTACGGTCAATCGCCCTATGTGCAGCAGCCCTATCCCCAGCAAACCTACAACCCAGCAGGATACTTGACGCAACCATATGCACCGTCAACCATACCCGGCCAACCTTACGGCTACGCTCCTGCCGTGCCATCTCCTTACCCTTACGGCTACTATGACAAAACTGAAGAGATGAGTCGCCATATCAACGACAGCGTCAGCGATGCTGTTCGTTATCAGCACTACAACAATCAAGATTACCACCAACGTAGTTTATATGACTACAATTATGCTTATTAAGATAAAAAACTTCTTCTAAACACATTTTCGAAGTATTAAATATTGACAATAGATGTTACAAATAGAAATTCGTGGTTCAAGAACCTTATAATAGATACTCGTACAAATAAAGTTTATAAATCGAAATTTTATAAAATTCTAATAAAAATTATGGAAAAAAATAAAAAATATACAAAAGTGTCTTAATTATGATGGCGAAGTTTCCGATATTATCATACTTGAGTATGGTCTATTGAGTATTGATGAGATGGCAAAAAGAATCACATACCTTACGTAAAACGAAATTCAACTTGGTTAACGACCTATAAGTCTATCAATTAACTCGTCAATCAAGTAAGTATGTAAAAATCAAATTCATTTAAATCAAATGGCGTGAGATCATGTATCAGATTACAGGTGATGCTTGCCAGTACCAAATTAGGCTTTTAATAGTTCTGCAATAAAACTGAGAATTGGGTCAATGGGAGCCAATTTGGCTAAATGCCTCTTGTTTGATTTTCGTTGTAATGTACCCTACCGTTGATTAATGATGGTATAAAAAACTAAATATGAGTTCTTCTGCAATACAATATGAGTGCTTGAGAAGCGCATACGAAATTCAGACAAACCGACGTTTTCACTCATTTTCATTATACCAGCGAAAGAGTATTATATTTTGCAAGTTTTCATCCAAACAACGAAGCTAAGCTTAGAATTAGCATTTGCATAACAAAGAATATTAGTAAGAATATGAAAGGCGAGGTAACAGTTTAGAATGCCATATGTTTCATTGAGGCAAATATTTCAAAGCTGGATGAAAGTCTATATAAATGAGGGGCATCACAAGCTTTCTTATAGTATTCGCACGTAGACACCGCGGAAGTTGCGATATCATAAATCAGAATGAGAGCTCTTCAAATTCTGGTGTTGATCGCGCTGTACTTTGCCTGCGCCGAAGCAGGTGAGTTGTATATATGAGACTTTCACTTACTCTGAGTGACTGTGACATTTTATCATTCTGACATTAGGAAATAAACCCGCTCAATTGTTGCGCGTGCATCAGGTCACCCCTGAGCAATATAAAGAATTGCAGCGTCTCACACAAGGGCACTTTGAGGTGCCAGAGGGCCGTTTGATAGGTAGTGCGGTAACGGGCATTAAAGGCTTAGCAGCTGGTCTTAAAACAGGACTGGCGACGGGTATTGTACCTGGATTCTTGAACTACTTTGGTGCTACTCAAAATTCCAGAACCAAAGAAGGTTACCCACTATGCGTAATATCCGCAAGTGATCTAGAAGTGACTAGCAATGGTGATAAAAAGAGTCTTAACTTGAGTAATCTCAATTTGAGTAGTATCGGAATTAGTAGCGGTAGCAGTAACACCGACAGTTCAAATGACTCTGATACAGATAATGATGGTAATGACGACACAACTGATCCTGGAGCCGATGGACAAGCCCCATACGGACCGTACGGCCCATTTGGACCATTTGGACCAGGACCCTACGGAGTAGGACCTTATGGACCTGGACCTGGACCACCACCTTATGGACCACCACCTTATGGACCAGTGCCTTATGGACCAGTGCCTTATGGACCAGGACCAGGACCATATGGACCAGGGCCTTACGGACCAGGACCTTCTGAACAAAGTTCTCCTGGACAAGGTTCTTCTGGTCCAGGCTCATCCAGTACTAGTTTCAATTCCAGCGGTGGAAAGCCTAACGTCAACTGCATTCTTATTGTTAAAGACAAACCTGAATCTGACACCCCAATGAATTCAAATTCTCATCAAGGTCAAGTTGGTAATCATCCACCACCACCACCACCACCACCACCACCACCTCCACCGGGATATTACTACCAACAGCCTGCTCCTCTTCCACCTTACTACCCAAAGACCGCAGCAAAACTCGGCAGGGATGCTGCAACGCCATTCAATTATTACGGCTATGCACCTTATCCCTTTTACTACCCAGTCCCCCCGGTTTCACCTGTTTCACCTACTCCAGTTTCAAAGACGTCTCGTGGAAAAATCGTGCGTGGCAAACAAGCTAAAAAGTCCGAAAGATCGCGCGGCAACCAACCAAGATCGGCTTATGGGATTGTCAGCTATCCTCAGGAGGATTATGCCTTAAGCTATCCAAAAGTATCGCGCAACTTCGGCACGCCTTACCCCGCAGCGATTTACATTCAGATTCCAAGGCGGGAAGAGACGGAGTAGCTAGTTTGTAATTTCGAATTTGTTCTCGTTTTAGTGCGTATTTATGCCAAATAAATTAACCTTGAGGAATATAAAGTGCTTATTGTGTAATCTGATTATCTGCTCGATAAGCCTCTGGCCACAGCTTTGCGGTGTGACTCGCAAAACTGAGACAATCAAGTTGCAGGTGAGTTGATAATTTGCATAGTAACATAGAATGCTTTCACAAGCAGACCGACAGACGAATGGACAGACAGACGGACGGACATAAGCCGCTTTTTAGGTGCCAAAACAATGAACTTAAGAAAATGCTTCACAATGCTGAGTTTGAGACTATCGCCTTTTGTCTTTGATCAATGGGAGTGCTGATGTGACATCTCTTACGTTTTAAACCACTTTCTCTCCGTGCCCGTGCCTCCTGACTCATTTGACTTAATCGTTGAACATAGTGATTACGGTATTTTTCAGCACTCATTAAATTGTTTAAGCTCAGCAGTGAAAATGCCAGCAGCTTATTTTGACGGAAAGTGATGGCGAAAACTGCAATAAAACGAAGCAATTGAAATAAATCGCATGAAAAGCGGTCACAGTGTGGGTGTGGCTATGTTAGCGCGTGAGGATGGTTGGGCGTGGTCGAAGTCGAGCACGACGAGCACATGGCAAAAACAAGCTTGTAAGCAAATACAAAAGCGTTGAAAATTGTTACAAGGTCCTTTGCATAAAAATTTGATCTAAGCCTTTGCAATAATAGGCAAAACAACAGCGGCAGCTAAGTAGAGCAAACAAACGCTGAACAACAACAACAACAACAACAACGACAACAGCAACAACAACAATGACATGAACGGCAGTAACATAGAAAAGCAAACATGTAATAGGTAAAAGGCAAAAAAAGATGAAATAAAAAAGAAGAGGTTTTAAATTAAAGAACAACTTAAAATATCCGCTGGCTATTTAAGTGAAAGTGTTTCTCAGTTGTCTGTTGTCTATGTACTGTAGGAGCGCATCAATGCAGACACACACACATGCAAACTGCCTGCAACAAGCGCACAACATCCAACAAGCATGTAAGTATCTCGTGCCTCCGTGCTGTGCTGTGTGCGTACATGGCCTCCTAGTTAAATTGCGCTTGGCACTTGTAATTTCTTCATTGCAGTTACAATGTATGCCGGTCGAATGCATAGATATACTAGATTATATGTATGAGCCGTATGTGTGTACATGTATGTGTGCGTCTGTGTGTTGCAAAATAATTACTTTCATATCCAGCGGCAATTAAATTCATTTAGTTTGGCACCAATGTTCATTCAGCAGTTGCATAGGATGTGCTGGAAAGCACTAGTGCAGTGCAAGAGTGACATTGGCAGATAAGGACTCTGAAAGTGGTGAAGTCATAGGAATGAAAGACGAGGACAGCGAGAAGAACGAGCAGGCGACATGAGTGCGGCGGCATGGACAAAGCGTACGACTTTTTTCGTGCTATTTAAGAAGTTTGCCTTCGAGCTGCTTGCAGTAAAAGTCGTGTTGTTGTGCGCAGCATTAAAGACAAAGCATGTCAAGCGCAAAATTGTTAAACAAACAAAGCCATTTTCTCTCAGTGTATGTAGGGAAAAACAAACGAAATTATTATTTTCAAATAAATATAATACACTCAATCAAGTTGCTTATTATTTACCGTTGCCAGGTGATTTTCGCCTAAAAGGCCAATTACTAGTTGATAAATTTTGAATCTGCTTGTGGCAGCTTGATGATGCCTTATCGCATACTTGAACAACGTTTCAATAAGGCCAATAAATTCACAGAGGACTATTTATCAGTGTGTGTCGAGCTGAGGTGCGTGAATAAGCTCGTTCACCGCTGGCAAGATATGACAACTCACAAAGCGTGCGCCAGTAACATTTCACATGTTTTCCACACACATGTTGAGGAATTCGGTGAAGGATGACTAAGCTCTCCTATGACATCACTCGAGCCAACTAAACTTCACTTCGCTCATCTTTGATTTGCACACACGCTTCTGCTTCAACTCTCTTTTGCAGGTACGCGCTTTGGTTCACTGTCACATAACTTGGATCTGTGATACAATGCGGGTGCCGGATATGCTGCAAGCACTCAACTTGTGTTGGTGTTGGTGTTAGTGTTCTGTTGGTAACATATTTTACTCTTGCACAAAATGGAGTCCTTGACAAGTGATTAGAATAAATTGCGCAGTGCTGCCGTGCTGACTGGCAGTTGAAGTGGCAGCACAGCTCACTTCGCTTTACATGCATTTGGCACAAGTGTCGCGATTTGGTTCAACAATTTCTCAATCAGTCAACCATTGAACGAGAAAGTGAAACATATTTGCACACAAGCACATGCACGCACTCAGATACAATGAGTCACTCACTCACTCACCCATTCACTCACTCAGTCATTCACTCATTCAATCATAGGCAAAGCAACAAAAAATTCATAGTTTTTGAGTGCTGTTGCTGCTGTCGCTGCCAAAGCGCTCGGTTGCGTAATCAATTTGAATGAAATACAAAACTTTTTCAATATTGGCGCATTCAATTAAAATCGCTGAAAACAAGCCAACGCACGAATAACTTTATGCTCTGGCATAGTGTAAGTGCTGCATAACTGTAAATTGTATGTAACACTCGCTTGAAGTGTTTTTTCCTGTTTCTGACTCATGTATGTTTCGCGTCTTTGATTAATTACACCACCGATGGATTACACGATAGATGAAAAAGCCCAAAGCCAAAGCTTTTTGAAAATAATAAAATATATAATAAATGAAGACTTTTTTTAATAATAAAAATTTGATGCTTTTTAATATCCAATCTATGGAATAATGAATTCGAAAAAAGCGTCAAAAAGCACAAACCATTCTCAGAAGATCGATTACAAAATACAATCGTATAAGTTAAGCTGTGTTGGAATTTTTGAGACCTAAGCATGAGTCATACATGCACTCTCAACTCGCATCAAGGCCCATGAGACATACGAATTCGAGTCCTCCACCCATCTATGTATTTTCTATTTTACATCTGCCTTCTTCTTCAGAACTTTATATTCACCTATCGACGATGCGCTTCATACATTTTAATTTTGTTTCGTGTGTTTTTTTTTTTGGTAATTTAACTTATTTGTTTGGCATAAAGTTTTAATGAATATTTATTCATTTCGAAAACGTATGTTTAATAAAAGTCGACATCAACTTTTGCATCTTTTGGGCGCATGTGCATTTCAACTCATACGCAGCGCACTTCGAAGGTCGAAGGTCGCACTTGGAAGCACAAGTATTCTATACAGCAGAGTATTAAAACTTATTTCATTACATTGCTCAATTCATAGTCGAACAAGTAAAAACAAACTGCTGCCAAGAGTGCTCGTCTTTTAAATGAAGGTACCTTCATTATACACAAATCGCCCTTTTTTCGACCGACGCCAATTTTCGCTCTTGTTGACCAATGATTGCAACGATACAACATTTTAGCGATTTTTGTATCTACGGGCGCAGAGATAAGGAGTGGCCATGCACGCCTCAAGCCAAATGCAACCAATTTTCTAACCTGTCCCAGAGGCATACAAATTATTATAGAATACATATGCGAATTTTTGATTAAAAACCAGAAACAGCTGTTCTACATGGCCAATATTGTTGAGATTGTTGAGATTGTTGAGCTTATTGTTATTAGTTTAATAAAATAAAAGGCGTTGGATGCAAATTTTCTGATTCAACTCTGATTCAGTTACCGCATAAGTCTCCCACACTTGGTCATACATGAACACATTTTCTAATTTCATCCTTTTAGTTTCAATTAGTGTGTGTGTGTGAGTGTCTGTGTTGGTGTTGGGTTGGTGTAATGTTTTTATTGCCACCGACGTTAGACACAAGGAGTATTTGATTAACGTACATTCTGCCCCCCTCCCCCACATGACTTAATGCTTGTTGTTGCTGCTGTCATAAATCCTTGCAAGGAACAGGCCATGCAACGAAGCAGCACATCTGCTAAGCCAAGTGTAGCAAATCCTGTACAACGTCATATGTCAACTGCATCAATATTTGCATTTTGATTGAAACTTACAAGCAAACATTCATGCAACTATTCATTCGTTCATTGACACACAAGCAAACGCAAGCAAACACACACACACACACACTAACGCACACACTCACACAAAGAGATCGTTTGTTCGCTCGTTCGTTCATCCTTTGATTCATTTGCATATCTTACATTTAGTTATAGTCATATGTGTTTCTATACGTGCATGTTTGTATTTGTTTACATCTACGCACATACATGTTAGTCCATATGGCTGTGTGTGTGTGGGTGTGTGTGTGTGCAGCATTTGTGATTGCTTAAGGATGTTGTTTGCAGCTTGAGTGTGTCATTGTGCCAACCGTAACAAAGAAGCTGTCTGCAGACATCGGTTTGCACTTTACTTGCATCAGCTTAACTTTCATGCACGCAGCTGACTTTTTGATATTGACAAAAGTCAAATTTTAAAAACACGCAAGACACTTTATTGAAAAATAATCTGTTGCCTTTTTCCAACTCAAACTTGTTTCAGTAATCTTCTGAAATATGTAAAAACAATTGCCTCAAAGCGGTTTTCCGTACACTTCGATGACCATGTTAATGCCGCGATCCATAGCCGACTTGACTGACAGCTTCACCGAAGTGGCATTTAGACCACCATCCACCAGGGTGACCAAACTCTCATTCTCTATATCATTGTCAAAGGCTCGAATCGAGCTGATGGGAAATAGACTGAATCCATTCTGAAAATAATCGTAGTTGTTGTGGAACTCAATTGAATTCGTGTGCATCGACAACTCAGTTTCACTTACGCCTCTCGGTAAAACAAATGTGTATTCTCCACTCACACCACTTTTGGCCGGCACATTGATTGCTTCCCGGCGGAGATACACATCGTCGTGGTCGACGCTGCCCCAGATCTTGGTTTCAGCCTCTACTCTGCTCATCAGAAAAATTATGCATGTGAGGACTGAAAGTAAAATCAAATGCGACATTTTGCATGTCAATGAAGTGTATAAAAATTTAATTGTGATTTGCTCTCGAGACTTTTGCTAAAATTCGCTTGAAATTATAATTTTTCATTACTCACGGAAATTAGCAACACATTATTCTCATTGCCAGACATTGGACCGTAAGACCTTCCCTCCGCCGAACTTAAATTAAGCACTAAATCTTTATTTTTTCTCGTCTGTACGTTAGAAGTAACTTAGCAAGAGTGTTGATCTATAAATCGGAAACCCGTTAGTCTCCTTTACCCCAATCACCTTTAATGAAATGTTTAATAAAAATAGCTTTTTTATTCAAGTAACTTCGACAAAAATACTACGGGTTATGATCTTTGCCATACAACTCGATGGTAACTCGAATGCCGCGACTCATAGCCGACTTAAAATGCAGCTTTAAAAAAGTCTTGTTGACGCCACCACTTTCAAGGGTTACCACTGTCCCTTTTTCGGGTAGATAATCCATAACTTTGACCGCCGTTAGGGGGAATTCATTATCGTCCCACTAGACAAAATGAGTAAAGCAAATAAGCTTGGAGCACCTTTGACGTTACGATGCGACAGTCTCACCTCCCTAGGGAACTTGTAAACGGCTTGGGTCGTATTGCGTATTATGGCATTCGCCAGGACACGCTCGCGTCGCAGAAACAAATCTTCGCGTCCAATCGTGCCCCACATGGCCGATTCGGCGTGGATGAGAGCCGCCAGCGGAATCACAATGCCAAAGCAAAACACGAAATTCATTGGTGAACAAACTTGCTTCGATTTATGAAAAACTGAGATGAGAAATCCGATAACTCGAATTGTTTTCTTGACGGTATAATTAGTTTGAAAAATGAATTGAGCACTGCAAATTGTTCACGGCGAAGTGCTTTTTGGATCGAGCATGGCAAGTGCGCTTTCGGCCAGTGTCAGCAACAGTCGGAGCCGCTAATTGAAGCCTGATAAATGGCTTAACTATTAGCTGCAGAACGCGTCGGTCGCCCTTCGGTGCCCACGCACTGAGCGATATCGCCTCATAACTAACTGACTATTGAGCCGACAACGAAAGCAGATACATATGTACGAGTATGTACGCAATTGGGCCATGTCGCTTCCCAAAATCATTGTTTACCACAATCCCAAACACGTACTTACACTAACTCACGCACACACACGCACGCACTCACGCACACACGCACAACATGCTTAGCAGAGACATTGAACAAATTAGGTCGAAATGCGTTTAAACTCACACGCAACGCCAAAACAAACAAGCCCGACAAACATCACAGATGCTCAACTCCTGATTCGAAGTCACGAGAGCCGAGCCTGACTCGCAGCGCGCTCCAACAACAACAACAACAACAGCAACAAAGCTGAATTGACTGTGATAGCTTTGCTGCAGAGATTATGCCGAAAATCAAGGCTCCTCGGCTGCTCGCACAGACGGCTACCGTAATAGTCGAAATGCTTTTGATTCGAGGGCTGGTGCGTCACGGTGGCGGGTGTGTTGGGAGCGGTGGAACAGGAATGAAAATTAATTGGCAGTTGTAAATGGTTGAATCTGAAAACCAAGTTGGGCACAAACCTTAATGCAAATACACACACACACACACACACACACGCACACGCACACAATAAGAGGCAAACAAACAGACAAATTCTGACAAACATTCGGTTGCAATTTTGTAATTTGCTTAATTAAGTTGTGAATGTTGATGTGTGCTTGGTTGTGTGCATGTGTGTGTGTGTGCATGTACTATATTTATGACGCGGTGTGAGTTGGGCTTTGTGTGTGTGTGTGTTAATTAGTTGAACGTCGCCCAGCAGCGAAGGAAACTCCTTTCTTAGCCAACGTTAATTTCTAATAACTACAAAAATTGAATGGCTTCGTCGCTTCGTCGCAACAGCTGCATTTCATTATACAATTTTTCAATTAATATTAACTTGCGTCAGCCGTACAACAACAACAACAACAACAGCAGCAACACTAGCGTAACGAGGTAGCATATTGACCGGAAGTTCGCTGATTGCACCATTCCAGTGCGTCTGTCTGTCTGTCCGGCCGTCTGTTTGCCGCGGCAGCTCCTTGTTTGAACCATGCTTGCCACTGCTGAGTTGCTCATTCGCACAGCTTTCATAATTAATTTTGCGGTTTATGTCCCGCCTCGAAAGCTTGTCTTATAGCTGACGCTTGTTAAACTCTGAGTTTCATTATGAAAATTGTTTATTAAAGAATGAAAACACAACAAAAAACAAACAACAAAAAATAATAAATAAATAAATAAAGCAAATTAAGTAAGAACATTTGTAAAACATAACTGTTAGCCAGCCGTCTGGCACATCGCGCTTCAAGTCATTCGCTCGGTTCCTTCGCATGTTTGCGCCTGCGGTCCTTCCTTTAGTTCAGTTCATGCGCTCGTCCTTCGAGTTGCGTCGTTGCCATCGGTGCGGATAATCGTAAAAAGTTATGTCCTCGCTAATTTGATTAATAGCATTTCCTTGGCCGCCATCCAAAACTGGGCAATAATGACTAAGGCACAGCGAAACTGTTATTACATCTAATTACTGATAACTCCATTAAAAAACAGCGCCAACAACAACAACAAACACATTACACATAACGCACACCAAAGAAATGAAAGACAAGATAGATGGAAATACGAGACGATCAACCTAAGGCAGGCGATGCACTTTCCGTAAGTCGACTTGAAATTCTAATGGAATGGTTCGTTGGATTATTGGATTGTCTCGGGAGCAAGCTTCCATGAAGAGTATAAAAATGATTATGTGAGGTTTCAAATAAATGTTTTCGGACAAGCAGAAATGACAAAGCTCTGGAACAGTAGCCAAAATATACTTTTTCGGCATTTATTGGTGTTTGATTTGAGATTTGAATTCTTTGTTAGGAAAACAAATGAGCGAAACTCACATTGTCAGTCGGGAAATCCGTTTTCGTGCCTTGAGGCTAATGCAAACAACATGCTGAGACACATAATGCAACCAGCCACGGCACGGGGACGGGGCAAGGCAACTGGCAACCGGCGTGACAATAGTTTGGAGCTCATAAAATCATGCAGCGACATTAAAAGCTGTCAAGTAATAACACAAACAGTGCGAATTGCACGAAGATGCATTAACGCTTTCTATAGGCAGCAGCAGAGGGAGCGGCAGAGGCAGAGGCAGTGGCAGATACAACATCATCATCAGCAGCAGCAGCATGTTGATTTGGAGCGGTTTCAACAGCACAAACAGACACGTACATGCATGCAAGCTAAAGTGCTGTGCAAACACGGACACGGACACGGACATGAACACGGACATGAACACGGAGTTTTTACTGAACAACGCATGCCAAAATGCCAGAGTTGACCACAATTAACGCATACACTAAAACACGGCCCCCGGTCAGGCACGAGGCCGGGTGCTGAGGGGCGGCAGGCGGCCGGTGGTGGCCGCCAATTGGGCTCGATTGCTTTGTGCGATTTACAGGCATCAAATGTTAATTGCGCCCATGGTAATGACGTTGATGAGCCGAGCGACGTCAACTATGCCGGCGGCTGTGGGAGCGGGAGCGGGAGCGGTCGCCGAGCTTTCGCAGCGGTCGAGTCGGCGTTGGTGCTAATAACTCGAACGTGCTCGAAATTGCTTCGACTGCATTAACTTGCCATGTCGCGCGCTGCCATTAGCACAGACATTCTCCGAGCCTGACCTGTGTGCGGTTGTCCATGTGCATGTGCATGTGTGTGTGTGTGTGTGTGCTTCCGAGCGATTGTTGCATATTACAAAAGCGCCTCCAGTTTCACTCGCGAATGCAACGTGCTCGCTCTGCGCCAACGCCTCTTCGTGTATGAATGGCAATCTGCATGCCGCCTGCCGCATCCCTTTAAAGCAGCCATGTATTTACGATTTCTGTTTTAAATTAATCCAAATGCGCGTATCACACAAACAACGCAGAAGAGTGAAAAGTGTGCCTGACTTCTGCCGCCCCGCAGAAAATGACTGTGCAAATGGCCGAGCGGAAAAATGCTTTTAGTCGCAGTCAATTAGTTGAATTATTTAACAGCGTTTTTTTTGTCGTCATTTTTTCCAAAGCACTTCGAAGTGACTTTTTGTGAAACATCATTTAAATGTTTTTCTTGCTGTTAAACAAACTTTCGCTTGGCCAACGCGGCGTATGAATTATGATTTCATTTTTACATTTCCCATTATTCAACGCTTGTCAGCTTTGTTTTTCACTTTTCATTGCCTCAGTTGACATTTAAGCGAAATTGTTTGCAATTAGTATTTTATTGCACCTTTTGCTGGAAATTGTTTGCAAACGATTGTTTTTTGATGCGTTATCGTAAAAAGTTCATTTATGCAATAATTGCCTACGCCGTTTTTATTTGCTTCCTGTTTGTGAATGTTGCATGTTTTTGCACACTTTGGCATTTTGGTTGAAATGAAATTGCGGACACTCACGAACCTTGTTGATTCTTTGGCATTGGGGAACTTCGAGCTATTTTAAATCGTCTTTATTAAAAGAATGGCTTATGAAGATTCAAATTACGACTTCACTTTGTCTCTGACTCAATTCAAGAAGCTCAAAGACGGCGAAAAGAGGCATCACACAGGATCAGCTATTAAAAAACTATTAATTAATAGAGAAAAAATTATGACAAACGCCCCATTCTTGAAATTCTATTAGACACTCTAAGAACGTAAATTATATTAAATGGCTGTTAATGTGATTTTAGCAGCGTTTCATATTCAGGGCTGTTGTTGCCTCTATTAGCAAATAACTATTTAATAGCTGTTAGGAGCGATGGAATTGGCGCGTGAATTGCCAGAAATTAGAACCCTGCTTACACTTGTGTTGAAAAACCAAGTAAATGCACCCTTAACAGTTTCCAAATAGAGTTGCCAGACCCTGAGGCCGTTAATAGAGTTTTTCTTCAAACAGTGCCTAATAGAGTGGCCAAAGCAGGAGGGTAGATTGAACCTAAGTACATATAAACATAAACTCCTGATTATTTACTAAGATGTAAGTTTTCTATAACATTTGAAGCGTTTGCAAACGCATGTTCTTCCATCATGTTCATAGTCCACTGAAGGAATAAATGGGAAAATAAATAAAAAATATGTGCTTTTGCAATTAGTCTCGGAACCACTTTTGCAACGCACATTAATCAAATGCTGAATTTAATTGCTTGTTTTTCGTACATGTTATCGATTGCATTGCGCTCCCACTAAGATTATTTCATCAATTTTGTCAGCGAAGAATTCAAAATGATTTGCGAGGAAAATCATCGGCGAACCGTCGTCGCCGTGCCGGGCTTGAGTCAAGTGGCACGTCGATTGAGGCATTTGGAATGTGGAATGTGGAAAGTGGGGAGCTCCTTGGCCTGTCCACACTAGTGCAGCTCCGTCGCATGAATTATTGGCTGTATAATTAATCATGCGCGCATAAAAATGTCAACCGAGTCGTGAGCAAAGTGCGCTTGCAACATGAGCAGCAGCTGATGCCGCTCTAAACTGCAGCGCAGTTGGGCGGAGTAGAACGCCCTGCACAGCAACTGACAACTGTTGCCGAAGTGCACCGTGCGGTAGATGAGCTTGCCGTGGAGTGAAGCAACTTGTACATTAACAAACAAATCAAATTTGCATCAGAATTTCATTTATCTTGTTTCGTTGTTCTCGTGTTCTTTCGATCGACTTTGTGGTGTGCGACGGTGGTGCGCGGGAAGCGCGGTCAGTAAAAGTTGCGGCATCATATGCAACGCAGCGCGGCACGCGTAGACTGCTGGAGGTCAATGGCTGCTCATTTATAAATGTCAAACAAGACTCAACTTATCCGCTTTGCTGCTCATGGGGAAAAAACGGAAAAAACCTTAAGTCAAATAAAAATCAATGAAAGTTGTTATAAATTTTTTGCATGCCACAGAAATGCTCATATAAACGCAAAGGAAACACGCTTTTAACACCGCACATAAATTATTCGGTTAAAAAGGTATGCGCGACTGTCGAGGAGGGGAGGGCGGAGGAGACGACTAACATAACATAACCTAAGGATAGCAACAAAGTTAATAATCGTTTTATGAGTCTATTAAAAAAGGATAATCGTGCCAGGCTGTTGTTGTTGTTGTTAATGTTCATGTTGTTGTTGTTGTTGTTGATGTTGTGTTTTTCATATATGCTTTGTAGTTTTTGCATTTATGCAAATCAGCCGACTTCAGCATCATCATCAACATAATCATCAGCATCATCTCCAACATCCCCATCCATCCAACCATCGTCCTCTAATCGTTGTCGGTGGAATTTACTACCATAAATTATTAACCCTTTTTATCCTTATTATTTTTATTTTTTATGATTTCTTTTTTTTTTTTGTTTTGTGAAATAGAAAAACTTTACATTTTTCACTTTAGCGCCTGAGTGAAGCCACTATGCGTGTGTGTGTTTGGTCAAACGTCGTGTATTTATGTAGATTAGTGAAGTATTTTAATTTTTTTTTTGTGCGTGGAAAATAAAGTAGAATAGAAAATGTATCTTTTGGCCGCCGCTTCGTTCGCTTCGTTCAAATATTATTTATAATGACAAGACTAACAAAACGTGTTAATAAATCATGTGCTCTTGTTAGTTACTCACGCATCCTTTGCGGCAGGCTTCATTTCGGCACAATGTGTTGACTTGTTATGCAACACGGCCGAGTATTATGGAACGCAAATGCTCTTAATGCTGATCAGATTTCGGATTGCTGCTGCGGACATGTGCCGCCAAGTATGAGAAAAGGTTCGTAGACGATTTGAGGCCGCTGCCAACACAAGCGCACAACGTGAAATTGTTCTGCATGATATCTATCGTACTTTCGTATAAAAGATGTGTGCGTGCGTCTTTGCATTTTGAATATTTTGCTGCTTGCGACGGACGACCTACCGACAGACAGACAGACAGACCGAGCGAACGACCGGTCGCCCGCTCACTGAGCCACAATGCGGTAAGTGCGGAACTTCCGTCATGGCGTAGCCGGGCAGCAGGCAGTCAGCAGGGTGGCGGTGGGTTAGGCAAGCACTCGGGAACTGCTTAAAGTTAACGTTTCGGCACTGACTTCCGTTTCCGGTATATAAACATGCACAACAATAAACGCCACACTCAAAGTGCCAACATAATCTTGGTCTCCGCCAGGATCCACAGCAGCTGCTACTAAATTTAACGTCCTATCTTAATGTCTTTCGGTTGTGCGTATGCCTCGCAGTATGTGTGTGTGTGTGTGTGTGTGTGTACAGCCGGGCGGACGAACCTCTGGTGGTCTGGTCGCCCACACATGGTGTGTGTTGTTGATGCAAAAATTATGACTTCCGCCATTTTGCGCTGAAAATATATGCTATGCAAACAGAAAACAACTTATCGTAATGCAAGTGCGCCTAAAAGTTGGCCACGCGAATAAGTTGTTCAGCGCCTGAGCAAACAAGGCGCACCAGTCTACGACTCAACGTCAACGTACGTCTTCATGTCGAGCTTGATTGTTTTGGCTCTAATAAAATATACACAGCACTGATAATAAACACAGAGCAGCTTGTGCCAGCAGCAGTGGCAGGCGCACGGCATGCCCACTCGCGCCCGCTTGACAACCGCCCAGAGGCTCAATGCGCGCAAATAACTTCCTTCGCGGCGAGACAACATAAACTTTGCCCCGACATCAAATGCAACTATGCAAGCCAGCAGCTCGGTACTGACTCACGGCTCACGGCTCACGGCTACGGCTCCCGGCACTCGCTACAATAAATATTGCCAGTGTTCGAGTATGCAAGCAAACAACAAATAAAATCGAACATTCGACAAAATTCGAGCAAACGAAATCTCATTTAATGAGCGTCGGAATTTATGGTTTAATCGCTGCACAAACAACAACAACAACTCCAAATATTATTGGCAACATATTTCGGCCTGAAAATGCAATTCCACTCCAAAATATGTTTAATTAGAAGCCGAAGTGTGCGTGCATGCAATAAATCCAAGTGCATTGCAACCGTCCAATCACGGAGAAGTGTAAACTGTATGATCACATGGCATAGCATTGACAGAGCTCGAAATCAATCGTTGGACATCAAATTTGAACACGGCAATTAGTAAATTATTTACACAGACTGCTTACTTGCAATGCGAGCTCAATTGAAGGCAGCCATGGCCAGCTGAAGGCGCTCGTGAGTTAGTCTAAGGGCATTGACTTTGGCTGCAACTGGCCGCCGCTATTGTGGAAGCATCGAAGTGCGCCAAATCGCCTCATTAAAACTGCAGATGCGAAATTATAATCGAAAAATTAAACAACCATAAATGTTGCGGTGCACAATTAAATTTCAAAATTAAACAAAATGTTATGTGATGTATGTGTTTGCGGCTGAATTTTGGCCGCCGTCCGCGCCATTGTAATAAATAAAATTACCAATTATCGAATTGAATAAATAAAACAATGAAATGCTAGCCGTGTTGTTGCCTCACTTGCGACCAATCCAGGCTGATGGCTTCAGGTCGCAATGACGTGATTTATTGTCGTTTGACCGTTGCTAATAATAAACCAAAACAAAAACAAAAACAGAAACATTTTCACTTCGGTTTTGTCGAACATTTTGTACACTCCTCTCCCCCCCTTGCGATGGGACTTCTTTGCCCACCATTCCAATAAGCGAATTTCCATTGTTGCAGCATGTTAGGTTAGTGTGCGACATGTTCACTCAATGACCGATGCCACGCCCGTTTTAAGACAGCGCAATTATCAACCAGCTCTAGAATTTCTCAAGATCTCTCAAGGCATGTTACTGTGCTTCCTCTTCGTTTTGTGTGGCCGACAAATAAAGACCAACAGTTCAAATTCCAGAAGTCGTCTTGTTCCTCATATAGTCGGCGCTATCAGCTACACTGCGCTGCAAACTTCATGACAATAATATTCGTATAACTTTTTTTCGACAGGACGAGTAAAATATCAAAGTGAAAATGAATGACAAATTAGTTTTGACAAACAACAACAACGAAAAAAAAAACCATGTAATTAAATCAATGTGAATATTTCAGGCGTAAATTGCTAATTGACACAACAACTTTGCTGCAACGCAACTCAAAAACGCATTTGTCGCATCCAATTACAACAACAACAGGGAAGTGTATCTGTACATGAATTGATATTAAAAATATATGCATAATTGTCATTTACAAATATTGCAAACGTCAAATAAATGTCAAACGAAATGTAAAAGGATACAAAACAAAAAGTGTTGATTTTTTTCATTCGCTTGGAAATTAATGCCATGAAATAAGCTAAGCACGCTGGTTAAGTGAATTAGAACACGGAACATTGATTCCGGGCAACACAAACGCGCCACAACACACACACACGCACACACGCACACACATGCAGCGAAGCGTATCCTGACTTTTGGTTACAGTATCTGTGCACACACACACACACACAGAGAGGCCAGTCATGCATTTCGGTTAGCCGTGCTCGCCAATCAATAATCACGCATGGCTGTGGCCGCCGAATCGGTTCTAGATTGTTGCTCGTGGGCCGCGCACGAAAAATGACTGATGGCTGTTTCAATGGCGGTTGTTGTTGTTGTTGCTGAATCGACGCTTTCGGCACGATTTGCGAGCGTCTGCAAATGCTTTACTACAAAGCCGTGTTTCCCCCTTTCGCCGTCGCTTTCGCTTTCGTTGTCATATTGATGAACTGCAAGGCACAACTTGCGATATTTTTTGACACAAATCACGCCTACCTAAGCCACTTTCGACGTGTCATTTGATCGCCGAGCCATTGTGAGTTATTGCACTTTGGGGCGCGCGGCGGACGGACGGTGGAACGGTGGCACGGAGGCGAGGTGGATCCGGCCAATGAAATCTCAGCGCGCAAATAAAATCACATAAATTGTTTCCTGACTACCTGTCGAGCATAATAATTTCACACAGCGCTGTTGTTGTTGTTGTTGCTGTTGTTTTTGGTGAAACGATATTCTGGCATATTTAATCGTTATTAGACTTGTACAATATTTCATGGCATTATGGATTTTATGACGTGTGACTTGTCTGTGACTTTAAGCGGGTTTGAGCAGAAAATGTGCCGAATGAGATAACTTGTGTGCCTGCACAAGAAGTGCGCGACGGCAGCAAATGTGTAAAACAAATGCCGAAAAATCTCGCTCACTTGCCACATGCCACATGCCATTACCGAACAAACACGTACGAAATTTTTCCATTACCTTTTCATCTTCTTTTCTTGTTTTGTTGTTGCTACTTTGTGGTATTTATAGTGACTGATTTTACGCTCCACTCACAAAGCCGCAACTGTAACAATTCCTCAGCCTTCGCTGCCGCAAGCCTTGAGGAACCTTCGAAGGCTGCGTGCGTCAGTCTTAGAGAAGAAGAAGAACGCAAACAATGAAGCATTAAAACTTAAGCCACAATTTTTTGTGTTTCGAATTTGTCATTTGGCGACGACTTTAAACAACTTTGTGTGTATTTGTGCTTCTATTTCCATTTCGAATGCTTCACTCAAGGCAGGCAGCGATACATCACCGACAAAGTAGACACAGCACGCCAACAAGTAGAAGGCACGAGCGAAGCCCACGCTGACAGTGGCAGCTTCAACGCCAACTGGCGCCTGCAGCTTCTCGCCTTGCTCGTCCTTGGAAGCGCCCCGACCTGACCGACGACTAATGCCGCACACAAGTGTCTGTGGCAAAGCTTTGTGCCAACCGTGTGCAAACATCGAAAGCCGCTCGTATCACCTGACACTCAATCGCATTATGTCAGATCATATATGCCAGCTGTTGTTTTATCCTTGTGCGACAACTTCATTGCTCACCACTCACCACTCGCCACTCACCACTCGTCACTCATCGATGGCGGATGTCACTTTGACATTTACAAATTATGATTGATTATTTGCCTGGTATTTGCTGACAAGCTTCGACGCTGCCGGCATTTCAATAATTCCGCCCTCATATCGTATTGCGGTATGTTGCAACAAATATCCATCACACCATCACATTAGGCAGGCATTTAACC
Source organism: Phortica magna (assembly GCA_037044515.1). NCBI lineage: Eukaryota > Metazoa > Arthropoda > Insecta > Diptera > Drosophilidae > Phortica > Phortica magna. The sequence continues at coordinate 408,278 of JBAMBP010000154.1, forward strand.
ATCGAATCATTGAATCATCGAATCAACTTGTTATCGACAACGAACATTTACTATCATAATTACTTTTTGATGTTCTTCTTCTCTTCTTCCGTCCCAAAATACAAAAATAAATCACAAATTCGTAACAAGTATTTTATGCTACTTAATTTTTCGCTATTAAAATTTGTTGCTCGCGTTTCATTTTGCACAAACAATTCATTTTTATTTATTCAAATAAAGTAGAAGTGATAAATCATCTTGTCGGCCAACTTGCAAACGCCAAAAAGTATGCCAGCACTTTTGCTTATTTAACAACGCAATCGCAAAGGAAAAACCCTCCCTTTCAGCACATTCGGCAAAGTATTAAACGCTTGCTGTCAAAGTTAATTGGCTCTTGAACAAGTCAAACAATAGTCGAGAGTGTATCCTTAAAAAAGTCGTTCTTTTTTTATCTACCAGGGAAATCTCGGAATTCCGTTCTGTAAAAGGTTCCCATGCGTTGGGTTTCGGCCTTTCGGAGCCTTTTGAGCCTTCAAATAGCCAATGTCGCTGCAATGCAGAACTCTTTGCTACGACGAGTTTCGAATGCAGCACTAGACGTCGATTCTTAATTACTTCTGGGAAGTATCCTTCTCAAAGGCAGACTAAGAGATGCAACTATGCCGGGGTTATGTTTGTTCGCTTTTTGAAGTTCCAAGGCAGTGCAAGCACATTGCGAAGCCAGTGAAGAGGGATGTATGTGTTATAGACTCTCCTCCTCACTGTGCTAAATGTTTGCGAAGACTAATAAACAATTTTTTAGTATTTTTCAATAATTTTGCAAAATCATAAACAATATGTCTGCAAAATCTGTTGTGCGCATAAAACGGAGAATCTTAAAAGCACGCATACAAAGCCAAATACACTCAAACGTACATACTATTGTAGCAGACAAGAAGTCAAAAGGGAAATTGGGGCGTTGGGGCTTTGGACAATAGACAACAGTCAAATCATGAGAACGAGCTCCATTTTTTATGTTTTTAGAAACATATTTCGAAACCAACAGACGAAGAAAGTGGAAAAGACAAAACTCATTGGGGAAGGGCATGGACTTTTGGACCATGTATCAAAATGAAGTGTAGGAAAGCTCATAACCCATTGCAATAACAACTCTTACTTCAAAGGCACCTTTGATGAGTAATTGTGATATTCTGTTATAGAATTCACTCTCAACTGAAAATGTGTCAGAGACACATTGCACAATCCGGCGCTTTCACTCATGCAGTTCTGTCGAGAGCGTTAAAGTATGCAAAGGACTTTCGATTTCCTGCCATTGACATTTATTGTGCGTGAGCTCGCAACATCAGCAAGGCGTATCCAACAACTACAACTACAACAATAACACGAACAACACAATTGCAATAAAGACAAAGGGAATGAAACAAAAAATAGGAAAAGAAGATCACAACATTTTTATTTCGGTCATAAACTTGGCACATGCAATAACGACAACGACAACAACAACAACCACGCCCCCAATGACGGCAACTGCGAACATTGCGAGGCACGCAACACCACTTCCCCCTCCCAGCTCGTTCTCCCCTTCTCACATTCAGCACCCTGTGACCATTGCCCTCATCCTTATCGTCAGTTCGCAGTTCGCAGTCGATGCTGCTTGTGTTCTTACTTGCGATACTTTTGTCATTTATTGTTGTTGTTGCCGTTGGTGTTGTTGGTTTCTTTATCGTCATCATCATTGTCATCGGAATCGGCATCGGATTGTTGTTGCCGTTTGTTCTTATTGCAGTTGTTGCTGTTGTTGTTGTTGTTCCAATAAATCAAAATGTCGTTTTTGTTGTTGTTTTTGTGGCGCATGCAAATGTGGAAAATGTTGTGACACGAATTAAAAGCTCATCGGTTGCCTGCGTTCGAGTTTTATTGCCTGATTGGCCAAATGTTGTTCAATCCGCATCACTGAGATGTCTATGCGAATCTGCATTGCCATTTTTACGACCTTCCTTCGGCCTGCATAGCAATTAGTTTATTTTAATATTCGAAATGTCCTTTGTGGCTTTCGTACTTTGCGACCGCACGTCTTAAACGCACATAATCGATGAAATTGCAATCAAAATTATTTCATTTACACAAACGAATACATGTATTCAAGAATTTATTCTCTCTGTGCTCTGTTTTTTGTTTTCGAGCTTTAAATTGTAATTAATGAAATGAGAAGTAAAATTGTGGGTTTTCGTTGTGTATATGAGCAAAAAGTTAGCCAATGTGAGAAGCGAATAAAAACCGGCAAGAGCAACAAAAAGTTAAATGGGAAAATTTCATTCCATTTTGTTTACGCTTTATTAACATTTGCAAAGCACTAACAATAAAAGGGAAATGTTATAAATGAAGCAGCAAATGAAGCAAACTGTTTGCCAGAAGGTTGCATGCCACACAAATGACTTAACTGAGCGAAGAATATCGCCCTGTCGACATCAGACTTACTTGCAACAGAAAGGAAGGGAAATTGAATGGAGGTGGAGAAGGTGAAGGTTGAGAAGCAAAGATATGTTCTGAAGTGGGCACGAGGTCATCTTACTTAAGTGCAGATAAATGCAACAAATGAGTTGCAAATAGAAGCGACAATGACCGACACAAGTGCGTGCTGAACTGTTTCAAAATGGCGTGCAATGGCGGACAGTCTTGCTATTGGTTCTTGGTTGAGTATCAAATCGACATATGACAGTGAAGTGAAGTGAAGCTGATAGAAGAGCAAACAAGCGTCGACAAAGGCCAAGTGGCATGTCTGATTGTCGAGTTGTGTCTAACAACAAAGTCAACTGTGTCTGGTTGCATGATTAAGCGCACGGACTTGCCTTTCAGTACCCTCAGTCCCTCTCGTGTAAGACAACGTCATGCCTCACCCTGTCAGCATGATTATACTATAAGTAGATGTATATAATACATGAGTACATGTGTATATTCCTTAACTTAAATACTTCGGACAACAATGAACATTTCGCTGCCTCGAACTTTGCACTTCCCCCACCACGGTTGGCATTTTAAGCAATGAATGGTAATTTGCTGGCGGATGCTAGTCACTGATTAAAGTACTGATTAAACCAACATTACAGCAGAGCAACTCAGGGTGCCTAGTCCGGTCCGACCATTCACAAGTCTCAGCTGCTGAAGGCCTTTGGCTGACAACTTCTGTTCTATTTACTTATCTACTCGTGCCCCGTCAGTTGTAAGCATTTCAGTGACATGTTGTCCTCGCAGTCCAATGTCTGGACTGAGCTTTCTATGCTAAAGTATGAAATCTTTAACATTTCATCTTTGTTTCGTCTTATTTATACTTCTGTGCGATTTTTTCCGCTTTTCAGTTATATTTCACTTTTGTTTACTCGTGTTTTGTCTTTGCATCGAACAGCGATGGAAACTTTTTGCGGCACGTTGCAAATTAACGTTGCAAGTGTCCATTGCACTCGGCTCATGCCATCATTCACTGGACAGGCAATCTGAACCGGCTTCAACTCCATACCTCAAACTCAAACAGTAACAAAGGCCACCAAAACGACAGTCACGACGTCATTGCTCGTGCCGATCGGTCCGGTCCAGTCCGCCTCCACTTCCTACCTTCGTGGCGAAGCTGATGGAGGTCGGCGTGCCAGGACGATGCGTGTTTGTCGAAAGCGTTGTCAGTGTCAGGGAAAGCGATAAGCACTTTCCTACCCTTGCTGTTGTTGTTGTTATTGTTGTTGTTGCTGATGTTGATGCAAGTTCGCAAGTCGAGTGCTGTCAACAACTCTTTTTCCTTCTGCTTGTGTCCATTTGTCGCTTTTTTGTGTCTTCTTTGGGGGAGAACGTGTAGGTTGTCTGTTGCACTGCCATCTTTATGCCCTTTAAGGTTGTGCATGAACTTTATGAATGAGTCAACTGTATGAAGAGCATCAGTATTCGGTGCAGCCGTAATTAGCTCCTTTACTACATCGTTCTCATTTTTTTGACTTAAGCCACGGTCAGAATTTAAATACTCTTTCGCACTCTCTGCCCCTTGGCGCACTTCATGCCAACAGTTCTCATAATTCCTTCGACTTGAGTTGTCATTCCTTTCCGTTTGTTCGTTGCCAATTTCGATTGCTGCTTGATGGCTTGGCTTGTGCACTCGTGCCATGGTCAAGAGTTTGCCAAAGCAAACTGTCAATTTTCCATCTTTCGTGCGTTGGTTTTTTCTCGGTCTCTGTCATTCATTATCCCAGCAAAAGTCTTGTAAAAGTGAAACGTAAATTGAATTGAAAGAGCTCCATTAGGTGAGAATCAAATACCTCGGCTTGTCAAATCACTCTGGAGATTATCATCTCTACAATCGATACATGCATCGACTTTTATGAGTGTACTTTTAATTATCTTTCTTTTTTTACATACTTCTTCATTTTCGTCTTCATTTCAGTTGCTTAGTTGGTTGGTTAGTTTGATTTTATTTTCCGTTTCTAGGAAAAGTTGTGCTTGCCAAATATTGTCTGAGTTAGATGATCTCTCGTGCAGTTTCCATTTCATTTGGTATAATAACCTGCTGACCTAAAAACTAATAACATTTTTTGTTCACCTTCGACGTTGATATGCTAATCCCAACTTTTACCTTCAAGGCCTGTCACTTTTTACACAAATAAAACAATAACAGTTTTTGTTTATCGTTTTATATTCAATACATTTGTCTCGCTTCGATTTCAGGTGAGTTTAAAAACTGTCGCCAGATGTCAAGTCTTGAAACACCGAAAAGAGAACAAAACAAATAAATTATGATGTGCTTGTGACGAATACCGTTGAGAGATCATTATGGTTCCAATAAAAAAACAAAAAACACACAAAAAGAATTAGTGAGGCGACTTGGTTGTCAATAAGAATGTTGTAGCTTTGATGATATGCAAATGAGGAGCGCTTTGACCCAAATAAGTCGGCGATAAAATTGCCTGTTTTGACTTCGAGAAGCTTAGTCGCTTTTGGTCTTAACATCTAAATTATGTCGCCGAAAAGACGTTAAAATGACTTCAAACGAAAGATGTGCGCGGATCGGCAGCTTCTTAGCTGTGCTTTTGTCATTGTTGATGATGGTGAGAGGCGGAGAACGTAAGTGGGAAAACGGTAGAAATTCTATTAAAATGGTAATTAGGCTACAAATTGAATACCTTTTTCAGCGCAGCCTCTTCAAACGGCAACAAGACTCAACAACGGGCATCGAACTAATCCAGAACGCGTTCAATTATATGAGTACAATAACCCGATCCGAGATACGCGTGCAGTGCCAGGCAGGCAAACTGGTGCACATGCCGACAGTGGCAACGCAGTTGAAACGAACGATGTCCTCTCACTTGAACTGCACATGCAGCAATTGTTGACGCAGCTCGTGGAGATGAGCCGTGAAGCGGCATCTGAAGCTCCAGCGCCAGCGGCAGTGGCAGCGGCAACCGACGCCGGAGTGAAGCAGTTCCACGCAAAGCAGTTCGGCGATTTGCGGAGCCGTTATAGAAGTGTTGACGATGCTGATGAATTTGAAAGCGATTCTTATGAAAAAGATACAACAAAACAGACGACTAACAATGAAACGACAAACACAATAAATGGCCAATTACAAAGTAATTCGAGCCAAATATCTGCAAAGCTTGACTACAATGAAAGTCGCGGCGACTTTGGTGAAAGTCTTGCTTTCAATGAAAAAATTGTTTTGCCTTCAAGTAATTTGTATTCACAAGAATTTCAACTCGCACAAAAGGGTGAAAAGAAGATTGTTAAATTGACTAGCTTGGTTTCACAAGAATCGTTCCTTCAAAGCGACGCTAGAAATGACAAAGCCAACTTTGACTACAAAAACAAAATATCAGAGCCGAAGGAAACAATTGTGCATTCCAATGCACATATGGGCATTTTAAAAGATGCAATTTCGTCTGTGGCAGTGCTAAATAAAGTTGAGAGGATGATTGGCAAGGAAGATGGAAGACTACTGACGGCCGACAAATATTCCGCGATGTCCGAAAAGAATGGACTGACGAGCGCAACAGTTGAGCAAAATAGGTTATCTGATGAAGAAACGGCAGAAAATATATCGATCAAAAATGGCGAATTGAGTCATGTTATGGAAAGGCAGGAAAACAGAATTAAAGAAGACACAAAGGAGGTACAACTGCATGCGACCATACAAGATGAGCAAAAGCGCACAATTAAAAACATGACAGAGCAAAAAAATGACAGCGACAGTGAACGAGATAACGACGATGACATCAACGAGAGCGACGGCGATGATGACGTTGATGCAATGACAGTAATGTCAAGAACTGCTGCTGCGATGCACTCGACACTAATGAATGGACATACTGAAACTGAAACTGAAGCCGACAACGACAACGGCAAAAGAGGAGAAAAAGAAATGGACTTTGTCTCTGCCGATATTATTGTCAACAAGGCTGATGATGATAATGACGTTGATGCCGATGATAATGCAAGGGATAAGCCTGAAGATGCCTCAACTCGAACAAACAATTCAAAGGAAAACGGCGCTGAAGAGACAGAAATACCCTTCAGCGCTGTAAATAAAACGTCAACAAATAATGAAGACATAACATTGGACAAGTTACACAAGCGGATGGGGCATAATCAGAGCACAAGCACATGGCAGATCATACAGGAGCAGGACAGATATGAAGAGGACGGGGCAGAAGAACATGTGGCGGATGTGAAATTGTCGAAGAAGAAGGTAGCTGGCATTTCCAGCCATCGAGATGTCAACATTAGAAATGACGAAGGCGCATCTCCGGAAAATGTGACATTTGATGAAGCTGCGAGACCGGACATTTTCCCGCTGTCATACATGTCACATTCATCGGATTATGTCAATATGCATTCAAAGTTTTTAACTCCTCATAATAAACCAACCCAGAATGAAGTTACGACTGAACTTAAGGAAACATCGCCGCCAAAAGGGGATGCGAAAATTGTTTGGGTGTTTGGGCAGAAAGAAGCCGCAGCCATGACGGAAATGCCCCAGCTGAACACTGTGCCGTACACTGGCACCGCTAGACTGGCAGAAGACCACAATTTGGCGGAAATTGAAACGACAAATTGGTGGCGCAAACTACCCTATGCGGAAATTAGATCGTTTTTGAATACCATACATGCATGATGAATTGGAAAATCGAATAGATACGATGCCCGGCTGAGATTTCCGCTAACGAAACAAATATCCTCGATCAGTAACCTGCAACTTTATTGCTAAGAGAAACCATTTATATAAATTAAACTCTGTACAACTAAAGAAATCACAATTTATTATTTTTTGGTATTTATGGCGTATGGAATAAGTTCAAATGATTGCAAGAATAGACAAAACACGCAGAGGCGCCTAACACGACAACAAAATGCAAATGTTAGGAGTTAACATTCATAGATAATCGGATGTGACAGCTTTGTTAGCCAATAAAGTTGCTCAAATTGGTACAAATGTGGCTTAAAAAACTCATTAATTCATAGTTCGTAGATGAGCCTCATATGCGGCCAACTAATGTATTCATGACACTTATCAATGAAATCGAAATCGAAAAATAAAATGAAACAACTTCATAACCGGTCATATTGGATTAAAGTCGATGGTGACCCGGCGGCTGAGGCTCAAGTTAAAAGTGGTGTGACGAGTTTTAAGTTCTTTATTAAGGTTTAAGTGACCATTAGAAAACCACAAAGTACTTTCGTTGGTTCTTACCTAACTGGATAGACTGTTGGCACTCTTTGCAATTTAAATCTAAGAGTAGAAGTTTATCTAGCGTAATGTAGTAAAGCTCCCCCACCGGATCAGTTAGTTAGACGAATGATCAGTGGGACAAGATAAATCGCTTGAGACATGTCGATGGTTCTTTGAAACTTAAAGAGCCAGAAAATTTATATATGAAGGAAAGATTTGCTCGGTTCGAAACAAATAAATAAAATGTATTCCAGTAATTAGTTAGTTTTAATTATACACCGCGAATGATTCTCATTAAATAAATGGCTAACAGTAAATTTTCACATGTGTAATGTGATCCAAAATTCCACTGTGATGACATTTGATGCAGTCAAGTTATTTCTTTAGTGAACAGAAAAAAAAATTTAAACTGTATCGAACATTAGTGAAGAATTTCTAAAAACTAAATGATTTCAATATTGGAAATTTCCATTATCTTAACTATTTTATGGTTATTACTTTTCTTGTGGAAAGTATTTTCACGCGCTTCTGGTTTTTCAATTCGAACAGAACTGTTTTTACAGTTTTATTGGATAAAAAATGCAACATAAATTTAATTTTTGTTCGAAAACTTTTAAAAAATTATAAAAGGGGAATGACGTTTGGAGTCCATGTCAGTTTTTAGCCATTGTGTCGAGTGCAACATCATGGAACACACACGTCTTTGCATCGTATTTGTGTTGCTATTGGTTGTCAGTTTGTCGCATGGTCATGGGCCTTATCAACCGATGAATTACTTCGATTTAAAGCCGACAGAAAAAACTATCAAATACGAGACATGGACGTTTAAAATGCCAGTCTGGAATTTTTCTGTACTTGAAAATCAATGGTCTGGCACTAACGGAAAGAACGACTACGAATTACCGGAAGATGATTTAGAACAGCAATATGAAGACGACGACTGGTCCGTTTATAATGCACCGTATTGGTCGCCAACGACACCACCAGCACCTCCACCACCGCCACCATTCATGGGGTATCCATATCCATATTCATACACCCAACTTCAGCATTCAGCACCATATCCAACACGGGTTCCCAATCATAGAATGCCGGATTATGTTCAGTTATTTTTACCGAACGGCTTATCCGCTGGCCCAGAAGCATATCAGAATCTCTATCAACCACCAGCGCCCTATGGATATAATGAGTATTTAGGGCCGAAGTATGAGTTTTCTGAGCCATATCCAAATGTCTATCAAACACCACAGCCCTATGGAAATATTTTCCCATATGGAAACGGATTATTAAATCAAGGTCAAAGGTTTCCTTCGTCATTAGATAATAATATGAATTATCAGCCGTGGAGACGACCTTCCTATGACAATGCCATAGAGCCATTCTATTCATGGCGCAGTCTTGGAGCTCCATTTGAGCAAACTGGCAGGAAGCTTTCGAATCGTTACCGATCAAAAAAAAGACGATACGTTGGCTTAGGAAGAACGAGCTTTCGCAACATTTTTGCATACAATTTGAAATAAAATTCGAATTAATACATCGATGTGCAGTAATGACGATTGAATTTCAAAGTAGCCACGGTTAGCCTGGAGGCACCCTACCAATTGAAGTGGCTAACAGCAACTTCTCTTCCATAGATAAACTTTACGATGCTGTTGATTTGTTCAAGAATAGAGAAACATTCTTTTTTTGATTGAATAAATAAATTAACATTTTATGAGCGATTGTTGGTTCTCACGTATGTATTCTTTTTTTTTTTTAACAAAGGGTTTTGTTTTGGTTTTTTGACTTAATCATTTTTGGAAAAATAAATAAAAAGTTGGTTCGTTCTTAAGCAATCAGTTAGTTAGAATCGCGGCGTTGAGTTTGTGTGAACGTTGGAAGATTAGGGATAAGAAGAAGAATAAAAAAATGATCTTTAAATTCTTATTTTGCGTTTTGCTTATAATCGCAAATTATAGCTTAAATGTACAAGGCCAGGGAATACGGCCGGTTTCGATAAACTTGCCTGTTTGGGATATAAGTGAAATACTTGCAAATCTTGGAATTGGCACAACCACTCGACGGCCTTCGACTTCTAATACAAGCAAACGGCCGAGCAATTCATATGGGGCAGCACAATATTTCAATCCATACTGGATGTACGGACCATATTACAACCCCTACTTGCAGTACCCATCAGGATATCCTTCCCCTTATCAGGCATATTATCCTTATCCAACTGCAAGCCCTACAACCTCAACAAGCTCAACAACCTCAACAACTACCACAACAACGACCACAACCACACCACCTCCAGATAAAAAACCAGTTGCAACCACTTTAGCTCCAACGCAAATCACAACAACCATGCCGGATGACCAAGATACGACAGATCCAACAACGGATAAGCCCTAAACATTAAAGTATAATTAAGAATTCCCACAATGTCGATGGTGCTTGCAAAATCTTCAGTTAACTGACTGCCGGTGCTTTACAAGTCTAACCAATTATATGTTAATACCTTATTTATCCAATGAAACACTCATTTCGAAAAACACAACAAATAAAATAATTCAAATGAATGCATTATATTTTACATTACGACTTGACTACTTTTCTTTTCATTTAAATTTTTAAGTACATTTTAAATAAAACAGACTTCTTGATTCTTGATTAGAGCCGTAAACCTGCCCATCTAAAAAATCGAATTGCAAACACAGCGATTGATGAGGAGCGCCCGGGTCATATTATCCGTTATTATTTATTATTATCGAAAATTTGATACTTTGCACGTTTTGTGGACGACGGCACGTTACAATCTCCATTTACATATCGTTGAAAATTTCAAGAAAAGCTTAAAAATTGTGCAATTTTTTTAAAATTTCAGTTTTTGAGAGGTAACGGAAAAAGGGATTTTTTTGGGATACAATTTTGAAATTCCATTAATTGACAAATATTCTGAATACCTCACACATGTGCATAAACAAATATGATAAGTTCCCTTAACATCGAATTTAGATTATACTGTCAAAAATTCCAGGTCTATTAAATTCTTATCTTCTTCTTAGCTAAGCTTTCACTTACGCATGATTAGATTGTTGACAAGAAACCGTGGTGTTTCATAAATCAATGAGAAGTCATTTCGTTGTTATTTAAACCACATTTCATCGTGACTTTAGAGACCATTTACGAACTACAACCGTTAGCATTTTTTAGATTTGCGCTTTGAAAATCTGATCGCGAAAAATTTCTAAAGAAATGTTTTTGCAAAGAACTGCCAAGAATTTTGCATTTGAATAGCTCATCATCGTAAATTATAAAAAAAGATCCAGATTGCATCTTCAATAAAATTTTGCTGTGGCCAAGCCCTTGTAAGCACCCTACATGAATAGCAAATATGTACATTAATTTGCAACATTATCTAACAGTATAAAATAAATGTACTCTAAGAGATCTTTGGGTAGAAATATTGTCAATTAAAGAAATGCTGAATGATATATGTAAATTCAAACACTAAATCTTACGCTGCTCTATTTAGAATCGAAGAAGAGAGAGCCACAGTACATGGAGCTTCAAAAAACTAACATGCCGAGCCCACCGTCTAACTGAATTGGCTTGAATCTTTAATTTACAATCTGATTTTACAGCCTTAAAAGAATAACACGAAGAGAACAACAACTTGAGTCGTTCATATGAATTTATTTGAATGGAAAACATGCAGAGTATTTTATGTGACTAAATGAAAGCGCATTTTGGTAAAAGTCAACCACATAAAATATACGATTCTTTGACAGAAAACTGTATAAATAGTTAGAAATGTGTAATTGACAGTCAGTATAGCAGGAATTGGAGTATAAATCAGTTTGGTGGAAGAACAAATCTAAAAATGAACTTCAAGCTGAGTCTGTGCCTGTTGTTGGTACTTGTCGGCTACTTCAGTACAGCGACTGGATCTAAGCAGCAGAACGATGACAGTGTGTCCGTTGAGAACGCTGAGAGTGCTGAGAACACCGACGATAATGGACAACAATATCTCCTGAAGGTGTTTCCTGTAACCGTGACTCAACAAACGACAAAGCGTCCATCGAGGAGACCATCGCACAATCATCATAACGATTATTCACCGTATTATGGATATGGGGCACCACCTTATGGTTATCCACCGTACCCACCACCACCGTATCCCTATCCGAACCCACCAGCGAATCCACCAGCGAACCCACCAGCGAACCCACCAGCGAACCCTCCTTCTGACAATAAGGGTGACACGTCCAGCGATAACTCGAACAAAGGTGGCACGACCAACAACGGTGGTTCTACACCACCAGTGAACCCACCACCCTACTATCCTTATCCTTATCCTTACCCACCGTATCCCTATCCGAGCCCACCAGCGAGTTCCAGTGGTGGCTCTCCAGCACCAGCGTACCCGCCCTACTATCCTTACCCTTACCCACCATATCCACGACCACATCCACCACATCCACATCCACCAAGCCATGATGATAATCAGGATGACACTTCACAGCAGACAACACGCGAGTGTAAGAAAGTATTCCCAATCGGTGTCATCTGCTTTTGATCTACCAATAATACCGACGACTGTAATTTATTAAAATAAAGCCTAAAATACAAACCACTGTCAACTCCGCAGACTTTTAATTGTAACAACTTAAAAATTGAGTCACTCAAAATCGATTCACCGAAACAACGACTAGGAAACCTATTTCATCAATAAATTGCATTTCAAAGATTTTTAAATGATTTGAGTTACTGTGCATTTACAAATATGCTTATACTACTAATCTTTTTATACTACTTCTTTTGCATCGAGTTATTGAGTACACAGCTATTTGAATGTCAAGTTAAGGAAGGGCAATAAAAGTAATGTGGCTTTAATAGGTTTATTTCACAGTTCCCTTATCACCAACGTCTTACTTAGACAAGAGTTGCACGTCAGATTTTAACATCATTAAATATCAGGTAATCGGTAAAGCATTCAATTAAATGTTCACTTTGACATTAACAGTTTAAATTGACCATTTGGCCATGTATTTAAAAAAAACCCAGTTCATATAATTAGAAAATGCCTTTGTAAAGCACTGCAGAAAGGGAAAAACGAGCTGGACAGATGACATTTCATTCAATTGAAACTGAAAGTGGAAAATTCACTAAGCTTCTTACAAATAATAAATAATATTGTAAACTTTAAAACCAAAAATTACAACTAATCTACATACATATATTCATCAGAATGCTAGACAGTCTTAAGGTGATAGTAAGACAGCAGTAAAGAATGTTTTTAAAGTATACATTTTGTAATACTCTCTGTAATAATTTAAGATTAAAAAAATTGCTTCGATGTCTAGAAATCATCGACTCGACGTGAAATCACCAATGTAATTCAATTTGGTTTTCATTTACTGCTCGTGAAATAAATGTTGGGTCTTTAACAAATACAATAAACTGCACAATAAACTTCATTCACTACCACAATGACACAAGTATCGCCAACAATACTAAAATAGGAGTTAACTCAACGACATTTTGAACGCAAAATGTGCAAAAGCCAAATGAAAATCGAGCAGGCAGCGCAGGACCGCAGACGCTTTTGTTCGCGAGCATTTAATCGAAGCACTGATAAGAGGCAACATTGTCGATGTCGAACTTCCTTAAACGACCACCGCCGAGAACAGCATCTGCGGGGAATTATTGATACCACAATTTGTTGATATTGAAAATTGCACTTAAACAAGACAAAGTGACCGAATGACAGCAACAAAACTAGACAGCAATTCAAGCTGACAAATGTAAGAATCATTTTATTTTATGCTGTATTAAATATTTATATAGTAAAGTAATAACTGAAATTAAAAAAAATATAAAATTTCGAATGACTTGGTGACCTCTGCTCTACAATGATTGTGTTGTATGCTCGTAGCTTAAATGAGAAGTGCTAGTATTTAATGTGACAAATGAAATTTTTGGAATGACAAAAAAAAACCAATAAAATTTCTCACAAATTTCAACGTTGAACTACTAGTCTGAGCAACTCACCAAATGTTGGCACATTTATTGAGTTTTGCAGACTTCGCGGCGACATTAATTATACGTCCGACGATATTACTAAATCAAAACAATGCGAGCCACACAACGCACAACGTTCGCTTGATCCATCCTACCCTCAGTAAATAAATTTGAGATATTTCCGAATTCACAGCCTAGTTGAACTATTTTGGTCTGAGCTGCTCTGAGCTGTGTTTATTTACTAGTATTTGCTCCTTCCGAAAATCGTAAATTTTCGATGATGTTGAAAAAGTTTGTGGAATACATAAATCTAAGCTAGTAAACAGAAACCGGCCCAGAGACAACGACACCAACACAGAGAAGGTCGTCGAGAGCGAATCAACAAAAAAGCCAATAAATGTGCTAAAGAAATTGTCTATTAACACAGCACGAGCATGTGTACGCTTATGAACGGGGAGGAGCGAGTCTCAAGTCAAAGTAGAATCATTGAAATGAAAACTTTCGACAATGAAGGTCAACAACGCAATTTGCTTGTTCTATCGCTCAAAGAGTTAAACACGAAGTGCCTTCACGCATGGCTTGTGGCCGAAGTGGTGTGTGTATCTGCTCAGTGGCTGATGACGATGCCATGTGTGCGGCATCCACATGCCTATGCTATCTATGGCGCTGCTGATGCCCGTGTCGAAGCCGGAACCAAGGCTGCGGCGCTCATTGATACAGCTGATGATGCCGTTGAATAGGCACTACAATTATTTGTGCCTACGGTAGCGTAGCTTTAAGCGCTTGGATGAAACTGTATAGCGACAAGAACATCTCTTTCAAGGGCCGCCCCTTGACCGGCGTCGTACTTTGAACTCTTTTCATCACACAGCGATTGATTAGCACAGCATGCAGTCTACAAATTATCTTCTGTGTAGCTTTTCGCAGCTGTCATGTGTAAGTAAAATGGTAAGCGAATTAAGTCGCGAATCAAACTAACAACTGCTGGACTCATTAAGTCTTTCACAGGTGTTCTAAGTAAAGAACAGCTGTTTTAGCTTGAGACTAAAATAAAAATCGTGTTATCAAATTTAATCTGACTTCAGACTTAGCAAATGTTTCAATGACTTGTAGTTGTCATAAGACTGATCGGTCTTAATGTATGAGTAATAAAATTAAGCAAATTTTAACTGGGACAACCAGCAGATTTGAGTAATTTTATATTACATACATTTTAATTCTTCAGCTCAAAAACTAACAGTTTATATTGAAACAAGCAAACGGAAAACATTTTTGTATATTCTTTAATAATCTACAAAAATAATAGTCTTGTGCGAGTGTATAAAATTTGTATTTACAAGGGATAAGCAACAGTCATGACTCCACCACACCATTCGTCATGGGTCGCAGTTGCTAATAGTACATAATACACCATTCAAAAATTTAATAAAACATAAAAACCAAAAAAAGGTCCAATAAATTTTCCGGCGCATGACTTCAGCCTGGCCTGCCATGGCATGACAGCGACAGCAACTTTAAAACTATGTTCGTATGACAACCCAAACTGAGTGTTAACCACCGAACATTTTTGGAATACTCTACGCCAAGTGATGTGCTCTGTATTTTTGCTGTAGTCTTGTAAAATATGAATATGACTCCACAAAGACGAAGTATGTCAAAAAAAAAGAAAAGGTCGTTTGTTAGTAGCAATTTTTGATTTAAAAATAATTAAATGAAAAACAAAAAAAAAAATCAAAAACCCAAAATTTTAAATCTGTCAATTAAAAACAAAATATCATTAAAACCAAAATGAAAAGTAACATTTAATAAAAAATTTGCACACCGATTAACTTTTGGTCGGAAAGTCATTTGATTAAAAATCTATTGGACGCTTGATGAGTTTTTGATATCATTCTTTGGTCATTGTTAGCATTTATTTGTTTATTTTTATACTCTTCACGCAATGAATAGTATTATGACTCTGTCATGAAGTTTGTAACACTTAAAGGGAGACATCTCCGACAATATAAAGTGTGTATATTCTTGATCAGGAGGACAAGAGGAGTTGAGTGAAACATGTCCGTCTGTCCAACTGTTTGTCTGTCTGAATGTATATATACAATTTCCTTTCACAGTTTTGAAGCTATCGATCTGACTGGAACTGGTAGCCCCATACAAAAAGAAAAAAAATTTCACATTTTTCAATATAGTATTTTAACGTACCCAGACCACATAGTATCTGAAAGTATCATTGAGAACAAACCACTGGTACTAGCAAATGTCATTCACAAGCAAAGTGAAGTCTTCGTATGGAAATCTCTTTTATTTCTTAACCCATTGGCATCCGATTTGAAACTTCATACTTACATCAATAATTTTCGTATCTCTGGAACCCAATGAACTCTTACAATGAAAATTGATATGGTAGCTATTAAGAAAGAGTGAAGAGCACACAATCTTCAGTAAGGCCGAAACTGGCAGTCTTACTGGCTTTAAATTTACTTTGTTGCTGACTTTTGCTTGTGTTGGTTTTTGTGTTTATTGCTCTTGTTCTTTCATTTATTAGTGCTCAGTAAATTTGCAGTAATTTTTGGTGTCTGGCGAGCGGCGCCTATGAGCTGGCTACATCGCACTACTGATTGCGCTCAGAAAACAGACAAAAACAGAAGCCGAACTGCGAGGCGAATACAAAACACTCGGAAGCAGCCATCGAAGCCATATTGAAATGCGTCGTTAACAATTCCTATTTTCCTATCTCGTTTTTCAGTAGAAGCAAAAATTCTTTAAAATTTGAGCTTCTTGTCTTTACACGCACACAGACCTTAACCGCATGTGAACATGTGCGCGGTGTGTGCGTGTGTGTGTGTCTGTGTGTATGTACAAGACTCACTATCGGCTTTCGGCGTAAAAACAGAGGCGTTGGGGCGAAGAATAAATTCTCGCTTTACACTTAACACGCGCGTGTAATTCGCGCCTGCTGCGGGGCCAGTGTTAACGCGCGCTGCTCATATCTAAGCGTCGCTGCTCTGCTCCGCTCCTCACCACTCTGCTTGGCCAATGCCGTTGCCGATGCTTCGCCTTTGTTTGTAATTTGTGTATTATCTTTTTCTTCGTTTCTCTTTTTAATTTCTTTAAGAGCAAAATGCAAAATATATATAAGCATAATTTCGGGCGCCATAAAAACAAAGCCACACTCTCGCTTCCACACACACAGGCACACACAGGCACTGAAATATCATAGGAAATTTGCTGCAGCTGTTTAACGATGTTTTCCTTTGCGTTCAAAAACGTTGGCCAGAATTTGGTAAATGTTTTTGGCTTCGCTCGTTTTTCGTCTTTTATTGTTGTCGTTGTTGGATTTTCCACAAAGCGATCGTTTCCCTCTGAAAATGAATTAAAACAAAACGAAAACGAAAGCGAAAATAAAAATAAAAACAATACAATTTACGACTTTTCCGCTTGATTTTCTCGCTTGCGGTCACAATGGCGCTGCCTGCGAAATGCCTTTGTGGTCAGCAGCCCGAGCGCCCGAATGTTTGCGGTGTTGGTGTTGGGCCCGTCTCACGGACATCTCACATTAAGTTCCAACTTAATTGTTTCATTAGACAGTTTCAAACGAAAACAGAAAAACTGACCTCAACTCAACTGAACTTGATTAAGAAATTCCAATAATTACTCAATGCCGATTCGATTATAGCATAAACCGAGAAAAAACAATAAAAAATAATAATAAACAAAGTCAAATTTAAACAAAGTAATGACCGACTGCTAACGAAGTCGGTGCCTCGCGACGACGAGCAGAAGCACATGGCCCAATTTCGGGCAGAGCGAGTGCCATTTAATTGAGCGTGTTGGAATTGCCGTTGATTTTCGCTGAATGAATGAATGCGCGCCTCGTAAATTTCGCCCAAAGCCGTCAAAATCGCACGAATTCGGCTGGTGGGGCAAATCGGTTGGAAAATCACCAACTGCACACACAAAGCGAAACAAATTGGCCAGTTGGCCGTGCCACAGACCTGAATTTGACGAATTATTATTGCATAGTCACGGCAAATGGAGCTAATGCTTATGCTCGAATAATCTGCAGATTTAAATTCTAAAGAACATGAGTGCATTACGGCCGACGACGCGTTGTCAGGCTGAGGCGGCCACGGGCAAATGCCGCGTCAAGTCAAAGACGGGAGACGGAAGACAGAAAGGCAGACAGTCAGACAGAGACGGAGACAGAGACAGAGACAGAGACAATGGCGAAGAAGAGGACAGGTGGCAAAGCAACGAGTCTATTAAGTCACTTGCGCTTCCAGGTAGCAAATTTATAACTCATATTTAGGCAGTATACAAAAAAGATGATAAATGCCTAAAAATCTGCTTAGATTCGTGAGCTTAAAGAGGGTTTGTGTGAGATTGTATGCGTGTGTATGCGTGGGATATACATTATGTCTCCTACATGCATATTTTAAATCAAATTGACTATAAATCACTTAGACCATGTGGAGAGACACGCTGCGCCGCTTACGCCTAAAAGCACTCTAACAATGCTCTGAAAACCGGCGCGCAGCTGAGCTCGTGCCGCGGCCGTGCCTAAAATGTGCACGTTTCAACAGTCGGCATATGAAAACCAATAAAAATCTGTCATTTGTTTGCTTTTAATTGAAACCGCATTGCATACTTTTCAGCGCAACAATGGAAATCACAAGAAGCGCAAATGTTTGAATTTTAATGCAATACAAAAATATATGAAAGCAAATTGGATTTGAAAATTTCCGCGCCAACAATTTATTATTTAAGCGAAGCCGCACATTTATGTATAAATAAAGCCATGAATTGCATTTGCTATAAAAACAAACGTTATATATTGAAAAGTGTAAGCAAATTAGGTATCATGAATAAACATGCACAAGTCAACAAGTCAAACCGAGTTTCGTGCACAAAACCAAAGCCTTTTGCCGAATTTTTCGAATACAAATTTAAATTTAAGAATCGAAGCAAAGTTGCTCTTCGCTGACATTTAATCATTGCTTTTTTACATCGAATATTTTTTGCGTTTGTCTGTTTGTTCGTCACTTCGTTGCTACATGGTCAGTCAGTCAGTCAGGCAGTCTGCCGGTCTGTCAAGCTGACGCGCCGCCATGAGCAACGGTTTGAAGCGCGTTTTTCAGCTGGCATCGAGTTTGATCATTTGACGCCGGTGTGTAGGGGAAAATGGGGGGCACATGCGACATAAAAATGCCGCGCACACCTGATGCAAATGAAAGCAATTAATCACGGCAACCAAATGCATGCAGTCGAACAACACGGCAGCGAAGCGTGTGTGTGTGTGTGTGTGTGTGTGTGTGTGCTTAATATAGGACGAGATATAGATACAAGCCAACCAGCACACACACACACACGCACACGCGTTCATACGTGCGAGTTTAAATTTAAGTTGCAAATGGATTTCTGCCTTTGTTCGAACGACAAGAAAGTCGAACATTTATCAAAAATTACACAAAAAAAAAGCCAAAAAATAAACAAAGATAGAAATTTACACAACTCAGATGTGTGAGCACATGTCATTCACTTCGTTGGCAAATTAACAAAAACAAAAAATAAAAAAACTTCTGCATGAAAAGCCAACAAAAACTCACACACAATCACGGCACTGAAATCAATGTTGTAAGAGTCTTTCAGTTTGTTGCCGGAAATCAGTAACAATAACAGCAACACGAGCCAACACACTCCCACGCACGTTCACCCGCACCCGCACACACACACACACACACACACACACAAGCGCTCATATGAACTCAAAGAAGGTCGTCATTGTAGTTCAGGCAAAAATGGCATGCGCACAAATTCGTTTGACAAGCTGATTGAAAGATATCAGCGAACAATATTCAGTGAAATCAACAGGAAATGGGAAAAATGTGCAGATAAAAACATACAAATGCGGAAATCCTTTCTGCTTTTCACGAGAATAGACCAAATCAAAAACATCAGCAATACAAATAAAAAATTATATTGCATACTTTTAGACGACACGCAAATGATTTCACTCACTAAGCGATTTAACTCGTAAAGAGCTTCGTCAATTTGCCGCTGACTTGCTGCCTGTCAAGCACAACTCGAGCAGCTCAGGCCAAAAGCGTTTCAAGAGCGACAAAAACAAAAATTCAAAACATGAAAATAGCGAAATTAAAATACATAAAAATAGAATAAAATGAAACATAAAAACACAGCACAACAGACGAATGACAAATGGAAAACAACGACGCTCAAGAAGAAAACTAAAAGTGTATAAGCGCCGGCGCCACCTTGAGCAGCTTCGGTGGCATCTCATTCAGCTGAAGCACCTTTCAAACGGCAGCTGCCACTTCATTTTGCGCACTTTCAGCAACGCTGGCGACCCCAAAGCCGACGCCAACGCCGACCCCCTTGCAGTGCCGCCCATGTGAATAACGCCCGTGCCATGGCGACCGCCGTTGCACTCATTGCCACTCGACGGGCGTAAAAACGCAGTAAATGCTCGAAAATCATTCGCCTGCACGCTCGTTGCGAGCGCACAAAGAAGAAGACAGGTGTGCAGGCCCAGCGGAGGAGCGCCGTGGGAGTCAGGGCGGCAGCAAAGCGAAGGCACGAGGACAAGACTGAGTGCGTAGACTAAGCATGCAAGTGTGCGTCTAGGTGGCGCTGTGCTGTGTATGTGTGTGTGTGTGTGTGTGTGTGTGTGTGTGTGCGTCGCTGCTAAGAAAACACTTACGGCAAAGTGCCTTCAGCGCAGTTTTGCGGTTCGGTGTGCGCATCTGCCTCTGTTGACTTTCCACTTGCTGCGGCTCAAGGTTGCATCTTCTTCAACTGACTAAGTCGCACTCGTAGTTGTGGCTCAGCTTGATTTAATTACCTTTCTTATCCCCCCTTAGGGGAGCAACATTTACTTAGTAGTTTTCTTGAGGCCTGATAATCGGTACTGCATGCCTTATTGCATCAGCATTTGCCGTGGAAGTGACTGCCTTTTCAATGAGAGTGTTCTTACCCACGCCGTACTCCACTCAGAATTGTATAAGTCCCGTCTATGGAAGATGTTCGTATCAAACCCAAGAGGTCTTCTACTCTGCGCTTCAAACCATGTTTCTTAGTTCAAAACATCGCGTGAAGCGTTAAAAATCTATAAAATATGCGCAGTAAAATTCCTAAAATTGTTTTCTTGTTTTCGTCAAGAATGAAAATAATTCCAAACATTCGCTGTTGCAAATACTTTACTTACATTTACTATTTTCGATACCCTAGCGAACGGGTATCACAACATTGTGCAGAAGTTGGAAGAACACAGAAGAAATCATCTTCACTTAGTCAAACTTCCCAATAAGTTCAAATGTACTTGAAGAAGGTGCTTTGATGGCATTACTGAAGATTAAAAACAAAATCTTTACACGTCCCTGGATCCATTAGGTCAGAACAGTTTCAACTGTAAGATGGGCTTGCCAACGTAGTAAACAGTTGTGCATAACTGAAGAAGCAGGGTATTCCAAAGTCGAGCGTGCTCGACTGCAGTTTTTTACCAGTTCTATTTCTTTCGTTTTTTGTTGTGAGTTTATCAATAGTGTAATAGCATTTTGAATGATTCAAATAGTTTATTTGAAAGCATACAAACAAATTTGTTTTAAAAATCTAATAAAAACTTAAAAAATCGCTTTGTAACTGTGAAACAACCGTTCACAAAGCTCAACATAAAATACCGAAAAATGTGCTGCACGCACAGACAAACACATGCAACTCATACGAACATTGGCGAACACCCACAAGCTCGCAAGGCACGGACCGGCGATTCAGGGGCTGCACCGTCCAACCGACCGACCGATGACCTCACTGGTCTTCTGCTCTATGCACATTCGAATTAAACTTGCTCTCGGCGCACCAGCACCAACAACAAAAACAACTGCCAAGCTCAATGAATGCGCACACTAAATGCAAGGATATGTTCGCAATTTCCCATGGGAAATTTATGCAAATAAAATAACAAATAAATTCAGCAATTTCATGTGCCCAGCATGCATTCATTCATTCATTCACTCATTTATTTATTTATTTGTGTAATATTTGGCTGTTGCTGTCTTGCAACAAGGGCACAAATGGCCTGTGGCTGTTTTGTCCTCTGCAATGTCTTTGTAAACTTGACTTTGCCATTGAAGCGAGAATGTTGCAATATCAAAGCAGCATGCAACATGCGCGAAGCCCAAACATATTAAACGATTTGCACAACCATGAAAATAAACTCAATAAGCAAATATCTTCACATAACATAAAATCTCATGCTGCTGTGTTACTTTCAAAAGTCACACATTTATTGAATGCCTACGAAAGTATTAAGAGCAAACTCAGAAGCCTTAATTGCCAAAATAGCCTTCGGCTGAAACTTTTTTAATCAGGAATGTGTGCGAGTAATTCAAATTTCATGTTCCTTCACAAAGCAAATTCATA
This sequence comes from Phortica magna, assembly GCA_037044515.1. Lineage (NCBI taxonomy): Eukaryota > Metazoa > Arthropoda > Insecta > Diptera > Drosophilidae > Phortica > Phortica magna. The sequence continues at coordinate 430,401 of JBAMBP010000154.1, forward strand.
TATGAAAATGAAAATGAATATGAACAATATTTTGCCAGAAATTAAACAGAGAACAAAACAAAGCCGAAATCATTTCTTCAGCCACGTCGATCTGGTAATGCTCTATTGAATTGAGTAAGACTTAGCAAACACCTTAGCCTTCTAATCAGGAGCGTGCTCTGCTCTTAACGACGTCATTTCAATTGCTCTTGCAACACCACAGATCGTCTTGCCACAACTATTTGGATTCCTTTGGGAACATTGTCAAAGTGAGATCTCAATCAGTTATGATATAACATCATAACAAGTTACATAACTCTGAGTTTGCATAAGTCGCAACTGAATTTGAATACCTTTTAGTAAGGTATGAAATAAACGAATGAAAGTACGAGGCAACGGAAACCAACGGCATGACCTTATTTTGGCTGTGATATGTTCAAATGGATTAGAAAGAACAACTTTGCCTGAAAGTATGCAAAATTATTGAAATTGAACATTCAATTTATTTGCAAATGGATTGTTTTTGTTTTTTTTTTATTTTTGTTTTTCTGCTTTTGGAATATTTGTTTTTGCTTTTTGTACACATCGTTTTTATTTTTATATGTAGAAAATTACAAAACTCCTACACGTCTGAACGTTCACACACACACACACGCACAATCAAATAAACACTCACTCACACACACACACTCATACACATTTAACATGCACGCATATGGAAAACAATTGAAAAAGTTTTAGAGGAAGCGCAAAATGAACACATGAAGGCGCCAACTTCTATTTAAGCGACTCGGAAACAACGAAGGAACGCACAACTTTCATTGTATTGCGCAACGTGCCTTCCCAGCCCACCGACCAACCAACCAACCCACCAACACCCGCGGCCCGCCTGCTCAATTAATACGCGTGACTTGGCCTTTGCTTGCTTCGGTTTTTGTCTAAGCTCTATGTGTCTACGTCTCTATGTGTGTGCGTGTGTGTGTGTGTGTGTGTGTGCTTATTTTGCAACTCAAATATGTATAAATTGAAATCAATAATTATTTCCATATCATTTATTGCGAGCAAAGAACGCCAGAGACGAACGAGTGAGAACAGCATGGAAATCTGATTAGGAAAGCGACGCCAGCTGTTTTCGCTCCAAACGAGCTGCGAAGTGTTATGCCGAACTGTAAAAGACCGAAAAACGGAAATCAAATCGAAAAGTAAAAATTTATTTAATATATTATTGAGCTAGAAGCCAAATGAAGGCGGCGGCGGCGGCTCCAAGGCGAAGGCGTAGAACAGAGAAAATAGTTGATTTGAACTTTTTCGATTAAACCGCGCCATGTTTGCAGCTTCACCTCAGTTGCTGCGCTCGCGGCACTCGAGTGAGCACAAGTCGCATCAATGTTAAGCAGCATTAAGGCAGCAACAACAACAACAACAACAATAGCAGCCTCCGAGGCGACGCACCACGCTCGTATTCGGTGGCAAGTGTGCGGCACTCAGCAGCCGGCTTAGAGTTTGCGAAACTTGTTTTGCTGGAATTATGTGAGAATAATAACGACAGCAGTTTTAGAGAGCCCGATCGGATTCAGCAAGGATTTGTTTGCACGAACATATGTCGGATTTAAGCTGACATTTTCAAATTCGTTGCAAAAATTCTTTTGGCGTTGCATGGCGGAGCAGAAGCAGAGGTGGCAAGCAGCGAAACCCCCATTTGGCAAAAGAAGTGCAAGTTTTTAATGAACGCAATGAATAGCAAAACGAACGGTTGTAAAAAAGCAATGCCGCGCCTTTGTTAACCAACTTTCTGTTTGCTTTTATGCGATTTTTATGCCAAAGGAAATACTGAAGCGCTGTTAACGCAATTCGCATTAACTGGGCCAAAGGACTTACTTATGAAGGCATTTTCAAAGCACAGAAGCACAAACCACACAAAAGAAACCCTTCTCGGCTACAATTACAGTTGAGCAGCAGCAGTAACGGTAAACACTCCAACTTTCCGTAATTGTATCAAATATAAGCGGAAGAAAAACGTGTTAATTGCCTGCAACAGTCACAGAAAAGTGAAAGGCCGAAGTGAAAAGCCAAACATGCCAATTGAATACCGAAACCATTTAAACGAAGCCTATTCGACCCAGACACCTCAACCCTCTGCAGCCAAGCATAGACGAAATTAAATGGCTTGTATTGTATATGACAACTGCTGAACTGAGTTAAACAGCTGCAAGAACTCGCTCGCACCGGAATTCGTGGAACCGCAGCTAAGTGTCACAGGTGATTCAAGTCTCGGCTGCTTGAGACTTCCATCTCCCACGGGCAAGCCAGTGATAAGACATGCTAATGTTTGAGCATCAGACGGCGCGAATTGATTCAACTTAGCACATTTTTGGTTCTTCTTTTTTATTTTGTTTGTTCGTTGTTGTTCTAAACAATGGTTTATTGTCTTTGTTGCTGGCGGCGACAGTGGCGAAGCCATTCAGCGAAAATTTATTTCAAGAATTTTTCATTGAAGCACATTTTTCTTATTCCTCATTTTGTTTTTCGTTTTTGTTTTTGTTGTTGTTGTCATCACATTTGATTCTTACGCCGTGCTGATGTGCTGATGCCACCACGGCGTATAAGTAACAATGTCAGCACACGACTTTGCTGCATGGCACAAGTACATCAAGAATTTTCTTTTATGAGTTTTACCATTGTTGGCATACCGTATAACTTATTAATAAAATCTGAATTTCTGAATAAAAATCATCCTTGCCTGACTTGCAAAAAAGTTCTGTACAAACAGAGGCAAAAACCAGTAAGGGAGCTATTTTCGGCTATGCCGAAACTTATATACTCTTGCAAACCTTTTCATAATTATTCTTATTAGGATATCCTTTTTTAATTCTCCAATAAAAATCATACACGTAGCCACGCCCATTTTCTAATTTATCTTAAAGAAGGTAATGTAGTCAAACTTCACTACATTTTTCAATTTTGTATCTCGTCTGCTTACGGAGAAGTCTACTTTTTGAGTTTTTAGTTGTATGGGCGGTACCACGCCCTTATGTCCGATTTTTATTAAATTTTAGATTTTTGAGGCATTAATAAAAACACGTAATAGCAAAATTTAGTTTACATATATCCAAGAACAAAAAAGTTTTTCTAACAAAAACTGTTCTCAAACCGATCGTTCCTATAGGAGCTATATGCTATAGTAGCCTGATCTTGACAAGTTTTACACAGTATCTTTGTTGATGTCAAAAAAGTCCTTGTGCAAAATATTGAGTCGATAACTCCTAAAACACGCAATTTTTTAAGCAAAACCATCATTTTTGAACGATCGTTCCTATGGGAGCTAAATGCTATAGTCATCCGATCAAACTGATTTTTACATACCAAATACCTGCAAAAAGAAGAAAATTTTCTGCGCTTAAATTTTTTTGCTAACTTTAAAACTCTGGCTGTAAATCGAATTGTAACAGACAGACAGACGGACAAACGAACATCGTTATTTGTACTCGTCTCGTCGTGCTGATCAAGAATATATATACTTTATATAGGCGAAGATGTCTCCTTCTCTGCGTTGCAAACTTCATGACAAAGTTATTATACTCTTTTTGCAAGAGTATAAAAACAAAAAAAAAAAATTTTTTTTTATTTCGATCCAAACATTGGTGTATCAAATTGTTACATGTTCTTGGTTTGTTTACGAATAAGTGAATTAGAAAAACCAAAAAATTTTTTTTTTTAATTTCGATCCAAACGTTGGTGTATCAAATTGTTACATGTTCTTGGTTTGTTTACGAATAAGTAAATAAGAAAAAACAAAAAAAAATTTTTTTTAATTTCGATCCAAACGTTGGTGTATCAAATTGTTACATGTTCTTGGTTTGTTTACGAATAAGTAAATAAGAAAAAACAAAAAAATTTTTTTTTTTTATTTCGATCCAAACGTTGGTGTATCAAATTGTTACATGTTCTTGGTTTGTTTACGAATAAGTGAATTAGAAAAAAACAAAAAAAAATTTTTTTTTAATTTCAATCCAAACGTTGGTGTATCAAATTGTTACATATTCTTGGTTTGTTTACGAATAAGTAAATAAGAAAAAACAAAAAAAAATTTTTTTTTAATTTCGATCCAAACGTTGGTGTATCAAATTGTTACATGTTCTTGGTTTGTTTACGAATAAGTAAATAAGAAAAACCAAAAAATTTTTTTTTTTATTTCGATCCAAATGTTGGTGTATCAAATTGTTACATGTTCTTGGTTTGTTTACGAATAAGTAAATAAGAAAAAACAAAAAAAAAATTTTTTTTAATTTCGATCCAAACGTTGGTGTATCAATTGTTACATGTTCTTGGTTTGTTTACGAATAAGTGAATTAGAAAAACCCAAAAATTTTTTTTTTTTTTCGATCCAAATGTTGGTGTATCAAATTGTTACATGTTCTTGGTTTGTTTACGAATAAGTAAATAAGAAAAAACAAAAAAAAATTTTTTTTAATTTCGATCCAAATGTTGGTGTATCAAATTGTTACATGTTCTTGGTTTGTTTACGAATAAGTAAATAAGAAAAAACAAAAAAATTTTTTTTTTTAATTTCGATCCAAACGTTGGTGTATCAAATTGTTACATGTTCTTGGTTTGTTTACGAATAAGTAAATAAGAAAAAACAAAAAAAAATTTCTTTTTAATTTCGATCCAAACGTTGGTGTATCAAATTGTTACATGTTCTTGGTTTGTTTACGAATAAGTAAATAAGAAAAACCAAAAAATTTTTTTTTTTATTTCGATCCAAATGTTGGTGTATCAAATTGTTACATGTTCTTGGTTTGTTTACGAATAAGTAAATAAGAAAAAACAAAAAAAATTTTTTTTTAATTTCGATCCAAACGTTGGTGTATCAAATTGTTACATGTTCTTGGTTTGTTTACGAATAAGTGAATTAGAAAAAAACAAAAAAAAATTTTTTTTTAATTTCGATCCAAACGTTGGTGTATCAAATTGTTAAATGTTCTTGGTTTGTTTACGAATAAGTGAATTCGAAAAAACAATAAAAATTTTTTTTTAATTTCGATCCAAACGTTGGTGTATTAAATTGTTACATGTTCTTGGTTTGTTTACGAATAAGTGAATAAGAAAAAACCAAAAAATTTTTTTTTTAATTTCGATCCAAACGTTGGTGTATCGAATCGTTACATGTTCTTGGTTTGTTTACGAAGAAGTGAATTGAAAAAAAAAAATTTTTTTTTTTAATTTCGATCCAAACGTTGGTGTATCAAATTGTTACATGCTCTTGGTTTGTTTACGAATAAGTGAATTAAAAAAAAAAAAAAAATTTTTTTAATTTCGATCCAAACGTTGGTGTATCAAGTTGTTACATGTTTAGTTTACGAATAAGTGAATTAGACAAAACAAAAAAATTTCAGGTACTTAAATGTACATATGTATGTATTTTGTATAAGCCTTGAAAAAGAGTATCAGCTTTGGCAGACTTATAAGCCAAATCACATGGCAAATATGTTCCAGGCTCTGTAAACGAAGTCGTCAGAATTTAATTAATAATACAAAAATATAGAAAATTTTGAAAAGGATATTGCAAAAGTATCCTATCTAAAACACATACGAAGTTAACTGTTTTGCGCCAAAGGCAACAAATCGCAGCGACTGTTGATTTTAGTTGGGGATTGTATTGTATTAAATACAGAACAATAATTTATCACAATAATCTATCATTGCTTTGGCGCACAATGGAAATATCAAATTAACGCAAATCCCACAAATGAAAGTCAATTTGTTAATCAAACTTCACTTATATCGAAACAATTGTTCAGCAACAATAATTGCCACCATTTGACAAACGAGCTTACAAGCAGGTAAAGTGTACTTTGTTGTAGTTATTATAACTGTTGTTCTTAACCCTTGGGTAACAAAAGCGACGCAAACAATTCAATTCTTACATAATTAATGGCCAATAGTGCAACCGAAGTCCCTTATTGACCTCAATTTGTAGTTTATGATTTATTGTAAAGTTGTACACTCGTACACTTGAGCCACTCACACTTCGGCCCACAGACAAGTGCACACATGTACCCGGCCATCTCAGCCAACCGCCCAGCAGTTCACTAAGTGCTGTCAGTGCTGGCCGTAGAGCAACTTGTGTGAACTTCAGCTGTTGTTTGATCCGATTCGACTCGACTCGAATCGACTCCAATCGAAGCACCCAAGCGACGAACGCATTAAGGATCAATGACTGAAATTATAGCAAAGACTGCTAAATAATTTATTGCAGTAAGCGAATCAAATTAGAGCAATTCAATGGAAACTGTTGCCAGCAGAGGCAACGACAGTCGACAATCGACGGAGAGCATGTGCCAAAGTTCACATGTAATAAACAATTTAAAAAGTAAAAGGCAAAAAGCGACTTTGTTGTCTTGATTGTTGCTCTAATTGTCGGACAAACGCGCCGTGCGGTTATCTGTTCCAATCAGGACGGCGGCGTTATTAATGACAGGTCAATTGGGCTTGCCTTCGTGCGCTGCGAAACTTAGAAAAGCCAAGCGCGCTTTCCGTTGAAGCTCAATTCCGTCAAGCCGTTATGTAAGCCGCAGCTCAATGCTTCAGTTAACAACACTTAAATGAGGCGCCCAACACAGACAGTAACAACAAACTTGCAACACACGTTTTGACTTTGTGCCGTCGCTGAAGATGTAAGAGTATCACAAGACTTGGGTTAATTAGTTTGTAGACTAAAAACTTTATGTAAGCCATGGCAGTCGTGTAGCATGAAACACCAAAAACTTTGCAACAGCAACGCCAACTACGAACACAACATCAACAGCAACACCAACAACAAGCGACACTTGAAGTTGACGATACACTTGTAAGATTTGCAAAACTCAACAAACAAATCCGACTCCCTGAAGCGCCCAAGCCAGAAAGCTGCGCACGTGTGCTCGTGACATGTGCCAAGGCGCTGCCAGACACGACTTTCTGATGCACCGCGCTGGCATTGCTTCGAGTGCACGGAGGCAGGCAATGATGAGCTGCAAGCAACGCTCGTTTCGATGTCGGAACGGCCAATATATATAAACGATATGCATTGCATGAATTTCTGACACTCCGATAGTCCACAGAACGCCAATTATCCAAAGGACTTTATTTAGGAATTCATATGAGAACATTATTGAATCCACGATAAGTGCGAAGTTGGCTTTTTGTTGCAACTTTTCAGATAAAAAACGAAAAGGCGGAGATTCCAGTGGACAAACGCGCTGGTGTGAAGTTTTCAGCGCAGCAATTTTTCACTTTGTAACTGCACTGCAACTTCCGGTCTGCAAGCACACACATACACAAACATCCGGACAAATACGCTAACACGCCAACACACATGCATAAGCACATGTAGCAATAATAATAATAATAGAATGAACGCAACGCCTGAACTACTTAGCACCATCTGCATCCGTTCACAGTTGCCAACTAAAACGGCGCCAGCGATCAGGGGTGTAGTCAGGGGGCCAGGCTCGGGCTGTAGCCCCCTGCAACACAAATTCGGTACTTCCAATGCTTGAATCAAGTCTGATTCCGGCAAACAGGCGATCTTGGTGCCCCTTTGTGAGCAGCACGCTACGCCCTTGGCTGAGATTGTTGTGGCACTGCGCGCTGAGTGAAGGCGGAGGGGAGGGGGGTTGTGGAACCGCGTAAAATATTTCAAATTGCATATACAACAATAACAAAAGAAACACACACACAAACACATCCGCAAATTATAATGTAGTACGAAATCCGGCTGAAAACATCTGTTGGCACTCACACACACACGCACACATGTGCAGGGAGCCACGCACACGCACTCGCACTCATAGATGTAAATGATAGAATAAACTGTGTGAGTGCATTAAAATACCAATTAAATACTGCATTTGTTTACATTTGTGATTCTAGGCGAACATGAGCATGTGTGTGTGCGTGTGTGTGTGATGTGTGCACTTTTACAATAACTTTCTGTTAGTGCTGATGAGTGCTGCGCTATTTGTGCATGTTGTTGAATACATTCTTCCACACTAATTGCATTCACAATCAAATAAAATTAAACTCGCTGCAACAAATGTGCATATTTTATACGCTCGAAATTTGTTTTCAAATTACAATAATGAACACAAAAAACACTTCTTGCAATTCTGAATTTCAAATTGGCAATTTAATAAACATTGTTTAATCGTAAATAAGCAACGTTACAATTTCCGAGCAGTTCAACCGAACCAAACGCCCATCGGCCTTGCTGGCGGCTGGATACGCTTCCTAAGCCAACCTGCCCACTTGTGAGCTCTCAAGCCATTTGTCAACGGGGCTCACTTCGCGCTTCCCAATGGCTCAGGGCGCTTGTGGTGAGGATGTCTGTGGGGAGTACTTCGACCTGGTTCGACTGCAGAAACATTAAAGATACGACAAATAATAATAATGTTGTTCTTAGCCTTGGGCATCTCTCCCAACGCTGGAAGAGCATCTTTTCCGACGACATCTCCCCATAAAAACGACAAATAATATTCGCTTATCCCAAATTTATAATATTAGCTCTTAAGTGCGTCCAAAAATTGTGCGCTGCAACTGTTTCCGCGCCACTTAACACATTTCAGCGCTGAACAGAGCTTAAGTGCATCGCGGCAGGGCGTGGCGGGCGTGGCAGCTCATGCATGTCACTCACTTCCATTGGCCATGTTCGGCTGCTTAGCAAAATGCCCATTTGGTTGCATCGGCTGCAACATGTTGTTGTTGTTGTTGCTATTGAGATGCCACACACACACACATGCACACACACACACATGCACGCACGCACGCACCACAAACGTTTGCGCTTATTTACATTTTAATTATAATTATGTAATAAATTTGCCGCTAAACGGGGTCATTTGCCGTTAGTAAGTGATATTGTCGCTGTTGTTGTTGTTGTTGTCGTTGTTGTTGTCGTTGTTGTCGTTGTTGTTGCTGCTGTCGTTTTGTTCATTTGAATTTCAATTCCATTCTGGTTAACAATAAATTGAATTAAACAGCATAATTGATGACGCTTGCAACGAAGCATTGCGAGCGCGCGCAGAGCTCGTGAGGCTCGTGAGGCTCGTGAAGCTCGTGAAGCTGACGGCCTTTGTTGTCGCAAACGAATTTTTGAGGCTTTCGCTGCTCTCGAAAGTTGAGTCCTGCAAGAACAATGCCGCATTGTTGCAACTATTCTGCGCTCGACTAATAATGCACACTCGCCATACATGCGTGTGTGTGTGTGTGTGTGTGTGTGTGACAAACAATTAACTGTTCCACTCCAGGAAAGTTGTTATTGTTTTCTATTTCATTTGTTTTTGTTGGTTGTTGTTGCGGCTTCATTGTGCCGATCATGTGAGCGACTTGAGGAGTCGCTTTGCTATTCATAATATTGCGCACACGCTTCGCTGGGCCAGACCAATTAACTGACGGGCTAAAGTGAAGTGTCATTTGGCTCAACGACATTGACTTTAGTTGCTATTGGCAATAGTAATATGATACTTAATGTGGATGTGCTTATGTGTGTGCTGGTGTCTGCAGATGAGTGTATAACATAAATGCTGCTCATATTAAAGAACGGCAGAACTGCAGGACGGCAGGACGGCCAAGAGCAACAGTGGGTGAGCCAAAAAAAGAACGACAACAACAAAGGAATAATGGGAACAGAAAAAAAGGGTCGCCTTGGCTAAAAGGAAACAGATTTTCCAGCTTTTGCACATTAGGCATAGCCATGGCCAAAGAAGACATTAGATAAAAATCGTTTTATCCCAAATTGGCACAATAAATGCTAAAAATGTGATTTCGCTTTAATAATGTTCTCCTCGACTACATTGACTTCGTCTTATGCGGCTCGGCTGCAGACCTCCTACGCTCACTACAGGCGGTGCGTGTGTGTGTGTGGCAAAGCAGCACGTGCCTGCAAACACAAAAAAATAAAAGCATAGCGAACAAGCAAAACAAAAAGGGGACAATCTGAGACTCGGCAGTCTTGTATGTAAGTGATCCGCTCTTGAATACCCTTTTGCATCGTTTATTTGGCTTGGCTTTTTTCTAGCTCCTGAAATAACCTACAAAAGTCGTGCATGAACCTTATATTGGCCATATCAGTGCTAGTATATTAAAGCCGTTTTGATTGTACATGAACGTCATTCACTCGTCGACTTACACACACATTCGCTCATTCATTCAGTCAGCCGGTCAGTCAGTCAGTCAGTCAAATGTTGTCGTCGTAGTCATACGCATGTAAGCTGCTTGTTCATTGTGTGTTCGTTTTATGCCCTGTTGCTAGCATTTAACTTGATTTATATGCTCATGTAACAATGAGCAACTCACACACACACACACACAGGCACTTACATGTACATGTACATGTAGAGACTTGCAGCTTTAATAAAGCGACGCAACCAATTTAATCAAACTTGCAACCAACATTGCTGCTCTGTTGCTGCTTTTTGTGGCCTTCATTGTTAACTAAGTATGTATGTCAGTATTATGTTGTACATTATATAGACTGTTATAGTGCGTTCCATTGTACCAACAACCAACTTGGCTCTTTTCCCTCAACTTTCTCTTCTTGTTTTATCTGCTGTCGGCTGTCAATAACCATCGAGTCGCACTCATGGCAGAGCCATGACGCTGTCTATCCACTGCCAGCCAACTGCCTGACCGTGCATCCGACGGCTGCCCGCTCCTCCGGTCGCCCGTCTGACCGACCATCCGTCCGTCCGTCCATTCGTCTCTCTGTTGAGCTGTCGTGCCTTTGTACGCGTTAAATTGGTTCAGTGGATTAGGATGTGTATGTGTCTCTGTGTCTCTGTGTGTGGCTTTGTATTACGCCACGTCCGGATATGGCTTTGACAGCATTCATGATGCTGATAAACGCTTTGACAATGAGCGCTTTACTCGTAACAGTTTTTATTATTGTAATTGCTCGCATTATTATTATTTTCATTTTTTCTTTTTCAATATATTTTGTGTAATTTTTTTAAAGCCTTTAAACAGATTTTACTTAATCGTACACACGCTTTCGATGCTGCCTGCTGGCCTTTAATTATTTTTTAATGGCTTGTAATTTTTAATAGTCGGTTGTTCGAATCAGGAAAGTTGCTTTGTCCGCGCGTTTTTTCAATTATCAGCACATAATTGACGACTTTAATGAAGCTAAAGCAGAAGTTCATCACTTTGCTTACTGCGTCTTCCATCAGATTTTCAAGATTTGATCAGTTATTCTCAGCATAGAATTTACATATCTTTGGTCTATTTTTAAAGTGCTATACGCACCAACAGCATTTTTGAGGAATTTTTAAATCATTGACATAATACATCTGACATTCTAAAAATAAGCAAAGCATCGACTCCTATTTCTAATCTTAGTCTAACAGCGGGTGATCATAAAAACGAACAGAAAATATTACTGCTCATGGCTTATGTGCTGCTAGCAAACAATGACTCGAAAATCCAAAGTAAGCCCTCGGCTTGATTGTACTAAAACAGAATAAATAAAAAATTCTATAATTCTTGAGCAGTGAATTAGTGTTAATGAGGTCGTTGAAGCGACCAGTTATTTTTTGAAGAAATTTTAGATGGCAAAGTGAAAATTATTATTAAATTTGTATTTTGTGTATTACTTGCAATCGCAGAATTTGGTTTTAGTGTACATGCTCGGCCAACAAATATTTTGTTTAGTATTAAGCCGATTTCAATCAAAGTGCCCGTTCTGGATGTGGATCAAATATTTCCGAAGCTAAGTGCACCAACCCGGAAGCCATCCAAGCCAGCGAAACAGCAGAAGCCGAATCAGCCATACTATTTCGATCCGTATTGGTATTATGGACCGCATTACAACCCCTACCAGCCCTATCAACCAACATATCCGTATCCTCCGTACCCACCATATGATCCGCATTATCCAACGGAAAAGCCAACTCCCACTCCAAAATACGACATTTGCACATATTATCCATATTTTCATGGCTGCACAACAACAACAACAAAAGCAGCACCAACAACCGAACCAGCAACAACAACCGAACCAGCAACAACAACAAAATCAACAACAAATATCACTATCGCAATTTAAGCAAAGTATTAATTTTGGGTCTTAGCTTAAGACATTGGGAGAATTCGAGGAGTTATAGAATGAACGGTTCGTTAGTAAAAAATGTGAATAAAATATTTATATAAAAGAAAAATAAAACTTAATTTGTAATAATAGTATTGTATAAAAAAATGGTCTTTAAAAATCAAATGGAAATCTGTTGAAAATAATTAAAGCTTTTTAATAAATATTTCTAAATTCCGCATTAAATAAATTTGGCGATGTCTCACTACGAACACACATGCGAAGTTTCAAGTCAGTTCGTTCAGAAGCAACAAAGTTGTTGATACAAGGATTCCAATGTTTTCCAGATCTCTCTATGGGATTCTTTCCTTTCTTTTATACCTCTATCTTTAAAAACATTTTAAACTTCGTGATCAATTTTTTTTGCTAAGTCAATATCCAGTCAAATAAGTTGAAGTCGGACAAACTGTTAAAAATAAGTACTCAAAAAATTTAAATTCCAGTAATCTCCACAATTCGGTAATTCGGACCTAGCACAGTTTCAAATTATTCGGACTATGAAAATTTTACTTTTCATTGAAATAGTATAAAAATTTCGATGAAACTGAAATCGAGCTATCGAATATATTATTTCTTTTTTTCATTAGCGTTCATGTCAGAGATACGATGTCATCATTAACTAAGCAATCTAATTTTAATAATAAGATTTAATGTTATTTTATACGGTGCTAAAAGAAACTGACTTTAATGAGCGATGGGCGTGCGATTGAATTCTTGATCACTGACCGCTTCAAAGCTAGCCGAAGACTATGAAAAAGCTTAGTAGATGTTTGACATGTTTGCACCTCCAAAATTTACGCACGTTACACGCTTGTATTTACATATATACACATGTAGTTCCCATTGAGCAACCACAAAACTTATTTTAATTTATAAATTTCTTGTTCTTGTTTTGTTTTATCAAAACAGTCATCGATTAGAAATGCGTGTCGTTTGATTGAAAACGAACGGGATTTCCTTAATTGATGTAGTTTCAGAGTAAATAAAATGTTTAGTCATACTTGAGCAGCTCCTCAGTTTGAAACACGCCGTTGAAGTGATCTGTTCGATATTGAAGCAGAAGAAAATGATTATTTCATTTCTATTTTGCATATTGCTTGCAATAGCGAGATTCGGTTGCAGTGTACGTGGTCAGACAAGCGAGAGTTTCTTCAGTATTAGACCAGTTTCGTTCGTCGCGCCGGTTTTGGATTTCGATGCGTTATTTTTCGCTCTAGGATTAGGTGAAACAACACCGAGGCCGAACAGAAGACCTCAAAGGCCAAGAAAACCACCATACTATTCCATACCTTATTGGTATTATGGACCGCAGTACAATCCCTACCTACCTTATCCACCACCTCATCCTTATCCACCTTATCCCCCTTACCCTCCTTATCCTCCTTTGTATCCAACAAATGCACCAACAACTGCTAAAACCACAACCACAACGGCACCGACACCGACACAGACACCGACACCAGACCTATGCCATACCTTTCCACATTTGCCGATCTGCACTTCAACAAGTTCTACAACCACTCCGGCACCGACACCGACTCCGACACCAGACCTATGCCATACCTTTCCACATTTGCCGATCTGCACTTCAACAACTTCAACAACCACACCGGCACCGACCCCAACACCAGACTTATGCCATACCTTTCCACATTTGCCTACCTGCACTTCAACAACTTCAACAACCACACCGGCACCGGCAACGACACCGACTCCGACACCAGACTTATGCCATACCTTTCCACATTTGCCTACCTGCACTTCAACAACTTCAACAACTACACCGGTACCATCGACAGAAACCGATCTATGTGAAACGTTTCCTCATTTGCCGAGCTGCACTTCAACAACATCATCAACAACTCCAAACTCCAATCTTTGTCAAACGTTTCCTCACTTGCCGAGCTGCACATCAACAACATCTTCAACAACTCCAAGTCCCAGTCCCTGAACCGCTACCTACAAATCAAACAGAATTCCAAGGCATTGCCAACCACGAATGAAATCTTTCCAACCAAATGTCAATTCGAATGAAATCAAAGGAGTGAACTGATGTGTTAAGTGATACAAAAACATAAATAAATAACTATAAATAAATAATATATAAATAAATATATTAAATATACTAATATGCTGTTTATTTGATTGTTGTTTTCAACAGTTTTGAAGTGATTCCAAAAATTAACTCCAAATTTTATATAGTTTTTTCATTTTTCTATCTCCAAACACGTCTCCAGCCAAACTTGAATAAACACATCAAAAAGGTTTAATTTGTTATGAATCTGGCATTATAATTTTATGAATTTGATGTAAGATTATATATGCAGCACCCTGTATATCTTTAAACGTTGCAACAATGTGTCATAAAAATTCGAAATGATTTTGGTTTAATTTTAAAGGTGCAATCAGTGATTCGCACGAGATTCACTCAAGCCCACGGACTGACTAACAGTTTGACTCGAGCGCTGCTGGCTATCGGCTATCTTCAATGGCTTAAGCTATTACGAGTGCTGTCAACAAGCCTCAAATAGGGAGCAGATTTCAGAAAAAAACTTTACTTAATGAGAAAGGTTAGGAACGACATCGAAAGTCATGCGAGTAACTTTTTCAAACCACACAGTCAGACTCACACACGTCGTCGTCCAAAATCCCACGTCAATTCCATCGAAGGAACGAAAGTTGTAAGAAGAGGGCGATTTGGTTGTGGCTTTGGCTTTGGCTACAGCATTGGCATTGGCATTGGCGGCGGAGAGCGATGGCGATAGCGAAAACAAATGCGGCGTAAAATTTCAATTCACACACAGTCGTGTTAATCCGCACTAATTTGCTGGCCATAATTCACTTCGACTAAGCTGATGTACTTTACGGCCAAGTTTTAGGCCCGCCCCGGCTTGGCACGGCAAAGGCATGCGGTGATGACCTCACGCCGTTGACTTGCTCGGCGATGTTGATGCTGGTTGTTGTTTGGAGTGTGATGAATATCATGGAAATTATCCTTTTTAATTGACAGCTGTTATGTGGATTTAGATTTAGATACGTGTAATACAAACAACAACAACAACAACAACAACAAAAGCAACAAAACAGCAACAACCGAAATGACGAAAGAAGCGAAATCTGACAAGAATAAAAAACACAAAAAGGACAGCAAACGACGAAGGCAAACCAATTGGCAAAGACCGCACTGAAAGTTTCGGCGTTGTGGACAAAGTGTGTCGCCTGGCTGGCCAAGGCAAGGAGGCAGCGCGGCAGGGTGTCAGGGCGGCAGGGCAGGTTGTGTTTATATTGGTGGTGAGCAAAAGAAAAAGTCGAAGGCATTAAACCCTGATTACGCGCTAAATTTATCTTGGCAAAGCAAAAACCAAATAAAATATAGCCAACGCACAAGGACTAACAAATGAGTGCGTATCCTTTCAGTTGTATAAACAGACTCACACACACACACACATGCACCCACACACACACACGCGCATACACAGAGATACAGAACTAACAGCATGATTGCCGCCATGTTGCTTATTCTGCAACGCCGAAGGCAGACACTTTCACACACACACACACACACACACACACACCCACACATACATGCACACACACAGATTTACTCATATAGCTAGAGTATAAATGGCAACTGAAGCGGCATAATTATGTATTGCGAAAGCATTATCCTGCCGATGGCCCACTACATTTCTATACAATCTCATTGATACTACAATTGTCTACCTTCCCACGCTCGCGTGCCGCTTAGAGAAGTCAAAAACAAATAAAAACAAAAGCAAAAAGGCGCAAGAAAGGAAAAAACAAACAGAGGTCAAGGCGAGCGGAAATAAAAGCGCACATAAAATAAGTTTCTGGCGCGGCAGAAATATCTAATATCTCCGACGGCAAATGAGCTGCGAAAGGACCAACGACAATAAAAGACAAAAACAAAAACAACAACAACCACAGCAATAACGAGTCAGCATCAGCAACAATAACGAAAACAACATCAGCAGCGGCATCGACAACAACAACAACAACAACAAAGAAGCTTCGGGTGCGCGACTTACGTGCGTAGGATTTAATCGATGGACTTAGTTTATTGTCTCGAAATTGAAAATTCAAAACGGACGACAAGCGAGAAATTAAATAATGCCAAACACACCAACACGCACACACACACACACACGCACACAGAGAAATAATATTGCACGGCCGTTTGAGTTTGCGAATTCATGTTGCGCAGCATGCAAAAATATTTATGCGTGCCAACTAAATTGTCTTCATTCTAAATATTCCTGCAATACATTTGCTTTTGTCTTTGTCTTCGTCTTTGTATTTTTCGTTTTATTTATTTTGTTCTTGTTTTTGTTTCATTCGACTCACTAATAGTCGCCGGAAATGTATGCAAATGTGTAAAATTTCTATAGAATTGCCAATGAATTTGACAACTGGTCAAATGCGCGAATGGCAAAGATTAAATCATTCGCCGCTAGCGAAAGTTATTTTTACCACGCACAAAACCAACTATCAACTTATTTTTGATAGATACATTGAATTTAATACTTACTTCTTAGACTACAACGGAGTTTCACTACACAAAAAGTGAAACACTTTGAAGTACATATCTGTCAGATAAACTGCGCCTGAGCCTTGGCGAACTGATGGTTTGACTACCGGTTCACCCTAAGCCAACAATAGTTTTTTTTTTCTTTCTGGCTTTGTTTGCTTCAAGACATGTATCTCAATCTGTGGCCGCATCATAAACGCACGCGTCACTATAAATTTTTATGAACGCCGAAAATCTTCCGCAAACATGTTGCGCTAATATTTCCTACGCAAGAAGAAATGAAGAAAAACACGACACCCAAGACAAAAGACGGGAGTCGCGTTTATCTCGAGCAACAAGTTCTGCGCGAGAATGTGCCGGAGAGACAGCTGCGAGCAACAAAGCAAAGTTTTTATGGTCGTCATTCAGCAATTTGCGTCTTGGCTCCGAAATGTGGCAAGTGGCAAGTGGCAGTGGCAGTGGCAAGTGGCAGACGGCAAAAGCGTAACTTCAATTTTCGGTAAAGCGCAAGTTTTGAGCACAATTTCGGTTGCATCGCTTCATGGTGGCTGCGAAAACTTTTCTCATTATCTCGAAACAGTATAATTTCCAATGTCAAAAGATTAGAGCGACGACGGACGGCAGTTGCGCTGCTTGGCTGAATGCTCTAATATGCGACGACTTTGCGCTAATTGCAAAGTATCAAGCTCAGCTCAATCCGACCACAAGAGTCGCTTCAATTAACGTGTGCTGCGGAGAGGAGCCCTCTGCCGGACGCAATGCGCAGCGATGCTGGCAGCTTATTAATCGCAGTGCATCATTTGTCAAGCTCATCGTCAACGTCAGAAAATCATTACACACAAATGACCAACGACTGCGCGCGTCCGATCGGCGGCGAGCAGCTGAGATGAGCTGGGCGGCAATTTATTGTTTTGTAATATTTCAATTTGGCAAATAGATTTGGGCAATCAATTTCGGTGCGTGGCTGCCGAGCAAGTGCAGCAAGGGCAGAGCCAACACGTACACGTGAAGCAACGCTCGAAGGCCACAAGGAGCTCAATGTACTTAATGAGCATGTGCCACTAATTTTATATATTATATAATATATTTTTTTATATATATTTTATTATATAAAAATCACAGAAAAAATGGGCATGAAATTAATTACTAATTACTGCGCCATAATTCAAAAAGTGCTCAAGGCCTTGCCTCGGCATTCGCTCGAAGCCAAACGTGTGCGCAACAAGAAGCCAGTGAGTTATTCCACTCAGCGCCGAAGAGAAAATATCCCCGACACACGCTCCCAACGCATGCGCCGCACGGCATGGCACGCTCTTAAAACCGGTGGCAACTTTAGTCGACCGAAGAGAGAAGCGGCAACAAATTTGACGTTTGGTAATCGAAGACGTTGCTGCGGTTGATTGTCCTTGAAAACATCGACAGCACGGCGTATACTTGATATGAACTAAGTGCGCATACGTGACAACAAAGCGGAGACCCGCCGCCTTGCCAGGCACACTACACACCGCACTCAACAAAAAACAAAAAGTTGTGAAAAGTTTTTGGCACAAAAAG
The DNA here is from genome assembly GCA_037044515.1 of Phortica magna. Taxonomy (NCBI): domain Eukaryota; kingdom Metazoa; phylum Arthropoda; class Insecta; order Diptera; family Drosophilidae; genus Phortica; species Phortica magna. Next base: position 448,607 of record JBAMBP010000154.1, read on the forward strand.
GGAAAATATATGAGGAAGGAAACCGAATCGAACCGAACGAAGGGTTTTGGGTTTGCACAAAGGCGAACGTGCGACCAAGTCCTTACGTGTGTACGACGTGCAACGCAGGGCTCAGGTTAAGCGGTAAATAGCCTTAAGTTAGACATCATGAGCGAAGAGCGCCACCGAGCCAACAAAGTAACAATAATGCTAGGAGAAAGTTTAGGCGCTTGTTGAGAATTTGCGCTATTTGTTGCAAAGCATCAAGGTTGCTTCACGAGCTGACGCTCCCACGCACAATCACACACAATTACGCCTCGAGTAAGACACAAGTCCGCACAAAGACACACACACACACGCACACGCACACACATATATGTATACACGTGAATCTTTGCACTTGGCCATGTTCCATTGATAAAAAATTAATGGTTTTGCACAATTCGACCTTAGGTGTCAATTCATTGAAAATTTATAATTCGTAAGCTTCCTAAGACGGCGGTGGGCGTGGTGCCAGTGGGAGGCGGCGTGGTGGCGTGGTGAGGACAAGACTTTGCTGTCGTTGCTTTTGTTGCTACTGTGGTTGCGGCTGCCGCAATTGCTATTGCTGTTGCTGCCTGTGGCAGGCACTACTCAAGGGATTTCAGCAAAATGTGTCATTGAGCGGTTTACGTGAATGTGCGTGCGTGCGTGAGTGTGTCACTCAGTGAGTGTGTGAGTGCGTAGACATTAACTACAAATAATGCTGACGGCCGTTCTCGATTACTCGCCCTTGTAAGATCCCCCTCGCCAACACCGCCCATTGTCTTCTACATAACCGGAGATTCCCCGCGCTCCGCTGTGCCCTTCCGGCAGCCTTCAATGCGACTTATTTGTTTTATTTATTTATGAAACATGAAATTTGTCATATGTGCGATTCATGATTAAATATGCCCAAATTGTTGTTCTTTAATAGTCTCTGACATTTGTTGTCTGTTCTGTCCTTGAGTTTGCTGTTAAAGGAAACAAGACACACAGAATTTAAGAACGCTTTGCACAAATTGTTTCTATTGTTTGAATGTTGTTTTAATAGCCGTGTATTTGCATATCCAAGACGGAGCAACGATTATAGACAACGCACACGACATGATTCAATGTCCAATCCACGAAAATCTGTTGCTCTGAACTCTCCAACGGAAGTAACACGATATTAAAGAAGATCAGCTGGCCATGTCACTTTTACAGTTACGCAACTTACAATCTGTGATTGCTGCCCATCTATATTTTAATAATCCTTAATTTTGAGTAATCATCTTATCTGTGCGTCTATCTATCTCTCTTTGTGTCCACCTTCAGACGCTTTCTTCCTCATTTCATGCACAAAGTAAAGCTGTAGAGGGACGAAGTTTAACGGCGTTGCAAATGTCTTTAGTTTCCATTTTGAAAAGTTTATCTCTTTAGCAGATATTCATTACACTTTTGTCGCGTTAACTCAATTTCTGTTTGATGTTGATGTTGCAATTGCAGTTGCTCATTTTGTTTCTACTTTCTCTGCGAATTTTGGCTAAGAATCGTCAACGCTCTTCTTAGCATAACATTCGACACAGAAACCGAAGCCAAGTGTTTCTTTGAGTAGAGGTTTCTCTCTGCAACTTGAGGACAAAGTTTTGCACAGTTGTCTATTGAATTAGACAAAACTCAGTGCAAACTACGTACAAAGGTACTAGAGAACAACAAGGACTACAAACGGCGCCGGCGAGCAGCACGTCAAGTAACCAAATAACAACTTAGTGGCTGTCAAAGAAGACAACTCATGTACACTCACCCACACTCACACTCACACTTACAATGGCCCGACGGAAGTGAGAATCGCGACAACTCGAATCAAGTCAAGTCAAGTCAAGTTGAGTTGTATCGCATCGAATCGACTTTTGTGCAAATATCATGAAACGGTATGTTGGCATTTAAATTGAGATTTTCAAAGGCGAGCAACTGAAGTAAAATAATAAAATGCAAATAAAATGCCAGAGGAGCGAAAGCGTATAAGCAAGTCAAAGCAGAGGAAGGCGTGTTGCAGCGGCAGCGACAACACCTTTAAGTCTTATGCAAATCTATTGGAAAATTTTTATATAAGTCATATTTTCTCGTACTCAGAAACATTTTCTATTTGCCTTTGCTGTGTATTTGCTTCTGTGAATGACTTGCGTGTTATATTGTGTGTGTCTGTGTGTGTGTGTCTGTGTGTATGTGTCTGTGTGTGTGATGGTTTTGAGCATAACATCCTTCCTTTGCTTTTTTTATGAGTTCTGCCAGTGGAAAAAAAGATCATAAACTTTTTGCCAGTACTTTCCTTTATGCCAACTTACTCTTTTGCACATCAGTATCATTTCTTTTCTTTTGATTCCTTATGTCTTTGTGTTTTTTTTCTCGCCGAGCATTCAAACTGTTCTTCGTGTGATATTGTGTGTGTGCGACCGAGTATATTGTGCGAAGTATTATGCAAAATCGTAGAAAAAACCGAGACGATGCAAAAGTAAAATGGAAATGATAAACCGCAAAAAGTCGTTGAAATACCACAGAACATTTTTTGCCAACTTAGTGTGTAAATAAAACAAATGCCTTGCATGATTCTGCTTATGAAATTCACCTGCTCCGTTGCCAGCAGCCAGCATCGATCCAGGCATGGTGCGTGCTGCGGCTGAATAGTTGCTTGCCAGCGCTTATGGCAGCTGCTTTGCATTTAGCGTCTAATATTTGAAATACTTCCGACACATTCAACAGAAGGTGGCAGCGCCAGCCAACGGAAATGCACGAACAGTTATTGAACAATCGTTTGCCATAATTCAACTCACCTCCACTCAACGCAACGTCATACTTGACAACTTGTCTCTCAACACTCATAACACTCATAACACTGACAACAACCCACACCACACGACGCTGAGCGACATGCAAAGGATATGAGGCTGTGCAACAAAGGAAAGAACAACGACGCCGTTCAATTTATCAAGCCTCACTGACCGTTGCAAGCGGCGGCGGCGGCACTAATCTCGATGGCTTTGCGCTGTTTGCTCTGTCATTGTCGTTGACCCTAACGTTGCTGTTGTTGTTGCTCTTGATTACGATTGCATTATTGGAGTACACTCGGTGCAGTAACAATAAACTGAACTGCGACAGCCAAAAGCAGCCGCCACTTGAAGTTTGGCTTATTGTAATTGAAATTGCTTCAAGTCATGTAATGAAAGCAGTTTGAGTTTGTGCTCAACTCATTAATTTATTCGCTGTCAGTTTCAATTGCAAACCAAAAACAAAAACAAGTTCGCTTTGAGAAACTTTCTTCTTTTAATAATATAAGGAAATATTTTTCATTTATTAACACAACTTTAATACCACAAAGGAAGGGATTATTTCTGCAGGTGAGTTTAGCTTAGTACATAGATAAGTTATGGACAAGTAAAAGGATATTCTTTGATTGATTGAATTTCAATTTAGCAATTATTGTATGGCAATCCTTGAATGTATCGTTGAAGTGAAGTCGTTATGGATCCTTATATCTGTTAATTAAATCAAGCCTACTACTAACCAAGTAAGCACAACAAATGCGGCTCCACACGAGCATAGATAGTTGCAATTCATGGAACGCTTAACCAGTGGAAGAAGAAGAGCCCGCACAAGCTTCACTCATACGAAACACTCAGACATTGTATCGAAATTAGCATGTTATTTAATGCTTGCCCGCACCGAGTTTATTTGCCACGTGCAGCAGCCGCTCCATTCAGGTCCACTTTCGGCGACTGAGTAATGTAAATTGCTGAACACATGCTCACACCCACACGCACACCTACACGAACAGGCAAGTGCAATGCGAAATAATCACGAAGGCATTTCCAAATTGTGCTCCTAAGCGTAAGCAATTTGAGTTTCTGTTGACGAACATTAGTATAGTATTCATGGTAGTTGTAGCTGCAAACTAAATTAATTAGAAGAGCAGCTACCACTTCTCATGCATATTATTTGTGAATGCAACGTCGCCTTGCGTGGCTTAGTGAGCCATTAAGTCCTATCTCGCTCACACTCAGTAGGCGTGGTTAAGCTGTGCTGGCGAGAAGCTCTGATATTGCATTGCTGAGTTCGTCTTGCCTTTTCCTTTCTCCAACTTTAACGTTTAAGCCAAATGAGATTTGTAAAGACATATCACAAATAATACAAACATATTCAAATATTTTGTCGATTCGGCTAACCCAAAAAGTATGCAACGATTTTTTGCCAACTTCGATTTTGCCACCCAGTATTACTAGTTCAAATTTTCCCAGTATTAGTGCCACTTCTGCCTGCTTTCGACTGTAGACTTAGATGTCATAGGCAGGGGTAAATTGTCACTATTCGATCATCGTTGTCTACTTACCGTACTAGTCCGGCATATATTTGATAAATGTTATTTATTTAAACAAACCAAAAGTCTGTTTTTCTGGCTGGTGCTATTATACACTACCTTTCACTAGTTCTTGCACTAGTTTCGAATACGAGTTGGCTACTAGTTTACTAATGGAAACATTCAATGTAACTTTAGGATGCGTCAGTTGAGAACTATCTACACTTCACCCTAACTATCGAATGGGACAACTCACACCAATTGAACTGCTGGGTCACTATTTTCAATTAAAATTCCACAAACTGCGCAAACAACATGAACATTTCAAAATTTCGCGAACACTTGAAACGATTAGTCAATAAATCAGCCCACAAATCAAACAGTCCGTCAATCAGTCAATCAAACGAACATACAGTCAATAGCTGCTGAGTCAATTGGCGAGGCGCTTCGGTGTGCTAATGCGGAATTCGTTGGCACAGTTCAGAGAAGCGCCGTAAATCTTCTTCAACACCGTGACCACGCCCACGGCATGCCTAAAAGAATAGTTGTCAGCATAATTGCAACTGCTCTGCCGCATAAATCAGCACTGCTGGACTGCACGTTCGGTGCGAAAAGGTCATGAATAATTCGCGGCACAGTTGCATGCATTTGCATGACTTACCGAAATGTGATTCACAAAATGTTCCAATGTGTAAAGACTGATTTCTAGCATCGCTTGTTAGCTTCAACCAATGGCCGAAAGTTTCAGATAATAAGAGGGAGGGTATGCTCGGCCTCAAAAAACTTATAAACGACACGACCAACGTCAGGCGTAGCGGCTTGGCGACACTCATCTTAAAACCAACGGTAAACACAAACAATCATTCATTCTTTTTCTCACTTCCTACATTAAATAGTTATTCTGGCTTGAATGAAAAGGAGCGGCGACTTGCCCACGACCCCTTAATACTCTCAGTGAGCCAGAGTAAGAGGCACTCACTGTTTCTGAACAGACTCAAACTAATTTTTTATAACATGCTTACGATTGAGAGAGAGAGTCAAGATCAAGATAAGCCAGACTCTGCTGACTTAATAGACAAAAATAATTTTGATATCATATTTAGGACTAATAGTTCCTGTAACGGATATTCGTAGACATATTTTATATTGGCATTCGGTTCTGTAAATACGAGAATATACAGCAAGTCTCATTTGTTTTGACATCATAATTATATCAGTTTGCGTACTTCAAAGTAAACTTCGTTTGTCAACAAATTAGCTGAAATGGAAATGCAAAACAAACCGGCTTACTTGTCTGAAAGGCTTTCGAGTTGTCGACTTAACAAAATCACGTAATTGTAAGCATATTTGCACTAATATAACTATTTATTTGTTTATTGCTTCGTTATTTTGTTTATTTGTCAGTTATTAAGTGAGCTGAAGAAGTGTTTAGAATGCAAAGCGTGTCATAAAGCGTGTTACACTTCTGCTATTTGCATTTGCATTTGATTAGAGCACGTAAAACGCTTCAAGTACTCACACTTGCAAACACGTCGATATACTGGTGTATAAACATACATCATATATAAACAAACACGTTGGCAAGCAAATTCAATTTTCAGCACAAACGTATGTGTGTGTGTGTGCTTTGTGTGACTCTGTAAATGTTTTTATTTGCGTTGAAATTTCACTTGGCGTTACTACAAAATATAGAAAAAGATACAAAGAATCCTTAAGCACTTTTTTCACGTGTATAGAAGACACAAATTCAATTTGCTTTGCCCGACGAAAAGAAATGACACAAAACAACGAACGACGACACAACAACGCCAAAGGCGATGCCAAAGGTGTTGACAAAGAAAGAAGTGGAATAATTTCATTTAAATAAATTTTCAGTGCATACCTCACGGCGTCAATGACACTTGATTTTACTTTGAATCCAACGAACGACGCATAAAATTTCGTAGATTTTTAATAACCGCAATAAAAATTCCAGAACGCGGCATTGTCTTGATGACGTTGCCCACGCTAATGTTGAAGACAAGTCGGTGATGATGATGATGATGACGATGATGATGATGACCAAAACACTCGCCACTTCGGTACGCCACCCACAGCACATTTGTCTTCAAATAACGAATAAAGTATCTGACGCAATCGATCATAATACCTTTTGATATCGTTATTAAGCTTTTAGCGTCATAAAACACGCATTATACTAAATACTTAATGAGCAAAAAGTATGCAATAACTTTGACACTCAAGCACATCGAATCGAAGTGGAGCAGCCAACAAAATGGCTGTCAGCAATTTGCTCGCTCAAAAGCACCGTTAAGCAGCAGTGTCCATTAAAAAGTGCGGCAAGGTAATTACTTGACAAGAAGAAAAAAATAACAAGGATATTACGGAGCGAAAAAAGGGAGCATTACAAAAATATGACAAAAATTATGGCGCACCTAAAAGGCACTGTCTTTTTGGCAAAGACTTTTTGTCGTGATCGTAAAAGTTTCCACATTAATGACTAATAACCGAAGATTCGCGCGTTGAATCATGAAATCGCGAAATCGCCGTTGCCATATTTTTATGCTGGCAAAAAGTTAATAAGCCTCCAATATTGCACACCAAAACAAGGCTCGAAAATCACTGATGAATGGCGCACGAAACAGAAAAGATTAAAAATAACCTCAATAAAGGTTTGCATGCTTAAACATTGCAAATAAAACAAGCGTAAATTACTCAACTTGAGAGCAGACAAACATTCTGTTTCGCATTTTGTTATCGTCCTGAACCTTCCTTTGCCGTCCCTTCAATGCACTTGTTTCATAAATCAGCTCTGACAGAATCGTTTTATTTTTAACCTATTTAACCCCAAACGTATTTTGATAATACTTGTTGAATAAGAGAAAAAAAAACGAAACTCTTCATCTTCTTGTGGTATCATTCTTAAGAATTGTTGAATGTATCTAGTCATCTTCAAATAATTCCAGTCATTTCTATTTATTTAGATTAAAATACATGCATTTCACTTGGAGTGCTTACTTTCTTTTTTGAAAGAAGGCACAAATAATTAGATTGCTCTTAAAATATCTTCCACACTTATCTTAGACCTCAAAGAACTCTAGTCTCCAATTGACTATCTTAGCAATAAAAATGTTAAAAAATTGTATCGAAGCTGCAAAAGATTAACACTGTAAGTATTTGTCACTCCAATAAAAAAAGAAGCAATTGTTGACAAACACGATTTATGCGTCCAACAAAATAATTAAACAAAACAACTGCTAAGAGAGTACTTGTCAGCTTGAAATATCTCTTTGTGCATATTTTCAAGACATATCGGCAAAATCAACGTGACATTTTCACTTGCAATAATAACATTGCAAGTTTCATTACGAAATGTGAAACAACTCATCTTGATAAACTCAGCAACAACAAGAATATGAATATCAAGAACAGGGAATAAAGACGCCAATGAAAAAGTCTGCTTGCAAATACAAGGCTCACGCTCACACACACACAGAGCCAACAACAAGCCATCGAAGAGTTACAAATGGAAATTGCGTCAACATATGAAAATGTAAAGCCATTGGATGTATTATCATATTTGCGAATCTTTTCAATTTACAAACAACGTAACGAAGTATCAGACCAGCAAGCCGAGTAAACAAGCAAGTGCGAGTGAGAGGGAAAATGACTGGACTTGTGACTGGAGCGGCTGTCATCCTCTTATTACACTTAACATATTCAATGTGCTTATGGGAACGCCGTCGAAGGACCTTCCTGCTCGGGCGAGTCGTAAAATTGTTGGGCGTGTTTATGTACTTATGCATAAGCAAGTTGTTCGAAGCGCTAAGAAGAAGTTATTTAGTACTCGCTCACATATTTTGCATACAAGACACTTTTCAGCACAAGAGAAAGTGTAGGAAAGAATGAAGGAAAGTATAAAAAAATGGAAGTCATAAAAGAGTAAAGCAGCAAGTTTATTTATTTTTAGTTCTATTGCCCTCGCATGTCCATTACTTTGGTTTGGCTGCGAAAATGCTCGGAAATCTTTAGAAGAATCTTGAAAAGCAGAACGCATTAAAATCTTGGCAAGATGTGCTTCTGTGTGTGTGTGTGTGTGTATGTGTGTGTGTGAGTGTTTGCGGTTGTGTTTGTTTGTGATGTGTGAACATGTCTGGTGGGACTTTGTCTGGGTTCTGTTATGACAAGTATGTTGACATTTAACATGCCTCTCTTTCTCCCTTCTTGCCTATTTCAGGCGCTCTCTATATAAGTACATATATATGTACATATATCTCCATCACGCTCTCTCTATTGCGACCCAGTGACCGCAGTACAAGTCGTCGAAGAAATGTCGACGCTTATCATAACAGCTCATCTTTGTGTGCACATTTGTAACCGTATGTGTGTATGCGTGTGTGTGTGTGTGTTTGGATTTGTGTTTCTATGTTCACACAACTGTGAATACAAGAGAGCAAGCAAGGATTTAGAAAAAAAAACAGTCATATTTGTTGTTGGCATGCATTTGCTGCACTACGGAAATGCCTTCTTCAACTTCTCCTCCGTCAACGCATCTTTTAGTGCGTAGGCATCGTCTGCAAATATGTTTCTGCTTCTATAAATACAAAGGCGTATCATGATTTCGATATTTTCAACCAAACAAGACTGCAAGTGCAATGCTAATATATTTGTGTAATTCGCTCGGCTTTATTTCCAGAAGAGCAAAATGCTTCAATACAAATTATAATTACCCTGACAACAGATCAAGCATCAAAATGAAAAGCGCACTTAAGCAGACATCATTTTCAAATCAGTTTCCAAGTTGCTTTAACAAATGCTGACAACATACACTTTCATGACAGATGTAAAAGAGTCAGTAAATCAAAGCTGCCTTCACTTTCCATTAACAAACCCGTTTTCCTTTGACTGCTTGATGAAATTGAGGATTTCCGAGCGAAATGGCCAGCAAAATGTTCGGTTTCCTTCATGAGTTGAAGTAATGAAAATATACGTTGCACAAAGGAATAAAATTATTTTCATAATGCACATTAACAAACGAAAATTTATGTCAGATAACAAATCTCACAGATACATGAGAACGTTGAGTATACGCCACGTTTGCGGGCAGCACATTTTAGATGACAAAACATGCCTTATTTCTGTTGCGGGTTCCGAAACAGTCGAAGGCATAAAATGCGAATTGTGAATTGTGCGATGAACAAATATTTTGTGTGAATTTTATTACAACGAAAATCACACAAATTGCGCGCTATTTGGTTTGTTTCGATTCGATACGTTTGTGGCTCAATTCGCTCAGTTTTTTTATACACATATATGAGTGTATATAATCCACAAAAATGCACATAATTCTCCTTTTCTATGTCCCATGAGTGTTTTTACGACATCTTGTTTGTGCGCATGTATGTGTGTGCGTGTGTGTGCGTGTTGGCCCACTGCTCGCTGCCGATTCGTGCTGTTCTGCTTTACTGCTTGTTTGCAATTGCGCATAAATAATCCTTTTGCCATATCGAATTCTATAGGCCATTTTTGCTTGGTATTATTATGCGATTATTAGCTTGAATATATTTTATGTCTGCTCTTATGCGAAGAAGTCCACAATGCAATGTAATAAATATTTATTTGTGCGTCGTCATCAGTTGTCTCGCCCGTCCTCATCTCTTCGTTGTGAAGCCGCCAAGTGTCCTGACTTTGATAGCACACCTCAACATTGTCTTCCATTTTATTTGCTGCAAATTATTGCAAAAGACTCATTCACTGACACACGGAAGAAATGTTGCTTAGGCGCTCACTGTGTGAATTATATAAAACTTCTATTGGAGGCTTCACAAGTGCCATTGGCAATTGGTTGTTGTTGTTGTGCGGCTAACCGCAACCAACTCATTGACACCCAAGGCAGCTGCATGCTCTTCTTCTTCTGCTTCTGCTGCTTCTTCTTCATTGGCCCAATTGAAACCGCATTACAATCAAAAAATATCTGACCGCAATACGAAAACAATCCAAAACGGAGAAGTGCAACCAAAAAACGGGAAATGATAAAACGAATGAGCAGAGCGACAAGCAAAAGCAGCGCCATGATGTATGCAATGGTTTTTTACGCTTGTTAACTTGTGCCCAGCTGCTGGCAAAACAACGACTGACTGTCTCTGCTCGCTGTGCTTGTTATGCTTGTTGCCGCTGCTGTTGTTGTTGTTGTTGTTGCCTATGCTGTGGCTGTTGGTATTGTCAACGATTGTGTTGCATTTTAGTTATAACTCTTGTTCACTTTGTGTGTTCGATGCTCAACGAAAATTTGCTCAGCAACTCTGGCTGATGGCAATCGATGGCGACTCTGGAACAAATACCAATGACGCACTTGCTTGCTTATTGTATTGTAAACCATGTTGTTGCAGTTGTTGTTATTGTAGCTGTAGTTGTTGTAGTTGCTGTGTTTGTTATTGCTTCATTGCTGTTATTTTGAAACCGCTTTCCAACACTACCAAACAATAGTTCACTTCAGCTGAGATGCAAAGAAGCTCGTGAAGTAAGCAAATGTGCTGATGAAAAGTGTTGTTGTCTTTGGTGTTGTATTGTTTTGTATCTCGAACTTATTTGCATGCGCAGCGAACGCAGCTCGGAACCATTTGCACATTGCGCTCCCTGAAATGTGCAATAAGACAAAAGAAATAACATATTCGAAGGTTTATTGACAGCAACGCTACAAAAATGTTCAAGTGGAAGTATTTAAAACGAATTTGAGCAGCACTTTGCATACAAAATGACGGTCGCCAGTGTGTGTGTGTGTGTGTGTTGGTGTGTTTGCTTTCTCTGCTTGAACTTGTGTGCGCATTAAATTGTATTTTATCTCAATTAGTGTGGCGAAATATTGTTGTGGCTGTCAAAATAGTAAAAGTCGTTAGCAACACATTTCAAACTATTGCAACAACGAGCACGACGTGGCGAGCGGCATTGACCCGAGCCGCCGTCCCCTAGCCACCGTCCTCCAGGTCGCTGCAATTCGTCGCTCGAAGCCAACATTTTTCCACAGCAAACTTAACTTTATACTTTATTTGCACTGCAAATGGCTTTCGGGCAATAGTTGCTTTCCTCCCTTTGCCATTCACTCCGTTTGGCGCCTCGAACCACAAACTTAAATGAAATAGAACAGAGAGCAAAGCGATGAAACTATTTAGCTTTCTTGCTAAATATTTGCACAGTCGCCACTTCAAAAGCATGAATTTCAGTGTGTTCATATGCAGACGATTTTCACTTACGCAAGGACTTAAAGGCTTTGCCGTATTTAAAACCTCATTTAAGCGCGCAAACATTGCAATTCCATTTCTCTTAGCAGAGCTTTAATTTGATTCGAGCAAAAGCAACAAAGCCGTTGCCTGTTGCTGCGCCTTCCTCGCAGCCGACCGACTCGATTGCAGATCAGTTGCTCATGATCGCGACACAACCATTCGAACTCAGTAGCCAAGAAAACGCATTAAAAAATTGTTTATTTGTATATTAGTACTTAAATACACAACAAAGCGAATGGAAAGTTTAAAATGTGTTGAAGCATGGCGCAAAGAAAAACACACTCAAAACTAACCAAAATTCAAGCATTACAGCACACATGCACACACACACACACACATACACAAGGAGGCATTTACAGGACACGTTCAGGCACAGTGCTTGTCAACATCTGAGCCTGATTCTGATGCTGATGCTGATGTTGATGTTGATGTTGTTGCTGATGACGGACGTGACAGCTGCACAAAGCAACGAGCCCCGAACGGTGAGCGGCGGGCGTGAGGCCGAACGAAATGAATGAATGAGCGACCCTAAATACAATGAAAGGTCTGTGCAGAAAATAAATTTATTTTTGATGTCAAAAATTAAAAAAACCGAAAAGAAATGTTGAACGTTGAATGCCAAACGTTCGCTGCCATAAAATCAAGGCTTCGGCACACTTCGAATGCACTTCATTTGCGAGCTAAGAACATTCACCGTAGTTCAGATAATTGATTGAGATAACCATTAGGGACTGAGGGTTACAGGTGTCAAATCTATGTTTGTAGCTAAGACGTATTTGCAAGTGCTTCAGCGTGTAACAAGCTTCATGGCAAAGTCGAAATGCCTTATACATGATGGCTGTAAACATTTTTGTAAGAATTGTAACAAATTGTAATATAAAAAAAAAGTCGAGCGAAAACTTGACTAGCCGCATTTTAGGCGCATTTGTGAGGCACACACACACACACACACGCACACACTTGCCAGGAGCGCAGGTGGCCGCGGGTCGCATGTCCGACACGTACAAATATGTTGGCGGACATTACAATATGAGTGAGTGAAAAGTTGAATTTCATATAAAGCACACAAGTGAAGAAGAAGCAGCAGCAGTCGAAAAAAGGTAATAAAAAGGCAGCGAGAAGGCAGTTGGACACGGAAGGTGCTTAGTTCGTGCGCCCGTGCCTGTAAGTCCTTTGGGCCATGCTTGCCACAGTCATGATTAATGAAAACATGACTTGAGCTGCATTTTCATGCCGCCGTAAAGTATGCAACATATGCGCAACACGCCTTGTTTGCGTAGCCGTGAATATTGTATTATTTATCAAAATTGAAACCAGAATTATTTTCATATATATTTTTGTGACTATGAAACAACAAAAAATACCCAACGGCCAACGCGAGGGTCGTATGATATTTCTCTAGTACATCTAAGTACAGCAGCCTCAAATGCTCACAGTGTGTGAGAAATAACGCCGATTAAACCATCTCTTTTTATGCCGATTGACTGATAATGTGCTTCGAACTGCCCTTCATTTACGGAACCTCGGGCACTCATCTTTCGACTCTTGCATTTGTATGCGACCTCGAGCGGCACCAATCGCGTTCAAAATCACAAAATATTTTGTTAACCTATATAAGAATTATCGAATAACCGTTGGCTGTTTTTATTTACTGTACAAGGCCACAAACGTCAACATGGAAAACAACATCAACAATAAAAAAAAGCGAACAAAAAGCCACCAAACGAAAGCTCCTCAAATTACAGGAGGCAGTTGTGCTTCCCTTGGGGCAGTTCGGGCGACCAGAGCCGCCATTTTACAGCCATTATATTTTCGTTCGACTAAATCTCTAAATCAAACAAATTTCAACTTGACAATAACAAAAAACACGAGCTGAGGTCTTAACTCAGTCAATATTGTTTCTTTCCTGCTTTCTTTTTGTATTTATTTATTTTCTTTTCTTTTCTCTTTTTTTTTCATCATTCCAAGCCAAGCAAATATATTCCTTTCCTTGCCGCCAACGCCTCGTTTTTGTGTTACCAGCCAACTGCAAAATGCCGGCCTTATTTGGCAGCATGGACATGCTGTGGCCTTGTATTTGGTTCATAGTAAAATCGAACTTTGATAATTTATTTTGCTGCCATTCCAAGCGATTTCCTTCATTCGGCAGCGAACATTTATTACTCCTGCTACAAGAAACACGACGTTCACTGTTTCCCTACACATGTCTGAATGTATGTTTGTGTGTGCACCTCACTCGCACAACTATATTAAATATGAATGGACGTGGTTATTTCAAATTGCGTTTTGCTACGTAAAATTTCGTTATAACCTTGACTTGAAGGCGTTTTCCAGAATGTGTTAAAGCATTAAAACACTTCTATTCCATAAATCCATCCGTACACATTTAGATACATTCAAAAAAATGTCGACTATGATTGCCTCAACAATTACTCTCTTAGCTGAACTCTGACTAAGTCACAAGTGAAGTCATCCGACAAGTCCGGATGACTGACTGTCAGAGCTCAAAAAACACAAAACTTGCAGAAAATCGCTCGATTAAAGTATTCAATTTTCTTCTCACCTGGTAAGTATCTAAATATCTGAGCCTCCTTAACTCAAAAGAACGCGGGTTATGATTGTCTGATGGGAAATCAGCGATGCATAAAACAAAGAAAACAAAGTTTTTGGTTGTCATATTAAATGTTTAATATTGTTTTAATATCTTTTACAAATTATAAACTTCATGTAAATTACAACTTAACAAATATCTCAATGTTCACTAAACTTAGGTTTTTTTTTTAATTTTTGGTTTTTGGTGTACTCTAAATAAAGTTTAAGTACGGTTATAGATACATGATAATTTTTGTTTGGCACATGTATGACTAAATTTTTGGTATTGGGAATCAGCAAAGTATTTACAAAGATTGAATTGACTGCCATCGAGTTTAGAGATAATTTTACTTAGTAAAATTACTAAAACCTAATCAGTGCAGCCTTTAACCCATCTCTGAGTTTATCGAGTTCGAGTTATTTTTCAAAAATAAGAACCAATAAAATCATCGACAAATCCAAACGACTCAAGAACAATTCTACAATAAGCACGACTCTGGCCTTTGACCCAGCACTGAAATATATTTCGTTGTTGGAATCTTCAGCAAACGCAAATAAATGCATTCGTTGTAGATTAACAATGAATGCAGTAACTGTGGCAATGGGAGCGGCCTTTAGCACGCAGGGATAGAATAGTATCACTTAACGCACGTTTGCATTTGCACGATGTGAAAAGCGACTCACGTATGACACCTGCCCGAGGCGTTGCCGCTGCAAGTTGGGGCTTGGAACGGCGCAAAAGACAGGTCAGCAGGCTGCTGATATTCCACACAACTGACGAGGTCAACGGCACTAGACGAAACTCTCCTGCCGCGTCGAATTGAATGTGAGACCGAGACCGGAAGCTGTGCCCAGAGTTGCCTTCGTTGTTGCGGCGGCATTAGCAGATGCGGGTGCCTTCGGCGTTGTTGCTGCTGCTGCTGCTGTTGTGATTGTTGTTACGGCTTTCGTTTTATTGCCAGTCTGCGCTTCCGGCGTCTGATTGCCGCTGCTAACCGAACCGGCGGTGTCCTGCAGTAGCAGCAACTGTTCCTGCTGGTGTGCGTGCAGCAATTGACGCGCCAATTGTGATATATCTTTACTATAGCCGCTGTCGCTGTCCGACTTTGCCAAACTTGAATTGGCCATCATGAAAAACTCGGGCAAACGCCAACGTTCAACAAGCTCTGCGCCCAGGGCTGGGGTGTTTGAGTCCTGCACGAGGCGCGTCAGCGTATGCAGAATCGCTTTGATACACCGCCGTTGCGCCTCGTTCTCGGCACGTGAGCCGTACTTCTTGTAGAATTCCGTTTGGTAAACGGACGTGATGAAATTTATGATGATGCCATTGGCCAAATGACTGTGGCACTTCTTGTTCAACGACATATTGTGTAACATCACAACGATTTGTTCCTGCAATAGAGAAAGAGAGAGTGAGTGAGTGAGTGAGCTAGAGCATTGAGAAGACGTTCGGATGAATTTCAGCAAGTCGGCACAATACAAAAGAAGAGGAGCACTTCAAATGAGAAATCTGTTAGCAGAGAAAACGTGGCCAAGACTAAAGAAAAATTGCTTCGCAAATGCACAAATAAATTTCAGGACAAGCTGCTTTACGTCGTTCACAGTCGATTCAAAGCAATTTTCCATTTCTTTTTTTTTTTTTGCATTGGTTGCCATTTTTCCCTGAGAGCATTGACTGCCTTGCGAAAGTCAATTTTACGCATTTAAATTACTGTTTGAGGAAATGTTTTTGAAATGCTTTCAATAAAATTAGAAATTGCATTTTTAGTATGCTGATACGGCAAGAGACGCTCAGCGAGTGATTTATGCGCTGCGAGGCGGTCGAGTCGAGTCAAGTCGAGTTGGGTTGAGTTGAGTTGAGTAGAATCACTTCGGGTGTCGATGAATATTTGCGGAACGATAATATTTTGGCTTGTTGAATGCTATTTTGTGAGATACATATCTGACTCAATTGTTTTTCTAAAACGAAAATCATTTGTTTTCATTGAGCTTGAAAAAGCATGTAACTCGTTACTAAAATTGAATCAGCGAACAAGGAAAAAAAGACGCAATCCTTTGATAAATTTTAAAAGTTCTGAAAAATTATTGTTTTAACTTCAAGGAATGAACTTAGGATCAATTTTAACGTAAAGTATTTGTTTTTTGCCATGTATTCTGTATACGAGAAAGAAGCGCTTAAATACAGCAGTTATTTATATACTTACATTGAGAAACACTGAGACCTCGGACACGCGCGCCTCGACGGCGCTTATCAGCTTGAAGATCGCCTCATTCGACATGATTGAGTAGTGCGACGTTGGCTCCATCCGACTGAGATTGTTCAGTGCAGCCGCGCATAACAACAAAGTTTGCGGGCAACACTCGGGCGTGATAAGCTCTGCCAAGCCGGCGACCAGACTCTCGGCGCAGTCTTTCAGGCCATCGACGCGATGTGCAGGGCCATGCCAGGCGGCGGTTATCTGCGCTAATAGGGAAACTGCTTCGCGTCGCTCGATGTCGCCACGTGGCTCCGCATTGGCAGCCAGCAAAATGTCACGCACAATCTCAATGCCGCCGCAGCAGCCCAACTGTGCGATCGCCTCGGGCGCACAGCAAATTGTGGACAAGGCGCGCAACGCCAGCGCACGCACCGACGACTGCCTGTGGTCCAGCACAATGACGAGCAGCGCTCGCACAGCCTCGTTCTGCACAAAGGCGTCCGTGAGCGAGGCGAAGCCATCGTAGTCGATGTTCGAGAGCGTAGCGATCATATTGATGTTGGCGCGCAATAGCATGTCGCAACGGCTCTGTTCGATACTCTGCACAATAATACGCACCATTTTCTCGAAGATCAGCCGTATAGTGATGAGCAGATTACGCTTCAGCACCTGGACGTCGTCCAGCAGTGACTCGAGATTGATGTAGTGTTGTCTTTCGAGCGAGTAGCGCGTGTCCTTCGTCACCAGGCGTATTTGCTCGAGGTGATCCTCGTAGCGACGGCGATCGGCACGCGAATCGGTAAAAAATACAGCACGACGTTCCAGCACACGTGTGAATTCGGCAATGTGTGCGATCAACTGGCCAGCGCTGCTGAGCGCTTCATGTAGCGTCGCTTCCTGCAGGCCCGAGAGAATGCGTTCGTTACGCTCGAAGCCCGTTTGCAGCTCAAGTGCATGTTGCTGCAGCTGACGTACAAGCTTCGCTACGGAGCCCGTCGTAATCTTGAGGTTCTTGAACGCTTCCTGCGCTATTGACTTTGTTTGCAGTGTCGACATGACCTCTTGGTCATAGCTCATACGCAAATCGGCGACCCAGCTCTGCAAGTCTGGCGTATGACCATTCAGCAATGGATTGTCGTACTCGAGATCCACAGCAAGCGCCTGCGTTGAGCCAGTATATTGCGGCCGTGTGTGGCTGGCAACAGCTTTGGCATTCGGCGTGCTGGTGCTCGCCGTGAAATGCGCCGCACCGTGGCGTACACCACGCAAAGGCGAAAGTTCGAACTTAAGCGCATTACTTTTGTCATCCTCTAAAGCCTCCGCAGCCTGTTCCAGTTCCATGCTGTCACTGTGGCTGCTACTCACGCCACCCAAAATGACAGTTTCGTTGTTGTAGGGCGGCGGTGCTTCGCCCAGGTAGACTGTCTCATTGTTGTATGCGGGTATACTATTGTTCACTGGCTTCTGTTCCACTTCCAAATCGGTAGGCGTGGATTGAGCTCTACGCAATGCCCGCTTGCGTCGCCTCATCATGGGCTGGGGTGACCTTTCTTGCAACTTGTCGTT
This sequence comes from Phortica magna, assembly GCA_037044515.1. NCBI lineage: Eukaryota > Metazoa > Arthropoda > Insecta > Diptera > Drosophilidae > Phortica > Phortica magna. Next base: position 466,573 of record JBAMBP010000154.1, read on the forward strand.
GCTAATGAAGAGCGTCGATTGTTTCTTTGGTGTGTCGTTCGAGAGTTGCATGCTGTCCAATTGTGCGAACAGCTTTGAAGTGTTTTCATCCACTTCAGTGTTTTCATCCACTTCAGTGTTTTCCTCATTGTCATCTTTCTCAGTTTCGCAATCGTCGTTTCCGGCATCCGTTGAACTGCTCTCCGTTAGTGTTTTGTTCGGCGAGTTGGCACCCGCATTGAAAGATATGCGGCGTGTGACGCTCACAAGCGGCGAGTAGAAAGCAGAGTTGCCAACGCGTCGGACTACGGTCGGTGGCGTTGCTATGGAACGTACAGATTTTGGGGAAGCCGTACATGTGCTATTGTCTTGAGACTTGGCGCCTGGTGACTCGGCCGCGACAGTCGAGGCAGCTGAGTGCCGGCTCGGGCTGCGAGTGCTCTGTGATTCTTCGTTGTCCGAGAAACCGGAATCCTATTTACAAATTGAAAAAAACACAAGTTAAATATATCCTTAGAACGTACTAAAGCATAAATACAAAGGCAACCATGGCAATAGCAGCAGCGGTCGCTGAAACTATTTGGGTCAGTTGGACTTACCTGACTTCGGAGGCTGCCAGGACTGTCATGTTTTTGCCAAGATAGCCTCGAGATATTTTGTTCATCGTCAACTTCCTGAATGCAGGACAAATTAGCTTTGTAACTGGGCAAGTCAAGTGAATGATAATCACTGCCAGCGACCAACTGAAATTGCTGTTGCTGGATTTGCTCCTGTGGTTGCGCCTGCAGTTGACGCTTGTTGTCGGTCCCGTGGAATGAATAGTAACCGCCACTTGTGAAGCTGCTGCCAGTGACTGCACCCGACGTCTGATTATTATCCGAGCCCCACCACACTTTGCTGTAGCTACGACTGAAGGCCATTTTGAGTTTCTATAAATGGGTGTGTGTATGTGTGTGTGTGTGTGTGTGCGTGTAAATTACAGATGTCAAATCCAATGTGCTGCTTGACTGTTGCTGATGTTTAATTGTTGCTTTGCTTGCTGCCGTTGTCTTGTTTGTCTGAAAGTAAGCCAATGCCAAACAACAGAAGCCGTTAGAAAGTTCGGTTGTAAAAAGGGAGGGCAATCATTGCAGATTGTAAGTAAGTTGTATGCCTTCCAGCTACAAAATTTACTTAATATTTTAATTCCTATCAAACTCCTTTCGCACAGGTTTTTATATAATATTTGCCCGAATTTATTAATCCGCTTATGACATTTCTCTTAGCGCAATGTCTTAGCCAAGATATTTGAGGACATTTGATGTATTGACGTCATTAACACATTCATTAACAATGAAATGTTATCACAATATTTAACACAACAATAACGAGAAAATGTATTTAAGAGCCGTTTTACTATTATTGGCAAATATATTTACACAAATACAAATATCCTGCCTGGATACAAATAACATTTGACATATGACATGTATAATTAATTTTGTGGGGACTGACAACCTCGTCGCAGGTGTACGCCCACAATCAGTGGCCAATGTTCAACGCCCACCATATTATTATTGCATAATGGGCACAAAATAATTTCGTAATAATTTCGAAATAATTGATGTGATTTTAAGTTGTAGAATTTATGTAGATTTTTGCTGTGTCTGCTGCTCTATACAATTTCGAACAAATGACATTTGTTGCTGCTGCAACCGACTGCCATCATGCCACAAATACTCCTGCTCCGGACTTTGTCTTTGCTGGTCATTCGCATTCAGTCAGTTTGTGGCATGCCGATGTTGAAACCTCCAGCAAACTGAACCCTGACTCATGGGGCGCGCACTTTTGCCCTCTGCAAGCCAACGCAATATGACGGTTGCCATCTCTTTACACACTCTCATTTGCCTGGCACAGTATGTCCACCTTCTTATGTAAATTTGAAAATGTTTTGGCATTTATGCAAATTAAATAAAGTAATTATGGTACGCAAATGGGCACCACCCCGCCTGCCGTTGCGCATTAGCACATCGGAGACAATGCGTTCTAGTATGCGTGATTTAAGCAGCGGCACATAGTTTTTGGTTCAATTACCATTACAATATTTTAATATTACCATTACAACGTTTAATATTCTCTTTTTTCCAAGTTTTTGGTCAACTGATTTTGGGCATTTTTAATTACACAGAATTGTGCATGTAAATTCTGAATTCGTAATTTGCTAATGAAGTTGACATTTCACAGTGCCTAGAAAACTGGAATTTTTAATTTAAAAAAATAAGCGTATATTTCTGATTTATATAGACGGAAATTTCGATATTGCTTCATCAAATTACACACTTCAATGATTGGCTGAAATGAAACCCGTCGAAACTGCCCACCGGCGAAAGCACAGTGAAATGAAGAAAAAATAGTAATACCAACATTTTCATTTCGCCAATTAATATTAACATGCGTAACTGAACTATTTTCATTTCACGATAAAAGTCGAAAACCGTTGAATCCTGCAAGTCACTTGCTGAAACGGTCATTAATTTTACTTGATTTCCAGTGCTGGAACATGCCCAAGTTGGTGTATGTGTGTTTGTGCTCACGCGACCGCTTGTTCAACGTCCAGGGCTGCCGACTCGCGATAAAATATTGATTGCACGTTAAATTTATTGAGCCGTGTTTGTGTGCCACTTGAGCGAGTGGCTCACGAAGTTTAATTAATATAAATTTTAAAACGAGCAAATATAATAAATTTTGCCATGGTTGCCGTTGCAACAAATAATGAATACTGTATTTAATAAAGTCATGACAACATTTTAAATCAAGTCAGGTGCTTCGCGGCGATGCATTAAGCAAAATGAGCACGTTCAAATGTACAAATGTCGAGTTTTCTTTTTTGTTTTTAAATCTTTACTTTAATTTGCATACAATCATTGCATTTCTTTAAAAAATAATCGTCTTAAGCGTCAACTACAAAATCCATTTGTATGAGTTCTGGAGTTGTGCATTTCATATTTATTAAGAGTTTGTATTTATATATATATTATTTATTTTACAAAAAATAAAGCGATTTCCTTTCTACATATATTCATTAATTTCACTAAAAACCAAATGCTGTTCTTATGCAGTTTAAGAGGGAAAATCATAGTCCAATTAATGCCCGTGGACTAAAGGCCACAAATTATCGAATTGAATACTAAAAAAGGCGAAAAACTTAAAGCGAACAATTAAATAAACATTGAAATATAGAAGCTCATAAATTATAAGAAGCATTTTTTTTAAACTTAATTTTATAGATATAAATTTTACGTACATACATTGCGTTTGAGTAAAAACTGAGGGACGTAGCGTTATAGGGGAGGGATATTGTTAGATAGATAGTCAGGTGAGTGTTGGACAGAGACGGAAGGAAACCAATCAGGTCGTTTACGTGCACATACATAAATTTTAATATCGAATTATCGCTTTTGGTTTTAATTAAAATAAACGGCCACGTGCCTGCCGCTGCCAACGCTACGCTGCAGCGCTCTTTGTGGCGAGAATACTATGAGGCGTGAGTCGTCGTAGTACGTACGGATATATGCATGTATTTATATGTTTGTGTTTGTGTGTGTGTGTGGCTATGTGCGTAGTCCGATTATTGGCAGAATAGAAGTACCACCACCATGTGGGTAGAAACAATTAAGACAAGTAAGACAAGTCATCATCGCGTTGCATCGTTCAGAACTAGAGTCGACGTGTACGTCTGCGCCTTGGAAGTGACGATTGTCGTCTTGGTAGTAGATACCAACGGCTTGCCATTTGCATCGTATTGCTCCACGCGTATTTCCTTGCTTTGCTGCGCTTTGTTCAATATCGTTGATGGTGATTTTTCTTCGGCGTCATCGTCGCCGTCCTCAAGGCAACCTACGGTCGCCACTTGCACATTTGTCTTAGTTAGCTTAGGTGTGCGCTGTGGCGAGCGAGCGTCGCTAATGCTATTCGAATCATCGTCGCTATAATCACTACTAATAACGCTGCGGTTTGAGCTGCTGACGTACGAACGCTGCGGCATATAGAAGCGAGCCGCGACGTCGTTCGTTATGGCACCGCCATTGCTACCATTGCTAGGTGAGACTGCGTTGCGTGATGTATTCGGTTGCAGTGTGACGGACGAATTGGCGGTGAGGTCTTCCTCGGAGATGTCATCAAATGCGGGCGGTGGCGTTGACATGCCCGAGAGCATTGTGTGCGTGTTTGGCCGCGAGATGCTGATGCTCTGCGACGGTGTGCGATGTGGTGTGCGCATTGTGGCCGTCGAGGTCTTGCGCTTCGACGGGGAATGTTTGAGCGGAAAGGTGGGCGTCTTCTTGAAGACGGTCTTGCCCATGAAATTCTGAAAACGTTGCGCGTAGAATGATGGCCGACACACAGAGACTGTATCGCCATTGTAGATGATGCTCTTGAACGTGTGCTCGAGTTTCTTCTCAAGGCGATACGATTGCAGAATATCAATAATACCAATATAGAGTATTAAACGCTCATCGTTCTCGGAACGTGCGGGTATTCCGCCGGCAGGTACATCGTCATCTTCATCAATAGTTACATCCATGTCCGCTGTAATCGACTCCATGGCAGTCGAGTGGGCCACCAGACGTTGTCGATTTATGCTGCGCGAACGATTCAACGAGGTGCCAGCGCCAGTCATTGATGACGTCGAGGCCACTGTCGGCATATTGTAGGTGGTTATCTGTGCCTGGTCCACTTCAGGTGCATCGCTGACCGCGCCTGCATCAAGACGCTCGTCCACACGCTGCAGCTTTGCGCGAGCATTTCGTATGCGTTCTTCGCGTTTCTCTTTTGTGGCCGTATCGAGATTATGTATGCCCACAAGCATTGAGTAGTCCATGATCTGAAAGCTCTCTAGCACCATGCAATCGCGCTGGATCGTTTTCATGAGCGCATTGTAAGTGTCTGCCTCGAGGAAAATGCCATTCGGGTGAATATCCATGAAGTCGAGATCCTTGAATGTGGGACTCGCCTTCTGGCGCTCGGCCTTGGAGGCCTTGCGTCGGAATGTCGAACCTTTTAGATCGTACTTCTCATGCATTTTTATGTCGGACGGCAACAGATTGTTCATGGCGACCAGTCGCACATTTTTGGAATTATAATGGAAACAATAAAGGCCGAAGAACTTGGGTAGCAACGTTCGCGGATTCTGCGACAAGTTCATGTAGTAGCCGGGCAATAATTTCTGCAAAAACTCGCATTCCTTTTTCTGCACCGTCTTGATAATAAACTCATCATCGTCTGTTAGATAAAACAGCGAACCGGACGCACCGGGATTGGACAGTTCGCGCAATGGCGACGCACACATCGACATGAGGAAATCGTCCGGAGCGATACCGAACAAATCGCGGAAGTAACGAAAAGCAATTGGCGCATAGACTTTGAAACGGAAATCGCTATAGTGATGGGCGGGCGTTATGGAGGAGCCATCCGGGGGAAATGATATTGTCTCCATCTCCCAGAAATCGTTCATGAGCAGGTCTCGTTTCGGTTTGCTCGCCAAACTACCCACCGTGTGCTGGATGCCAAGCTGAATGGAGCCCATAATCTGTTTGGACTGTATTTTCTTGTAGGTAACCTCGCCGCCTTCGTCGACGCGCCGGTGACCGATTTTCTTCTCATGTTTGCCAGTTGTCGAGGGGTTGCGCGAAACACTGGCGTCCAGCGTGGAGCTGGCGCTGCGTAATTTCAACTGTTGCGACTGTGCAATATTGCTGATTTCCTGTTGTAACAGCGCTAGCGTTTCTTGACCGCCATGCATTGCGGCCGCATCCCTAAACTGCCGCGATGTGCCTGGCTGCGCCGAGAATGAGCCGCTTGGCTGCAACTGCTGCGCCTCCGTTGGTGATGAAGGCGTGGTTGGTGTCGTTGGCGTCGTTGCCGTTCCGGTCGGCGTTAGTGGCACGGTCGGCGATATGTCCCTGACTTCCACAATGCTTAATGGTGTTAGAGCCGAGATATCATTTATTGTTACCACCAGCGGCGGTGGTGTGTTCGGCAGAGGAGGCGGTGCTGTAGGTGTTGTTGGTGTTGGTGTTGTCGGTGTCGTTTTTGTTTTTACATTTGTTGAATTGTTCGTTTGCTTTTGCAGCGTCTCTTCAAGCTCAATTTTCGTATCCATTTTTCTATATTTTGTTGTAGTTGTTGTTGTTGTTGACGCTCTTGCTTGCCACAGCAATTTGATAATTCCTGAAAATTTGCATAGAAGAAAACGAATATTTGCAGTGCTTTGCAAACTGTAACTGAATCGATTTCAACGCATTTAATTGAAGTTTAAATTTTCTTTTTGTATTTCTTTTTTTTTGTAATTCATATGTGTGTGCGCTATGTGGTTGTGATGAGTATGTTCATATGTATGTTATTAGCATTATAGATATGTGCCAGAAGAAAACCTCAATTCATTTAAATGCATTACAATGCAAATCCAAATATAGCGAATTATATACGAACCAAACAAGGGGTGTAATGCAAATATGTTATTCCTATTGCTCATTGTAAGCTTTTTATTGCCGTCTGTTTTATTTAAGTTGATGAGCAATCGTTTTGTTTCTGTTTTACAATATGATTCTCGCTATTAATCACTAGAATTGATTAACCAGAATCTCACACTTTAAGCATGTGCTTCAAAAACGTTTTTATGAAAAAATGTTCAACAATTTTTAATTTCAAGAACATCAAAGTCGCGTGTATTCTCTAGATCTGTCGCTGTAAAACTGAAATGCAAATCCAATGCATATCTCAGAAAACCAAACCAACAAAATCCTTACACTAATTAAAGTGGCATGCTCCCCCACAATGAGATTCTTTCTGTGGTTACACAAACGGGTATTTTTTCACCGCTTCAATATTTCAAATATGTACAAAAACGTAAGAAATGAAACGAAGGCTTAATTAGTAAATCCCCTGTTTATGATACTATTTCGCAAAGCTAAAAAAATCCCAGGACAACTTCTGACAACATTGATGGCAATCACATAATATGAAACATGTGCTTTTTGTGCAAACCCCTCTTTTATGCTTTCTAAAAAAATCCACTTTTCAAATTTTCAAATAATAAATAAACAAAAATGTATAAACTGCAAAAAACAGACACTATTCTTTTTTATTTATTTATTTTTAACATATATAAAACTAAATTATAAAACGCGCTTACCAAAATTATGAAAAACAATTTATTTTCTTGTAAAAAAACCAAAAAAAACTGTCGCATTTATTTTTAAACATTTAAGCGTAATTCGACAATGGAAAATTTTATTGAATGAAAACTTTCGGAACAAGGTTCGCGTGGGCGTCTTTTGCAGACGAGTAAGAGGAAGCAGCAGAACTATACGGCCAAAAACCGTTGTTTTGTGCCGCAAATGAAAAATTTATTTCAGCTTATCTTGTTCTTGTTGTTGGATTTAGATTTAGGACAAACGCCAACAGACATGGAAATGGATAACAGACAAACAAAACAACGAAGAACACACAAAGGAATTTTATCTTATCATTAAAAATATATAGCATACGTCATAATTATGGCATAAGCGAAAAAAAAAATAAAAAATAACAAAATTGCATGAAAAAGCGTGAAAGTATTTATTTAACGTAATTATTACAAAATGCGGAACAATTAAGTGAACGCTTGGAAATCGATCACACACAAACGTACGCACATATATGCATGTATATAAGTATACATACATACATACATGTAGATAAGAGTGCGCGCTCATAAAAAAGTTTATGTATCATAATGAATACTCAAAAGCGCAGAGTATTAACTCATATGCTTAAAATAAGCCAATAAACGAGAAAAAAAAATCGGAAATAGCAAAATTCATGGCGAGAAATAAAATATTGTGCTCATCAAAAAATATACTACACACCAATACACGCGGTCGCAGCAAGGTGTTGAGTTATGAACAGAAATTAAAACTATTGGAAACAAAAAATTAAATAGTCAACCAAGGGCACTTTCGTTGTATAAAACATATTTTATTCACGTCAAAAAGAAACCACGCGCCACACAGTTTGAGCAGCACTGATGTACATACATACATGAGTATGTTGGGGGACACATGCATGAGTATTGCACACCGACAATTGAGTGGCTTTTCAAGACCAATTTGAGCAAGATATGTTTCGTAAAGGAAACTGTACAAACACACACACGCACATATATAAATGAATTAGCATAATTAAATAAGTTTGTTTTATAGGTTTATGTTTATGGGCTTTGCAATTAAATGCGTTGATAATTTCATTTTGTGCTACTTACGAAACAATTGAGCAAAGCGCACGCAAAAAAATAAACAACAAAGGTCACATAAATATCAACAACAACAACGATGTCGATTGACGAGCAGTGGGGCGTTTGCTTTGGGTTTACTGATGGCCGGTTAACAGAGGAGTGTGTGGTTGCAATCGTCGCGCAACAAGTTCCTCGAAGTGATAAAAGCAGCGAATATCTTGTAACTTAAGCTTTGACTGATATAATATATAAATATCTTTTTTTTTGCACGACGATCGTTAGTTGTTTTATCGCCTCTTCTTATTTCTTTATAATTTTAATTTCAAAGCAAATTGTTTCTCGTATTCCAGCGGTCGACAACGAACAAAACTGCTTTCATAATTAACGTTTTGTTGTTCCTTTTTGCTTTTATTTATTTATTCTTTTGCTTTTGATTTTCAATGAGTTGTTGCTGCTTTTGTGTTTTGCTTTTGTTGCTTTTTCGCTGATGATGATGACTGATGACGACAAACACGACACTACAGCAGCGGTGGCAGAGAACTTGGTTTTTTCTGCTTCTTACTCTTGTGGCTGATTTTCTTCAACTATTTCTTTATCCATTTTCACAACACACACAAAAATCGTTTTTTCACACTCGCGTCGAGTCAATATCAGACGAATAAAATTTTCACTTTAATTTTTATTTCCAATTCGAAAAAATTAAGTGAAAAACGTCACTGCCGATTTTTATTTCACACTTTTTCGTTTTCAGGTCGAACGCGCAGCGCAGCTGTTCCAAAGTCGTTTGCGTTCTTCGCTTGAACTGACAGCGCTTACTAGTGATGTGCGATATTCGGCATTATCGTTAAAAATTTAGTAATACTAAGAAAAAACGTTTTTTATGGCTTATCTTTTATGGGATTATAGTAAATTCTTAAATAAGAATGGGCACGAACTACACAAACTCGCTTATACTTTAATACCGCAGTCACATTTAGTCTTATGAACATGGAAAATATACAGTCTCGCTCATTCCTCGACGTTTTTAATATATACTTTACAACACTGTCGCTTTTGAGTAACCGCGATGTGTGTGAATGGCAAGTGCAGCTGTTCGCACCGATCGTATTTTAGCTTTCTATTTTATATTACATTGTCTTTTAAATAACAAGAAAGTGAATTAAATAAAAAATGTTCGTCTTTTTCTACTTTTAAAAAAAATGATAGTTTGTAATTTTAACGTTAAAAAACATTGGTTTCGCATCAGGGAGAAAAATTGCTCAAAATGTGCCCTATGTGTTCGTTATGTTAGTACAAGCTTAAGACAAATTAAATTTGAAAAAAGATCGATCGCTTGGGTTGTGCGGACGTTCAGTTGTCGTTACATTTCCTGAACGTGTATATTCTTAAAAAAAAAAAAGTCGACATTTAAATTAACAGAAGATATGATGCGACTTCTCTGTTCAAAGTATTTGATTATTTTGATATAAAACAACTGTTGTTGACGCATATTTCGCCCATTTAACAAAATGAAACCAATTATTCGACAAGTTAAATTACTTTCTAATTTATTACTTACAAACAATTACAAGACACTGTGACTAACTGCATGTTCTATGGCCTATTTTGTTAGCAACGAAAATCCAATTAGAAGACTACGACAGACTGACATCGAAAAAAACAAAATGCTGTGTGAATTTTAACGATTTAGCCGCTGGCATAACTAATTAGATTAACGCTAAACGCTGACGGGTTGGGGGGTTTACAACTTAATTCCGTCGTTAGCACAAACAGAGGCAGCAGCGACGAAAAACAACAATAATGACTACTTTTGATCACGTATTTTCAATTGATTAAAACACAATAAAAAAAAAAACCAAAAGAAATATTTCAAGCCACTTCGATTAATGTGGGTTCGGTCAGTGCGACTAACGATGAGTAATTTAAAAATTCCAATACTCATTAAAATTACAAAACGAAAAAACAAAAAACAATGAACATTTTTACAACCCACTGAGGGATGCTCAGTTTTCAATTATTATTGCAAAGGCGCACAACCACACCACTCGCCACTTCACCATACCACACCACACCAGACACTCATTAACTTTGCGTCAGTTAATCCCAAGTTGGCTTTGAGTTTCTTCGCCCTATCTCCCTCTCTCGCTATCTATCGCACTTTCATTCGTTAACAAATTGAATTGTGTTTATTTTTAACTTAATTAGTTCAATTTTGGGGCTTCTGGCCACTTTGATTCGTATTTCCTTCTCGCTTTTCTCGCTTTTGTATTTTTTCACTGTTTTATAATTGAACGCTTATCGGCGCTTTGTGCGTGCGGCTTCTTGAGCAGTGCCTGAGTGTGCGTGCCGTGTGTGTGTGTGTGTTTGTGTGTTTTTCACATGCTTAGCGCATGCGTCATTATGACAAATACCGCGTTTGCTGACTAAGCCAATTTCAGCGTTAAAAAATTCATAAAGCTGTGAATGCGGTTTTCAAAAGCGGTAACAATGTTGTATTATCTAAAATAATTATTTATTTTTTTTGGGTTCTTTTTATTGCAGCGTTTTGAGACACGCACATTGTCGGCTTTTTATCATAAACGAGACGTTGAACTTTTCAGTTGTCATAATTTATGCGCGTTTCGTATGTTTTGCGTTATTCGATCTCAGATACAAAAGAGTGTTGACAAACTTGGTAAATCACAACCAAAACAAAACCCAAAATTTTGGACGGCTTTTGTTATGGCCAAACGAGTCGCAACAAAGGCGGCCTTTTCTACTTGACGCATAAAAAGATTACATAACTGTTGTTATCAACACTAGCGCGCGCGCCTTATCATTTGATATGCAACTGTAAGTCCGAACATTGTAACGGGTTTGTCGCTATTCACTTTATTAATCAGTTAATTGCATTCGACATGCCGTCAAGTCAACTATCATAACGGTATATTGCAGCTCTTGTCACTGGGACGCCATTTTGTATGCTGCTTCTTCTTCCGCGGGCGTTACACGCATATTGAATTATTGATTTAAACGCATTTCGACGCGAAATGTGTCAACTGAAGTTGTCAAAATCGGAAATGCAAATTTATCTGTGCCATTGAAATTGAATTGTTTGTCCGTGCGGCCGTGCGTGCGTGCGTGCGTGAGTGTGCCAGTTGATTAACGGAAGTGGCGTCAAATATGGCAACTCATGCTTCGTTTCAGTTAACGGACTCAGCCATAAATCAGTTATACAATTATGGCTGTGACAAAAACATATTAAACATTTCAAATTTATTTACAACGAGACACGACAGCCACAAGTTAAATGTGTGTTGGCGGCGATTCTTTCTCCATTTTCATTCAATTACAATTCTAAAACAGAATTGTTCGAAAAGAGAAATTTGTTTGCTGCCAAAAACAATTTCATTCCAAAAACAACCCAGTAGTTTTTTAAACCTTACAATCCTTTTTGTACGATGTGTTGACACAGAAAACATACTGTTCCATAGATCGTTCTTACTGGGAACTCAGCTACCAATTATTTATAATTCCAATTCCCTAACATTAATACATGACAAAGAGCAAAACAAAGAAGTCCATCCACAGAATATTATCAACTCATTTCTTCGAGCTTCGTATCTCTTTACTCTGCTTACACTTCGCTACGACTTCCTTTCCTCCTGTATGCCGTTTCTCTGCCCATTATTTGTGCGGCATAAAATGCCATTATTTACAAAGACATTATAGAAAGTTCGACTGGACATGCTTAAATCAAACAATGTTATTTAAGTGTTTATTAAAGCATTTATTGGCTGAAAAAACTTTTCGATTTGCTAACTTCATTGTGCTATCGTTTATCGATTGCTTTTGGCCAAACATCGGGCCGAGAAACTGTAACCTGTTGACCGCTTTTATTGTCGCATGATTAATAGTCTCGAATGGCTTACTTGGATTAATGACATGAGCACAGAAGATTATGTTGTCAATAATGATAATTGTCGTCGACACTAAGCGTTCGAAAACAAGAATGCTGCCACACGAGACATGCGACAAATGCGGCATGGCATTGTTGCAAGGCGAGACACTTGGACATGCAACAAACAGCAGAAAAAACAAAACCGGTAGCAAAGTACTGACCAAACATACATGAGTGTGTATGTGTACAACCACATATACATATATATATATATGTATATATCAATGACAATTGCAAAAGAGCGTTTGGGAAAAACAAACGAAACAATAATAACAACAAAACAGTTATCTGAAATAACAATTCAATAACTGTTGATGAAATGCTATACCATTTTTGTTGTCATTGTTGTTGTTGCTGTAATTGTCACATAATGCCTTTTAATTAAATAAAACTATTATTATTTTTATGGACTTTCCACTAGAACGTTGCCAAGTAAGGACTTAGAATTCATCATCAGCGCTTGTTTAAATTAAAAAAAAAAAATTCAATTGCAAAAGTCGGAAAAAAAGGTTGACACAAAAGTGTTTTTATGTAATTTCGATTATATAAAATTTCTGACACAAGTTTTAATTAGCAAACAGTTGAATTTCGTTTCTATTTGAGGCAAATAACTGAAATAAAATTAAATAAAATTGCAAATTTTGCTAAATTCATTTGTGAAACGAAAAAAGTTAATCATTTTTTTTCAATTAATTTTTTTCCATTGCATTTTAAATGCTTTTTTATTGTTGATTGTGCTGCCACTTCAGTGATGACAATTAATTACAAAAATTATTTTCTTGCATTTTTTCACTTGAGCATTTTGAACCGTTTGGCGGCGCTTGCCACAAATAATGAATGTTAATCAATTAAACTATTTATGTGCAATACGGAAAACAAAAGCAAGGCAAAAAAAGCATAAACAATTATGCAATCATGAAGAGTCAAATCAAATTGTTTGCAATTAAAAGCCATTTAGCTTATCGAGCACATTGCCAGACTTAACATGTCGAAGAGCGACTAAAACAACAAATGCAAAATTATTAATTAACATGAGCTTGATTAACGTAATGAACTTCATTATCATTACTGGAATTGCAATTGATTTGATAAAAATAATTGCAACGAATTTCCAATAAACAAAAAAAGCAAATCTCAACTGCGGTTTTGCGGTTTAATATGTTCGATCCCACTCACTTCAACTCGCGCTCTTTCTCGCAACGTGCAACTCGTGTCTTAACAAGATGAATCAGAGGATTCGCCGAGTATTCAATTCACAATAAAAACAACAGCAAAAACACAATTTGCGTCATAAAGAAAAAAGGTCTGAATTGCTCTGAAATTTCTTCCGAATTAGAAAAACGTTGGAATTTCAATACATGCGTTGGATTTTCAAGCTCCAATATTTTTCCAGAATTACCGAAAATTGCTTCTTGTGAACAAATTATAAACAGACAACAATGAAACGTGTTCAATTTTTTCAACAAAAGAAAAATTTTAATTTGTCATTTATATGACGCAAATGTTTAAATATTGATCAAAGACAAATTTAACTTATTGATAAGATAAACTGATAAGAATCACCAATGCCGGGCACTGTCAAAATCTGGGTCGAACCCGCCTCCCCCCTTGTTTATTGACAAACTGAAAGTTACTCACCTTAGAGCAGAAAAGTATTTGCAAATAATCCATAAAAATCCAAAGTTAACGAAGAAAATTATTGTTTTTGTTGTATTGATAATGTTTTATTTTTACTTATATTTGTTGTTGTTATTTATTCTTATTATTATTCTTGCACACATACAAAAGTACACATGTGTATGTCAGCCACGTTTTGAATAATAATTACTTTGTTTTGTTTTGTTTTCAGTTATTTTGCTTGTACGCTTGTATCTTTTTGAGACATGTTAAGAAACTTTAAGCCGAAAATAATATTTTCACAAACAAATAATTCAATATTAAACACGCACAATTAGTATTTCTTTACACATGACTAAGTAACATTTGCGAAATTTTGCATTTTCAAATAATAAACAATTAGTTTATGTTTTGCTCTTACACACTCTCATTGGCTTCTAACGGTAAACAATAGAATAAACAAATATCAACCGAAACGCACGTTCAACACACGTCTTCACACTTCAAATATTATTCACAGAATAATCATTTCCCCACTTCCTATTCTACTCGACCTGCTCAAAAACTTCAACGTTCCTAATTGAGTGAAAAAATCGTTATTATTATGCTCTCGTATGTTCCCACTAAATATATAACAACCATAAACTAACTAACATGTATAGTGGCAAACGAACTCTTCGAATATGATCGAATACGGTACGAATGGGAATCATTTTTCGAATTGAGCCGAAACGTAAGAGTAGAAACGTTTGCGTAGTGTTGTCGCAAAGTCGTTTTTCTCTAGTCGTTTCATCGAATAGATCTTTACTGAAACAACGAAATAACAAAATCGTTATCAGTCTTTCTCAGTCGTTCCTAAGTAATGAGTGAGTGAAAACATAAATGATCGAGACTTTTTGTGTGTGAAAGTAATGCTGAGTGAACCACAGTCGAACCTCGATTTAGATGGTTGACTCGTTTTGAGAAGAATGTGGCCGAGTAGGAATTTCTGTCTAGTACAAAGCACGTAATCCCTTGTTTCATGTTTCATAGATACTTCGAATGGCTAATTAATGATGAAAAACGAAGATTCGATGCAAACTAATTCTATCTTAACATATACCAAAGGTTGTGTCATAATGTGCTTATCAAGTGTCGCGCAAATTGAGGTTCGACTGTGCTTGCATTTGAAAAACGTCCAAATGCAATTGTATCTGTGTCACGTGGCTATTACCTGAGACTGCGTGCACACATGCATGTGTGTGTGTGCCTTGCATTTCCCAACGAGTGCAGCTGCTGTTGTGTCTGTTGGCTACCCTTGTTTGTTTAATCATAATAATGTTCATTCCGCATAATGCACTGCCACTGTCACTGTTGTTATTGTTCTTGTTCTTTTTGCAATAGTATTGGTGGCATGTGCTATGGGTGGTAGTTAATAGTTTTGTTTGTTGTTTGGCTTATCACACTCACTATCGGTAATGCACTCAATGAGTGAATTCTTTCATTTGAGTAGAAAATGTATCGCTATCTCTTACTCTCCCGTTGCCATTTGCCCTTTTTAATTCATTTACTCACAACCGGTGATTCTCGTTTCCTATTGTTATTATTATTGTTGTTGCTGTTGTTGTTGCCAATGCGGCTGCTGCTGTGCCGCTCAATATTGATTCTTCTTCTTCGGCATTGTCACCTTTGTGTGGTTTCTCTGCATTCTTTTCATGCCATTCATTCTTATTTTGCGTTCTTTTTTCGCTCAGCTGCCGCGATTTGTTTGCCTACGAGATCTCCCAGTCTGTCGCCGTCTCTTTCTTTCCAACTGCCTGTGTGATTTTTTGGCGCAATTGAAGCTTGCAAGCTGCAATCGGAAGCAATTCTTGCGTGCACATACATGAGTACACTGTACATCGTATAATTGATTGCTGAATGAGACATTCAAGTAATATTTTTGATAAACTTTTGGCTTAGATTTCTATTTTGTAATTGAGTCCACGGGGTCTTCTTGTATTACGCAACCATTAATGAAATTGATAAGCACACCTCTTGCGCAAGTTCTCCGACCACGAAAAAACTCATACACCTTCTTACATACGAACATGAGAGTTTACATGGCAATGTGAATTGATATGAGTACTAGTGTAGTGCCATACGTGCACTCAAGTACTACACACTTAGGTACATACACATGTACTTCGATTGATAATTATAAATTATAATTGATTTTATAGCTTTTTTTTAGATTTTGATTGATTAATACTTTTTTCGTGTTGCAAGTTGCATGTTTTCCACTTATTTATTTATTTTTCAATTTATGAAGTAGCTACGGCTCGAGTGCTAACGCTTATCAAATCAATTTTGGGCTCTCAATTTTTGATTTCGAATGTCAATCAGAGTACTTTATTTTAAAATTTCATAGATTTGCAGCTAAGATTTTATACATTGGCGTTAAATCATTGATGCAGTGCCATGGAAAAGGCTGAGCTTGAGTGATTAATAGTTTAAATACGACAATAAACCAGACAGAATATTGCATGGGAAATAAGTAATTTAAAGACGACCAAAGGCAAAAACAAGAATTTAACTAATGATAGTTTTACACATGCAATCAAATTTCAACAATAATTTGTCAGTTCAAAGACCTTTGCAACTTCAATAAAATTAGAACGTAAAAAGAGAAAATAGAAGAGCAAAAACAATTGAAATGTCGCATAGACAAACAGGATGTCAGGATGTGTGTGTGTGTGTGTGTGTTTACATGCGACTTGTAAACAGAATGTGAACTCGCAGCAGCCGAAAAAACAGAGTAAGACAGTGGAGTGACAGAGAGAGGGAGTGTGAGGAAGAAGAAGCAGAAGAGAATGTAAAAAATGCAACTCAATGAATTTTTGTCACGTTACAGAAATTTCAACATTCTCAAGTGAATGCACAAAGAAGTCGCCTGCCAGTCTCGACTCGGCACATAAATCCATGTTGAATGCAACAAACAAACAATCACACTCACACACACACACACATGCAGACATTGAGATTCAAGGCGGCTTGCGGCATGCAACAAATGCCGCTGGCAACATAAGTTGTCAACAGGAAAGACATGGTGAGCCTTCGATGTCGTCTCAAAGGCAGGGAGATGCCGGCGCAGCAAGAAAACTAAATCAGAAGCATGGAAAAATAACTCGAAATTTACCCAGTGTCAACTGCACGAGACATGAAGCAATTATCCTGCGCAGCTGTTCTTGGCGCGAGCGCTGAACTTCCCTTACACACTCACACATGCATGAAGACACGACTGCGTGTGTATGTGTGTGTGTGTGTGAGTGTGTGAGTGTGTGTGTGTGCAATTGCTCATTACCGTAACGGTGCATGCAGGCGCTCCTTTTTTGTAAGCCTCTGCCTGTGTGTGTGCGCCGTGCCTTATGACAGTCGCGGCGTTCTTGACTTCCAGATGGATGAAATGAAATCACCCCAAATTAGGAATTCGCCAGCTGTCTTCGCCTCGCGACGCTCCCTTTCTTCCGATTGAGCAACCGTTGCTACTGTTGTTGTTGTTGTTGGTGTTGTTGTTACCACCACTTTTCTATAGTTTGAGTAGTTGTTTCTTGGCTGTACACTTCTTTGACGCCGCATCGAGTTTATCATATTTCCATTAAGGAGCGAGCGAAAGGACACGAAGCAAGAAGGCTGCACAGTTTCGACTCACTAATTTAAAATTCCCACCGTTTACTGAAACCGAGTGAGATAATTTTGCTCAGTTGGCTCTCATAGTCCGTTTCGCCTTTTATGCATGCCTAATAATATTCTTGCCCAGGTCCTCTCACCTGAAGTCTCTCCTACATCACCCAACTCCTCCGTTCTACGCTTCCCACGTAAGTCCACAGTGGATTAGCGGTTGGACACATTGGCCTTTGTCTCTGACCACACAAGGCTCTGAGTTTGGGCTGAGTTGGCAAATAAATTTCGGCCACCGGTTCGGAGACTTAAAATAGACTTAACACAATCTAAATATTTTATTTCTTGCAAAAAGAGTATATTAACTTTGTCATGAGGTTTGCAACGCAGCGAAGGAGGCATTTCCGACTATATAAAGTATATATATTCTTGATAAGCACGACGACAGAGATATACAATGTCCAGGCATTGTATATCTCCGAATTTTTAGATTGGACCAGTATAGCCTATAGCTCCCTTAGGAACGAGCGGTCTAAAATGAGGTTTTGCTTGAAAAAATGTGTTTTTTGGAGTGATCGACTCTATATTTGGCATCAA
Organism: Phortica magna; assembly: GCA_037044515.1. Taxonomy (NCBI): domain Eukaryota; kingdom Metazoa; phylum Arthropoda; class Insecta; order Diptera; family Drosophilidae; genus Phortica; species Phortica magna. Next base: position 484,596 of record JBAMBP010000154.1, read on the forward strand.
GATCAAGATATAGTGCAAGAATGGTCAAGATCGGGCTATTATAACATATAGCTCCGATAGGAACTATCGGTCAAATAAAAGTTTTTTGTAGAAAATGAATAATTGCTTCTTATTATTTTATTATAATTACATATATTATACTTTAAGAACTACTGCTCAGTACTGTTATTAACATCAGAATAAATAAATAAACGCCGACGCTCTTTTTGCAGGAAATGTCTCTGTAATTGTTGTTGTTGCTGGTGATGACGACTCCGCAGTGACTTCAACAACGTTTGATGGAATTCTACCTGTATTATTTACGCCGACATAACTTGATAACGACGCAAAAACACGAATAATATGACTAAAGTCAAATAACAATAAAAAAGTGTTGCTAATGAAGCATGAGAGGGCACGGGTGAGCCTGAGCGGTGGGGGGCTGACGCCCGGCGATGACTGACGAAGCTCACTCATTGACTCATATGACTCATGAGATACGACAATAGGTGCAGATGCTTACACGATCATAACAGATACATGACGTGGCACGCTCGCAGAAAGCAAAAGTCAAGTCGAGACAAGTCGATTGTATCTGATACGTCGTTTCAACCGCTCCGTGTGCGCTTCATATTACCGCTGTGACACACAAAAACGGCGGGTTGTCGCCACTCGCCGGCGCCCCTCGCCTAAGGGCCAGCGAGGGAATTATTTTCAGATATCGGCGTCGTCGAGCAGCAATGCAAAAAGTGAGGCGATTACACGACACAAAGCAAAATTGCTTTTCCACAAATGAAGTGAAAAACAAGAACAACGATTTATGCAAACAAGAAGTACATCGATGTGCATTGCTGGTGAGCTGGTGAGTTGGTGAGCTGGTGAGCTGCCGAGGCGGAGCTTGTTTTTCTGCGCGCCAACGTGCGTAATAAGTCGCAGATAAAGCGCTTGCTCGCCTTGTGCCAGCTGTCCAAACAGCGTTACTAGCTGCCGCCGTGTAGATACTTTTATGGTTGCAAGTGTCGGCAAGCAAATGAGTAAACCTCTAGAAGAGTCATGAAAAACTGTGTTAAACTTGCGCAGTCAGCAAAACGGCAGTTTTATGCCCAACGCCGCCTTTGAAAATGCTTGAAGAACTTCTTTAAACTCACAAAAAACTCTCTTAATTTTCTTCGCATTTTCAGCGCAAAGTTCAAGGCCTCTAACATCTTCGCTCACTCGCCACGCAGCGCGACTCGCACAATTTGTATCTGCTACCAGCATACATCGTCGCTTTGTGCTTATTGTTATTGTTGTTAGACGCGCACAACCGTCAGGTTGAATTATTGTCATAAGCCGTTGTTGTTGTTGCTGCTGTTGTTATTGTTGTTGCTGTGTCAGTCGGTTTGTAATTATGCGCTGTAATAAATTGAAAGGTTCTTCGCATTTGAGTCATGCTCACGCGGCGTGCATTTCCCGGCTTGCTGCCACACCGAGCATTCATTTGCTAAGCAATCTTCTTTATTTAAAAACTTAAAACTCATCAAGAAGACGCTCGATTTCTCGTTCAGCAATTCGCCTTTTTTTCCAGTGTAGTCGCATCGAATTTCTGCTTATCGCAATAACGAAATTCCATTTGGTAACAAAATCGCTATGTAAACACTCTTCGTATTGGGTAAGCCGCCACTGCCGCTGCCCCCGCCGCTGACGACGTCGACGTCGACGTATAATTGCCAAGTCGGCAATAATGTGGCGGCGTGCATCACGAGCTGTCACGGGCGCTGAAAACCAAAGCACGAAGCTGACATTCGGCATGGCAAACAGAAACCTAAGCTTTGTATTTCAAGTGTGTCGCATTTGTCGTTTCGATTTCTTGCGAGTTGCTGACGCAACAATTCAAATGCGAACAACAGCTCAAATCAAACTATCTTTCTATCTCACTTACATACATAAATATATGACTATATATGTACGTATTTTATTGTAGTCATAATTATATATATTTGTAAATAGTTCCCCAGGCAATGCAGCTCAGAATTGTTGTATTGTAATTCATCGGCTCAATTTTGTTTGACTTGCTTGGTTTTAAGTTCAATTTCAATTGGCATCGCACATGACTCACCATTGATTAGCTTTTGTGTACCGTTGATATACCGCGTACGTGATGAAGTACCGTGGGTGAAGAGCATTGAACGAAATATTGCCAAATTTGGGTTATCATTGCTTTTATGATATGAAACGGACCGACTCAAACTCAACGATGATTTAAAACTTCACGCACCCTTGCACAAACATGAGACAACTACTCTGCGAAATATCTGAATTATTCGTTTGCTGGAAATTTCCCGAAACCAACCCAATTGCAATTCATCATGTGCCAGAAATCGCTTCTAGACAATTTTACACACTCTTGAATTCGCCCACAACTTCAAAGTTGGTTTGGTTTGACTCCACTTTATCTGAAGTTCTTATAATAAAATATGTGCACCGATAAATTAAACTTATTATGTTTTTATGCCACAAATTAAATTGCCAAACCGTTGGCCTACCAAAGGGCTGAATAGAAAACAACCAAGCTCAAAACCGTCGGGCGATTTGCATACAACCGAGTTGGCCTTTTTGTAAATTAGATAACATTGTGCACAAATTCGTAGTCGTACAAGATTGTAAATTCTCATATGGTAAATCTATAAAAAATTGCAAAAAGTATAATTCCTAAATCAACTTTTTTTTTAATAAATGAAACAGTTTTCTTTTATTTCGTAAATTGGCGAAAAATTCACTGTTGGTGCAAACACTTTGTGCGAATGCTTAAACGATCGAGAGCTCCATTTTGTAATAACACTTTAAGGACATTAGCAGCGAGACAAAAAGGAACCAAGAACGAAAAAACATTAATAAAAATAAAACTAAAAGCAACAAAAGATATTCTACGTTCGTAAGTCGTATTTCGGCAGAGTGACCCAGTTTTTTTCATGGCTTGTTGCCTGCCAGCCGCCAGCCTGCACTAGCAGCGGCAGAACTTAACGAGCCCTAACGGAAAATATAAACTAGCAACAAAAGTGCAGCAGCAAAATCGAAAAGCAGAAATAAGCCAAGGAATGCAGCGCCGAAAGTAGGTGAGTAAGTGAGTAAGCCTCGACATGGTAAACCATTCTGCTCTGTTTTGAAGATTTGCTCTTGAAGCGCATACTCAAGCCCAGAGTCGCACAGGCACGGATAAAACAAAGCACACAAAAAACCGAATGTAAAAACACGCGCACTCATACACTGGAAAAAAAACACAAAAGTTATCCGCAAATGTACGAAAAGATCAACTCAGAATTCATGGCAGGTTTGAAAATATTGTAACAAAAGCCAAAGCCAAAGTTTTGTATTGTTCGAGTGAAGTCAGTGTTGCAAAACATGCCACACAGATTTGCAGCCTCGCATGTGTGCGTGTGTGCGTGTGTGTGTGTGTGTGTTGTGTATGCATGTCCATGTAATTGTGTATACTAATAAACGTTCTTACACGAAGATAAGCAGCTATGAAATATAAAAGCAGAATATTTGTCACTGCGCCATATTTTAAGCGTGGAATTTCCAGTAGCGTAAATTGTTCAACTTTCTGCAAGTGTGTGTGTGGGTGTGTGTGTGTGTGGGAGGTGTTTGTGTGTGTCTGTGCGCCTAACTTCATGCAATGTTCTCGCTTGTTTTGCGGCATTGTCAACGATTTCTTTGTTCATATTTTACGTATTGTTCTTGTTCTTCTTGTCGTTGGTTTCGGTTTCGCTTTTGTTGTTGTTGCTGTTGTTGTTGTCGTTGCTGTTGATGTCAGCGTTTTTGTTCTTGCCCGCGATGATTGTATTGTGGGGCTGTCGTGTTGTTGTTGTTGTTGTTGCAGTTTATGTTGCTGCTTTATGATTCGCTCTGTTCAACACTTATAAATTGTTATTTTTAGCGGTTTTTGTTCAAGTTAAACAAGCCAACAACAATGGCAAGTGACAACAACAACAACAACATCATGACATGTGAAATAGTAAATTACGACTACTGAGCTCAGTTGAGCAAATGTGCTTGCTCCCCCCACACACCCACCGTGCTTCGCTGTTTCGCAGGCGTTCATGTGTAGCATACTTATGTGGGCTTATGGCGTGGCTAAGTAAGCCAGTAAGTACAGCAAAGCGTCAAATGTGTTCACAGCTAAAACGATGAATTACACTGAACGCTAAAAAGCGCTTTTTCAAGTTGTTGATAAAAATCTGTTGAAGCTGAGACGGCGTCGCCCGAATTGCGTCAATCGAGGCGCCCGTGAGACGCCTACAAGTAGACAACGTAGCACAACAGCACGCAATACAAACAGTTTGCTGTCAACGCAGACGGCCAAGAAGAAGCATTGAGCAAGCAAAGTGGTTGCAGATACAAGCTCAGCGCTGAAAACGCGTCTGCTCATTCATGAAATACTTCAGCGTTCGTCGACAACAAACAACGGCTGATATGACTACTTTGCAAGTGCAGAAAACACAAAAATAAGTGTAATCAAGCCAAAAGTTAAAGCCATGTCACTCTAGAAGAGCAAGCGACATGAAGCACTCGACTCAAGTATCTTTCAATGGACTTCACTCTTCGATTCATGCAACGCCCCACGCGATAAGCGCATTTATAGAGGTTATCTTATCTGACCTAAGCACAAGTGTGCTCTACAGTGTCTAAAACGCTCACACGGTGAATTCTTCAGTAACTATTGTGCTGAAGCGGTTTGCTGTTTGAATACTTTCGCTTTGTGTGAAGCGCTTTCCAAACGTGACAAATACACTTTTTTTTCCGCGTTTATCTGCGCCGCTATTTGCCATTGATAAGCCAAACTGTTGCACTCGTTGTGCTTTCTCACTGTCGTTGTTGTTTGCTTAACGGTGAATGAAGTAAACGCCGTTTCGCTGTGCAATGAACCGTTCAAGCAGTAAGACAACTTCAGATACTTTCATTTATATATTTTTGGATACAACAGAAAAGCATGTTTGTTCTTCTTCTTTTCTTTTGTTTCGCTTTCTGAGAACGTAGTTTTCATAGCGCTGCTTTGCACATGTTGTTAATGAATCGAATTCGCACTCATGCTAAACAAATGTATTCGCAAAATATTTATTCATTAATAACGAAATGAAACAGAAGTGTATTGCATAAGCACACATTTGTCCCGTCCTGCCGCCCGTACGCCAGTGCCGTGCCGAAGGTGCGCATTCCGGCCAAAATAATTCATCTTTGATCAAAGCAAGCAGGCGTCGCTCGCAGAGGCGAACTAATTAATTATCAGCCCTCACTGACGCCCCCATTGAGCAACGATATTAGGCGCGTGTGTGTGCGTGTGTGTGTGCGTGTGTGTGTATGTGTGTTAGCCAAGTGCGGTTGAGCGGCTGCGACGAGTCACAATTTGCTCACTTGCGTCTTCACGTGGCTCGTGTTTATGCTACTCCTGAGGACACCTTCTGGCCGGCCTGTGCGCGTATCCTTTTTGTCTGCATTGACGCGCTTGAGTGCCAACACAACATAAATATTAATAAACTGCTGCGCACACACAAACACATAGAACGAATGTCCTTTGCTTGTCTTTGACTCAAGTAGGTGTCTCTGCGTGTGCGTGTGTGTGTGTGTGTGTGTGTGTGCGTGTCTTCGGAGGTCATGCAGTTGTCTGAAATATTCGGTTGGAAATGAAAAGTGAACTATTGGTCGGTTGAGTGCGCCGCCCAACGCGCTCAGCTGAGACCGAGCGGCAAAATTAATAAAAAAACGACAAAGTAGGAAAATAACAAGAAGAAAACAAAATAAAATGAAAATGGAAATGGAAATGTGATGAGAGGCAAAGGCAAAGGCAAGGGGAACTGAGACGACGGGCTGCGTTGGCGTGTGCCGGACGAAAGGCGACAGGATGGACAGGACATGAAACACGCGTCCATACATTTCCGTTACTTTTGATACTTCTTTTAGGGCTGAATGAAATGCGCAGATAGCTTCACATGTGATATATGTTATGCATGTGTGTGTGTGTGTGTGTGTATTTGCACGCACACCACCACACAACTACACGTGCATAAATACATACAAAGTTTGTCCTGCACGGAGTGGACAAAGCAGTTGTCGTTAGTCGGCTTGTATATTGTTTGCTCATCTCATCTCATCACGGCTCTGCTCCACTCCGCTACGCTCTGCTCCGTTGATTGTTGATTGCATTTCCAGAGGAAATTAAAAAACAGTCTGACCAGCTGATGACTCATCGGTATCTCACAGCGTTGATTATCGACCTGCCGCCTTGCTGGCATAATGCTATTAAGCTGCGGCCAGCCTGCGCCGTAAGCGCCACGGCCACGCCTCCGCGCCTCCACCAGCATTCGTGTTGTTTTTTTTCACTAAAGCAATGCTGAACTCAACTTGCATACATAAGTTGTTGTTGTTGTTGTTTGTGCCATCCTTCTTTGTATTTATGTGTATGTGCAAAGTATTTGGGGCGCAATAATTGAATTTGCCCCTCAACGCTCTTGGCGCCTCCTGTGAAATGTCTTTGAATTCAAAGCGTGCCTTTTAAACTTTTCTATGAAGTTTCGGGAACTTTTGCGTTTGTTATTGTGCAATAAGGCAGCGCCCTTTCGCACATCATTTGAATGCCTTATCAAGTCGACTTCCTGCCTTTGGCTTATCGCAACAACACAGCCCGCAGCTTTGACATTTCAAAGCGAACCTTTCGCAGTTTTTGGCCTCGACGACGACGACGACGATTATCGACAAACACAAAGAGTGAAAGGCATGACAAGCAAAGGCAGCAAAGGCAGCCTAGGCAACAGTCGATTGTCTGACTGACTGGCTGACTGACTGGCTGTCGAACCAGTTGACTGGCTGTTCGACGACGACTTCATCAATCAAAAGGCGAAAAATCAAAAATTTATGCATCATTGAGGAAGCGAACACGCATGAACGAATCGCTAAGGAAGCTGAAAACGTAAAGACGCGCGACTGACATGGCCAATGGAGGTGTGGCGATGCATATTTTATGAGCAGTCGAGTGAAATAGACAAAGCGCAAGATACAAACACAAAGATAGACAATGTGACACATGTGCCAAAATAATCTCAGGCTACAAAAGGCATAAATGGCAAGCAAACCGCAAGACAACAACAACAGCAAAGCAGTAAATTTTATTAACTGTCAAAGGGCCAAGAATACACTAACACGGACCGACATAAACAAACAACGGCAGTGTCAAGCAAACGAAACACCTTTCAGATACACAATTGAGCACTGACACAGACACCGACACAGATACAGATACAAATATTGGGCGACTGGTCAGAGCGAAGACACGCACGCATTAAAATTGCAACACGTTGCCGCAAATCATTAGAGTTGAGCGCCCGAAAGTAGGCAATCTTTTGTGACTACAACCTTTGCTCAAGAAACCCAAACTTTGCCGTTCGCTTGCTTGCTGCGTGCATGTCCTGCTTGAATGCCTCCCTGTGCCGGCCACTGTCAACAATTTGTGCGCTTGGGTCGCATTAGGCATAAGTTGTCGGCGAAGAAGTGCTCGATCGAAGGCATGGAAGCGTGAAAGTAACGGCGCGTGTCACTTGGGGTTGCCGCATTTATCTGTTCGAAGTGCGCGACTGATCAGATACAAAGTGAGTGAATTCCAACCCACACTGGCATACCTTTCTACACTGTGTGTGTGTGTGGAATTGAGTTTATTTATACTGGACGACAGCTGCGCGTCGATAGTCAGCAATAGTAAAGTATCTAACACATAAAGTCGTGGCAAATAGATTTTTTATGCCGACTGTACGTAAAACATTAAGCAAGCCTAAATAAATAATTAATCTAGCAGAAGAGTTCATTTTTACACTTATTGGTTACATAAAAAGTATCTGAGCTCCATTGAAATTAACTTTACCAAGAAGAAGTTCGTTTGGTCGTCGCCAGCAAAAGTAACGGTTTCGCTCATCTAATGCTTGATTCAACATGCCCTAATAAAATAAATATTGAGTCAATTTCGTTTCAGTCCAACATGCGCTTCAACCCTCAGGGCTTTCGCTCGGCGAAGTAAAGAAACGCTCAACACAAACGCAGTGAAATCAACGTGCGGCAGATGTGGCGGCGCCGTCGACATTTTCCCATCCACCACTCGAGCGCTCAAACAGGACATTCAAAGCGTTCGAGCATGATTGCAAACGGTAGCGTGCTCAGCGCTCAGCGCCAGGATATGAGGGAAGTGTACAAGGAAATTATTAAAATGAAAATGCAGCAATAAAATCAAGGGTTGACAATGGACTCGTCAAGCGAGTACAACACGCAATCAGCACGACATGATTTTATTTCAATGAAGCACTTTCTGATGTGATGTGATGTGTTCGCACACATTCTAGATGTGTGTGTGTGTGTGAAAGGGACATGTACATACTTCTTGCCTTGTTTTTCGTTTTGGTTTTTTTATTGGATTGTTTTTGTTTTTTAACTGAGCACATTTCCTTTCGGATATTTAAAGTGTTCACTCAAATTGTTCTTTATGCTTTCAGGTGTCCTTATAAACACTTTACTCCTCTATTATACAATTTTATTGATGTTGTTATTACGCTGAAGTTTTGCTCAGAAGTTTGGATTTCCACAGGACTCAATTTATCAAAGGCTAAAACTGCAGTTTGTTGTCAGTTGATAATAAAATAAAAATAATAAATAAGAATTGTTCGGAAATTCGAAATATACATGGATATACACATAGGTGAAAGTAGTGCCCAACGCTGGTTAGTCCCTATTTCCACCTCTCAGGCACTTCTTGAATTTAATCTCGAAAAGTTAACTCATTTTTGAAGCGATCCAAATTGGAAGCAAATTTTCGAATTCTGCGAAAGGACGACTTATCAAATAAAATTTCGTCCGGCGGGACATCAAGTAGCAAGAAAGAACAGTGTCCGAAAGACCCGTTTCCAAATGATTTTTTCTCGGCTTTTGCGGCATGAGACTAAGCGTTAATATTCAGAATAATGTCACGTATTTGCTGGAGTATCGTCCGCTTTTCAGGTAATGCATGGCTTGAATCGTCGTGTAGCAGCACACAACTCCCCTCTTTAGCACACCAGCTACACTAACCAGAACGAGGTTAGTCTTCAACGTTGAAATCACCAGTTTTGAAAAGTCATAACCATTAGCTACGTGATTTATCAGTGCGTGCATTGTCGCCAAAAACTTCACCAAGCACTCAAACAACTTCAGTTGCACTTTTCTTCTAATTGGAAAAGAAAACCAAAACCTTTTGCAAATCTGCAGTTTGCAGAAATAGAAGTAAATAACTCACAACAACCAAAGTTCGCTATTGGCTTCTCTCGGTGAATGTGACATGCCTCAGGTAACAAGTGACTGTTTGATTGCTTTGAGGCAAATGATAAAGCAAATGTTGTCTCTAAGCATTTTCGACAGAATAACAATTTGAAAATTTAATTAGAAAACTGATAACAAAAACGAAATGATTGCAGTTTAGTAAATAAGACTTTGTTTGTTGCCGCATTTATCAATCGGCACGAGATAAATTCTTAAACTGCAAAGAAACCACAAAAGTAAAATGTTCTCTGATTCAATAAAAATATACGTGTTTCTTTCTGATTTTCATTTTTGAAATGCAACAAAACACAAACTGTAAAAGCCACAAATGCCAACAAAGCACAGCAACTGGGGGCAAATATTTGACTGACAGAAGATGCATTTCGGACCCAATGGCCGAACATTACAATCAAGCTTGCATGCATCGAAGGGCACATCGACTTTTGGATAATTGAAATATTTCTATTCAAGGCACTTTTACACACAGAAACATCTTCTTGCATTTGTCATTTTTGAGCGATGAAAAAATTCAAATCTCAAATATTTCCTGCAACAAATCGTAGGCTCTCATTGACACACACACCCACACACACAGACAGAGATTTGCATAAGCACACGTTGCTTTACTAATGAAAATATGAAAATGTCAGTTGTGTGCTTGTTGGCTGCCAAAAATAATCTCCATCGATTGAAGTTAGCCAAGTTAACTAAACTCGAGTTTGTATGACATTGGAAGTGGTAGCATGCTTGATAAATTCAATGATAACAATAACAACAATGACAACGATAAACAAACCCACATTTTAAATACTCACTCCCACGCACACACACACACACAGAGACAGTGGCACACTTACAATACAAATAATGGACACAATTTATGTTAGTTGTGCACTGAGCCAAGTTGCATTGAAACTTCATGTAAGTCGTAGTTTTGCTCAGAAAGTTATCGTTCGCTTTTGTGTAGTTTGTTGTTGCTTGCTGTTGTCAGCAAGTTCTTGCAAACTTCTCTAAAAACTTATTCAATATTTGTAAAAGAGATAAAAGTAACAAGGTTCGTCTTAAATGAAAAACTTTCGGATTAACTTTTAACTGAAAGTTAGAAATATCTTTTCGAGTACATAATTGAAAAGGTAATTATGCAACACAATTGATTTCGAAAAGTAAAAGCTCAAGAAGAAAGGGGAAAATTAAATCACAGCTGATTTTTTCTTTACAAACTACAGACGCAGGACGCAAAACTCTCAAGTGGTCTTGGGGCATCTGGACAGCCTGTTCCGCTCCTGCCACTACACAGAATGCAATAACTTAGAAGAAATATTTATGTCTCAACAATTGACGCTATGATAAACTCAAACATAAACTATAAGAATATACAGATCTTCAGTTCTCGGTTGTATAAAGCAAGTATTATATCATTATCACTCATAATTCGCAAATAGCCATGCTCAAAATATTTCTTCGGACATTAAGACGGAGCGATCTAAAGTTTCTTGTGAATTGAGCAGAAAAAAAGGAAGATTGTGAAACCTTTGGTTAGGCTGTGTTATACCTTCAATCGACTACAATAGACAAGTGAACACAAGGATCCCAGGACCTTCAATCGACTACAATAGACAAGTGAACACAAGGATCCCAGTGCATATTTCGAAGACCAAAAAACTTTTTATGAAGGAATTCAATATTTCAGGAATTCATAAAAGCAACTTCGAGCACTTTTCGGACTGAATTTTATATTATGAACCAAAAGAATCTAAATTCAGATTAACCTTTAACATTTGTTCATTTAAATATTTCTCACGAACTTTCTTGAAGGCCTCTAAAGATTTTTCAAAAGATTGCTTACCGAAGTAGAAGGACTGGAGCTGGAGAATAGATGAAGTCGTGAGTGAGCAACATGCTAAACACAGCATATAAAATTATTATAAAATTATGATAATACAGAGGTAAAAGCATTTTTAATTTTTACTATATGGGGTCGTTGCTCATTTTCATATTCTATCTTCTTAGGGTTCGAGATATACTCTCCAAGTTTGATGTTCCTATCTCAAACGAAAACCAAGAAAATACGACTATTGTAATGTTTTTACCCGAGGTAGCTCCAGTTATTTGCCCTTCACCTCTAAACTACGACCCGTAGGGAAAAACCAAAAAAAAACTAAGTCTGCTTAATGAATTACAGAATCGATCGGCGAAGGAACTTCGGCTCTACATATTATAGTTTCCGAGATCAACGCGTTCATACAGACGGACAGACGGACATGGCTTAATCAACGTCTCGCACAAACACGTATTTGTGATGCATTTCTTGAATACTCACCATTATTGCAATCCAAATGTGATAAACTTAAAACAATTATTTTAAAATGCTGGCATTAGAAAAGTTATTTGAATTGAATTCGACTCAAGCAAGCAAATACTTCCGTTGAGGGCCACAAGAGAGTCGCAAACAGAAAAAATTGCCAGCCATTTTCATTGGTTGGGCAGCTTTGCACAACATGAGCGCCTGCAAGCAACTGGGACTGCTGAAGGCTGTCATGTTGTGCAGTTCCTTGGACTATTGCCCGACATTGTGTCGGCTGTCTGCCTTCAGTATGCGCACTTCGCTCTGTTCACTTCCAATTCATTTGCTATGCTTGCACAACATCTAATCCACAATTTCAATCTCGATTAAAATTCATTGAATCCCTGCATTGTTTTCTACGCCAATAACTATTTATAGCGCACTGCGACCGGAGCTGCCAGTGCACCCACTAGAACACGGCCAAAGGATTAAAGACGGCAACGAGCGATTCGCACTCGACTTCAAGCATCAAACAATATTGCTCGGGTGCGGACTACCTTGACTACACTTGATCTGAGAGTCTGTGTGTCAGTCATTTAGTCATTTAGTCAGCTGGGCTCGATGAGCTCGATGAGCTCGTCACTGTGCAAGTCCCAATTGTGTAATTTGAAGGGTTTAACAAAACACGAAACCCATTTGTGTCGATGAAATTGCAATGTGCATTTTCAGTTGCTTTGTCGGCGTTGCACGTTCGCACAGCCCCGTGCTGCCAATTGCTGTCCAGCACATCCTCCGACTGGCTGCTTCGTCTTCTGCTTGCCACACGCTTCATTTGCGTGCTCAATTCGAAAACCAAGCTCAACCTGTGTTAAGACCTCAGCCACAGTTTTCAAAAGCAGAGCATGCATGGAGCACCCACACACACACACACACACACATGCACTTAGTGCAACCAGTTACGCCCACGTGGATGATCTGAAATAGAAAGTTGAGCTGATGATAAGAACGCCCCGCGCACCAATAACTTTGAATGGCGAAACTTCTCGAAAACGTTCTGCATGAACATGAAGCATCAACGTCGCATCCGGGCCGCTATAGATTGAGCACTGCTCAAGGCCCCCCTCGTCTGTGCCTGTGTGCGCGTAACGGTATTAGTAGTCATCATTAGTTTGAAGTCATGGCCAACAAGGATGTGCAACATGCTCATCGCACGCGTAAGTGAAATATGAATTTGGAGCATGAAGGTTCGTTCGTTCGCTCGTTCGTTCATTGATTCTGGTTCTACGATACTTGGTGATTTATGGCAAACAGTCAACAACGAAGTGTTCGACAGCGACCGTGAAAAGTTTACGCCGAACGAAAAGTACTTACATAAAACCCATCAGAACTTAATTAATTAAGCATACCAGTGGGTGATTGAATTAACGACACACATCAGCAGATATACGCACACACACACACACCCGTCTTTGTGCGCAAGGCGACGTCAACGACTTATTGCATGCATGTGCGTACATATTTATACATATTTACGTCTGATAAAAGTTTTCGCTACAACTTTTTATTGGTCTTTTATGAGCTCATTAAACCGCAACTCAAGCGCCACTCAAAGTGCTCATCGCGTCGAAGGCATTAACTATTGCCAAAATCACAGCAATTAACTGAAAAAAAGAAAAAAGTTCGCGCCGCATTAGACTCAACTCCAGATACAGATACAAATACAACTACAACTACAGCTGACAGGCGCACTGACATGCACAAACGTGTAAACAAACAAGAAGAAGCAGAAGCAGAAGACGAAGCCCACGGCGCAACAACAACAACAACAGTCACAAGTTGACTGGCCTTAGCAGTGGTGGTTGGTCAACGGCCGCTCCTCACCGCCGTCACGGCGCAAACGGCGAGTGATGAAGATGCACGACAGAAATTTAATCAGGCTCAACATTATAATTAACCGCAAATGCAGTTGTAGCTCAACTACAACGCTGCTTCGTCGTCGCTCTCAAAGGCACGGAGTCAGGCTGAGGCTCAGACACAAGCTTGCAACTATTGCCGCTGGGCATTGTTCCACTCTTCCGCTCGTCTCTCCACTGCTGTTCGCAGCACTCGCTTAGCTCGAGTCGCGCGCGGCGTCAACTTCAGCTACAACTGTCGCTGAGCGCTTGTGTGCTGCTGCTGTGAAAACTTTTACGACAACTAGGCGAAAAAATTACTTAATTAAAATGATTGACTAACAGAAAAGTTGGTGTGCGCAACGCAACGCCAGCAAGGAAAAAAACATTTGAATTTCTTTTTTGTCCGTACTCTTTAACTTTTCCGGAACAATAGTTTTTTCCGTTGGTTTTCTGTTTTTTTTTTTTTTGCGGTCTTTCCACCATTTTATTTATTGTTTGTCTTTGGCCGCAAGCGTTGGGAGCGTGTTGGTGGCGCCGTGGAGGCGTTCGTTGAGCATAGAAATTTGGCCAAAGTGTGGCAAACAAATTAACGCAGCCGTTGGATAATTTTTTCGTGTTTCCTCTTTTCCGCTTAGTGGTTTCATAAGTTTGTTTTATTTTTCCAAAAAGGACTTTAAGATAATCCGTGTATATGTAAGCGCATTTCTCCATACTCCACTTGATTGAAATGAGCAAATTAAGATTCTTGTAAGATAAATAAAAATGTTTCTTCCCACAGAGTTTTATGTTTTAAGTGAAATGAGTGCACTTTGTGCTTATTGATACCGTAATTATCAACAATTATGATAAGCCAGGTTTCATGACAGAAATAAAGAGGTTCAATAAACCAAAGAAAGTCATATCGCACACAATCATACTTTTCTGCATGACTGACTAAGGGGTTAAAAGCTTAGCTCATTTTAATAGTTAATAACGCATGTATTAGCAATTTAAATGAAACTAAAAACGCAACGACAACAGCAACAACAACAACAACAATAGCGCCCGTAGCAGTAAAATGAACAAAGTGGACAATAATCAGCTTAACAAGTGTTAAATATCATTCAATAATTCATAGTAATTAAATGTTCCTTGAGTGTTCATTTAAAATACACAGAAAACAACCACAGGCACACGCACGCACTCACACACACACACACACACACTGAAACACGCACACATGCGTTACACAAAACAAATTGAGTGGAAATCGTTTACAACAACAATTACAATAGTAAGGATTAAGCATATAATTAACATTTAATTAAATTGCCTAAGTGGCAAACTTGAATGTCGAAATTCATTCACACACACACTCACACACTCACACACTCACACAATCATTGAATAGCTGAGAAATGCAAATCCCTCTTGGCTCATATAAATTCATTTCTGTTGAACTTTAATTTCGTGTTGGTTGCTGTTCTTGTTCTTGGCCAAAAGCTGGCAGCACGTTTCTCTTCATTAACTGCGCCACACACCATCTATCGCATCTATCGCAAAGGCGCATTACAGCTCGCCAAAGTTGGCCTGTTCAATGCAAACTGTAAATTTCATAAGCTTAAACGAATCGTTTTCACATTCAGTTTGCTTCTCCGAAGTTAACTTCATAAGCCAAAATTTGTGCCTTTGCTCGACTTCCTTTGCCAACTCAATGGTGCCAACTCCGTTTTTGCTTACCATCGCTGCATACCTTCGCCTGCCCTTTTCCAGCCCAACTCATCTACTTGTAACTTTAATTTGCTATAAAATCATTCTACGAATGTGTAAATGTCGTTTTAGCTTTGCTTATTATTTACAAAATGTAAATGTACATGGTTAGATACAAGTCTAGTATTTGTATCTATCCATGCATATTGCGTATGTAAATGTAATAAGAGACATAAAATGAATCGATGTTCTCAGTGACTCTATTGGTATTTATTCAACTGTAGGATTCGTAGCCGAGATCTCCATCGGTGCAGCGCATGTCCACATTTGCTCAGCTTGCAATAATATTTTAATTGCAAAATCATTCAAAATTCTTAGCTTAGAAGGAAACATGATATGAAATACTTCTACTGAGTAATCGCCGTTGGCTGCGTTGGCAATGAGAGCAGCAAACTATGAACCGCAAAGAAAATGTTAAATTAAAGTTTCGGAAAACAAGAAAAGCGCACAGTTTTTTATTAACTAATGTAAAAGTTAAGTAAATAACTTTGCGAACAATAAATGCGCGACTGAAGTTAAACTAAAAACAAACAAAAATTTAAGTTAGCCTGAGCACAAATGACAGAGGGTTGCGTTGGTAAATACGAGTATGTGCTGTGCGTAAAATATATGTATGTACTTTCATATGTATATGGGAAAACTTTCTTTATGTTTGTATAATAGTGTAAAGCGACCACATGTCTGTGTGTGTGTGTGTGTGTGTCGGTTAGTATGTGCTCTAAAAGCACAAGTCACTGTGCTGCCTGCTGCCGGTTGCAGGAAAACTTTATCCGCACGCAACTCCACCGAAATGTGAGGCCATAAAAAGTGTTAAATTATTAAACGCTCGCAAAGTGCCGCCAAATCATCATTAATCAGCTTAAGTGACTTACTTTATGAAGCATACGGACTTTTCCGAAAAACCAAAGCGAAATACTAATAACAATAAAACTCAACAAGATGAATAAAATAGAGATAGACGCATAGTCAAACGCATATCTTTCTGCAATTACGCTTGGCGCTTCAACTTAAAGCGAAAATTCGACATTCAACATATCTCAAAGCACAAAAGAATTTATGAATATTAATTTATTGAATGAGCTGTCACTCAAATATCGATGGGTTTTCATTAACAGACCGCGTCATCTCTTATTATTATAATTTCTTTTTTCTTCATTTTGTTTTCTCCCTAATTTCAGGAATATTCTGCACCCCATGTTTTTGGGTAGCATCGTGGCTGAAACCTGTTGAAAAATTGATTTGCATGACTTAACATAAAAATGGAGAAAAAGGAAAAATAATGAATAATGAGCTATGGAAAAGCAGGAAAATGGAGCATTCCAAGCGAGCTGTTGGACAAAACAGTGTGAAGTTGACCCTTGGCAACACACAGAATAGCCCATGGCATTGGCGGGGGGACTAAGGAATCCATGCCACTAAGCAAGCTTGTGTAATTCTGAAAAAGTCTGCATTGATTCATTTATTATTATTACTTTCTTCTTTTCTCTTTTTGATTATATTATGAGTTAATAATACGCAAAATTGCAAATGAGTAATAGATCGGTTCTGATTTTCATAAATAATTAAGTTTCCTTGTTGCGTTAATAATTTTCAATGACTAACAGACGTAGCAGCTGTGCATAAAGACAAAGAAGGGACTGTGGTGGTCTTGCTTGAGACTCGTATTATACACTAACAGATCCCACGCACTTTGGGGAGAAAACTGTTAATTTGTATTCCCTTACCATATTGTAGGTAATTACAACTTAGTCCTGAAGCGTGTAACACAATAATACATGTCCGACTACATAAATGAGATTGTTCTAGGTTAGCTCTACGAGTAAATATAGAAATAATCTCCTTGTGTATCTGTTCGGCAAGTTTGGAGAAGTTGATAAATAAACTTGTCCCTTAATATTAAAGTTTACAAATAAATGATTTCTTGGAGCCGCGGCGATCGGATCGCTAGAAGTCCCTATAGAGGTATAATAGTTGACTCGAAGGGCAGAAGGAAAAAATAAAGACTTTATGAAGTATAACATAATAAAGTGCATCCTTCAAAATATGAGGTTTCGAAAGTCTCATTATAACTGTAAGCAGCTTGTATCATATGAAGTTCCTTAGTCGGATGACAATAGCATACATGTAGTGGCGATAAGAAGGACAATTCATCTCACATACTCATTTACGCATACCAGTTGAGTATTGACATTATTCGTTCAAGTGTCGCGTTAATTTTAAACGAGACAGAATAATTACTGCCATATGGCAATTAAGTAATTTCCATCGCTCCTGAAGCTTCGAGCGCTGTCAAATGCATCTGTCGACAACGACACGCCAGCCAACTATAAAAGCGTGATTTGAGCAGTCATTTGAAAAAGCAAGACAGTCTTAAAGATCATGGCAAATAGTGCAGAACGAAACGTTAAGTCTGAGGACGCGGACAGCATGGATTCGCCAGTTAAAGCCTTTGCGCGCACTATCAACATCATCGAGCTAACCCAAAGAATAGTTGGGATAAACGCGATACAGGAAGGAAAATTCGCCATAAAACGCAACACTGTGTTCACCTTCTTAGTGGTGCTGGTTTACCATGGTTTCACGGTCTCGAAAATGGTGCAAATGTACTCGGTTAGGAAGCATTACCTTGTGGAAGTGGTGAGCACATTGGGCAGCGCAGTGCAGGGCTGCAGCAAAATCGTTATGGCCATTTGGCTGAGACCGAAGCTGTACGAAATACGCCGGCGCCTAGAAGTGATCCACGACGAGTACTCCAAACGGGGACCGGAGTACCGTCGGGCCATGAACCGGAACTGCGAGACCGTGCATCGCGTGATCGTTTTGCTGGCCGTGTCTTACACCATCGCTGCGGCCGGACTGATCTTCGCTCCGCTGCCGTCGCTCATTCTGAGTGGCAAGCGCAACCTAATAATGCATTTCTACATGCCTGGGCTTGATGTAACCACGGAAACGGGCTACTTCGTGACCATGGGCACCCATGCGTTTTGCATTGTGATGGCCACTTTTGGACTGTACACCGGGGATAGCATCGTGCTCGTCTTTCTTATGCAGTGTTTTACTTTCACGGACATATTTCGGCTCAAGATCAAATCACTGAATGAGATTATCGATGCCGAATATGATAACCCGAATCACAACAACAACAAGAACAAAAGCAACAAGAACACGATGAGTATGTTGATCAACATTGTCAAATGGCACCAATTTTATACAGAGTAAGTAATGGTTCGGGACCGTCTTCGGAATCATTTCACCTCTCTCTCTATTTCTGTCTTCCTACAATTGAAAATTATACTTTGTAGCTTCATGAGGAAATGCAATGACGTCTTCTTCTGGCCAGTCTCCATTACGATAACGGCAACGGTTTTCTCCATTGTGGTAACAATTTACGTGTCCTTGAGCACAGATTGGTCCGGCGCCTTGCCCTATTTGGTGAGTTCAATTTGCATCCTGTACATCTACTGCGTCCTGGGCACAAAGATTGACGATTGCGTAAGTGAAAACTGAAAAATGCAACTATTGTTTAGTAATGATCTCACAGAACGATACTTTTTGCTATGAGGTGTACAACATTACCTGGTACAAGCTGGATGCCAAGCAGCTGCGCATCCTTCTCACCATGCTAGCCAAGTCACAGAAGCCCAATGGAATCGATGTCTTGGGCGTGATCCCGCTCTCGGTGAGCACCGGCCTCAATGTGCGTAAACGACACCGTGTGGAATACAAGCACTTTTATATTTACAAACCTATTTGTAATTCTCATTTGAACAGATTACCAAAACCATTTACAGCATAACAATGATGATGATACAATTCTTAAACGAGTGATTTAAAAGCATGTATTACTTAAAGGAGTTGACTTAAAAACGAAGCGTTAAACAGAACATTTATTTAATAAATATTATAAAAAATAAAATAGTTGAATGTTAAACAATCGTTGGAACGGATAAGTCAAGATTTCCGCGGCACAAAAAATAAAAAAAATGTTCCAATCTATGTATGTGTGTCAAAAACATGCTAAGCAATCGCAGCTTAGATTTGCATACATTTACACTTTTGCGGGACTTTAGTGCAGGACTCGCCTAAACAACAAATGCCCGAGGCAACAAGGCAGCAAACAGCAAGACAACAAGACAGCAAGGCACCAACTACCAAATGGGTCAACTCCAGGCAGCTGTAGGAGTGATGAATGAGTAATGCGCGCTCAGGTAGCCGAGCCAAAGCCAAATGCATAAAACATAAAGCCACGCGCCGGAAGGGAACCAGCGCGAGCAAAGACAACCAGTTAGAGCAAAGGACCGACCGAGAAGGCGAACAATTAAAAAACAAATTCAAATGTAAATGCCAAAAGATTAAAAACAAACCGAAAGCCAACAACACAAAAAATCGGTTTGGCAAACACGAATTTGCTTTTAATCACTGCCAGGAGAGAATTGCGCACTAAGAAATCCTATTATCCCTTGCGACATATCTGACCGGCTTAGCCAACGGATTCTGCAACACAAATCTGCTATTTCCGATTTTGCATAAGCAAGTGAAACTAAGCAAGGATAAGCACGGACAAGGTGAAAGGTGAGGTGCGGTAAGGCGAGCAAGAAGCCGCAGCAATAGCTTGATTAAATTTTGTGCACACAACAACTCCTTCGGTCCACCTTTCACTTACTTTTCCAGCAGTTTAATTCATTGTTTTGTGTGTGCAATACTTTCGGGTTCTTTACCTCCATTCATTCATTTATTCATCCATTCATTCATTCATTCATAAATTGTACAACAAATCCCACATCGCCGTTCATTCATTTGCATATCTGCTCTGTGATCAGATCAGAAGGCCTAAGCCCAGTCTTGCAAATGTATCTGTAGCCCAAAGAATGAAGTCACACTCGACCGCCGCAACTTACCTGTCGAGTCGTGCAGTTAATCCCAAGCCGCTTTGCCCGCCTAGGCCAAGTTGCTGCAGCATGCGTGAACATTAAATTGAATTGCTGCGGCGTAGGGTGCACACACGCTTGCCTACAAAGCACTTACGCTTCCAAGCCTACGTTGACATTGCATATTTGTGCATGAATTATAGTTGCCACACACACTCATACGCATACAGCCTTGAGTTCCGTTCTTATCCTTTAGCCGGGGCTTGCGTTCCAGTGCAGTCGCCTGTTGGCATGCACGTGCCACAATACGGCTCGAGCACATTGCAAAACGGCCTTTGCTGCGACATCCTTTGTGCGCTCAACTATGCACGCAGTAATGCCGCGCATATTTCCGCATGAAGCATCTTTGAATGCATGCAAATGGCATATTGAATTTTTATCGAGGTGACATGAGTTGCAACTCATAGCAGAAGCAATTGAGTGCGTACGAGTTGAATTAAATCGCTTCTTGAAGCTTTTGTGATTCTGTGCCGCAATCGAATAAATAAGTCAGTGCATTGTGCCTCAAAAACCTCTCAGTTTTGCTTTGAAAGGTTGATAACAGAAGCACTTGCAGTGTAACCATTTTAGATACGTCGTATAATGTTTATAAAAAGATACCCTTTACACGTGCTCAAATTGCTCGACTCAAAGTGCGCTCATCAAGGAGGTCAAGGTGTCAATTTGAAGGCGGCGAGTCGCTTCTTAGTCGCTTTAATTGTTTGTACTCCTTGCTCAACGGACAGACAGCGAAACACATTTCACAGCTTAGCTTGAGGAAAGAGTTGCCGGCGCACAACACGTGTCAGCGCGTGGCAGCCACAGGTAGTCGTGAAAAAGGCGAACCGGCTGACCCGCATGACACGAGCAACGTGTCACGCTCACTCGCACGTCTGCCTCGTTGACTCTTCTCTTCTGGTGGCGGCGATTCACACCTGCAGAGTAGCTCTTCTGGCTTCAATCTTCGCTGGCAGACACACCACGACTATGCCGGCTTGACTGGTCGCGGCTCGACTTGGCTTGGCTTATGACATTTGAGAGTGCAAAAAACGAGAAAATAAATGCAGATCCGGGTTGACATTGCGACGCTATTGTTTTAGAATGTGACACACGTGCAACGTCGACTGCCGCCACTTGTTGAAATGGTTGCGTCCTGCGGGCGCTGGGCCTCGGGCCTGGATGGTTGCACATGTCCCCCAGTCGGTATTGCCGCTAATTGTTATGCAACACAAGGTACGCGCGCATTTCTAATTTACTTGCTTCACGCTGATAACATTTGCCGATATTGTGCACTTTTTCCTCATTTATTGGCCTTTTGTATTGTCTTCATTTGCGGATTGTTTAGCATTGCTTGCAACAACTCAATTAACCATTCGACTTGGCAAACATTCAACAAATCACCCGGTAAGCTCATCTTGCAGTGTCTCCATGGCCAATCCAAATCCGAATCCATTTCATTTGTGTTTGTGTTTGTATTTGTGGCATGTGGCATGTGAAATGCGAATGCGAATGCAAATCATTCGCTGTGCAACAAATCTGTATGCAAATATTAGAATTGCAGCTCAGCTCCCAGTTTGCTTATTAATGGATTTGTAACGACACGCTGAGCACTTGCTGCTGGGCACGCTCTGCGAGCGACAACGACCATCAATAGTCGATGACAGGACGCCGCAGTGAATCGGAGCGGCAAGGGCGGAAGGGCGGTGGCAGTGATGACGGCAACAGTCGCAGTTATTTCTGCAAGTGAAAAATATTTTTGCTTTTTAGAAAAATCCTCTTCATTTGATTATTTTTTCCTTCGTTTTCGTTTTCGTTTTCTTTGTCTATGCAAAGTGCTTACAAAGCGCGATAAAGGTCTGAAATAGGCGAATACGCAAAGCGCTTCTTGACGTGCAAATTGACGAAACTCAAACGTCGGTTTGGTAATTCACCTATGACAATATTGGAGCGCGTGAATCTCAAGACGATGCATTGCTTCCCCTCTTCCACTGCAGTGTTGACATGTCGTCGCGGTACTGCGCCGAAATGCCTTGCAGTACTGCATGTAGCGCACAGTTATAACCGTAAAGAAATGCAAAAATACCCAATACTTAATGTCAGTCACGTTCATAGCGCTTTCAGATCATTGACATTCACTCAAGTGTAGCAAAAGTTGCCAATGTCCTGCACTGCCGTCGAGGTCCGTCCGACACGTCCGAGGCGAGCGCCAGTGAACTGTTGCTGCAGCCAATGCTTTTAGTCCATCGACGATAACTGCGCCCCTTACCTTCCCCCCAGCGTAGTTCGAGCATTGTTAACGTGCCATTTTTGCACGATGAGTTTGTCTAACTAACATACAAAAGGGCAATCCTTGTTACTTCAAACCTTCTATTTTTCCATACTTTTTCTCTCGGTTTTTATTTTTTAAGATTTTTGCTTTCGCCTCTTTTGCTCACTTTTAACTTTCGCTCACCCACAGACTTTCTATGTCTATGCCGTTCCTCATCATCGTCCTCGTCTTCGTCCTCGACGTCGTCCTCGTCGTCGCATTCCTTGAAGCGCCGTTTGCCACTCATCGTCGATGGCAAGCGTGGCTGGCAAAAGTTAAAAGCATTAAAATTGCAATAATAAAGTGTTTTCACAGTGATTTTTGTGCGATTTGCATTGCAAACAATTTTAATTGAGTTGCGCCAGCAGCGTCTAATTGGAAATTCATTAGAGCTTTCTTGCTCAAAGCAAAGGTATTTCTATGTTACACAACAAATTTGCTCGTTTGCCATTTCCCTTGAATGTCTTCATCAAAACAGCAACTTAACTTTAGTAAAAGCGTTCAAAACTCAAAACAAAGCCAAAAGCACTGAAAATTAACTCACTTCTTCTTGTATTATTATTCAATGCGCTTTCGAATGAACTGTTCAAGAACTATTTGCATCAACGAAATACTAATTTTTTGCCTCTTCGGCGCTCTTTGGAAAGTTGCCTTCTGAGCACGTTTGAGCGTTGCAACTTGAAGTCAAAGCGCTGCAATCAAAGTCAAGCGCTTGTAGTTTGAAAAGTGATTGCTGCAAGCACACCCGAAGGTACATAACGGCAACATGTGTGTGTGCAACTTCGTCACTTTGCTTATCCAAATTATCTATCTTTCTTTTCAACCATCTCTCAATCTAACTTCGATGCGTCATGTCTTCAAATCTGCGCCTTATTGACTGATATCGAATTTCGTTTTAATTTTGTTATTTTCATACAACATAAGCATTTTGTTGTTGTTGTTTTTTTCTTGCCACAAAACAATGGCAAAAGTACGAAATTTATTTCAAAAATATATTTTCATTTCAACATTGCAACATTTGGCTTGCAAATCTTCACAGCCCCGCTTTGTTTGCGCCTTCACTTTTCATCGATACTTCGGTAATCCATCTGAAATTTCGTAATCTAAAAGTTTGCATAACTTGCAGCAAAACAAAACTCAAGTTAACTTCCGTTGCACGTCAATTTTGTCTATGTTCTAAAATAAAAAAACAACACACACACACACACACATACACACACTCAATCCTTTTAATTTTGAAACTTTTTGCCGCATTCGCAAACATTCTAATACTAGAGCGTAACGAAAACACAAGCCAACAAACATGCGATGTAAAGGAAGTCAACGACTTCGTCGGTGGTAGCGGGGCAGGCGCGCCGAAATGACGACAGAAGACAACGGAGCCCTGAGAAAGTTTTTTAATAACAAGCCAGCCCTCGAGTTATCATCTTTCAGGAATAAATTTTAATGCAAAATTACTCCGGAAAACAGTTGCACGTAGTTGGCAATACTCTTGCTTCTGTCTGACATCCTTCTTGTAAGGATTTTACGTATTTTTTCGAAAGCCATTTAGGAAAATTGAAAAGTTTATGGCCCGCTGCCCAGCCCACTTTCCCCTGCCCAACGATTGTGGCCGCTGGCAGCTGCAGTACAGCAACAGCTTCGGCAGTTACTGCGGCTTACAAATGTTGCTGCTCCTTCCTGCCTCTGCCACTGCCGCTGCCACTGCCTTCTTGCACTCACGCAATGCAAATATCAAAAATATAATTCCTATTCAATTTCCTCAAAGCAAATAACCAAAAGCAACACAAAATCATAATAAGAAAAAAGCAACAACAAGAAATTCCGAATTCAACAAGAGTTTCTATCGCTCATTCGGAATACCCTCAAGGCAAGTACAAATGCTTTCCAAAATAAAATAACTGTCCACTATGGGCCTTGTCAACCGATCAGCCCCCACCACGTGCCCGGCAGCTCAACAACCAAAATTTCACGTCGGCAAATTTGCATAATTCTGCGCAAACAAGCAATTTGTTGCCGTTTTCATGTGACGTCGCTCACGGAGCGCTTGTCAACGGTTGTGTTGCAAGTGATTTGAGCGACTGACGTTGCATGTTGAGCATTGAGCAACGACCATTCGTCGAAAGTTACTTGTTGCAGACTGAAGTGGCTTTGCTTCTGTGACAACATCAGCAACAGCATCAGCAACAGTCGCATCAACAATTGCCACGCAAGTGTTCAATCTTTGCCGCGCATCTCTTGCCTAAGCTTCTAAAACGCTAATTTTATGACCAACAATCGCACTGTCAGCTTCATATTGTGCTTTTCATCGCTTTCAGTGAACTTGCCTAATTTATGTTGGTTCAGAGGAAGCATTTCTTGTTGGATTGCTCTTTTAATGCGTTCAAGCTTTGTAATTCGCAAAAATAATTATGCACTTTAAAAACTAAATGGATTGCTTATTCATCTTTTTATTTTGACTTTTTTTTTAAATAAATGACAACATGACAGAAGATTTTATATAAAGTTTATTTTCAAAAAATTCTCTTTTTTACTTTCGTGGCTCTATTCTTTATACAAATTATTTCTTCCCTTTTCGGTTGGCACAGTTCTTCCTTCCTACCGCAAACATAAATTTCAACTTTCAACGCTTAGATGTACTTGCATTGTCTTATTCACTGCTTGCAAAAAAAAAGGCACGATAAAATTAAAATTACTCACAATGTCAAACATCCTCGATCAAAGACCAAGTTCGATAGGCTACGAGGAACTCCATGTTGCAATGAGCAATTTTACGTAAACAACTGTTCTTTGATCAAATAAGAATGTCCTTTTTTGGCTAACAAATTGCGAAAGCAGTTGCTTTAATAAGAAATCAAAGGAATTCACCCCGTTTAGGGAGGTAAGAGAAAAATACGACGGGGTGGCTGTGAAAATGCCGTGCCATTCATTGTGTGATAATAAAAGTTATTTGTCACTCGATAAGTACTTCAAATGCGTTGCATTGTTGTAAGTTTCTGCAGAATTTATTTTGTATGTTTATCACTGAGTCACTGAGTTACAAACTGCCGAAGCTGTAACTGTAAACAGTTGCAAAGTGTGGCATGTAGAAACACCTCGACCTAAACTTTTGCCTGACACACTTGTACAGATGCGAAGAGTTTTTGTGGCAACTTTTTAAGTGGAAACAAAGTAATTTATACAACAAACGACACGCAACTCAATAAACTCAGCATTTATATGCACAACACTGTGCGAAATGATTACAGTCGGTGCACCTCAAAAGTTATCACAGCGCCACAGTAGCGGCAGCGAACGCCCTCTGCTTGTGCCACTTGCCACTTGCCACAAGTTGCCAATTCTTTCTTTCGCACATCAACTGCGGAAAGCATTTCCCATTTGCAGCTTGTTTTACGACTTGCTTTGCTGTCATAAATAAACTTTTGCAGGCAGGTAATAATTTTGTAGCTCATATTTTGACTCTATTTGCCACTGGTCGACGACGCCCGGCCCAGCACGGCCCAGTGCGGCAGCCGTGATGCTGTGTTGTTGCTGCTGTTGCTGTCGTTGTTGCAGAAGCTCAAAAGCTTTTCGGCGGTTTCAATTTAATTACATCGCAACAGTTCTGCGTATGCGTCAGCATGTGTTGGCCGAAGAGTGGTGCGGCTCGAAAACTACCTGTTATCGCCATGTGGCAACATCGAGCACGCTCAAACGTGCAACACAAAAAAATAGTACGGCCGGTATGGTTGAGTACACTCAACAATATAATACCCTGCACAACCGGTAGGAGGTGTGACGTCTCCATGAAAACAAATTGTGTTTTTGGCATCGCCCATTGAAATGGTGTTCCAAATTAATAAAATCGGTAAAAAAATGGGGAATTTACGAAAAGTTAGAGTTTACGGGTGTTTGAGGGGGGAACCATGAAAGAGAAGGGTGGTTTTTTTGTATGCAGTTTTAAAGAACTATATTTATTGAGTCCGGATACAAAGTTTCAGGTTTGTATGTACTTTATAGTCCAGTTTCACATATAAAATACAATTTTTCTTCACAATCTAAGTCATTCATTACATCACCACAAATTTCAATACAATCTTCATTGTTTTCATCATTATCTGGTTGCTCGTGATTCCAACGTGTGTATGGGATAGGCTTGCCGGTAATTATCGAATTGTACTGCCCTTCATTACCTATATCATTACCGGAGGTCCAATAACGTTCATCATTGAGTTGTTTGATTAGCAAATCAAACTCTTCCGCACTTTCAATATTAACAAGAGTCGCGTTGAGATTTTGACATTTCTGTACTGCTGCCAACCAATTCAGTTGTTCTTCTTTCTATATATAATAATGTTTCTTCCCAATTTTTTCAAACGTAACGCTGAAAAAACAAAATCAATAAAAATAATTAAAGCCCAGTAAGAATGCTATATTCGGCTTTGCCGAAGATTGTATACTTTTCTCGCCCCATTTTGTGTCACGACCATTTTTTCTTTGGAATCTTATTTCTCTTTATCTACATAGCCTGTATACTAATTTCATTGTTTAGCCTCAATGGGTGCTTGGTTTTGGTTATAAGTCGTTGGTGCTAAGCCCATTTTTGGCATCAAAACTGTTTTTACGCCACCCAATGAACGTAAGTATGAAGCTTCAAATCATCTAGTTATGAAACAAAAAAGGTTTCCATACAAAGACTTAAATTTCGTGCTGATTCCTACTAATGACTTATGGTGCGAAATTTCAGGTCGATAGCTTAAAAACTGAGGGAGGAGATTAACAAAAGCTTATATTATCTTGCAAACATTTCCCCAATTTTTATTGCAAAATACTTTTTATTATTTTTCCAATCAGAATCATACAAGTTTTCGAAGACTTAGAGACGTAGCCACACGCATCCACTACATTTTGCAATCTTCTATCTTGTCTGCTTACAGAGAAAACTCGATCTTGACCATTCTTGCACTGTATTTTCGTTTACATTCATGAAGTTTTTGAGCAAAATATTGAGTAAATAACTCAAAAAGCACACCATTTAAAAAAAAAAGAATTTGTCACATATCGTTTCTATGGCAGCTATGGTCTATAGAAATCCGATCAGACTGGTTTTCACATATAAACTGCCTGCAAGGATAGGAACATTTTCTTCATTTCTATTTCTATGCTAACTTTAAATTTCTGGGAAGAGTTTGCATTGAAACAGATAGACGGATATGCCTTTATCAACTCGTCTCGTCGAGCTGGTTTCCGAACGTTTTTTCTTTAAAAAACTCAAAACAATAGAAATTTACTCACTTTTCTGATTTATTATCAGTTTGATCAGTTAATCCTGTGGAGTTTCCCTGATTTTCCAATAATTCTTGGTTTTTTGCTCCATTTAATTCTTCTTCTCCAACGTTTGGTCTCGCCTGTATCAAGGAAACCAAAAGTGTCACTAAGAAAACTTTAAACAACATTTTGTTTCTCGCGCCAATCACTAACTAAAGAATATTCTGAGGGCCGTGAATTTATATACCA
Organism: Phortica magna; assembly: GCA_037044515.1. Lineage (NCBI taxonomy): Eukaryota > Metazoa > Arthropoda > Insecta > Diptera > Drosophilidae > Phortica > Phortica magna. The sequence goes on from JBAMBP010000154.1 coordinate 512,523, forward strand.
ACGTTATCTCATTTTTGATTTTACAGCTCCGGAAATTATAATCAAGTGAATTTTGGTTCAAGGCGATTAGTTCAACACACGCACTATTTATGCGATTTGTGTTTTGATTGCTGATAGGAGATCGGAAATATTTATATTTTTTTAGGAAAAAAAGGCGTGTGACTAATAACTATACTATATTTGTGTGATTTTTTACTCTTCACGAAATAATCAGTATTACAACTTTGTCTTGACGTTTGTAGCAACATGACATGACGAGACAAGTCCGTCGGTCCGTATCAGAGCACAACCGATCATACTTAGGATGTTGTTATTTGGTTCGTATTGAATGTTCGCAATCAATTCTCGAATTGTTCAAAATCGATTCATAATGAATGAATATAATATAACTATAAAGTTCAATAAAATTTTCATTGTTTTGATGACTATCCGGCTGAGCATTATTTCAACGTGTGTATGGGATAAGCACGCTGGTAGTTATAGAAAAGAACTTGCCTTCTTTATCTAAATAATTACCGGAAGTCCAATAACGGCTAACCGGACGGTGAGCCTCAAGTAAATTTAATTCTTCTGCACTTTTAATACTTGACCTTCGCCGAAACTTCGACATTTCTGTGCTGTATAGAGGCTCTGATCATTATCGAAAATTTGATGATGTAATATGTATGGAATTGATTTAAGGTAAAGCTTCTGACATTGAGCATGTGAGGATGAAAATTGAAATCTCAAAATTATTTGCAATTTATTTAATTTATTTAAACATTTTATTTTGTATGTACTTTGTAGTCCAGTTTCACATATAAAACCCAATTTTTCTTCACAATCTAAGTCATTCATTACATCATCACAAAGTTCAATACAATCTTCATTGTTTTCATCATTATCTGGTTGCTCGTGATTCCAAAGTGTGTATGGGATAGGCTTGCCGGTAATTATTGAACTGTACTGCCCTTCATTACCTATATCATTTAGTTTTAGTTCTCGCTTTAATCACGAATTGGTGATGTTCTCAAAATTTTTGATGATAAGACATCAATATTTTGAATGTATACTGAAATGGTTGTTGATTTGGTTGCGTTAATCTTGTAATTCAAATTTAAAATTAAACCTTTGGCCTTTCAGAAGATTAAACACTTTACACGTCTTTTTTTTGTTGTGCTTTGCCCAATTTTTCCTTGGAATCATCGTTCTAATTTTATCTTCATCTTAATAGTCTATTTACCAATCTTCATTGTTATATATCTCTGGAACTCAATGATTCCAGAGATATATAAATTATTGATTTTGGCTTTAAATTGGTTAAAATGTGATCCCAAGCACTTAAAAATGCTTTGACCCGTCTATGCCCGCCTCCCCCCTTCTATGCGTTACATACATTTCGGCCAAACAAACACAAACACAATGTATAAAAAGAAAAATGAAATGAAATCATTCTGCAGAAAAGTGTTGTTTTCCTTCTCGGGATTTTATTGTGCTTAGTTTGTGCAAATGCACAAAATTCATACCATTGTGCAGTATTCATTGTTGCCTTAATGTGCCGCCAGGTGGCGCCGCATTTTGCTACGTTTAGTTTGATCTCAACTAACGCAGACGTAACTAAAATTCGCAATTGAAAATGTACAAATCCTCAAATACTGCAAAAGCAAACTTTGTTTACGGCGTAATTATTATTTTCAGTCGTATTTCCGCACCCCAAGTCCCGCGCGCCATTGCGTCAGCCCTTTGCGAGTTTCAGTCTGCATAGTTTTATTGCTTCTAGCGCTTGCTTTGGTCCTGGTGCTGGTTCCCGTCCCGCTCTTGCCGCCGTTGTCAACGCATACAAACGGACGCGACTTCACAACTTTTAATGGTAGCACTAATAAATTTGAAATCTACTCAAAAGTGAGCTCCAAGCTTAATACACACACACACACACACGCACACTTATTTTAAACTTGCTCAGCGTATAATTACATGCGAAAATATTTACATTTGAGCTTATTTTCGAAACGAGGCTAAAACATTTTGCTTGGCAACGGCAAATAGCAAAATTTCGGCTGTGTAACTTTTACCTTTAACACACACACACAAACACACACACACACACACTAATAAACAGCTCAAGCCCCATAGATCATAAAACATGCATTATGTCATCTTTATGAGGTAAAGTTCTATGCGGGCACCGGGATTTCTCCCGCTACAAAGTGAGAAAAAGTTTGTTAATCTAGTGAATTGGGCAGAGGCAGACATAAGCGCCATGCCAACAAGCTGTCTAAAGTTCGACTTAGTGCGGTAGCAACAAGATAAGCCTTAAACTACTTCCTCTCCTTCATGCTGCATACAAATACAAATAACAATCACTCTGTTATTATGCCATCATAATTATATATCAAAACTGTCTATGATCACTTAATCGGATTGAAATCAATAATGTTTCATGTCATGACAGGCGAAGTCAATCAGAAAGGCAACTGCACTGCAAATCAAGCGAGTCAGGCAAGACTTGCATTGATGTCTGATGTTGTCTGCCATGTCAATTGTGCGTTGTCGAGGGAAAGCGCACAACAGAACATGCACTGGAACAGAATATAACAGAACAAAGGCACAGATATCGTACGTGTCCAGCGGACTGAAGGCCGTCAGTGGCAGAAGGCTTTATTGCAGCTCAAACGCTCAAACGGTCAAACATTTCAATCAGGCGAGTTATGATTGAGTGCTTACGAGTCGATGAGCATCATTTGTCTCGAATAGATATGTGTAAGTGCCACACACGCGTCATTCGGCCAAAACAAAGCCAACCCAAAGTTGTATAAGCAATAACGTCCTTATTATCCTTGCCTGCCAAGCCGCCTTGTCGTGATGAATTTAGCATATACAACTCTGAAATGACATTAAAATGCGCACTAAGGCAGCCGGCACGAGGCGCATAATTTAACTGTCTCTGCAGAAGGACAGAATTTCGAAACAGCCACCATAGACGTGAGCAAATTATCAATGATACCGGCATGGCTCGAATTGCTAGTCGCCTGGCTGCCGGTCGAGCTTCGGCCGGTCGAGTCGGTCGAGTCACTCGACTGTGTCCACCTGAAAATTGCTTATTTGTTTTGTGCGGAGCGGAGCGGAGTCAACACAGTCACAACGTAATCGATTTGTCGTGCTGGCTGGCCAGCCGCACAGTGATAATTTGTTAATTGATCACAATCGGTGCAAAGGTGCACAGAGACTCAGAGACTCAGGACACAAAGGCACACGAGACTAAACCCTTACGAAAGATTTTACATTAAACTTGCATGGCATCGCAGTTAAACCCAATTGTGGGCAACGACAAATTAATGCGATTGCAGAAGAAGTTGTGCAATCATTCTGCTCATATCCTGGTGGAAGTGCGTTGCCAACGCAGTCACTGCGACCATTGGCAACTCACACAGCAGCGGTGAAGTGTAAAAAGTAATCAAAGTTAGGCCAAAGTACTTTGCAGCATAAGGAGAGGCTCGACTGCCTCTCCTTCCTTGGTTGACTGTCTGTCGGTAGTCATGTTGCTTTGAGGCTGCTGACAGAATGCTCCGTAAGCTTTATCAATCAAAACAGCTTTGATATTTTTGTTCTGTGTATTTTTTGAAAGAATATTTGTTGCGAAAGAAAGAGCAAACATTTTTCGTTCTCCGAAATGGCGTGGGTCGAGTTGCTCGACAATTGGCTTGCGGAGTCGGAAGTGGCGTTGCTCTTGACGAGTTTGTTGACGGCCATTATTATCATGTTCAACTACTGGAGCGGCACGACGCTAGTTCGAAGTGTTTTGCGCCAGAGACAAGGGATACAGGACACAAAGGCCTGCTTGACCGACTGGCCAATAGAAAATGGAGACATGATGCACTCCAGCTTGGCGGTCGGTAGCTTAACGCATACCTCACCGATTAACATCAGCTACGAGCGTAGCGTTGTGAGGGGTCTGCGTGAGCAACTGTCGTGGCACGGCTATAGCCGACGGCCCTTGACCATTATGTTGCAGAACAACGGGGAAACTGTTGTGCTGCGTGCCTCCTATGCGCGCAACGTGCCCCGCCTGGCTGGAGCGCATATGCGCACGCACTATAACTTCATCGAGATTGTCTTCAAATGGGGTTGGGACCAGAACGACGGCTCCGAGCACATGCTCAACTTCAACAAGTATCCATTCGAGCTGCAAGCACTGCACTGTTCGGGTCCGTACATGAGCAATAACCTGGTCAACTATGATCTGCTGGCGGTTGCCTACATTTTTAAGCTGGGTGCAGATAATTTTCACCTTGATCCGATTGTGAACAACTTACATCGTATCAAGCAGCCGAACACTTTCGTTGAAATCCCGCCATTCCACTTGGAGTCTCTGCTCTTTCCCTTCGGGAGCGAGTTTTTTAGCTACGAGGGCACATTCGTTGACCAACCGACCATTTACAGCAAATGGTTTGTTTACCCGTTTCCGTTTACCCTGGGTGCCAACCAATTGCAGCAATTCAGAAAGCTGCAACGCTGTGATGGCTCACCAATGATGAGGAGTTCACGAACATTAAAGCCCCTAGGCAATCGAAAAGTGGAGTACAATGTATGGGACGACGAAGATTAGTATAGATTTGACTAAGGGGGTTTCAAAATGGGACTATGTGTATACAATATCATTTAATATTTTCCAGTTTCTTTTCATTGTTTTTTCGTAATTGTTATTTCTTAAACAAAGTTCATTATATTTCATTTGCTTTTCCATTTTCATGTCTTTCATTGCATTGACTTGTCATCCTTATATGTGGTTAGAATTAAAGACTTGTTATATAATAATTTTTCATGTTTTTAAAATTTCTTTTAAAGAACATGACTAAAGACAACACTTTTCTCGCTTCACCCATCACAAAAAAAGATACATAAAAGAAAATCTTAATTAATTTTCGATAAACGCTTTAAGCCACAATTTCCGAAAAATGCTTATAAGCAAAAAAAAAAAAAAATGGTAAAAGGGAAAAATAAATTCAGAACTTCGCTACGAATTTTTCACATTTAAGGTATCAACTTCGCTTTGATAATTGTGATGAAAGAAAAGCGCAGGAACCAGCGGGCGAATATGCCAACTACCGGAGGATGTGTTATGGCCAGGACCGACACCGACAAAGTGGTAAACATCGTGTTAGGTTAAAAATGCAATATCCTTTACCACCCCGGCAAACAACAAACACGGCAACCCGTGTGCCCCGTCGCCCATTACAGACATGGACGAGTTTCTTTTGTTCATATCTCACCCTCATTATTATTAAATATTTTCTACAAGAAATTCTAAGTTTAAAATCAAAGGATTGTCGGCGTAAAGACGCTTAAGAGGCCAGCTGGCAGACATGCTGGCATTTGGCTCAATCTACTTTAGCGCAATTTAACTCAGCCAACTTATATTTTAACTTATTTCAAGCACAAAACCGACGAGGAAATACTTGCGGCGAAAGTTTGAAATAATTGTTGATGTAACGAAGCGTGTAGCATATTTCTATATATATATATATATGAGTGGCTATGTATGTATTAACAAGTATGTACATATAGTAGACATGCCTGCCAGACATTTGCGCAGACCAGGCTAGTTTGCGACTGTTGGAAGGACAAGAGACGGACATTTGCTAGCCCAGAGGAAGGCAGAAATGAGAAAACCAAAGAGGAAAACAATTGTTGTAGGGTGAAATAGTTTCGCTTAGCAAACTGTCTAAACTTTTGCGGGGGGTCGGGCTATATAACTCTTACATTTGACATTATCACTTCAGCATAAACGCAGCAAATTATTTTGTCTCAATGAAAGATGTATAATACAACAACCTACATAGTTTTATTCAAAAAGTTATTTTCTATTTTCATTTAATTTATTTAGTTAATTTGTTATTAGAACTTTAACTTGTTTTTGGGCACAACGGTTTTTGATTAATTCAAATTAAACGCTTAACGAACAACTGTTGCATACTTTAGGGTGCGCACTGAAAACAGTTGTTAGCCAACACTTAAACGCCGTCAGCTGTTTTGTGTTGCGTGTTCTTCTTCTTGACCGACAGAAAATTTGCTTGTTTGTTTTTATAAAACCGTCTTTTGTCCGATTTTAATAATTAACATTGCTGTTAGCTCGATGTTCAGCCCCATTTAGAGCGGCGTTTTTCTATACTTCTTTCTCGCTTTAGTCGTCGCGTCTCTTTCTCGCGTCTGCTGATAACAGAGAAACTGAATTTAACTAGCATGCAGCACACAGCTTTTAAAAACCGCAGTTTTGCCTTTTGGAGACCCGGCGCTTTCCAATCCGAAGGTCAAACTTTTTGACCATCTTTTTACGTTGCATTTCCCCAGTACGTGTTTTTTATGTTGTGTTTATGTGTATTTCACTATATGTTTTGTGCGTGTTTAGAGACCAACTGCGGGATTGATTTGTTTTTGTGATTAATTGAAATTTGTGCATTTATTTATAATAGAAGTGATTTTAGCGCGTGCCACCGACAACAAATTGTAGAAAGTGCATGTACTTAAAGCTGCAACTTACTGCATCTTAACTGACAAAAAAATTCGAGTCTCAAATTTGTGTTCAACAACACCGCCGAACCCGGAGTGTTGAATGACATGTCCGACTTATACTGCCCTATGTTGCCGATACATCCACTAAGACATATGTCCTAAAATACAAACAGTGAAGGAAATTAAATTTTTCAAACGCTGTTTTCCATAGGATTGGGTGCTTGATCGCGAGACTTACTTGACACAAAGTCCCAGTGATATCTGTTGAAGCCACAATACTGAATAAGCAATTTAAGTCAAAATAAGTCATACAATTGAATAAATAAATATTGCTTTCAAATAATGAAAAACCAATGAATGGTGGACATTTATGTCAAACGGCCACGCCTTCAGACACACCAGTTAAAAGCCCAATCTGACAAACAGAACAGAAAAAAGGGCGGCAATACACTCGAAGGCAATCTTATCAGCTGTCGGGAACGAAATTACACTGGCAGCCTCAGACGCCAGTAACAAAAACCGCAATTGACAGTCATCAACGCCAGCGCCAGCAGACGGAGGGGCACAGCCAGCATTCAAGCCGGCCTGCCAGCCTGCCAGCCAAAACAAAAAGAAAAAGAGCGCCAAACAAGCAGCCTACGGATAAGAGAGAACCCGCAACTCACCAACCCAACAAATGGCGAACTGTCGTTGCCAAGGCGTCAAAGCAGAAGCACTTGCTGAAAATGCCGCTGTCACTGCCACCGAAGTGCGCCAGCCAAAGTCCCTGCATGCACTGCTGGACATGCCCTCGCATATGGATCTCTGCCAAGTCGAGTTGATCTATCGGGCGGAGGGTAATGCAAATTTGGTGCTTGCGTTGCCGCAATTTAAAAAAGTTCTACGCTTGCCAAAAATGCAGAGCAACAACGAGCAGACTGCCCAAGCAACGGCCGGAGCACAAGTGCGCAGCACTTCCGCTACAGCTGCTGGCACAAAGTTGCCACAAAGAGGTTAGTTCCAATGTGATTTTTTCTCAGCGACGGGAAATGATTGCGTGTTGCTATGCAACCGCCATGCATGCCATTCCACTTCCATCTCTCTACCACTGCCACTTCCTGTTGTTCGCCGCTTGGTTCTTGGTTTGCCATTTAGCTTTCAACTTGCCAATTTGTATGTTTCGCTTATACTTTTTCGGCTTTATCTGTTTTTATCTAAAAAGTGTTTATTTCGCTTGTATCGTTTGCTGATTTCCAGTTGGCGTTGTGACAATGCAGGACTTTATGGCTTATATCGAGATAATTCGACGTCTATTAGGAAATGAGTTTGTCTCCAAAGCGGATATTATTGCCATACCAAAGGCGAGCGATAGATTATGGATAAACGAGCATATACGGGCCGCAAGACCGGGTAAGCGACATTGCCACTGACCTAGCAATACACTGAGAAAAACAACAAACAAAACAAAACCAAACAAGCATGCACACATTAAAGAATTTTTCATCAGTTGCCAGAAGTAACAAACGACTACTTCCGTTTTGCCATAAAGTTGAACACACATGCTCACACACACACACACACACACACACACACACTGCTTCTCCATCTAATACAAACTGCAATCAATCATAAACGACTTTTAGGATGCTTTAACTTGACGTTTACGATGCACGTTGCACATGAGCAGCCAGCAGCCAACAGCAGCAACTATAATGGCTCAAAGAGCTGGACGACGCGCTGCAGGGAGCGCGGCGAATGAGCATGTTTGTTTGTTTTTTATTTCGGTTTTATGAAGGATTTGGCAAACATTTTTACACACACACACACACATGCGACTTATTTAGCTGCATTTTATTCGCCCACGAATGAAAAAGGAAGGCGCAGAAAGCAGCGAGAGTGACGAAGAGGGGAAGGATATTGAAACGTGCAACAAACTTGGCAATATTTCACATTCTTTACACTTTTTTATTTGCGACATGCTGTTGTTGTTGTTGTTGTTGTTGTTGTTACTGTTATTGTCATTGTTGTTATTCACGCGCGCCTTTTCTCTCTCTCTGTCTCCGTCTCCGTCTCTGTCTCTTTTCGATTTTCAGTTACTCGCTTGGATAAGGAATTTTGTGGGCAATTTGGACTGCTGCTGCCAGATGCGACCCAACTGCCAGACACGTTCGATGTTTTACTTTCCAATTTACAGGTGAGTTTGGCACTTTCATTATTTAGCGCATGTACCATCCCCCACACCAGCACCAACACCAACACTAGCATTCCGACCAACCGGAGGCCCGCGCACCACCTACGGAATTTTAGGTGTCGCTTCATCTGCCGTCTGCATGCAACATGCACTCCATTTTCGTTTATAAATTGTGGATTTTCCAAAAGGACAATATTGGCTTTCGGTTGGTTGGTAGTATGTGTGTGTGTGTGTGTGGGTGTGGGTGTGTTGTGCCTGTAACGTCATATGTTTGTGTTGGTCACCCCGACGCTCGGGCCATAAATCAGCTGTTCTTTGTTTTGAATTAAAGTGGGCAAGCTGGCAAACACTTTGCGCCACCCCCCCTACCCACCATGCCCACAGACACCTTCGCCGACACCTGCGTCTGCTGGCTAGATCCTCCGTACCTCTGGTATGAAGACGCCGCCGAAATTGCTTTGCAATTGGTTTTCTTTAGTGGGCAAGAATGTTTGCTACATTGAATTTATGACTTTGGTAACAAAGCATTGACCGAAATAAAATGGCATGGAGAAATCGAAACAAAGCTGCAAATTGGTCAACGGCTATGACAAATGGTCGCTCGGACATTTGTGTATGTTTGTGGAGCCCAAATTCATTTGCAACAATGTTCACGAAAGTTAGTCTTGTAGATCGACTGAAATAATTAAAAGGCCATAATTGTTGTTTCGCACTTGACTGCGTGCAAATTGCAATGATTAATTCAAATCGTCGCAGAACCGAAACGTCTCCAGGCCCAAAACGACGCTCGCTCTATAAAAATCACGCCACGACCCAACGATTTAAATAATTCTGCTTCATTTTTATGAAACTTTTAGTGAAACAGAAGTTAATGTTTAAAATTTTAAAAGGCGTGTAAGCAACACCCGACATTTAAAACTCTCTCCTGGGCGTTGCTTTATTGGCATCGGCATGTGTAAACTTCGCCTGACATGATTCATAATACAATTGATAACTCGGCATGGCTTTGCCAACGAAGTTTATATTTTTGTACACCCTGCACTTACACGAAGCTTGTTTCAGACCAACTGTGTGTGTGTAACACCTTGAAGGGGAGTAAAACCCTTTAAAGTATAGGAATGCTGAGGACTACAAAAGAACTTACTTATTCAAAAGTAGCCAGAAGAGAGAGAATCATGAGAATTGCATGGTAGTTTCAGTAAATCCAAACAAATTCAGTAATGAGATGTGTTTGCTCAGTAAACACACTACTTACCCCTCCCCTCATATATGACGCCACCCCTCAAATTCCACATTATTTAACTGTTGAGAAATTTTCAACAATATCAAAATGGATAATACTAATCGGTGGTTTATTTTTGGAGTTTGACATCGGCCACTTGTGCGTAGGGTATTGTATTGTTGAGCATACTCGAGTAATCCGTGTTTTTTCATACGCCACAGAGCGAACGCTTTAAACAACTGTCGGTCCCATATTTTATATGGTTTCGTTGACTTGTTCGTTTTCCAGCCTTTCTTATCCAAGTTTTTTGTGCAGAGTTGAAGTTGTTGCCGGTCATTTCACTTGTCATGTGTGCAGATTGCACAATAAAGCGTGAAGGGACGGCAGGATGAGGCAAACTGAAACACACACGCACACACACATAAAGCAAAACGTAATAATTCCAGGCAACTGCGACCGGAGACACATTCGCCATCGAAATAAAACCAAAGCAAGGCTGGCGCTTGTTGTCAAGCGACGTCGACAATTCATTTGATTTAATGCCAACAGCTTCAGACGAAGGTGCAACTGCAATTGCAACAGGAACAACAACAGCAACAGACAAAACGGGCAAACTAAGAGCAGTGGCGGCAGAAGCTACTACAGAAGCAGTCCTGTTGAGCGTCATAAGTGAAGGAAGAACAACAACAACAAAGGATCAAGAGGCAGATACGGCTGAGGCAACATCAACAACTCAGAATCCGTCGTCAACCACAGGCACAGTACCTCAGGCGGCATGCAGATGTCGCTACTGTGCCATGCAGTTCTTAAAGGTAAGCAAAACGCAGAGACAGAGAGTCCTGCGCCAATGTAACGGTATACTTAATCCGTTTTATATGCAAATGTCTGCAGCAGTTGCGCATCGCTTTGTTGTCCTACGACTTCTGTTTAACTTAACTGTATTCTTGCTTATTTTAACTTTTCTTCTTGCCTTGCAGCTGAGCATGGGCAAAGTCAACAGTAGGAGCTCGTATTGCCCCATGGATTTGTTTTCCGGGTGAGTCGAAACGCTAATTGTGAGCTTTAAAGTGCAACGCGGCGTATAAGCAATATAAATTTCCATCTCTCGCTCTCTCTGTCGAACTGCTGAAATGCACGCCTCTGGGTGCACCTTCTTCGCCACGGTCGTCACGCTGAGCTGAGCTGAGCTGAGCGCATGCAATTTGTACTGTTAAAGTTGATTTCCCTTTTGTTTTAATGGTTTTTATTTTGAAGTATTTTTTTGCAATTTTGTACTTTTTTTCCGCTTTTTATTTTCGCGCCTTCTAGTCATAAATTTCAATCTGCTCCATTTGCGTGTCCTGTCGTGCTTCATAATTCAGACACTTTTCGGGCATGTGGCACTTTGAACACACCAACCGACAACATGCCACATGCCGTGTGCCGTGTGCTGCATGCCACACGTTGAGCTGCCGCGCTCGTGTCGCTGTCCTTCCGTGTTTTTGTAACTCTTTGCTCTCCTTTTTTTCCCTTTTATCTCTTGCTGCTTTCGGTTCATACATTCTGTTATTCGTTGTTACTGTTTTAAGTCATGCGTGCATCCGTGCACGAAATTCAATTTATTTTGCTCTCGGTTGCCGCCTTCCATTTCAGCTTCTTCTGCTTTGCAAGTTGCAAGTTGTCCGCCTTAACGGTTTTTAACATGTTGCCACCTTGTTGCGCCCTTCCGCGCCTCAGCACGTTCGATATTTGTCTTCTGCCTGGCAACTTTATTGCAGCGCACTTGTTTCACTTAATTCTTACTTTTTATTTATTTTTTTCAGTGTACCGTCGCGCATGTTCCGTGCTTTGGATGCACTTTTCGCCTGCCCACAAAATAATTTGCGTGTATTTCAAAATGGAAATTTAATTTACGGCGATCACGCCAAGTCGATTTCCTGGGCGGAATTGAAGGCGAACGTTTTCCAAGCGTACGTTTTTAGTGTTAATTGTTTCTGTCGTATTTTTTTAATTGTATATTTAAGCAGCAAACAAGAATTGTTAAGCCGTTTGCGCATAAGATGAAGCACAAACAGTTGCGGCCAGAAAAACAGCTCATGTTTTCCCGAATGCCTTTCATAAACCGAACCGTCCATACTTTATACGACTGCCAAGTCGAAATTCTCGTCAGTCGACGAATCCGTAAATTTTATATTATTTTATTATATTATATTATATTATATTATAATTCAATAAGCACATGCCTCTAAATTCGGTCTTCTCACAGAACATTTCTAAGTGCCAATAGGCTGGTCATGTAGTACTATCAGCTTAAATCTATTGGCATGACTTAAACAGTCTTCCAAACTCAAGACAATTCAGATATGTGTCGCTGGGAGAACACTAGTCTCCTGCCAATCAATTGGAAATATAACAGAAAGACATAAACACTTGTGTTTCCTAAAACTTGTAAGATTTCGTTCGAACATTAGTAATTTCTACTATTCCGTGTGTTCTATTGTACTCTCAAGAAAAAAGGATCAAACAAATGAAGTGCAGTGTGATTGAACATTAAGACATGCTCGTTGACCGCCATCAAAAGCACTTCAATTTGACAAGTCGATTCGCTTGGCGCTCCTTGCATAAATTCACAAAGAACACTTTAGAACAAAACCACCAAGAATTTCTGAGCCAAATGTTTCTTTCTGCGCTGAAAATTCAATAAATAAAGCAGCCAAATGTATGTTTTATATTTTTTTTTTGCAACGTTTTTCGCTTTTTCATAAAATTTTCCATTTTGTTTATTTCCTCACTTGCCAACACCTCAAACAACTGCAATGAAACAACAACGACCGTTGCGCGTACACAAAAACAAAACAAAACACAAACGAAACTTGAAAAAATCCACAAAACACCCAAAATGGAAATGGCTGCGGCACACAAACTGCTGTGAAACTCTGCAGCGACATTATGGTGCTTATAAACCATTTGCTGGTAACGTGTCTGCTGAGGGAATACGGTGACTTGGCGACTGGCAGCGCGAGTGGCGCTGGGACGGCGACGACGACGACGACGCCGCCGACAATGCTGACGTCGCCCGAAGCGCTGACAGAGCGAAGCGCAATGAAAGCCACAGTCAACGTCGAAGGCGAAGTCGAAGACGAAGCTGCTGAAAGTGGAATCGTAGCCGAGGCTGAGGCTGAGGCTGAGGCTAATGTTGCTAAAGGAGTTGTTGTCGACAAAGCTGTCGCTGGTCAACCGAGTGACTCGAGTGCATTCGCCATGCAAGCACAAAGGACAATGGCAACTACAACAATGACTACAACGGCAACGACAACGACAACGACAACAATGGCGGAAGCAAAACCGGAAACGGAAGCACCGGCGACTCAAGCACAAATCAACAAAGCGGAAACGTCGTGCTTACCAAAAAATTGTGTCCTGCGAAAAATTCTACGTTTCCAATTGTTGGCCAAGGTAAGTTTGACTCTTGTATTATTTGCTCTTCTTTTCTCGCTGCTCCGCCCTTCTTCCCAATGGCTGGCCCGCTGTCTGTATCACATTTCACAGGTGATACGCTAAGAAATATAATAGTGGCGATGGAAAAAAAGACAAAAGTAAATTGAAAAAGAAAAGACGAAACGAGACGAGGTGTGGTGACACGAGGTGAGAGGCGACGAGCAGAGGATATAAAAAATGGCTAAGGGATTTGGAAAGCGTTGCTGCTCACTTGGCATGAAGCCAGCCAAGAAATCTGTTAGCTTTGCTGATGATTGTGTGGATTTTTCAAATATAATTTCTTTCACATTACTTTCGCACTGTTTCCTTACACCTCCTCCTCCTCCACTCCCTTTCCCGCTTCTATGTTTTTTAAAAATAGTTTTCTTTTGTACATTTTGCTGGCTTTCAATAATTACAGCAAAACTTTCGCTTTATGTGGCAATCGGGCTATGCATCGAAGTCGGCCACAAGCTACCACGCGCTCCACGCACTGCTGGCCCAGCCGGAGCCAGTGCACAGCAGTGAGGCGCTCAGCCCGGCGGAGCAGTACTTGCTGGGCGCAACGGCACTGGATTGCTCGATAATGATGACATTTCAGGAAATTGAATTGCCAGCCGAGCGGTGCGTATGAGACACGCTCCTCTAATTAAAAGAGATTTCTGAATTGTTTGCATTTCAGCGCACACGCAGCTGCAGCAGCGCCATGGCTCGTTCATTTGCCGGCACACAACAAATACTACATGACGAAAGTGACGCTCCTGGATCTGGATCCGAAGCCCGACAGCCACTTTTGCAAATACATCAAGCAGACACAAGCGATCGCACAACTCCCGGCACTTGATTGAAGTAGAACAACTCTGAATTTGTATTTGAAGTATAGATTAAAGCGGCTCCAATCATGGGAGCTCCACTGCCCATGTATTTGTTTCTATTCACGCACTCATTGAGCGACACATGCAGTCGCAAGTATGTAAGCACACACACACACACACACACACACACACACACACACTCGTTATCAATACAAATCAAGGCGTAGCAAATGCAAATTCCACTGAAATGCGTGTTTATTTGCAAAAGACAACTTGACATTACTGGGAAACTCGCGGCGCCGCACCTTCAAATGTCGTCAGCCGCAACACCGACGACCAACAGCGAAATGTGCCACAAACTAACGAGTTTAGCATAAACGAGCGAAGGCAGGGGAAAGAATTACACAAAACGGCGCACGGAAAAAACATGGGAGAACACTGCGAACACTCCTTAATTAATTTCCATGCAAGCATGGCAAGGCGCGCAAAAAGACATGGCCAGGTGACAGCGCCCACCGTGGAGCGGCGGCAGGCGCTGGGCTGAGCTAAGCGAGCGTTGGAAAATGCTTAACGGCGCCACGACAGGACCTCATGCTCACTGTCTGTCTGTCGCTCTGTCTCTCTGTCTGTCTGTTTGTATGTAATATCACTATCTGTGTCAGCCCATGTATTCTGGGTGTGCGTAGTCGCGTCTCCGTGCAGGTGTGTTGTTGTTTTGCTAGACGCCAGCCACGTTTATGCAAAGTTCTCGGAGCTCAGTTGAGCCCGTGCGGCGGCGGTCGACGTCATTCAGTCGCACGCTTCGTTTCGCTCAAGTTGAAAGTAGTTTTCAGTGCTTTGTGTTTGATTTGACTCCGTTTTCTGTCGGTTGACTTTCAATTTCGTATATTTTTCCATTTTTTCCATTTGCTTTGTTCAAAGTCAATAAATTGCGGCACCGAAATGGGCAACAAAATCGTAACTTTTACGGAACAGCAATTGGACGATTATCAGGCAAGTGCGAAGAGTTTTTGGTGTTGTTTTCCGCCGTTTAACTCGCAAGACTGTTTGACCTTTGAACCGACGAAACTATCAGCGTCGAGGATTGCCTACGCCGACAAAATTTCCAATCTTAAAACAGTCTTGCAATGAGTCATGCTTAATAATTGAAATGATAAAAAAAAAAAACAGTGTTTAATTAAATCTTAATTCTTTACATTCAAGGATTGCACATTCTTCACACGCAAGGAAATTTTGCGGTAAGTTCCTTTTTGTTAAATGACTTCACATAATTCAGCGAGATAAAGGCGCAAAACACATAGCATACCCACAGGCGTTTGTCATAAGCCGAGCTTAATTTAACCGTATTCATACATTTACACAAAGCACGAATGACAGTCGGTTAAACCATTGTGTGCAAAGGACTCGGAGACTCCTTTGTTTGCAAGCGAGCGCAAAAATAACTGAAAATGAATTTGGGCAAAATTTGCTCTGACAAAAAATCACACCCACTTGTCATACGTCTCTCATATTAATATGAATTCTTTATTTTCGTTTCGTTTTCATTTTTGCTTATTGTTTTCGCTTTCCCGATTGTCCTTTGTAGTGTGCACAAGCGCTTTCGTGAGCTGCGGCCGGACTTGGTGCCACGCCAAATGGCCGAGGGGCAGGCCACGAGTGTCAAGGTTCCACGCGAGTGCATTGAGAAGATGCCGGAGCTGCGTGAGAATCCATTCCGGCGACGCATCTGTAAGTAGTCATTGCTGCCGTTGTTGTTGTTGGCGTTGTTGTTGTTGTAGTTGTTGCTTTCAAATTATTGCCAAATTCCCAACGAATTTCACATCATTTCTTTTTGTTGTTTACTCTTGCCTTCCATTTCACTCACTCACTCACTCACCGCTGACGCAGGCGAGGCGTTCTCACGCGATGGTCTGGGTAATTTATCCTTTGAGGATTTTTTGGATGCTTTGTCTGTGTTTAGCGAACAAGCGCCACGAGACATTAAAGTTTTCTACGCTTTCAAAATTTATGGTAAGTTTGCAAAATACAAAGCACTCGCTTTGTTATCGTTGTTGTTGCTGTTGTTGTTGTTGTTGTTCATGTGCGTGCGTGTGTGTGTGAGCTCACAAAGATGCAGAAGGCTGTCATACTCCTTGTGGTATGTTTGTGATTTTTGTTTAACTTTTGTGTTTTGTGTATTTCCGTTCGTTTTTTCTGCTCTCCCCTCGCCTGGCAGAGTCTTACATTATCTGTTGGCATTTGCATGCGCGCCTTGGCCATGCATAGTTAGAGACTCACTGATGCAGTCGAAGTTCAAGGCCGCCTACAGTGAGGCATGCCGAGCGCATTGGGGTCAACAGGACTACGCTGCGAGCAACATACTTGCAGCGCCCATGATCTCTTGACAAGGAAACATGTTTGTAGGCAAAGCAACTCAATAAGAAAACATGCATTGAGCCTCAGCAAAATTATGACAAGCAACCAAGCGGCAAGGCAGACGAGCATTGTCTGAACAAAATGTCATGTCATTTGCCTTCACTTACTATCATGAAATGTTCTTCAATTCTGCAACGATTCTTTGCACACATTTCGCAACTCATGTTGTCATATTTTTACTTGATAGATTTCGACCAGGATGGCTTCATTGGGCACGCTGACCTCATGTCCTGCCTGACGACAATGACCAAGAACGAGCTCAGCCCCGAAGAGCATCAGCAAATCGCCGACAAGGTAATCGAGGAGGCCGACGTCGATGGCGACGGCAAGCTCTCCATACTGGAGTTCGAGCATGTCATACTGCGCGCACCCGACTTTTTATCAACGTTCCATATAAGAATATAAGGCGACTACTCCACTCCACTCCACTCTAAGCGGTCTTCGTTGTTGGCATGCAATTTGAGTTTTATTAAGCGAAATATCTCATAAAACTTCAATGAGTGCCTCTGCTGCCTATTTTTGCCTCTGCTGCAGGTGGCTATAGACATCTGTGTCTGCGTGTGTGTGTGTGCGTGTGTGTGTGTGTGCGTGTGTCTGCAGTGGTCAATTGTCATGACAATGTTCATGTCAAATGTCATAGCAGACCTTGTTCAGCAGCAGGTATTATAAAATTTATAAAGCCATTTCGCCCAGCTTGACATCTTCATGTCCCAGTTGAAAGTTCTCCAATCTGCAATCACAGGCTCGGTCGCTGCTGTCTGCTGTCCGTCCTCTCGGGGCCACAGCACACTCTGACCCCAATCAAACTACGCAGCGCAGAGTGCTTGTTACTGGTCGTTGGCCAGCGTGTTGTCATGTTTCGGTTTCGGGTTAGCAATTTCATTCAATCCAATTCAGTCTGATTTGACTCTGTTCGGTTTGATTGTGAGCTTCCTCTGATTCCTCTGAAATTTATGCGTTTGTCTGTTCTCCCCACATCCCTCCGTCCATCCGTCCGCCCACGTGTCCAACGACGTTTGACCAGCTGTCTGAATTTTGTCAATTTGAGAATTTGATTTTAAGCTCGAAATAGAAATAAAATAACTCTTATGCAACAAATCAAATGCGTTGCATTGCATTGCCAACGCTGCCGTGCACTTTTCAATTATTGTAATTGCTTCCAAGAAGTGTGTTGAATAAATGAGTACGTAAGCCTCTTCGAATAATTCAATAAAACAAAATATAATAAATAATACAAATAGTTTTCGCAATTGATAATTGAGTTGTTCGCAGCGCAATGCATGGTTGCACTCCAAGGATCATTGGCACCAGTAAGTTGATGGAGAAGCAATGGCATAACGTAAAGCTATGCGGAGAGAATAAATCTGTTAGAAGAGGTTCTTGGCACATGTTTAAGAGAGAGAGAAAGTTCCTATCGCGTATATATCATGTGATGTCCGTGCGAATCATATCTCTTCGACAACATATGTGCCACATGTGTGGGAGGAACTTATAAAGTCGACACCTCCAGATACAGTAAGTTGACCCTGGCGTGCGAACAAACTCGTCTCAGGCACGTTTCTTTTAAAAGACTTTGTGGTACATTGAAATCAGTTTTTATTGAAATCTCATTCATTATTTTTTATTTATTTAATATGTATTACGTTAAGTGTAATTACTAATTACATAATCATAAACTTTGCGCTTAACTTTTACAAGATAGTCTATTACAGTATTCAATTCGATTCGATTCGATTTTGTTTTATTTCTTTCTATTCAATATTGAGATATTTTCAATTTAACGGTTCTATGCTTTTAAGTACGTATTTAGCAAACGGTATTTCTCCCCATTGTGGCTTATAGCGTATACTGTCTCTTTCTTACGGCTTTCTTTATATGTAAATACTTTTATTTATATGTATGTATATAAGTATGTATTTCATGCTCGCATCATTTAAACTGTAAAAGGTAATAAACGGAAAAAAATTCTATACACAAAACAACAACACTTAAGCTTAAAATTACACACAACTGCAATTAAAACAATTAATTAAATAAAATGCTAGAAATTTCTTTCGTTTTTTCGTTTTAATATTAATATTAATATTTTTCGATAGGTAAATAGTTGATAGTATACAATTATGCATGTTTGCCACTATTTAGCATAATGCATGTTGTTATTAATTCATTTATTTTATCGTTTTACTTTTAAATCTTTTTTAACTATGAATAATAGAAATATTTATTGCATAAAGTTGATTTTTTTTTATGTTGTTTTTTTTTTTTGCCACTTCGTATACTTAATACAACAATTTATTGTTTACTTACAATTAGTTAGTTGCATATTTTTATTACCGAATGCATTTAAATGCTAAATATTCAAAACTTCGCTGCGATTTTGTGGCGCTAAGCCGCGATTTATCCCAACGGAAATTATTTCACAACGGATATTGAAAACAGCTCGCACAAAGTTGCCTTTTGTCTGTTGTTTTTGCTTGTATAATTTATCATATTGTAGTATATTTAAAATATGCTTACACACTATTAATAATAGTTCATTTAATGTTTCTTTTTTCGTATACATTGTTCATTCGTTATAGTCTTTTCTTTTTTGTTTGAAATTATTTGTTAAAGAATAAATGTTAATTATGAAAACGAAATATAACAAACGATTTTGCCACGAAAACTATGCAAAACAAAAAAAAACAATTGAACACAAAACTAAAATTTAATTGAATGCATTTAACAATCTTTATACATGTATGTATGTATATATGTATTTTCATTCTATTTGCGTGGTTGTTAATGTTGTTGTATCATCATAATGTATCATTTGTTTTCTTTTTGTTTTTACAAAGTATTGATTTAAGTGCAACAGTGCCTGTCCAACTGCAGAGTGTCACCGAAGCCAAACTGTAACAGTTTCTCTCAAACTGCCAAAGCATAACTGCTACAGTTGCTCTGAAACTGTAACAGTCGTATTGTGATTGCAAAACTGTTGCGGCCAAGTTTGTAGCACTTTTTGGGTTATTTTTTTTGTTTTTATTTAAAAGTCGTGATTTCCACAACTTGAGAATCCGTAATCCGAAAAGCTTTCAAAGCTCTTCAACAAATTTCAGTAGACCGAATTGTGATGGTCGTAGTTGTTGTGCGCGGTGGCTGCATGATGCAAGTAGGAGGGTATCGCCGAAGCGTTTAATTCGGACGCACGCCGTCGGAGCGCTGCGATGCTGTGCCCTCGCCAGACATCTTCCTCAGTGGTGCCATCTGTCGGCGATTGCATTGACTGGTGGCAATGAGGCAGCAAGTGTGCGTTAACATTGTTATTGTTGTTGTTGTTGCTATTTGTAGCATCCTGTGGATGTTGTTGCTGCTGCTGTTGTTGTTGCTGTTGGGTTGGTGTCTGTGGTGGTTGTTGCTGTTGGTGATGTTGCTGTTGTTGCTGTTGCTGATGTGTCTGTTGGTGGGCCTGCTGTTGTGTTTGTTGTTGTTGTTGCTGCTGCTGCGACGACGGCGGTGGTTGTTGTTGATGATGCGGTTGTGCACTCTGCTTAAAAAAATAAATTCCATTTTAGTACAACTAAAATACAACATTGTGGTTTGTGTCTCTGCTAAGCGGATACCACTTACCATCTGCTCGCTATTCAATTCGCCTTGACTGGCATTTGGCTGCGTTGACAGCGGCGGCGTCACCGAGGAGCAAGAGTTAATATTGGGCGGCGTTGTGGTTGTGGGCGAGCCACTTGCGCCGCAGCTGACACCGCCCACTGTGTGCTGGTACATCATGGAGTCGCCTATACAAAGTATATACCAAACAATTAGAATTTCACATTTTTGTTTTTGTTTTTATTCCTTGACGTAAGCAAGAATTCAAGCACATTACTTAAATCAACAAAGCAAAAGTGTAACAGAGCGCAACGCAATCGAAGAAAGAGGAAAAAGTTGCCCAGAGCCAAAAAATAATATAAAAAAAATATAAAAACATGTCTCCAAAATGTCAATTAGCACAACTATACGAAATCAAACAAATAAATAACTTGACAAAAAAATAAAAAATAAAAACTCTCAAAACAAAATAAAATGCAAGAGCCGTAATAAAAAGTGCCTTTGGGTATTCCTGAAAACTTCTGGCGCGCATTTGTTAATTAAAGAAGCAAACACATAAAGTAAGACCTGAAATCAATTCAGATTTTCGGCTACCGAAACTCGAAAAAGAAAAGAAAAAAAAAGTGCCGTGAGTTCAAAGAAGCACAAAAAAACAAGTTAACATCGTGCTTAGGCAATTGTCAAGAAAACTGGCTCGAAAGCAAAAAAGAAGCAACAAAATTGTCGTCAACCCTTTTCTTTTGTTATGCAAATGGAAATTTTTCACCAACAGAGACATGTATGTACTATAGCACACTATATATACACACACACAGATACATAACACATACATACATAGAATAGCATAGCAAAGTTAGAATAGACAACGTACCCAAAGCATTCAATCCATAATGCTGATAGCTGCCAGCACCCATGGCGGAGCCAATGTTGATGCCCGAATTAAGGCCGCTATTAAGCGTGGATGAAAGCGGCGAAGACTGATTTAGTTGGCCAAAACCTTTATTCACACAATTAGTAGCAACAAAGTGTTCAAGAGAAGAGAAGAGAAGAATAGTACAAGAGATAAAGTTGCAGCAAATTGTTGTTGTTGTTGTTGTTAGTTCAAAGTTCAACTAGAAGTTCATGAATCGAAATAATATATTTTGTTACTCACCCGCTGTCATTGGGTTGACGCCGACGCCCCAACGATCGCCGCCGAACATGCCCGTGCCGCAGAGGCCGTCGCCCATGGCGATGTTGGTGATGTTGGCGCCAAACGGAGGCAGGCCGTGCGATGGCAGCAGAGCGCCGGGCGTGCGGAACACGTTCGTTGTCTTCTTGCGCTTCTTCCACTTGGCGCGCCGGTTCTGGAACCAGACCTAAAAGCACACAAATGTTATCTTAATAAATATATACTTTTACATGCATTAGCACAAATATTCTTTTGGGAAAAATCTTCCAATAATTAATGGAAAAAGAAATTTCTGAGTTTGTTTAAAAGAGAAACGCCCATCTTCCAATTAGTCTCCCATCTCGTCTGCTTACAGAGAAATCTTATTTGACGTCTACTATGTATGGGCGGGGTCATGCCCTTGTGTCAGGCATCTATAAGGCTTTATCATATCGAACAAGAAGTTTCTTCAAACAAAAACATGACAACATTTTTGACCGATAGGACTATTGGAACAACACATAAGTACATATCTTTCTGCCTGTCAATTCTATCGATCTGAGAGGAATTCGCATTGAGAGAGACGGATAGATTAATAGACGAATATAAGGACGGACAGACATGGCTAAATCAATTTGTCTCGTCGAACTGATCAACAATATGGTCGTAGATGTCTTCTTGTGGGCGTTGTTGTTCTCATGAAAAAAACCCACGTTCCCAACAGTACAAAAATAGATTTGTGTGAGTGAAGCATAAATAAGTTCACCTTTGCTAACTAGCAGAAAGTTTAAAGCAAAATTTAATCATTCCTTTTCTTCTACAATAATAAAAAGAATTATCCTGGGGATAAACTTGAATTGGACAATCAAGATCTGAACGAATTTTGATTACATATATTTTATTCTCATACAGACAGACGTGATAAGAACAACTCTCATAATGAGACGCCTATCAAACTTTCTTTTGGGTGTTATAATATTCTAACTAATATATATAATAACTAATATATAATATAATATATGAGCATAACTAATATTGACACGACAGACATGAGCTATGAGTTTTGGACGACCCCTTGAGGCTCAGATATCCAATCTAAGTCAGCATATGCTCTCACTGCACCAAAGTCAACTGTAATCCAACCACAATATTAATTTGCTATAGTTTTCGATTCGTCATCGCTCTTTAATTGCAATTCGTGCACAACTTCTCCGAAACTCCTTGAAAATGGTCTTCCATTACAAGCACTCATTTCATCAATATGCGAACATCAAACTACATTTTACAAGCATGTAACATGTTGCGAAAACATAATTTTAATCAAGATCAATTACCGGTCGCTAACAATAGCAAAAACAACAACAACACATGCGACAACAAGTCAGACAGCAAACCCAACATGCCTCATAGAATTCTAGAAGCGACAACAACAACAACAACTACAATGTCAGACATGTTTGCATATCGACTTGGAAATTTCTGTATGAATATTTATATGTACAAGCACAAACACACACACACACACACACACACACTCACACACACAGCCGGTCAAGCATCCGCCTGCGCTGGACCCTACGTTACTTTCATAGGCTCACACCAACTTATCAATAAAGTTTCATAACTGCCAAGCAAAAACAGTCTTCTCGCCATTTGAGCACAGATACATTTAACCGTAAGGCAGGCAAGGCTTTGCTCTGCTTGGGCAAAGTTGCCGTTGCATCGTTTCAATGCTTTAAAAATGTACTTTAAAAAACAATGTTTTCATAATGAGTGAAAATGCGTTGAGTAAGAATGACTGACTGACTGACTGACTGACGAATGACTTCTTACATGAAAACGATTTTTTCTCGAATCGCGTCACAACGATTCGAGAGCACAACATGTCGCATCCACGTCAACTCATCTGACAACTCAACTGTGCCATTTGCTGAAGCCGCGCACATTAACAAGTAGTGCCAAAAACAACAACAAAGACAACACTTTTAGTGCGATAAAGCCGGAGTCAAGCTGGCCCGCCCACACGCCACGGCGGTCCTTGTCTGCTGCTGCTACACGGCGCACTTACGTATGCAGAGGCCAATGAACAGCGACTGTCACTCCGGCCGTCTGTCTGTCTGTCTGTCAGTTAGTCAGTCAGTCAGTCTGTCTGTCTGCCTGCTTGTGTGTGTCGCTGTCTGCCTATCCATCTATCTAAAAGGGACTAAGAAATACAAAAATAAGTACATACAATAAATAAAAAAGGCACAAATAAAACCAAAAGTTTCACTAAAGTAACTTTGCTTGTAGCGCTGATGGTCCCTAGTGGATTTGTCATATGGAAAAGTCAGTCAGTCAGGCAGTCAGTCTCTCTCACTCTCCGTCTGGCTCTTTGTCGGTCCATTTGGCGTGTCTGTGTGTGAATGCTATGGCGTGGGTATTTATTTCGGTTTCGTCTTGCAACGAAAAACTTCAGCAACATCTGCTCACAAGCGCAGTAAAGGTGCCAGAGGGGTTGGTGGTCACAAAGGTGCTGACGACCTTGACTTGTTTATGGTTTTTTTCATATATATTTTCTTCTTGTTTTCACCAAGTTTATATATGCGGCGCTTCTATTCATTAACTTTAAATTTAATATTTAAGCACGAAGCGTCTGCCAGAACTGGAAGTCCTGCGCACAGACACATTTGCCAGCAGGCGCGGCGAGGGTGTCATAGCCAATGTTTTGCATACTTTTTATTTATTATTACATGTTTTGTTTTGCTTTCGTCTTCTCATTTCTACACACACACACACACGTACACTTTATATAAGACATTTAACAGACATACATATACGACTAAAGAAGCGCAGCGCAAGTCATTGAGCACGCAAGTAAAAAAGTCATTGCCTACTTTGCGGCGCGCCATTAAATTGACATAACGTGCATGACGTGCTGGGCACGTAAATAGGCATTAAAATATCGGTTAAGCAAAACAATCATTTTTTATACATGCTGCTCGTATATACGCATGTGTGTGTGTGTGTGTGTGTGTGTTTTGTATATTCATGACTGCTCATTTCACAGGTCGCTGTTGATACGCCTCTGTCATCGCACGTCCTGTGCCAAGGGTTCCCTTCGCCAGGGTGTGTGCTCATTATTAAGTATCGAAACGCCAGACAGACAAATGGTATAATTTTTTGTTGTTGTTCGTTGTTTGTTGTTGTTTGCTTTTGTTTTGTTCTTCCTGTTTTGTGCGCTGTGACGCAGCACTTAAATATTGTTTTGACGGTAATTTTTAAAGCTTTGCCCTCATGCATAAATCACAAGCGTGCAGTGGGCGTGATTGCCGTTTGCAGGAAGTTCAATGACAGTGCCACAACGCAAGGTATGCATAAACCATAAAGAATTTGTTACACCTTTAAATGCCATCATGCTTCATGCACTTAAAGATACTTTTGAATCGAGGCCGCTTGACTGTATTATCTGCTCAAATTGTTGAGTGTTGCAACAATAGTGCAGAAGTCTGAAGCCAGCAAGTCTTCAGCATGCAAGCGCACCTAAAGTAGCACTTCAGCTTGCACTTCGACCGCAAGCAACTTTGCTCACGTTATTCCGCCTGCAATATTTTCACTCCGCCTTCGAGCACGAAGAACTGTCATGCTTAGCACCTTTTTGCATCTTGACTTTTGACTTGAGGCAACCGCAGTGATAAAAGGGAGGCCCGAAAGTGCAATTGCCGCCATATGTTGAACATGGTGCATGCGGCATGCCTAAAGCATTTCCATGTTCCGACTTTGCGCCGGGCGACAAATCAACCACAACAAAAGCAACAAACACAACAAACACAACAAAAACAAACAAACAAACAAGCAGAAAAACAAAAAACAAAAATACGAGAAAATCTGTTGCAAATAATAAATGAGTCAAGTTCATGAAAAAGCAATTTTCTTGTGGCAGGACACAGCGAATTATTAGCTATGTATCTATGTGTGTGTGTGTGTGTGCAACAGCAGTGTAGTTAATAAATGACTCGTCTTCATCGGCTGACATCGAGATTATACCCTTGTTATTTGTATGCCTTCAAACAAGGCGCCGCCGAGGGTGCGAAAAGTCGAATGAAATGAAAGCAGAAGTTACGAATTAAATAGCGCTAAATTATGCCGAGGGTGACTGCCGACTGGATGAATGTAACCGAGCGACCGAAGTGATTTGCTGTGATTTCATGAGACCGCATTACCCGACACACACACAAACAGGGGGCACAAAAGCGCAGGGGGACGCTGAGGTGAGCCACGGATCGCAGCGGTTTTATGAACCTGTTGTTGTGCTTATTATCT
Source organism: Phortica magna (assembly GCA_037044515.1). Taxonomy (NCBI): domain Eukaryota; kingdom Metazoa; phylum Arthropoda; class Insecta; order Diptera; family Drosophilidae; genus Phortica; species Phortica magna. Next base: position 538,124 of record JBAMBP010000154.1, read on the forward strand.
GCCATTATTGCCATTATGCCGCTCGAGACCAAGCAATGATAATGCTCGAGTGCTTCGAGGGTGTGCAATCAAAATCAAAAATATATAAAGGAAAACATAAATGAATCTTGCACGATTTATGTGTCAATAAATGATGCCACCGAAATGTTCGCTTAAACACATGTCCTTAAACCAGACTTCATTCATCATTACCTTTTCCTAACCGCGCATGACGAACAAATGTGATTTTCATGTCTCAACTTTGGCATTTGGTTTGCAAAATCAATCGAAAACAGAAACAGAAACACAAATATTATCAATTTATGAATCGTTCAAAATTTGCCAAATGGCAATTTTATTGGCACTTCTCGTTTGGCCTATCAATGGCGCAGAGTCAACCAACCGACTAATCAGCCGGGCATGCAAGCAAAATATTGCAATCAAAATTTGATTAGTCATTGCAATGCAAATATTATTCCATATTGAACAAAGTGTATTGCACAATTGCCAAGTGTCCATGCGCCAGTCCAAGCCGCCCAAGCCGCCCACGTTGGTTTCGATGCTTCAATGCGGCAACAAGCTCAGTCGTTTGCCCGAAATGCAATTTTCATTTTATTAACTAAAAGTGTCATTCAAATGGGAAAATTTTCCGCTTTGTGCATGTTTGCATTGTATTTGTGTTGTTGTTTTATTATCTTTTTTGTTTTGTTGTTGGTTTGCTCGAATTTCATTTCGCTTGAAATATAATCAAAAATCAATTGAATGCTCTCGTTTGTGCTCCGAAATGGATTTGTTATTGCATCCAAAACAAAAGCAAATAAACGAACAAATAATAAAAGCAACTCGATTCTCAAACCCTCAACTCGTTTTGCAATCAAAAACGTCTTAAAAACGAGTAAGTTATTGGTTTGCTGAAGGAAGGTCGAGCTCGTGCTCGTGCTCGAGGTGAGTTGAGTCGAGTCAAGTTGAGTGCTTTGTCAAAGACACTTTCAACGTTCAATATTGTTTTTCATGGCAACGCATAAAAAAATGGCGTATAAATTCATAAAATGGCATGCACACACACCGACACACACACACACACACAGAAATAACCAAATAACCAAAGACAGTCGTCAAAACATTTATAGAGACAACATGAAAAAAGGAGACGGTTTCTTTGCTCTCCCCTCACCTCCTCTCAGCACGTCTTGCTCGCTTGGCTGACCGAGTGTCTGTCTACACACATGTCTGTATGTGTGTGTGTGTGTTTGCGCACGTCCAAGTCTCTATTGCCCGTTATTCGAATCCCGCAAATGGCGTCGATTTATTTTATGTTATCCTTTAAATCCTACTTTACAACCACACCGAACGACACTTGCTGCGTTTATTCTTTCCTTTTTTTTGACTTTGTTTATTTGCCTTTGCGTTGCTTCTTCTTCACCCACCAAACAGTCGGACACCATTTTCTTTTACTATGTTTTTGTTGTTGTTTTCACATGTTTTGGCTTCTGTCCCTTTTTAACGCCCACGCAATCTCCAAGTTGCGCCGCCAACGCCATCCCCCATCCCCATCGTCATCCCTTGGGGGTTGCTTTTTGCTCAGCTTCCGCGGACATAAAGTTTTCAATAAAGTTTCAAAAAAGAATCACAACATTTTTAATTCAACTCGTATGTTCTTCTCTCTGAAAAGGCGTATATTCTAATGAGGATAGTAGTTATTCCATAATGATTTGCTTTTTGTTTAATCGCCGATATTTATTTCAATACATTATTCATGCCAATTTATTCCTCCATCTGTCTGGGAGAAATTCTGTGCTCGTTAAACTTGTAACAACTGTAATAGAGCGTTGCCCCGCCCACTTTCTAATCGAAAGCGATTTCATTTCCATTCAATATCCATTAAATCAATTTTTACTCTTTTGGATCAAGTAGCTCCACAGATATAAAGTCTTCCTATTTTGGCTACGACCAATTCATCCAAAGTTTCATTCTTGTAGGATTTATGGTTCCAGAGATATTTTTGTCTTTTGTATTTTGGCTATATGTGGCTGGAATCTTATTGCACTCTATCTCAATAAGGCTCCAGAGCAAAAAGCATTTTCAATTTGTGTTATATAGAGGCGTGGCCCATTTGTCTATTCTATCAGCTATATACACTTGAAATTTGACATTTCCTTATTCAAAAAACAACCGATAAAATTCGATTGGTTATTTGCCCCTTACCCCTAAGCTATGTGCTGGAGAGGACCAAAATAAATAAGCTTACTAAATAACAGAATCGAGTATGAAAGGATTTTTGGCTCTACCCGTTAAAACGGACGGACACACGGACAGACGAACATGGCTGAATCGATATCTCGTTCAATGCTTTTAAGAATATTTATGCTTCATATCTCCTTTCAGGTGCAACATAACATACATGATCGATGCGCTCGACACCAATATGCCCTTGAACCACAAGGTACATTGCAGATCACCGGGAATGCCTCACAACGGCAAAAAATCAAGTTGTTCGAATTGACGATTTAATTGTAAAAGTTATGAATGAATTGCCAAAAAGTTGGAATTCGGCAATAAACTCGACGTTTATGCACACAAAAATATTTGTCATCGCACAAAATCAAATTGCTTTCATAAGTGTCTTCAAGCCAAGGAAACGAGAAAAAACAGACATTTATATAAAAATTCCAAACGCAATTTTCTTGTGTCGCTATGACATTTTTCAAAGTATCGCAAAGGAAAGTTGGAGATAAAACTATCAAGGAAAGCAAAAAGCAAAAACAAGAACAGTGATTGAAGTGCACACACACACACACACACACACGCACAGACAAACACCATAGCAACAGCAGCAGCAACAGCAGCAACAACCTCAGCTGAAACCTTTACTCGAGACTTGATTGCCATTGGAATTTGAATAGAAACAAGCGGAGGCAGGCAAAGCCCGGTTTAGCGATTGCCACTGGCAACCGGAAGTGCAGCGAGCGTGCCGACCGTGCCGCGAGCACATTCACAATAGTTTCGGGCAGTTGTGTGTTTGCACGTGCGGGTGGCCTGTGCTGGCTTCTGGCAAATACGAGCAGGCACTGAGCACGGATCAACCCCAAAAGCTGTGCAGCAAATCCGAGGTGAGAGCGTGCTGCGACTCGGCGGGCATGCGCGTTGGCCATGCTTCGACGCCGCCAGTTGGAAGGACTGCCTTGGGCGCCGACAGCCACATTGGAAATTGGAAGCGCTCGACAAACTGCAAGCGCAACGGAATGTTCACAAAGCATATTTGCGCTTTCGCTGCTCCTGGTTTTTTATTCTATTTTCCGTCTCTTTTTACGCTTATCCGAGCAGACACTTTCGCACGCAATTTCCACACAAACATTTCAATGAAAAGCATCAGCGAAATTGCCTTCGAAATTGCTCATACGCTCGTAAAACGAATGCGTGCCAGATTTTCTTTATGTGCCTGATGACCATTCATGGCCCCAGTGCAGTCTGAACTCGACTATTTTGGCAATAATCGTTCCGTTGTTTTTTTTTGCTTTACTTTAACTTTCATGCTTTGAAACTGTGAGTGAAGGAAGTCGCATTGATTGCTGTTCACTTCGGTTGGCTTCTCTTCGCCCCTCAGTTTGGGTTGAAAATCTTATTCCATAACTCAATTACTAACAAATTAACAAAAAACAAAGATAATTCCTGTCCTTGACTTCGATCCGATCAACTTTAAAGCCGAAATGTCCGCTAAGCTTTGCCGAAGGAAAAGAATACCTTAACTGAATTCAAGCGTACCAAAATATTTAAGGCTTTCAGCACATCATTCACTCTACTTTCTCAAACTCCCTGCCTCCCTCCCTCCCTGGCTCCTTTCCTGCCACATTCTTACGCACAGTTTCTTTGCACTTGCCATTTAAAGTCATATTGTTTTTCACACGCATTCTTCCTTTGCCTTTGGCTGCTCGACTTGTCCTCTGCTTTCGAAAATTGCTTTTCATTTTTTTTTACACACAATTTTACAAAATTTCGCGGAAGACATTTTGATTAAATTTTTTATGAGTTGTTCTGAATTCGGTTTTCAGCGCTGACGTTCACTCCGAGTTCAAATGAGACATTATGTTCGGAATTGTCATAACAATGCGTTTTTATATGCGCCGCCATTTGTTGGCGTGCCGAGCAGTAACGCGAAAGTCTTTAATAGGAAAAGATATCGCAACACGCGAACGGAAAACCTCAAATGAAAAAGAAACTTTCATGAATTTCTAATGCAGAAGTTCAGGAAAATTATTTAAAGCTCAATATGCTCTCAAATTTGCTTCGTTTATCAGACAACAATGGGTGAAAATCATGCATGGCACATGTTTTAAATCAAATGCCACAAATATTAAATGAAGCAAAACCATCTGAATAGAGCAACGGAAATCTTTCGCCAAATTGAAGACTTGAATGTCGCCAAATGCCAATTGCAGTTTCATTCCTCGTGTTGTAGTTGCTGCTGCTCAGCAAATTAACCGTGAAAAGTACATTTAGCAAGCTGCGGCACGTGCGGCTACAACAACAACAGATGCGCCCCGCAAGCGAGCAACAATTTAATAAACAAACCAATAAATGCAAAACAAGACATACACAAAGGTCAACATAAGCGCAAAGCAAACGTTGTCTGACATAATGATAAGTCAATTTTCACACGGAGGAAGGCGACGCACGGAGGAGTTGACGAGCCCGGTAGCTGGGGGGCAACTCACGTGTCGACACCACAAGATTTGCCGTCGGCAATTGTCAAATGACAATAACATTGCCAAAGCAAACAGATTTCGAAGCAGTTGGTGGTCCGCGACAACGCCCCCCGCCCTGGGGTGGTTGGCCGGTTGGACGGTGTTTGACGAAAAGTCGGCCAGAAATTTCAAATCGAAGCTGTGAATGTGCAAACAAATAAATTAACGGCTCTAAAACGCCAGTCGACGCCGGCAAGCTGATGGGCAGCAACAAATTAAAAACGCTCACCCATTGTGAGGCATTTATCAAGGGGCAGGCGAGCGTGCGTGAAGAACGAGTGCCGGCATAGTCGGAGGACTCACTTGTGGCATTTCACTGCAACTTTTTTGGCTGCGCTTGGTGGCTTTCATAAGTAGAAGCCCAAGTCTTTATTGAAGACGTTTGAGCAAGTTCAGCGGGCCATGTTAACCACGTGTCTTCTGACATGATGCCCAACTTGTACGTGCGTCTAATATGTTATGCAGCGTTGCTTCCATTGTGTCTATGTGTGAACTGTAACCCTTAACCCGACCGCCCGCCGCACCGCACCGCAGCACAGACAAGCCGGGCCAAGTTAATATGCCTGCGATTTGGCATTTATGTGCTGTCGTTAGGCTGTCATTAGCTGCAAATCCTCGTAGATTGATTTAGGGCCAGACGTGTGTGTGCATAGCATATGAGTATACAGCAACAACAACAACAGCAACAACAACAACAACATGATGCAGAACTAAACAAACTCACGGATACACGCATAATACAAGCCATTATACATCTGCGATTATTGTCATGTGTGTGTGTGTGTGTGTGTGGGCATGGAAGATTTTGAATATTGCAAAAATATGTCAATAATTTAGTTGTAATAATTTGGACAACATTAAAAACGACAGCACATCTTTGAGCACAGATACGCACAGCGCATCGCAATTGAGACTGTGTGTGTGCGTGTGTGTGTGTGTGTGTGTGTGTTCACATGCGCTCATATCAGCCGACAAAGTTAATTTATATGCTAATTTTATTAACAGCGAAAGGCACAAAACATGCCTAAACTAATCCGACAAACTGACATTCAATAAGCCGTAAAGCCGAGCGGAGAACGGAAAAAAACATTACGGGAACCACGAACCAAAAATCAAACATTATTTCGTGTTAATAGACATCGTCAAGCCATGCCGACCAAAGGGCGCACGGCGAAGGGTGAAGCCGCCCTCACTCAACCGCACAACGACGAGGACGACGGGCGAGTGACTACTAGTCCACCCCCGGACAGGTTCAGCGCACGCTGAGCAAAAGATACATTAACAACCAACACTGATACGCAATTATTAAAACAATTTATCAAAGCAACACGGGAAGCTGTTAAGCGCGCACAGCCACGATAACAACAACAGCAACAACAACAACAGCAATAATGCCAGCCAAATGAAGCAAGAGATCAGACGTCGCGCCTGTAAGCAGACAACACTTTCTTCGCTATGCAAATAAGTCAAAGCCGAAGACAGACTGACACCAGACTCAGGCTCAACAAAGGCGTGTGCGTGTGTGTGTGTGTGTGTGGCACAGTATCCGACAAAGATGCCTAATTGTTTTTTCATTTGCCTCAGAGTGTCACGCCTGAAAGTATGCAACAAGCGCATGCACACTCAAGGCAAGTGAGCCGGACAAAGTTTTCGTATTCATTTCAAACGGCAACAATCACACGAATAGTTTTTGGTCATTATTGTCTGTATCTGTATCTGTAGCCGTGCTGCCCGCACACTTAGACGCTTTCAACTTTTTCACACGACTCGCCAACTCAGCAAGGCTTCAGTCTTCCGCTCACCCCCGAGACAACATCCGTTTACCACAAAAGCGGAAAGCACAAACACAGATTTAATGAAGCAGTAAATTCGATTGTCGCATAAACAAAACGCACACACACACACAAACACACGCATACATATACTCATTGAAAGCTTCCACAGGAAACGTACAAGGATAATACTCACAGTATTAAATTGCAAAAGTATTTTCGTAAGAACAAATATATAAAAAAGGATTCCACGACTTCTATACATACGTGTTTCTATGCACGTATGTGTGTGTATGTGTGTGAGTGTGTGTGTGTGTGCACTTGTTCCTTCTTGTTCCTCAATGAAGACAGTGTGCGAGAGAGAGAGGGAGGGAGAATGAGTGTGTGCATGAACTGCTTGCAGCGCTCGACAAATTTGACTTTATGTGCTTTAATAAAGTATAATTTTGGGCGCTTAAATGGCACAACGCCGCAAAGCATACTCGTAAACTTAAAATATTATTTAAAATGGCGCGATAAAATTTCGTCCTTTAATGTTTTCTTCGCTTGTGACTTTTGGAATTTTAGTTTTAAGAACGAAATCACACATTAATTCGAGTATTTTTTTCCATTCCCCCTTTTATCGCCTTTAATTTCATATCGAATTGACTTACTGTATTACTACTCCGTAATCTTTCTACCGATCATTAAGACCTCCATTACCAATATCTGGTATCCCAAAGAACAAATGCTTGACCCTTCCTTTCATTCTTGAGTATCAGTTTCGTAATATTGTCCTATGCAAACTACCTCATTTTATTAGTGGGCTGACCTACTGCCTATAAGAAAATGCAGTTGGGAGCGGCAACACAGGCTCAGAATTTTACGTTCTAGACTCAAAAGACAACCGCGATAATTTCAAGGGAACAATCGAATAAACAAGAACAATCAAGCTGAGAAGTACTTTTGATTTTATCCCTCATAGTTCCCGAGATCATTACATACACACGGACGGAAGAACTTTGCTAAGTTGACTTCTCTTTCGTTGCTTATCAAGAATACATATGTACGAGTATACATGTCACGCCTTCTTTTGGGAGTTTCACACATTTTCGATGCCCACAAGACTTGGACAAAGTCTCTGGAGTGTATAAAAATTCGAGAACTTCGACGAAAAGACTTATCGATTGAATATGTAAATGAAGTGTATATATAAAGTATATATTCATATGTAAACCAAAAGTAAGGTATTTCTGTCCCTAAAAAGCACATTATGGGCTCAGACCCCTGATAAAACATGGCATCGGCTTTGTCATCAGACATTCCATCATGGAATTATTTGCGAATATCAGCAAATGCAACTTTCTTGCAACACGGTTCTGGTGTTGTATTTGTTGGGTTAACACTGTCAAAGATAATTGAGCATATAACAATTTGATGCGTCGAATCGGTGGTTTTCAGCAACAAGAACGAAATGTCATGTTCGAACGACCAAAACAAGTGCAAGACTTTCAAATCCCACAAATTTGGCAGACAATAACAAAAACAATTTGCAAGTCAGTGAAACTGTTTGATTTCGATGTCAACTCACGGCTGACTAACTGACAACATTGCCGCAGAATTTTAGTTTGGAACAACTACGACGATGTCAACATCAACAGTGAACAACGAACACGAACCGCAGCAACAAAGTCAATTATGGTCTATTGACAGCTGACCACCATTTTCCCGATACACTCACACACACTCCCACTCACAGACAGAGACGGAGAACCACTTGTGGAACAATTGAAGTCACTCACCTGCACTCGCGACTCAGTCAGGCCAATACGCATGGCGATCTCCTCGCGCATGAAGATGTCCGGATAGTGGGTCTTCGAGAAGCAACGCTCGAGCTCGTTCAGCTGAGCGGGCGTGAAGCGCGTTCGATGACGTTTCTGCTTGTTGTTTTTGTCCGAGTTCTGCAACAGAATGGAGACAAAAGTTATTGAAAGCCATAAATGAGATACAAGAACGAAAAGTCACTACGACAATTACTAAATCAAAGACTCAAGCAACCAACAGTAATGGAATGAACTTAAATGAAATGTTTACTGATCGATTATTTAAAATCAACTAAACTACAAAGAACAAACAAGAAAAGAACGTTTTTGGATTTTGGTACGTATTTACATAAGAACATATTTAAATAAAATTACACTTACTTTTGTTTTATTTTTGCACACATTTTTTGAACATGAACAAATTTTCAAAGACATTCATTTTTGATTTTCGTATAGTTTTATAAACAAAAGACAGAATTTTTGGGAACATTTTTTTGTTTTTTTTCGTAATTTATTATTTTTTGCATTAAAGAAAAAAACATCGAAAGAACATGGATTAATAAAAAGAAATATCATAAATATATATAAATATATATTTTTTTGTTCGATATAATTTCATTATTTTGTTTTTGTTTTATTTATATCTTGATTTTGCGGTATGCTCACCTGATCCTGTTGCTGCATTGCACTGTTGTTGTTATTGTTGTTGTTGTGGCTGTGACTGTTGTGGTTGGCGCTGCTCAACCCGTTGGATGCGTCACAGAGGCCGCCACTGACATGCAGACGGCCGCCGGAGCCGCCGCCACCGTTTCCGACGACGCCGCCGCCGTTGAGCGCGACGTCAGCCGCGTTCCCCGCACCGACAAGCGGACCGAAACTGTTGACCCCCGCGTGCAGAGCGCTTAGTGCCGCCTTCGGTATGTCACAATCTTTGGGACCTATTGCAGGATAGAACACAAGAACGCAAGCATTATAAAATATGCGAAACAAAACATGATTTAGCGATGAATCAAACAATTTCAATCTCAGATTGAGCAACACGCTCAGTCAACGAGCCAAGAACAAAGACCAAGTACAACTGAGCCACCTCGAAGAGATACGTTTGACGCATTTGTGTGAACTTAAACATGATGAGCTGAGGAAATAAAACACTTCTCGAATTGACCTTTTGAAATTATTTTATCCTTCGTGGTTTCCGTCTGTTTCTTATATCACCAATGCACTTGTACAGTCTCTTTTACTCGAACGTGGACTATTGTTTTTATTTTCTTCAGTACGAGTACAGAAAATCAATCATATTCATAGATCTTTCAACTGTCTATTGAAAACTTACGCGGAAATCAGAAGAACTAATTTTTTTATTTGTTTATTTTTTTATTGATTGGAAATCTTAAATTTTCTTTTGCACTTTTTTGATATATTTTATCGATTTGTTTTCTTGTGTGCACACTTAATGCATTGCAATCATTCAATTAGGCTTAAGTGCACTTGCTCCTTTGAGCTCACTTTATTAATAGGATATCAGTCAAGAGTGCTGTCGTCATTGAGTTGCGCGAGACACTTGTTTACTGCGAAATGAGTGAGGCGAACGAACGGGTTGGAAATACACTGAACGGAGGCAAATGTCCAATCGACACAACCTTTTGTCGCCGCCGATTGCTCAAACTGAACTGTTGCGATCGGATAAATTGAATTTTTCAACAACCTGTCATTCAAAAGATGCCAAAAACAGTAACAAACGAATTTCGAAAACACACACACACACACACAAACACACAAGAGACATACAGCCATACAGACACAAAAAAACAACAACGAAGGTGCGATACGTTTTTATAAAGTTACACTCACGAACAAATAAACAAACACACACACACACACATGCACATGCACACAATGAGCGTCAGATATACAGATACACGTCAAGTAACCCCTTTAATTTTATTTATTTTTTTCCACCTTACTTCACAATGCTACGCAACTTTGGTTGCACATGTATCGCAAAGCTACAGCAAACAGCATTGAGCAACAGCAACAGCAACAGCAACGAGAACAACAAGAACAACAACTCCAACAACAACAACAACAGCAGCAACAACAAATCAAGCTGAGACAGTAGTTGGAAAAAGTTATGGGCAAATACGAACAAGAAAGGTAGAAAAGGCGGAAGAAGAAGCAGTAGCAGGAATGGCTGAAAGATGCGAGCAGTCCAGCCGACACAAGCAAGCCGTCGCCATTCTGTCAATCAGTCAGTCAGTCAGTGAATTGGTGAGCTCAGCTCGACTCTGCTAGGTTCGACCGTCAGTCAGTTGGAATTTTTAACATGTACATGCGATAGATGCGCGTAAAGTCACAAAATGAAAAATAAAAAAACACACACCCAGAGCTACAAATATAATCGCAGTAGTGCGAGTATCTCAGCTCTAAGCGCTGTTGTTGCTGTTGTTGTTGTTGTTCTTATTGCTTATCCATTGTTGTGTTTGATTGTTATTTTTAACTCTTTTTTCTGTTTCTGTTTTGCTTCATACATTTTTTCCAACTTTAGTCAAATCAAACATTTGCTCATCGCCAGAAGATGCGAACTCATGACGGCGCAGTCGCTTGCCTTCAGATACATAGCACAAGTCGGGCTGCAGACGAACCGAGACAAGCACTAAGTAAGCGCAAAGTGGCCATTTAACTATTTGCGCAAGTGAAGGTGGAGGCGTTTATAGTAAAAGTGCGCAAATTCTGCGGAACTGAGCTCCAGAGTTGCCAGCGTCAGTCAAGCTCCCAGACTCGAGCGAAGTCTTCGCCCAAGCCTCTCTATATTTTTTCTACAATTTGTACACAAGTAGCTACCCAATGACTTTCGCCTGCGCTTCGGCTCGGCCGCTGTCGCTGCCGCTGCCGTGCCAACAACTAATGAAATATTTAATTCCAAACTGTACGAAGGCATGAGTGTATGGGCGGTGTAAGAGGAAGCAACTCTTCCGAAATGCGACTTTGATGTTAACACAAACAAAAGTGTTAAGAACACAAGTCAGAAGTATCAATGATTTTTATTGTCTCGAAATGAACCTGTTAAAATTTCGGCAACTTCAGAGAGATCCCGAAAATGTGCAGCGCCCAGTGAAGGTTCTAAATGAGCGCGTTCTGTTTTTCTTTCATGTTGCACGCAAATGTGAGACTTTTTACAAGAAGTTCACCGAAAACCGGCATCCAAGCCGAGCACGGACTGTCCAAGCACTTGAACGAGTTCGACAAAAGCGTAGTTAGCATGATCGTAGGCGCTGTCAAAGCTGAGAGCCGATAATAGTTCGATTAGACTAATCCGGTTAGCTCTCAACAAACGCTACCAATACCATAAAAATCATGAACTTACGGCGCACTTGACTCCGGCAATTTTAAATTCACCGCCTTGGCAATTAAATCAAATGCAAGACGGGCTCAATGCCCACCGCCTTTTGACGGCCCGCCGCGCTCAGATTGGGGCCCATAAAACCATGAAGAGATGGCGTTACAGCGAAGCGAAATATTCGCGTCATAAAGGCACGTCGCACCATGCGATATGAAAGATACTTTTGTGTATGCTGCGTGCAGTTGTGTGAGTGCGGCATGAGTATTCATGATATGTGTTCCTCGTTTTTGTTTTTGTACTCGACTTTATCTACAAAGTGCTAATTTTTACACAAACACCGAATGCGGCTACTGTTCATTAGCGATTTTTTGTTTCGAGCGCGCTCCAAGTCCGAGTTAGTCAGTCGGTTGGCGACGGCGCCGATTCGCTGCCGCTTCTCCCGCTGCTGCCGCTGCTGACGCCGAGTCGCTCAAACGCTTAAATGTCATTTAAACTAAAACGACGGCAAACTGCAAACAAACTTGTGAGGCCGCTCGCCTTTGCCTTTGGATTTGACTGACTTAACTGGACTCGTCTTGGCTCGACTTGGCTTGGCTTGGCTTGGCCGAAGTTGACTTAACTTCATTGCTTTGTGCGTTAATATTTGTTCAACTTAGCTCAATGCCTAACAAAAAGCAACAACATGACAACGCCAGCGAAAATAGTTTCCACATACCTTTGCTATTTGAGTTGCAACGTGCCTAAGCAGTATAGATACTATACCGATACTATCATGCATAGGCAATCTGAGTGACACACTGTTATACAACAGCGTTGCTCTCAGGTGTGCTCAACGCAATCTGGTGCATTTGCTCGTTACTTTTCACGGTTGTTTGTCATCGGTTGGCGTTCCAAATGAAACAGATACAGATACAGATACGAGCCAAATACAAAGCGAAACAACAAATGTCTGAATAAATAAAGTGTAAGAAAAATCCTGTCAACTTGCTGTTGAATTCTAACTGTAAATCGCTGAAGCGTTCGCAACTTCCGCGGTTGTCTGCACAGACAGCGATTGCGACTTGCGGCTTGCGGCTACTGTCCTCTGCTTCTTCTGGCCAACTACTGCTGCGCTACTGCGGCTGCGCTACTGCGGCTGTGCCCTAAAGTCGTGATTAGTAAATTAAAGGCGCGGTGTTAGGTGTGATGTGTATCTCCAAAACGCTTAACGCTCGACTGCTTCCTGCGTCTTGACCGTCGTCGTTCAAAGACTGTGCGGCGAAGAAGACGTGCGACTTTTAACATCGCTCAAAGCTCCCGCACCGCTCACCCCGCGCGCCAGCTGCCACTGCTTTACTTTATTGTTGCGTGTGCGAAGTAATCTGCGCTGAGCTGAGAAGAGTTGAGCGGCGCGGTGGGGCATCCAAATGAACTGAGCTCGTTCGAGATTGAGAAATTGCGCCATTTCTTGAAATCACACTCGCTTGATTTGTGTTACTTTCGTGAAGTCTCCCTGTGCTGTGGAGATGACACCAGCGTGTTGCTTTCTTGCGAATGAACAGTTAGTCATAAGCACAAAAAAGTAATCAAATAGAATGTATCTGCTTGTCGACACTTGGATACAGTGTGTACGTTCAGCACTTCGCACTCGCACACGCTTCTCTCGCTCGAACTGCCGACTTGTTTCGTCAGCGGTTCGCTGCACCGATTCGAACCAAAGACTCACTGAGAGTTTCGGCAATTTGACCCGATTTTCTGGCCTAACGAATCCATGTAGCACACTCATGTCGGCATCATTATTGTCTTAAATCACAAGTCTTGCTTGGGCAGACTTGGCCCACTTTACGAACAATGCCACATTTTGGAACTGGAAATGTTCCTAAGCTTCATTTGGTTTTCCGACAGACATCGGTGTATTCTAGTGAGGTTCTGGGTTACTCCAGCGAAGCCACAGCCAAATGGAGTAGCCTGTTAGATCCATGCCGATGACAGCGTCTTGGATAACTTGTGGTGTGACGTCGATGGGACTTCCCCCTAGATGGGCGATCAGGACGCAACAAGTTTACCAATACTTGGGTCAGCTTGGGGTTCGGAATTTGTAGTGCTGCCACGAAGAACTATAGGTTAGCACGAGCCCGAGCAAGGGTATTGAAGTAGAGGGCCCCAAAGCATGGGTTGCTTCAGTAGCCTTTGGTTTGCTCAGTTATGGTGAGGCCTCTTCGGAGAGCAGGCTGTGACTGTGGCTCACTGCACCAATGCGAATAAAGTTTCGACTTGGTGGGTGAGCTGCGCTGGAGAGGTTTTCCTGAGCTCGGCTCGGATGCTGTTGTTCTGAAAACAGCAAGAGGCTAAGATCGCCTTTGTGCACTCATGACTCACTGACTGCCGTCTGGCTAGTCTTGTACTACCCGTCAATCCGTTGTGTTTTGACACCAAGAGCTTAAGTCTTTTGCAAATGCTCATGCTTTAAGCCAAATGTATATTAAAAAACGATGCACTTGAAAGAGCAAAAAGTCCGTTTTGCAGCATCACTTTGCATAGGCCCGTCTCGTGAGCCAAGCGACAAATAATAAATTTCAATCAGACATTGCAACAAGCCGAGCCGAGCCGAGCCAAGTACGGCACATTTTATTTGCCCGCAATGAGTTTTGCTTGTAATAAATTTCTTAATCCTTTTGCATGAAATCAACACGGAACAAAACGAAGTTTCAAGCGAAAAAGTGAAAATTTGCATATTGCCAGGGCGCTCATACGCCCGGTAGACAAGGACTTAGGGCCAGCCAGCCAGCCTGCCAGCCAACGAACGCGCCCAGGAGGCGGGCAAGCGGGCGGGCAGGCTGCCAAAACGCGACTTAATTTGCATGCGAAGCGCCAAAAAATTACCACAAAATGTCAAATTTGAATTCATTTGTTTATTTGTCGAGGAACTTGGATTGAAACTCATTCGCAAACGTGGGCTTTTCTTTATTGTATTTATGTGTGTGTGTGTGTGTGTGTGTAGTGTGCCATTTTGTCTGTGTTGCCAACTAATGACGTAAAATGGCAAAATGGCGGACTGCCTGGGCTGTTATTTCTCTGCTCCGTTTGGATTAATTAAATTAATTTTGTGATTGTATTTGTAATGTTATGTGTGTGTGTGTGTGTGTGTGTGTGTGTGTGTGCGTGAGTGCGTTGGAATTTTTGTATTTGCGGTTTTTGACTACTGACAACGCATTTGCTGCGGTTGCGCTTTTATTGTTGTTGTTGTTGTTTTTATTGTTGTTGGTGTTGTGATTGTTATTGTTGCTAGTACTGCCGTAGTTTGTGTATTGTGTATGCGCCTAAAAACCGCACAATTTACCCGAAATTTCAATAATTATGCACAGAGCGTTCCTGACCAAAGAGCCAAATACACAAACTACACACACACACATACACACACACACACACACTTGTGATACTGCAATATATTTTGTGGATTTTCCATACGACCAACCACTGGTTCATTCGCACGTTCGCTCGCTCGTTCATTCGTTCCTTCGCTGCCATACGCAAATTGTCCAAATTGCTCACGCGATAAATTCATGTTTGCCAATTTTAATTAATTAATCGTTTTGTGCGGTTTTCATTTCGCAATGGCACAACGGCCGCGACGCGTCTCCACACCAAGCCCACAGTCCACCGCCCACCGCCCACACCAAATGCAAGAGCTGGCAGGCAGAGCAGCATCGAAGTGTCGGTGGCGCAGGGGCATCAAGTACAGCCACTCGTTCAGATCGTATGCATTCAATCATATTCTAAATTTGCCAAAATTGAAAATCCATAATGCATTTCACAAATCACTAATCAACCGTTTTTGATGCTTGCAACACAAATTAATTAAACTCCAAAACATTTTTTCTAATTTTGACTTCAAGCCATCAATTTCTTCAAGTGTGTTTTATAAGATCAAAATGGCCTTAGCACAAGTTCAGGCATAGTTCCAGTTCTGGCTCCGATTGTTTGGCGAACAGTGAACTCTGCGGAACCGACAAGCCAACTGGCAAAAAGTTCTCACGAAGAGTTTTCTTTATATGCCGATTCTCAGCGTAAACGGAAGTTCTTGAAATCCTTACTTAATTGAATTATTAACGATCCTCAAGTGGCCGAACAAAAGGGTCAAGAATCTCACACGTTGCGATTTCATCAAATTTATGAGCAGACAATAAAAAATATGCATTATCGATTGAATAAAAATTGTGCACAATAAAAATTCCAACTGCAACAGTTGCAACAACAACAACAACAACAGCTACGTGAGTGCTGACAAAGTGTGAAAAACTGCAATAAATTATTAATCGAATAAATTAAAATAATTAATTACCGGTGGTAGCAAAGAATGGCTGAAGCAATGAAAGTGGGCGTAAGCGTGGGCGTGGGCGTGTGCAGAATGCAATGCAAAGAGCGCAATGAAAAAACCAACAACAACAAAAATGAATAAAAATGCCAAGCCAATAATTCATATGCAAGGCATTCGTGCTTGTTATTGTTGTTGTTGTTGCTGTTGTTGGTCAGCAGCACTTGCATGCGTGTGCGTGTGCGTGTGTGTGTGTTGAATAGTTCGGGAATTGGGTGTTAAATCAATTGATTGCCGAAATTGAAAGTGCTTGAGAAAATATTAACAATGTGGTAAAAAATAATAATAAATATGTAAAATAATTATGCATTTACCAAATATTCGTGTGTGTGTGTGTGTGTGTGCGTGTGTAATTTACAATTGCGTATTATTTAAAAGAGCAATTATGGCAATTAACACTAGACAAAACGCTAAGCTCGGCCGGGCGGCGCGCACAGTATGCCCGTCTCATTTGCACCCACGCAGCGGAACTGTGATTAATATAACTTAATTACTGCTAAATAGATGCGACAGGCCTCTGGCGCCATCTGGGCTCAAACAGCGAAGCCATGCCATGCCCAGCCCAGCCAACTACTCAACTACCCAACAGACCCCAGTAATGCAGTGCCAAGCCAGGCCAGGCCAAGCGAACTGCCGATCTACCCGAGCCGGCCAGATCCTATGATCGCTCGACCAATTATAGACCATTTAGCGCAAATCAACGACGATCGTTGGATCGGAAGTACAACGTGGACTCAAGAAATTAGTTTAATTATTGTTGTTGGTGTTGTTGGTGTTGTTGGAGTTGTCGAAGTTGACTTGATATACATGTTACTCGGTATATTAGCGCAATTCACTCGCCGTTCCTAATTACAAGTTTATACTTGTGCAATTTCATGAGCGTGTTGCTTTGTTGTTGTTATTGCTATTGTTATTGTTTATACGGAAAATTCTCAGGCATATTATCAGCGCTATGTTCATATACAGGTGTATGTGTATGTGTGTGTATTGCAGTTGAGCGTACTCACCCAGCACATTGGCCCCGAGATTGTTCAGCATATTTGCCGAAAAATTTCGTATTGATAAAGTCGACAGTTTGTCGTTTAATGCTTCCAGTCGCTCTCTTGAATTCCGATCCAATTATATTGAATGCAATTTGCGTAAAAGTGATGCTTTGGCTGCGTCTTCTGTTCTTCCGCTCTTCAGCTTCCTTCTCGTTATTTAAAATAATGCATGAATGTGAAGAATTGTTTTGTAATTCTTCTCGTATACTTTTTTATCACAGCTGTCGATGTATGAATCCTTTCACCTTACATTATGTGCTTTACATTGTGTGCATGCCTCAGAGGATCAGTCAATTATAGCCATGCTTGCTGCAAAATAAAATAAACGAAAACAATGAAATTAATCGTGAGAAACATAACGTTCCGTTTCGGGTTTAATTGCAGTAGAATTGTTCCTTAATAAGAATCAAGATCATCTAGAACATTTAGTCTTGTTTGAGAGATCCATAATGTGAAGACCCAAACAATTACCATGACTTACTTATGAACTCATCGTAAGAACAGTCACCGAACTCAAGATTAACTTAAACATTTTCTTAAATAATCGCCCTGAGTCATTCGGTTAGACAAACTTTAAACCAATCTTTATTGTCTTTGCACAGACAAGACTGAAGGTCTTTTAAAGGAAACAGTTTCTCATTTCCAGTGCTAGATTTAAAAGTGATTTTTGTTTGAGATGTTTGGGGCATTCAACGTACCTTCAATGTCGCCTCAAAAGCTCAGTTGGCTGAGAAAAGTTGAAAACAGCATAAGGAAATTCATTGAACAGCTTTATTTCTTATGAAAGTCTCAACGAAAACCGGAAGTGGCAAAGTTCAGCTCGAGGCTAAAAGTCACACGCACTCACACACACACACGCACACACACGCACGCACACACGTAACAACAAACACACATCCAGTGTTCAATAAGACAAACAGAGAAGCACGCGAACGAAAGGAAGTTGTAACATTTATTGATGGAATGTCCAAATGACTGGCTGACTGACTGACCGACAGACCGACCGACGGTGTATTAGCCGCGATTATTGAGTCATTGGGGTGTGCTGAATTATCACTTACACTGCGAACTTTCAACCAACTTTTGGCTGACGGCAAATACCATGTTTTGTTTTTATTAAAATTATTAGTTATTTTTCACTAACGTCTTTTTTTTTTTTTTTTCGAACGTGAGGACACTTTCAACACTTTGATTGGCTTCTAATTGCGTCCTGCCATTCAAATGCTGAACTCATTTAATTTAATGTTTATCGTCAAATTCCATAGTTTAAGTTCTACTTGTAGTTTTTGTTGCTGTAGCTGTTGTTGTTGTTTTGCAGCAGTTTTCATTTGCGGACCACCGAATATTATCGAAACTGTCAAAATGATCGCTGTGGGATTTTCACTTTGGTCACTTTTGGTTACACACGTTGGAAGGCTGCTTCCGATGCGGCGACGGCTTCTCGCAACAGTCATAAAACGCTTGAGCTCGCGAACAAAACGCAACGAAAACGCAACGCCACGAAACGCTCGCAAAGCTGACTCGCTCGTATTTGAGACAAATGCGAAAAAATCAAAACGAATTGACTCGATGATGATGGCGATAATATTACGAATGAGCGCTGAATTCAATCGCCACCACCGTCGGCGCTGCCGCCGTCACCAACGTTGACGTTGCCATTGAGCGCCACCCCCTCAGACGCAGCAACAGCACAAAATCCACAACAACAACAACAAGAACAACAACAACGGACGCCTCTAACAATCGCAATCAGGCAGCAACAACAACGAGTCAGTCGCTTTCGTTTATCTTTCGCATTGATTTAAGCAAGCAAGGGAAAGGACTGCATGACAAGTGCCAAAACGGCTTTCGTCGGATAAGCGAATTCGTTCGTCGTTCGTCGTTCGCCGCTCGTTCGCCTTTCACGATTTTTGTTGTTGTTGCTGTTGTTGTTTTTTTTTTGTTCGTTCGTTCGTTTGTTCGTTCGTTTGTTCCTTCGCTCGTTTTCTTCGCAACGTTGGCTTTATGCCATCCAACATGGTGCTTGGCGCTTGCTGGCATTGCTTTACTTTCAATATGGTGGTGGTCAAGGTGGCGCAACAAAGACAAAATGATTTGTCTGTCTGCCATCTTGACAAAAGGGTGGGAAACAATCATGCTCGCCGAGTCTTGTACTGTCGATGCTGCGCACTTGTTGTCGTCATCGCACTTGTTCCATTTGAAGCAGCTATCTCGCTTGCTCGACAGCATGCTTTGAATTATTTATGCGCTCGCTCACACAAAGGCGTGGCCTTCTCGTTCTCTCTGCGTGTGTGCGGCTGTGTGTGTGCGTGTTTACTCTGCTCTTGACTGACTGTGTCTTTTATGTCTATTGTGAATGACGCCGCGAATCTCTCTAACTGTGACATGGGCGTAAGCAGAATTTCTTTGCAAAGGGCCCAACAAAATGAGGTCGCGAAAAAGTTAAAAAAGTTTTAACTCCAAGGAAACTATAGTTTCGGAGATCTTGTGATAATTATAGATAAAGTATTACAACAAAATCTTTATTAGATTAATCATCACAAATGTTTTAAAGATGCACCAAAAGCTGTAAAAGCTGGAAATGAAATATTATAGATGACTTGCTTGTTGACTTTTAACAAACTCTGATTTTGAGACAATAGAATAATGGGTATTCTGCATATGAGGATATAGTGAAATGAGACTTAATCGAAAATCCAACAAATCCTAAGCTTCTGTATATCTGGAACCAATTGATTTAGGTACACCAGTAAAGCTTTGTATACATGTATGCCATAAACTTAAAAAAAGCAGCCGAAAATGGGCGTGGTAACGCCTTAAAGCACTTTTCCACATTTGAAGGCACATGATAAGTGAATGTCGAGCATTCTCGACTCCAGCGTTTTAATTGAGACTGTTGCAAACTTGTTTTCATAAATTGTTTTTTTTTTTTTTTTGTTTTACTGAAAATCACATAGCATTATGTGGCGAGGCCAAAAATCAACGCAGACAACGAACACTTCAAACCAACCAAACCACGTCGAATAACTTGAATCTCAAATTTTGTGCGCATTATGAGAGCAATACCAGCATCAGCAGCAGCAGCAGGAGCAGATAAATCAAAGGTAAGCGTGCACGAACATGAATAGTTATGCTTATTGAAAATGCCGGTAACGTTGGCAACCCTGCCAGCCGAACGTCGCCGGCGGACGTCGGTGAATCATGGACGGAGTAAGGACACTGGTAGCTATACAATATGCAAATGGAGGGAGTAAATGAAGCACAGTGAGCACTAGACAAGTCGGAATACACTTAGAGAAACACACACACTTCGCTTGGCGGGTGGCGATCATTTCAGCTAAGCGTTTGCCCACTGTGGGATCCACGCTTGAAGCACTGCATTGTAACCTAGCGATAATTATTATGTCAGCAACCAAATGAGTGAGGAATCTGTGTTATTTTGTATCTTTAATGCAATTTTAATAAAAACATAACTTTAGTTTTGTTGTTGTTTTGTTTGTTGTCAGATGGCATTTGGTTGTCTAATATTGTTTTTTCCTTGAACGGCAGCACGTGTCGTACTTGTGTGACTGAGTGTGCGTGCGCCTCTGAGTGTGTGTATGTGTGTGTGTGTGTGTGTCGGTTTCACTTGTTGTTGTCATTGAGATTGTGCTCTACCTTTGATGTGAATGACGGCAGCTCGTTCTGCTTTGCTTTGCTGTTCTGTGCAATCATCGACGAGAGTTGGAACTCGCTTTAATAAAAAACCAACTAGCTACAGACACCATGACAACGCGGACAGCAGCAACAACAACAACAACGACTTCGCACAAAGTTGGAACCGAAATTAGTACTCACTGCTCAGCTCAGGTTTGCCTTAAAAGTCAAATGCAAAAAGGCGGAGGCGGGGGAAAACAAGTTAGTCAAAAATGTAACAATTACAATTTTTTACCATTTTTCCTCATGTGGTTACTTTTTTCTTGTGCTATAAAAAAGGCAAATTAAAAACTGAAATTCTACGCATGTATCTCAAAGATACAAGATGCAATTGTGAGAAATGTATCCGTTGTCCACTTTATAATGACAGCCGCATAGAGCGCAAAGCAATCGGAAAGAATAAGTCAAATTCCAAAGGAAAACATCTCACTTCGTTGGTTTGTTTGCTTTGAATTTGTTTTGGTTTCAAATCCGATCGTGCTAATTAATCAACGTCGACCGCTTTGTGATATTCAGAAAACAATTTTTATTTGGCGCGTTTTATTGTCATTGCGAGCAGCACAACATTGTTCGATACACTTGGGTACGACAAAGCAGGTGGAAACGATGAGGCCACAGACCGACTGGTAGTTGGATATGAAGATACATACACACAGCCAGATAGTTACAAGTTAGATAGATAGATCAAATATATGTATGTGTAATTAAATAGATAAAGGGAGCATCGATTCGTGCAACCGGCGCAGGGTGCGAATCATCCTCTGAGCAATGTGAGGGACATGAAGAGCTTCGGCGTTTTAAATAATGCAACTTTCAAAGTGCTTTAAATCGAAGCCAGTCAATTCAGTGCAGTTGCGTTGGATTTAGTTGAACGTTGAGCGTTCCATGCGTGAGTGCCACATAAATCACTTTGCCAAATGCGACAGAGGACATTGGCTGTACTCCTGCCGCTGCTGCGTTGCATTGGAACGTGGCTGTCGAGCACGTCTCGAATAACAAAACCGAGAAGCTGCCAACAACAGATACAAAGCATTTCACACAGCAAATGTCTGTTTTACTCGCGGCAATCACTTAAGCCGCAAATGTCAGAAAAACGAAATCCAAAATCCTGCATTGCCTGCCTGCCAAAGCTTTCAACAAGTACGTGCAGCAGCAAATGTCCTGCGTCCTGAAGTGTCAACGAAACGAGTATAAAAAAGAAAAGCGAAAATATGTTGAGCTAACAACTCTCAACTCGCTTTTAAGCCAGGACATAAATCAGGCAAAAGATTTACGTCGTCGCGGATGAGTTCAAATCCGAGTCGCTAATTTGGCATTTGTTTTTTGGCCAAGAAATCAAGAAAGTTTCGTCAACAATTTGTGCGCCTCCTTTTCAAGGATAATCGATGGCAACGAAAACGCATTAAAGGATTTGCCTTTGAGCAACGCTTAGCAAAGGATATGGACATTTTAAAATGCCAAAACTTTCGTGTCCATATTCTAGGCCATGCATTAAACTCATTGAGGTTGGTTGAGGGGCACGGCCGGTGGGGGTGCCAACTGTGGTATTGCTGGTGCGGTCGGTGTAAGTGGTGAGCGCATCTTTGTAGAAATGCGTGGACTTCGGTAAGTTAATTGAATGATGAATTGCTGTGGTCGCACGTTGTTGTTGGTGGGGGTGTGGGTGGTGGTGGGTGCCATTGAGAAGGAGTTGTCGAACCGTATGCGGAGCTAAAAGATGACAACGACAATGCCACAGACTCACACACACCCAATTTATAAGTAAAACTATACAAAATTGCTTCAGTGGCACAGGACAAAAAACAAAAACAAAAACAACAACAAAACGAAAAAAAATCAAAGATATTTGGTCGCTCCTAAAAGCTTGTGCTTGACAAAGACGAATCCATGCAATCAGTCAAAATTTATGACAATAGTACCACAAACTCAACTTAAGGATTTAATTGGCGTTGGGCATTAAATGGCACTCAGTAGGCAAGGGCGTAGGCGTGCTTTGCGCTTTGCCCGTAATTAGTAACGACATTTATTTCGTTATAAAAATGACAAGATATTTTTTGTACAGTTTGCTTTTGTTTTGCATTGTGTTTGGGCCCAAAACGATTTTTCTCCTTTTATTTTGACATTGGCTCTGTTATCCTTCTTTCGGGCATTAGCCGTCAGTCTTGCCTTGCAACGCTCGAGAGCAACACGAAAAACCGAGTTTACGCTTGAACTCTGCTGAGCTGCTCGACAGTGCGTTGCCTTGAGTTCCTCTGCCATCGCTCAAAGGTGATTTGTCTATTTCATTCGCCACTTTTCTGTCTTTTATTTTTTGCTTGCTTGGCTTGGCGTTCGGCACAAGTCACCATTAGCCTTACGTTGTACTGCATCCTTACTCCTTTTCACATTGACAAACAGCACGCTTTCGTCAGCTTCACTCCATCCTCTGTCGTCCTTGCATGTCAGTGATAAACATCGCTTTTATGCTGGCTTCTTTAAAACGAAAAAAATGAAAAGCACAAGAGCTTCGAAAATGTTCTTAGTGCACTTTCATGTAACGCATTATTCTTGCTTAACTTTTTTGGCGGCTGACTCATATTGGCAAAGTTTAAAGTATACGCAACTCCTTATTGCACTACTTTGAAAGAACGAAAGCACGTCTAAGTCAAAAAGTCAGGCAAGTCAGCCGGTTTTAAGCCATTATTTTGAAAATAAAGGATTCACATTCCTCAACCGTCGACACAAACTATCGAACTAATTTGCTTATTATTAACTAATTTATAAAACTAATAAGGACGACTATACTCGACAATACTGTACCCTGCATACCCGGTAGGCCGTGCCACGCCCTAATTCTGTATAGAAAAGAAATGATACAAAATCGTTCAAACTTGATCTGCTGCCGAGCATTACGAGTCTATCCTCCAAATTTTAAGACTCCAACCCTTAAAGTTTCCGAGAACCATTGGTGAGGATGGACTAAAGGACGGACGGACTTAGCTTAATCAATTTCTCTTGTCGTTCTGATCAAGAATATTTTTACTTTATGGGGTCCTCCTACCCTCCTTCTATGCGTTAAACACTTTTGTTCTCAACCGTCGATTAACGAATTGCAAAGATTTTCACACTCGAGAGTTCAACTCTGAATTATTTAATGATATTCTCAAATTTAAATAAAATTTACAAAATTAAATTCATAGAAACAGTTCGATCCGATTCCGGTCAGGCCACTGACGGCAGCAGATGAAGCCAGGCTTGCCTGTTCTGTGGCTGAAGATGCATCGCACGCTGAATGAGTTTACAAGCACCGGAACTATCAACTGGCTTCAAAGCACGACTTGCGTATAATAATGTTTCGACATTTTCAGTGGGATCATATCTAAAGAGAAAGATTTACATAGTCAGATTGAAAACATTCGAGCTAAACAAAAAACCAACTCACTTGACTTTAATGTGCCTATGTGAAAGCACTAATGCACTCAACGCCATTTGACTCGTGAGGTTTTGGTAGGCCAAATCTGAGCCATAATTATCCAACAAGAAGCTAGCAAGCAATTTGCGGAGAGTTGCACAACGCGGAAACATGTGCACACGTCGCAGCAGCGAGTTCAACGCCTGGCGCGGTTGTTGCTGTCGGGGGTTACACAATTAGATAATGATTACGACAAGTGTTAAAACTTACGTTCCCCAAATAATACTGAGCTGTAAGGTAAGCAATGTCCGAGCAGTATTCCTCGGTATGATCATATATTTTCAGTTCACTGAGAATGGTTTCAGTCAGTTGATTGTCATTATGTAAAATACCCAGCGCACAAGCTGAGTATAGCGCTTGGACAGGGGAATCTTTGAGGAGTATACTAATGGGATATATCATATTAAAAAGCGTCAACTAACGTAGGAGGCCTTCACAAACCATTGATACAGTATCGTCTTCGTATCGGTCTCGCCTTGATATTCATAAACCATTGAAGCCATGGCGACGAGTATATTCGCAGCTTTATCATCTTCAGTGGCAGCGATGTTATTGAGCACAGAGTTGTACACCGAGTATGATTCTTGCAACTGACCGGAACGATAGTAGGCCAAAGCCAAGCCAATAATTGGCTTGAAAGTCACATGTCCAACCATATTGAACGCATTAATCGCTCTTTCAGGTTCTTTAAGCTGTAGATACAAGTAGCCAAGATTCGTGTAAAGTTTGTCGCGCTCATCACCAGGGTTAGCTATTTTCGTTGCCTGTAATAGTGGTTTCAACGCTAGACGATGAAGTTTCTTTCGTACGCAAAGAAACGCTTGAAAAGTCAGGGCCGATACGGTAGCTTCAGATCCCTCATTTCTCACATACCTTGAAAAGTACGAAAGCATGATCAGAGACAGAACTGAAGGTTTAAACGCAAAACATTTACCGATCAATTGCATCAAGCGCCACAGTATCGGCGTACATGTGCTCAATTGCATGTTTATTGTGTGACAGCGCACGCAGAACGGGACTCGAGAGCATTGTACAGACCCAATGTGCATATCCCAATGCCGATTCTGCATGGTAATCGAATTGTTGACAGTGTCTAAAGAGGTCCATAGCCTCTTCGTCTTCACCGATTGCCTCCGCAATCATAGCTTGACCAATCCAAGCATTCCCATATATCGGACTCGACTGTTGTGCGCGCTGAAACGCTTGATTCGCCAATTTAATTTCGTTCAATTTGAAGTACAGTACACCCAAATTAGTCCAACTGGTAAACGACTTTCGCTCATAATTTAAGGCCTGTATGAAACAGTGCTGAGCTAGTGGTAGATCATCAATGGCGCTGTGCATATTAATGACGCCCAACAAGTTCCAGTTTTGCCAGCGATTACTTTGCTCCTGTATGGCCATTTTACAAGCTTTCTCTGCCAGCTCCAAGTGTATTTGCTGCTCCTCCGGTATAAAATTGGCGCTATAGTAGCTGCATAACGCTAACTCATACCATAAGAATGTGTTTTGCTTCAACTTTAGGGCGCATGTATAGAAACGTCTTGCCAAAAACAGCATATCCTTACGCGTCAGCAATGCAATGGCCTCCTCACGTTTTGCCAAACTACCTGAAACGTCCATATTGGCAATGGCAGCGGGAAGCTGAGCGGTCTGCACGAAGACGTTTGCCATTAGACGCCACAGCCACACCATTTCATTAGCGACTCCACTCAAAATTACGCTTTAAATATTCAAATGAAATTATAGCAATCCAGCAACTCTAGTCTTTCTAAAATCGTTTAGTTACCTTTGTAAGTAATTAACGGCTTGTTGCAAATGATACTTGGCTCGCCCATAGAAATTAGTTGATTTTAAATTGTTAGCCAGACCTATATGAGCTTCAGCGATACCTTTCAGACCAGGCAAATAGTCAGGACAACGCTTCAAAAGTTCTTCGAAATCATTGATGGCCTCCGGATACATGCGTATGGTCTGAAATTTAACAAAGAATAAAAAAAACAGCACAAATTAATCATGAAAAATACCGTTTTAATTAACGCAATTTGTAGCTGTGCGTAAATATTATCCCCTGACATCTCGAGTATCTTTTGAAAAACACGAATCGCCGAGTTGTAAGATCCACGAGCTACGTAAGCATCACCCAAAGACTCCCAAAAAAGCATACAACGAACGTCGTACTTGATGGCCGTGCGAAAGGATTGTATTGCCTAGAAATGGTTTTAAATCAATAAACTATCATATTGCAATGATAAATTGATATTTAAACTCACATTATCCCACTTGCCGATCTTAAGATAGTGTAAGCCAAGCCTGTATTGCAATCGCATTGCGTTATCACTTTTCACGTGTTGCAAGGTGTTCAGCAGAAGAGCTTCGTTGAGTTCCTACATATAAATACCACACCACCATATTTTTTTATTTTGTGCTTAATACATTATATACAAACCTCTTCCCCAGCTTGCTGATACATCGAGCTCAAATTATCAACAGCATCAAAGCAGATCTCATTCAAATTGACACACTTTTCGTAGCATTTACGTGCACGAACAAAATCATTAGTTCTGTGATATAAACGACCCAAATAATCGAAACACTCGGAACTGTAGGGTTTCAGACGAGTAGCCTTCAGTACATTGGTTAGCGCTTCGTTATTATTTCCCAAAGCTAAATGCAATTTGCCACGCAGTATAAAAGCCTCAAAGGTATCGGCTTCCTGAATTGTGTCAATGTACATTAAAGCTTCGCTCGGTTCCCTTAAAAATAAAAGATGCAGTCAATGAAAAACCATAGTAGACCATTAACTTATGTAAATTTACATGATGAACTCTGCCTTCGACAGATTACACAAATCCAAAGCTTTCAAGCGCGTCAAGTCGCCCAATTTAAAATAGCACCTGCAACTGAATTGTTGTAGTACAAAATAATAACAATACTTGTTACTGTAGCTGACCTCGCAAGCGCCTGCAATTTTGCTTCACTATCGGGAATCCCTTCAAGTAATCGTATTGCCTTCTCTAATTCCTGCGGACCATGCTCATGCGACAGGCATTCAGCATACTCCAGTCCTTGTTGTTTGTTCAGCAGTTCCCACAATGGCAATGCAAGCTTATATGCTCCCAAATGCATTTCGGTACGAGCCAATAGTTCCAAGTTTACGGAGTAGTTTGGCAGAGTTAGCTGTACTTGTCGGAACGTCGCACGTGCCGATACAAACTGTTGAGTCATGTATAATTCAATTCCTTTAATTAACATTGCCAATCCCGACTTTTCATCTATTTTATGCAATAAGTCCGCATATCTTTCGATTGGATCCATCAGCTCATCTCGCCAGGCGCTACTTTCTTCATTCTGATAATTTTCACAGTAAATTTTACAAATCCATTCGTAGGCGTAGACTTCATTTGGATGTAGAGAAATGACGTTGACAGCATTGCGCACACAAGCTGCGTAATCTTTATGTTTGTACAACCACTTTAAGTAATTCTTGTACACAGTTGACTTTAAATGGTTATCGGCCTTTCTGGCAAACAGCTCCATGGCGTTTTTATACTGCAATTATAAAATTCATATAATATAGCAAATATAAAAAAGTAATGAGTTTGGCAGCGTTTTTTACTAATTCATGTTCATCATTTGCGACTGCGAAATCCTTTCGGAGCCATAATTTTGCAAGGTATTCCAAGGCAACTGAACTTTCTTCACACCTGTGTTGTTTAGCAGCTTTTTTAATAACTCTAAAGCAGTCGTCTATAAGTGACTCATTATCTGCAATGGCCAAAAGTTTTTCAAAGTAATCCGTTTGTTTTTCGCTAAAATGAAATAACCGAATACAACAATAAAAACAACTCAATATGTTTCTGTTAAAAGCCACTCACGGTGCATACTCCAAAAGTTTCTCATAGACCTGCGGCAGCTCTGATGTGGGCACACAAGTCGCTAGACCCTGCAGCGCAACAGTTGGCGAGCCCGGCGAATATTCAACCGCCTTATGCAAAAACTTTGCCGCTTGTGCCTTGTCCGTGTTCTGATAGGCTGCACCGAGGAATAAGTATGCCCAGTAATTCTTGGCGTCCTCTTTTAGGATAAGCTATATTTACAAAACAGCAGTTGTCACCAAGCCGGCCTGGACATTTTTTATTTTTTGACATTACCTGACATTTATGGATTGCATTGCCATAATTCTCTGCTTTTATGGACTCCCTTATTTCTTTGATCGCAGCTTTCATGTCCTTGCAACTCATTGTGTTCGATGACAATAAAATCAATTGCTACTCTAATTGCTAAAAATTATAACGAATTCTTCGCCAACTGATGATGATGTAGTCAAAAATATAAAGAGCAAATTTTCAAGATCTGCGATTTTCCAACAGTGATTCGCATATCACAGTGACTCCTTGTGATAAAAGCAGCTCGCTAAACTGTGGCTTAATTAATAAATTGAATGCTTGAATTTTAAACAAAAAAAAACAAACAACCGAAACAAAACAAGCAATAGCGGAATCGGTTAGGTGTTTGGGCGGAAACGCAAGCGAGCCAAATTGGTATAAAGGAGCCGTCTTTGGCGCAAGTGCGTCCGCAGTCGAGAAAGATGAAGCACAAATAAAGAAAGGCAACCACCGGACTGTGACTAATCAAAGTTTAGAATCACTGTGACTTAAAAAGAGCAATAACAGTTTTCGTCGTGTTTATGAAATCACAGTTTAGCTCATGATAGTCGAAAGCGAATTTGTTTTTCACGATTTTGCCGTGAACTTGTTGACAACATCAAACAGGTGAAGAGCAGCTGATATAAGTTGAGAGTTGCTAAGTCGCACGCAGAATTCCAATAACGTGGAAGAAGCAGAAAAGACTCCTTCGGAAAATATCCCTATCGAATACAGACGACATACGCCAATCCAATACAGCACCAGCCGTTTCAAACGACAGAGTGACACGAATAGCAAATAATGGGTGCTTACTTGTCTACAGCGAGTGAATAGATTATTTTGACAAAGAAAATATTGTTTTTGAGAACAATAGCTCCGATGGTGAAGAACAGCTTCCACACATCACTTCGTATTGCCGGTATTATTTTATATTTATTAAAAGATAATTATGTATTTATTGTAATATAAGCAGCATTACCCCTATTCGGGGAGCTCCATTTAAAAAATCTCAAATCAAAATTGTTTCTTATTTGCATACCTATTCCATCACTCCTATCACTTGTAGTTCCTTATGTTACCTTGAATTACGATCAATAGCAACGATGGAAATTGGAATGCAAAGTAGTAGCAAATCAACATGACCAAAAGAGCAGCTTTTAAAAATATGTCTGCTGAACTCACTTTTAATGCAAAAAACCCATTATATACTCTTATACTATCTTCACATAAGACAGTTTACATTTCAGCCTAAATTAATTGATAAATTAGGTCACGGTTTAAATAGTTAAACTGTATTTCCAAACTTTCGCAAATCGGTCGATTCTAAAAACATCGAGTGGCGCTATTTTCTCCGCTGCAGCTGTCAAATTATTATCAATTGTGCTCAGCTGATAGTGATAAAGATAAAGTATCATTCACATATGTTTTTGTATGTATTTATTTACCCGCATATACGCGCACACACACACTCCTATAATCAAGTAAATGACGCCTACATGTTTATTAAATTTCGAAAAATGCTTAAAATTAAATGCTACGTGTTGTTGCTATTCATTTCGTTTGTGACAATGGCAGCGTGTGGTACAACTGGTGACGCCTCTGAAGGCAACTGCAAGATATCTTCTGACAAACACAGAGATATAGCGCGCTACGACAACTACCGCATTTACAATGTAAAGTTTGATAACCAGGAACAGATTGAGCTGTTCCAGAAACTAGAAAATGAAAGTGATAGCTTGACCTTTATTGGTCACGCCCGAGAAGTTGGTCAAAAATTATCAATACTCGTCGCATCACATCGCATTGCCGACTTTGCGAATTTGCTTGCTACCTACAAAGTTGAGCATCGCGTTTTGGTAAGACAAAAGTTCTTTATCACACAACTCGACGACTAAGTAATACTTGTGGATTTAATTTTCAGACCTATAACTTTCAAGAAAAGATTGACCGCAACATGCAGGAAGTTGCGCCGAGTGACATTGATGCCGACAAATATGACTGGCAGCGTTTCTTTCATCTTGAAACCATATACCGTTGGTTAGACCACATGGTCGCAAAGTATCCCAACGACCTGGAAGTACTCGATATGGGCACCAGTACTCAGGGCAACCCTATTAAAGGCATTAAACTATCACGGAATCCAAAAAACAAGGCCATATTCATTGAAAGTGGTATACATGCACGAGAGTGGATTGCGCCAGCATCGGCCACATACTTAATTAATGAACTTCTAACGTCTGAGGATCCAAGTATTCAGAAGCTGGCCAATGACTTTAACTGGATTGTATTTCCATGTGTCAATCCAGATGGCTACCGATATACGTTCGAGCACGACCGTATGTGGCGCAAAAATCGTCAATTATTTGGAACTAGCCGCGGTGTGGATCTTAATCGTAACTATCCGGACCACTGGAACAGCATTGGTTCCAGTAGCGATCCTACACGATACGATTTTGCTGGTCCTAGTGCCGGCAGCGAAGAGGAGACGAAGCGCCTCATCAATTACATAACTACCCACGTTGAAAAGGAACAAATTAAAGCATATATTGCACTACACTCATACTCACAAATGCTTATGTTTCCCTATGGTTACACAAAAGAACGCGTACCCAACTATGACGATTTACAGGAGTTTGGTAAGAATGCTGCCGTTGCTATTAAGGAGGAAAGTGGACGTGTTTACACAAGTGGCAGCATTATTGAAACAATATACCCATCCAGTGGCGGCAGCATGGATTGGGCTTATTCTGAAGCAGGCATACCAATTGCATACACATTCGAACTCCGTGGTCCACCTGACAGTGAGGATCTGTTCATATTGCCAGCCATTGAAATAAAGCCAACTGCAAGTGAGGCATTTGTTGCAATTAAAACCATCGTCGATTCAGCTGACAAAAAAGGATATTTTAAATGAGGCGAAATATGAGTAAAAATTAATAAAAAATCGTACATTAAGACATTGATAAATCAAATTGCAATTACATTAGTTGTATATTCTTTTACTTACTGAAGTTTTTATCTTAATAAAATACAAATCCTTAAAAAAATTTATTTTATCTTATCTTATCTTTTTTTTTTCTTTATTTTCTTAAGATTATAACTAAAAAAGATAACTCTTCATTTATATATATACCTTACTCTAGCCTTAAAGTGATGATTTCAACCCCATTCAAGATATACATCTGTATGTAATTTAATCTGACGAGAATTATCTTATTTCCAAGAAAAATATTGGCAGGTAAAATGTGCAAAATTGTTTTCTTGAGAAACCACACACATTTATTAGCGCTTGACTGCACTCGTAATGTGATTCCTCGGTGACAGACGCGGATCAAAAATGGCGTCGATATATACCTGACAATCTGAAGACATGTGTATAAGCAATTAAAACGTATGTAATTGAAAAAAAATTAACTTACCACTTTCAAGCAAGAACAAAATCCGGTCGTAGAGAATGATACTTTCAACAAGCGGCGCTAGCATTAGACGTAACGTATAAAATATCACAATGCGACGCCAGTGCAGTAAATCTGATGTCGTTGTAGGATTTCCCAGATGCACTGGATCCAAAGACGATATTGGTGTCCCTTGTACAGATTTGTAGAAATAACTGCAAAACAATATTCGATAAGAACCAAAAAGCTACATTTAGACACGGATTTAAGAAACATACTCTTCAAAACTCATGTCCTCCAAACACTTTACACTTTTTAATCCCGAGTGTTTCAAGGCAGGGAAATGTTGAACAATAATTCGCTCGGCTGCTGCGCGATAGGAGTGCACTTTCAAATATTTATAGTCACCCGCCGCAAGTCGGTCGTAATACATTTCAATTGCATGGCAGGATATTTCACGAGACTCATAGCTTAGCATACAATCCAGTGGTGAATGGCTTTGTAAAAACTTACTCATAGGATAACCATGAATGACCGACGTTGGTTGCGTTTGTGGCGTGCTCAACTTTTGATAGCAGCATCCCACAAAATTGAGAAATTTAGCCTGTCTGCATTCCAGAAACATTCGCATTAGAGTAGCACCCAAATTTCCACAGGGATGTAAGCCAATAATACCAAAACTAAAGTCATCACTCTCAAGTCTCATTGAATTTTTTATACTGACAACAAAATCTTTTGGACTTGTTGCCGAATCTAGCTGCAGAGTCAGATGTGAAGGTCGCCTGAAGGTAGTCAATTCACTTGGTTGAAGATGCTTGGCAGCAAACGACTCCAACTGCGCATCTCTTAGCTCTGCCTGTGCGTTGAGACTAGACTGCATTTCTATGCAACACACGTTTATGCCATATCCATAGCCCAGCAATCGTGCCAAATGTCCTAAACCAGCACCAAAATCTACAACAAAATCAACTTGCGACTGACGGCAACTTTGGGAGCAAATCACAGCCATTCGTTCAATTTCGTGACGTTTTTTTGGTTTGACGCACTTCATTGCAGGATGCTTCAGTTTTGAATGCCGCAGCAGAACGCAACCGTTTAAATCGAGCTGTTGAGATAAGGTTTCAATACAAGTTTTCATAATTTATAATATTATCACACCTCAGTTTCTAATGTCCGTTTCAAACATAACGCGCGTAGCACCTGTTGCAACGCCAGCAGCTCTAAGGGCCAAACCACCAAAGGCGGCGTTTTGTCTTCATATGCGTCATCCTGCTTTAACAATACGCTCAAATGCTCAAGAGGGAGAGACTCCAACAAATTCCGCCAATTAGGTGACAATTTACCCCAATGATTGTCGACGTAAAAGTCCTGCAAGAGCATACATAATAAAGCAGTCGAAATACATAGGTACATAATATTACATATGTATATACATACTTCTTACCAGTACATAGGAATTCAAAAGCCAATCATATTTCCGCAAAACCTTAAGACATTGCATTACTTTTAAATTTAATAACAATCTTGGATTTTCGTCCATTCTCACGAAAACAGCAAACAGGTGGCAGCTGATTAGAGCAAGTGTTGTAAAAGAGTGCATCCACGCTTGTGGCCTAGTGTTAGTAGCCGAAACACTGCACCTGTTACTAAATTTAAACTGTCAGTTTAGAGTAAAATAAGCGCCATCCTTGATCCAGTCGTACAAGTTATTTTGCTTATTTGGCATTGCGAATAATATATGAATCAATCACAAATCGGCACACAAATTTATAACTTCCAGAAAAGTTCAGGCTGAGCTGCCGGATAAGTTTTAATTTTTCATTTGAATAATATTGTCTTGCTGTATCTTATCATCTGGTCATTTCATACATAGGCTAATTGTAAAGGAAATTTTGGCTAGCAGAAAATAGTCAGTTACATTTAAAAACGTGTTGGTGGTGGCGAGTTTTTATTTTCAATGTTTTTCTCAAAATGAAACATGTGAAATATAAAATAGAGCAATGCGAAATTATGTAAAAGTTTCATTAAGCAGATATTCGTTAGGAAACAATTATAAAGCATTCACCAACAAGATGAGAACGTGTTAACTCAAGTCACTGCGCAGGTGTGTAGATGCTTCACTACATATTCCCATTTTCGAAAGTAAAAAGGAATTCATTAGCCGGGCTTATGGAAAAATTCTCATTTCCCATAGTTTTCGTTGCTTTCAATTTAACCCATACAAAATCGTGAAATATTCATTCACTAAACCATTTATTCTTAATTTTGTAGCTTAAATACTCATATGTATTTGAACAACTGATTCCGATTGTTACTTTAAGTTTGCCAAAGACGTTGTTTGCTGTAAATGCATAATGAATTGAAATATAAATCAAAATACGCCGTTACATGAAATATTACTGTTAACACAAAGTCAAAAAGTTTTTTTTTTTTGTAGGAAGTACTACAATCCACCGCCAGAACGCTCCACCGGAATATCGTTGCTTTCCGTACGTTGATTAACTGAGGCCAGCCGCTGATCCAAATGCAATTTAGCATATCGCAAATACGCTGTATCACCATGAATGACGGCAGACATTAGTAACAAAAACTCATAGAGGTTAACTCTCCCTTGCGAATGCACATCAATATCACGTAAGACATTATGCATCAGATCTACTGGCACTTCCTTTAAGCCAAAGCCTTGCATGGCCTTGCAACATTTGTTAATGGGGACATACCCCGTATTAAGCTCGTCAAGACTTCTAAAGTGAGCAGCATATTTCTCTACTTGACGAACAGACATTTTAATCGGTATGGTGACATTAGTGTTGTCAATGCTCATTCGGCCCATTTGATTTGTTAAAAACTCATGTGCCATTTTAATCTGTTTTGACTTTTTGTCTTTAGACCAGTTCAGCTCCTCGGCCATGATATTCGCAATATGCGGAAGCATTTCCTCAGCAATCTGCACATTCAAAAATGCTACACGCAAACGTCTTGCGATCACATCTACCAACGTACAGGCATACTCTCTCGTGCCTTGACGTACCTCAGCTTCTATATAAGGAAAGCCGGAATGTAACCTTTTGCCAGCAATGGGCCACGCTTTGCCGGTAAGTTCGGCTCTTGTGACCAACCTAAAAGCATTAGTCCCATACGTATTCGATAGGTGCTGGGCAACCTCTCGTTCAATTCCGAAGTCTTGTACTAAACGAATGTACATGTGTGGTGACCAACCGGAGGCACCATCTAACTTACAGAACGACGTCACCGAATTCTGGCGTTGTGGTTCCAACTCGCCCACTGCCACAGCTGAATTAATGGCTTGTTCAGCCATCAGCCGATAGGTTGTCCAACTGCCACCAACAACTGTTATAAGTTTGTCCGCCGCAACACTGATGATGTAATCCATTTGCGGTTTGCTCGCATTTGTGCCGGCTAGAAGACTCGGTAACGGACGTAGTCCACTCCAAACTGAAAGAACATCACATCGGCGCACCTCAAATTTCGGATTAACATAGTTTTTAATACCCTCAAGTAGGAACTGTACTTCAGCCTCAGTTGGATTCGGATGCCTTAATAGCGTAACATCTGAAGGGGTAACATCTGTAGTGCCTACGATTGTGTGACCTTGCCAGGGTAAAAAAAAAATTGGATGACCATCCCTAGTCTTTGGATCGAATACGCCGACATCTGCTGGACAGTAATAGCCAGGTAGTACAATATGGGTGCCCATGCTAGGGCTGCACAAGGCGGTAGCGTTCGGATCGTTTAACTTACGTATGGAGTCGACCTGAGCTCCTGTTGCATTTATTACAACTTTTGCCCGTAAGTTGTGACTTTTGCCATTAAGTTGATCAGTTACTCTTAGGGAAACCAGATCGTCCTTAGCATTGTTGAAGTTAACAACTTTCATATAGTTGCAAATGTCTGCACCAAAACGTGCGGACGTAAGTGCGATCGCTAGGCACATACGGGCGTCATCATGCTGATTCTCGTGCACAACGTAAGCGCCTTTCAGTTCCGTTCGATGCATAATTGGGAACGTGTTGAGCACTTCCTCTCGATTGATGTAGTAGAACTTTCGCCAACCGGTTGGAGCAAGCATATTATAGAGCGTCAAGTGCAACCAATAGTATGGCATTTGCCAGAAGTTGTGCACTGGTATCATTATTGGTACAGTATGGTTGAGATGTGGAGCTATTTGCAAAAGGGTTGAACGTTCTTTAAGCGAATTTCTAACACGCATTAGTCCAGAAATATTCAAAGTTTTTAGAGAGCGACTGAAATCTCTAAAGCCACCATGCAGCAATTTTGTCGACTTCGATGATGAACCACTGGCAAAGTCATTGGCTTCAACCAAAGCCACTTTTAAGCCCCTTGTGGCCGCTTCTAAAGCACACCCGACACCGACAACGCCTCCGCCAATAATCAAGACGTCATATTGCTTTTTGGCTAACGAATCAATAATATCTTTACGCGTCGGTAGTTCTCTTTTCATCTGCGGAACGTAGACTGTATCACTCTCACTAGAGTCCAAGGTAGCATTAGCGAGTACGGTTCCGGCCAGTGCTCTGGTTATTGCGTAGTGGAAAATTTTGGCCATTCTGAGTTTTCAAACATGTATACGACTGTGTTTGAATCCACTTGATGAAGATTCCAGTGTTTTACAAAATTAAAATATAGTATATATTTGACTCAATATTCAGTGATAAAATTTTGGCTTGTCATTCATAAATTTATTTATATAATTATAAAATAGTTTTTTTAAATATCAAAAGTGCAATATATGTATCTACTTGAAAGAAACTTTCCCACTTAGTAAAAGATATACAAAGACAGATATTCCACAGAATGCGCAGAAATGCAACCGGCAAAAACGAAAGAAAACAATCCAAGGTATAAAATTCTAATTTAAAGTTAAACCAATTTACTAATTAAGGCAGAAAAACCCAGATATATGTAACGTATTCAGATCTAGTTGTGGCCAGACAAATTTTGGAATGGGTACGATACACAGATATTAAAGACTTGGGTTGGCGCAGAGTTGTTTTGATGAAGTGACGTTAACGCTTTCTACTGCTTGGCACCAAAGAAGTACTTATAGAAGAGTGTAGCGACCAAGCCAAGCACCAGGGGAAGCAGCCACGACTTCAGTGGACTCTCGTCGGCTTTGTTTTCGGTGGTCCATGTAGGTTCGGATTTTTCGGGCACGCTGGTACGTTCGCTTGCAACCAATTCACCGACTTTGTACTTTTCCATCATAGTACGCGCATCCGTACTGTGGCCCACATCCTCGAAGCTTTCTGTAGCATCTTTGCCAGCTTGTTCAATTAGCACTTCCTCGCCACCGGGATGCTGAAATATATTCATTGAAATATGTTAATTTGTAGTGACGTTAGTATTAAAGCGTCGCATGTATTCATTTTATTCATGACAAACATTCAAACTAAAATGCATATATTACGATCTCTGAACTGGCGCCTGTAATCAGGGACGTCCGCACCTTCCTGACTTCGTATTTTATGTATGGTGACATAGTAACCTTGAAAAACTGTTGAAAAGTATTTCAACTGAATATGATCCTAAGATCAAAAGTTCATGGCTTACGATAAGTGCTTTTAGAAATGGGTGTGTATGATGAAGAGCGGCATGAGAACTACGTAATTGTGAATATATCACTATCGTTATCAGTGCCTCTTCTAATGCTTTCAAAATACTTGCACTGTAATCATTAAATTTAAGTTTTTACCCTGGTTTACTTATCAGCAATCGACTAAACATACACATCAAAGTCTACACAGCTGTTTTGGAGAAAGCGCTTTATGACGACTAATAATATCTGCTGTTTGATGTGTAGGGGACCTTTTTTTTTTTGTTTTTTTAAATAAAATACGACACAAAATATATGAAATCAACACAAGACGGTGATAATAAATGCTTAAGTTATATAACGTAAAGTGATTTAACAATAATATTGATATAAACAACGAATAATAATGCAAAATGTGGCAAAAATGTTAATTGATGAAACTTTGACCCAATACCGCTAAAGCAAGGCGAACTTGTATAATGACATACATATGTGTTCCAAAATTGAAATAGAGGAGCTGGAGAGTTCAAATTTAACTTAGAAATAGCTTCTAGCCAGGCCCTATAATCACAGATTTGTGGATTGAATACAAAACACTTCAATGGACGCTAGTGAATACTAGAAAATATTAAATACGTCGTCATACTGAACATGTATCTAGAAAACAAAAAAAGATCCAAAACCCACCCAAGGCAAAATCGCTGTTAGGTCAAAGTGCGTTCGTGATTTAGCTCACGCAATGTGAAATTAAACACGTATTAAGAGTTTACGACTTTCGTCATGTTTTCCCTCCGTTTTTCTTTCGAACAGTAGCAATCATACAAAACGCAAGTCTTAATGATAAGGCAAAATTTTAGTTAAAAGCAACGTGTTCTTGTTTGTCCCCAGGCTTTAAGATTTTAATCTCACCTCGTTCAAGAATGCGGTGACGTCGTAGATGTTATTGTGAATCAACAGCCAGGTATCTTTATTCGTATTGTGTTTGGCGACTTCCGCGCGGGTATAAGTTTTAACTTCGTTCGACATTATAAAAATTGTAATTGTCCGCAAACAGACTATTGTGTTGTGACTCAAAGTTAGAATATGTGTTGTCTGTCCGACAAAGTTTTTAAATTATTCTGAATCAGCCGGAGACGGTGACGAGTGTTTTCCGAAGTCTGTGCGAAGTTTTCTCGAAGGCTCGGGCGCTAAACTGTGTCATCTGTGACAGTCAAAGGCGTAAATGTATCTTAATGGCGCACTTGAGACTCAAAACATGGAAGAAGAAGACAATCTGGCTGACTGCAAAATGAAAGCTGCACATATGATCCGTTGAAATGCATGAGGTCATGAGCTACTTCAATATTCTTGTTTTAATCGTGTCAAAAGCAACCAAATTGTGTGTCTTGTGAGGAAAAAGCACTCAAACCGTGAATGCGCATATGTTTACGTGAAACCTGCAAGTCATGGGCCATTACAACAGTTAACGAAAGAGCACTAAGGGATGTGAAAAACATCGAATTATCGATAGTCGATGTTTTTTGAACATAGGTTAAAAATCGCTAATGCTGAATTTTTCAAATATGCTAAGCAGGTCGGTGATACAATGATACTTTATCAATTTTTATAATACTTATAATAAAACAGCAAGGGATTAATGTTGATAGTTCTTTTAAAAAGTTCACCAATTGTATAACTTCGATGTTCATCCTCCAAAAACATCGATGTTTCGCAAGCTCTAATTTCAATCATAAAATTGTTGTTTAACTTAAAAATACATTATACATTGGTACATGCCAGCACACATGGGATTGGCTGGCAATCTATGAAAAATTAAAGCAAATTTTTTGTTTCTTCCCGATAATATTGTTTCGAGGTACGTTATGGTCCACAGATATAAGAATTTAAGAAATTTGAATATTATAATATTAGAGCTGAAAAAGCAACGATAGTGCTGCTGACTAAATTATTTCATTTTCTAATTTCAATAAAAGTTTCATAGTTAAATCGACAGTGTCAATAATTAGAATATTGGCTTTGTCGAAAGTTTCGCATGACAGCATTAGATTTTAGTTAAAATTAATTTTTCACTCAGTCGATTCATAGAGTGCAATACAGTCGTTTAGTTTACATCACTATCTCAAAGGATATTTCAAAGTCAAAGTCCTGTTACTGGATGCTATTTGCTGTATACTAATAAAAGGATTCACGTAAAGACAAGTTGCGCAAAAAGAAAATTTTACAAACCTTGTATGCTCTGTTAAAGAGTATTACACAAGAAGCGAAACATAACTTAATAAAGATTTTTACAACTTAAGAATTTTAACGGAACAAGTGCAATTTCGAGCGATGTATTAAAAACTTTTTATATAAGAAAAGGTAAGGTTGAAGTTTACTAAACGACACTACAAAATATTACGCAATTGTTCTCGAAAGTATCAATTGCATCTGAAATTGTTTGCTTCCTTTTCGATTCAAAAAAAGGGTAATCATTATGGAAGTTTTTAAAGTCTACCGATACAAACAAAAAGTGTGTTTAAATTGGTTATGATATAAAATTATAAAAAAATTCAATTTAAAAAATTAAACAAACATTAAACGTCAAATACAAAATTGCAATGACTATGTTAGATATTCAACTTCCCACGCCTATACTGCAGCTGCATTTATTGAATTTGCCAATATTAAAATAGAAACATGGGCGTAGTCCGATTTCTAAATATATTCAACAGACGACAGCGTAATTACGGATAATCTTTTTTTTAGTTTTGCCAACATTTTAAAAAGTAACAAAAAAAATTAACTTAAAAGAAGAAAGAAAAACAAAATTATAAGTAAAACCGCTAAAAAAATTTGTGCTAAAAAATAGTTTTAGCAGATTTGAGTGTCATTATTTAAAACAATTTTGTATTTTGTTAAAAAGACACTGACAAAACGCAGTGAGTGCTCATTTAATTGACTTAGTGAAATAACTGTGTATGCGTCACAATATCGTGAAATTAAAGCAAATGTTAATGTCGTTGTTGTTCCGGCAATGTCCGATTGATGACGTACATACGTTTATGTATGTATGTAGGTGTAGTGACCCGAAGATATTTAAGGAAGCTGTCTTGTTGTGTCCGACCGGCATATTAAGCATAATATTAGCTATAAGCGCCAATATTGTTAAGTCTGCACAGTGCTTTTAGCCCTAGAACTAGAGCAATAATTCTGAAAATGTATTGCATATTTTTGGGCATTCAAATAAATGTTCGTCAAGGAAACGAAAAATTGTTTTTCTTGAAATTTGGACCCTAATTATCAGCATAAGTAGCATTAAATCGGTTAATCAGTTAATATACTTATTAGATTCTTACTACACTTCTTTGATGCACTGAATTCATACGTTAAGTCTTTGCACAAAATTAATATTCCATCTCCATCGTGCAGAGTGTGCATGGTATAAAAATAAAGTAAATAAAACACTCATTGCGTTTATCAGTGCTTTAAAACCTCAAGGCTTATACAACAATAAAAAAAATAATTATAATAACAATCAAATATATAATGTTAACTTACAATTCCTAATCGGGAATTGTAAATATACAAATAATTGTTTATCTTGTTTTGCTTGATTATTACCGTTTTGTAAAATCAAAACGAGATATGCAGGAAAGCTAATTTAAGATTTTTAACAAATGCAGATTTATGCAACTGTTATAAAATTAAATTGCAAATGACGTTCGTTTTACAATAACAAATTAAAAATATTTTCATAAAAAAAGAGTATTGTAAGCACAAGAGTGAAGCGAACACTCATTAACATCAGAGAACTCTTAGGAAACACATTTATTGACAAAAAACATTCCGATTGATTAATTGATATGAGAATAAATATCATTTAATTTTAATTACTCCCAACCATAACAGCTTTCATTTCAACGACCGGTTAAACGTTAAACTTTTAAATATTTCATTTTGCGAAATCGTTTCTGATGTTCACACATAAAATAACAAGCGTTTGTATGTATAATGAATTTTTAGTACATTATAAGAAAACGTTAAAAATAATTGTCCCACATTTTTTTCTCAACATTTTCACAGCTGCTCTCTTCCGATGGCCTCACTCACAGTGAATAGTATTATAAGTTTGTCCAGAAGTTTGTAACACGCAGAAGGAGAACTGTCCGACCATATAAAGTATACATATTCTTGATCGGGAGGACAAGAGAAACTGATTGAGATGTGCCCTTCTGTCAGTCTGTATATATACGATCTCCTCCCACAGTTTTTGAGCTATCGACCAGAAGTTTCGCAGAGATTCTCTTTTCCTTGCAGTCATATCCTTCATCGGAAGGAAGAGGGGCTAATTTACTTCGCTGTATAGAAAACTTTTTTGTTTCTAAGCGAATGGACTTGAAACTGCACACTTATGTTCTCAGAGTGGCTCAGAGGTACTTTTCACCTTGATCAAAAAATGGGCATGGCTACCCCTACTTATAGCCAAAATCAATAACTTGCTTATCTTGGATATCCAATGAGATAAGACAATGAAAATTGGTATATAGGCTACTAATATAAAGAGAAATAATATTCAAACGAAAAAATGGACGTGGCACAACAAAGGACGTGAAGCGTGTATAATATTCGCCAAGGCTGAAAACAGCGTTCTTACTGGCTTTTTTTTTTGTTGGCATATTAGCAAAAACAACAAAAAATTTGCCATCAGTTTCAACCGATCAATCATTACTCTTGCGATTACTTGATGCGAAGCGACAATAAAATACAATTAGAATCAATCAACAATCCATTTAGAACAATGAAGGCAAATAAGAACTTTTTTGGCACTTCCAGAACTGATGCCAGCTTTTATCATGTGAGTCGCTCAATTGAGAGCAAATAAAGACTTATGTCATTTTGCCAAAAAAAAAAAAAAACAAACTTGATTGTGGCATTGATCACAGGTACATAATATACACAAGCTCACTCGGCAATCGTTGTCCTGTTGTCTTATTTATTTTATTCATTTCTTAAAGCAATTTACGATACGATATTTTTTGTCAGTTTGCCTTTTGCTAACAAAATAAGCTTGATTGGTTTCCATTCGTAGTTTGTGTGAAATACTTGGTGTCCCCAAATCTAAACCGCAAACAGACATCGTTTGGCCTTGCAACTTATATTCTTTCAGTGCGAATACCAATCTAATTGGAAATCGAACGTGTTTGAATTAAATTGGAATCATTGAAATTATTTTCTTGTTCGACAACTCAATTGTCCTCCACTCCGTCTTGCTAGCATTTTTCAATTTCATAAACTCACTATTTCAAAAATTGTTTTTCAATTTGTATTTTTATTCAGCTAAATGTTTAGTTAATCTAATTCTTTTTCTTAACATTATATTGGTAACCATTATGACCTGTCCTACTTATACTCTATATAACCTTTTTACATGTCCGACCAAATATTCATAAAAACATTTATAAAACTCGGCCCATCGGCCCACTCGGACCTATATATATATATATCTGAGCAGCAGTAAGTTTTAAGAGAGTTAGCTGAAAATAAAAATGGGATAAAAGTGACTTTGGATGTTGTAGAGCCTTATACATTCCTGCCAACCTTACATTAACTGAAGGCATGTTTCCTTCTCTGCACTGTGCAAAGATTCACAATACGATAAGCCGACGAATGATGTGATTTACTTTTATTGCCAAATTTCATCAGCTTTTGGTGCATAAGGATATCGTTAAGCAGTTCATGTTCTAAAAATAGACCGGCTATAAATGGTTCACACCGACCAGACCTATGTCAAAATTATCGCAAATTAATTTAAATATTAATAATATTCGGGGTTATCTGTTGGTTGTCTGATGACGCACAAACTCATTCATCTGATGAGAACATGATCGCTGATAAGCACTCGAATTGGCATAATCGAATTTCTAATCACCATCGCGGGACTTGATTCTGAAAGACTTTTAGTATTGTTTGGAAAGGGTCATCACCGACCGCATTATTTCGTAAATTCAATTCCTAACAGTTCTTAGTTTCAATCGTTTTTAGCGATACTTCAAAGTTTTGTTTTAGAATATATGTTAATTAAATTAAAAAAGTCATTATTAATTATAAAAGCATGATAACTTTGAAAATGCAAACAACAAAAACAATTTCTATAATAAACGTTCTTTTTTATTTAATTTAAAGTCGAGTATTTTGTTCTTTACAACAGTAAAACAACTAAAAAGAAAACATAAAAACAACTTTTTATTCGTTTTTCCTGTTTTTGCTCTCTCTTTCTCGTGCAAAGCGAAGTATCGCAAAAACAAACAAAGCTGAACAAAGGCAATA
This sequence comes from Phortica magna, assembly GCA_037044515.1. Classification (NCBI taxonomy): domain Eukaryota; kingdom Metazoa; phylum Arthropoda; class Insecta; order Diptera; family Drosophilidae; genus Phortica; species Phortica magna. The sequence continues at coordinate 581,727 of JBAMBP010000154.1, forward strand.
TTTACGCACCATGATAAATCTGGCCACGCTCCAGCTGCCTGCTTTTTTGTCGTTCACACTCCCTCTCGCACACACACATACGACGTTTGCTGTCAATCCATGCTCTCTTTTCCCCCTTCTTAATGCATTCACACTTGTTACAATAATAATTTTCCGTAGCATTTCGAGGTTGGCCGACTGTAATATAGGCAGCTGAGTAGCAGCGCAGCGGCGCGATGATCACTCGCGGCATGCGTGATAATCACGCAATGTGCACGAGTGTGTTTGTTGGTGTGTTCTCACTCACAAACTCTCAACTACATGCATATACATACATTCAGATACATACATACATTGGCCAATATGCAAATCCAAAAGCTTTGTGTAGGTGAACGTTCTACACCAAACAGTCTGACAATTTTGAAATACATAAATAGAAAAATAGTTGCCACCGGCGACGTGACTAAGACATCGTTCATACTAAGATGGTGACCCCCACCTCACCCTATTAGACTTTCTGTGTTATATGTGACACAATATTTTTTCTGAAAGATTAATTTTATAAACAAAATCGAGGCAAACAAAACAAAAACCTATCGCAACTTTTTGAAATGAGAAGAAGCTAGAACTTGATTGAGTGTGTGCATGTGCCAAAGCGTGCTCTCCTGATTATTATGACGTAGAATCTCAAGTAGCTTAAAAATGTTTTTTATTCCGTTATCAATGAAATCACTTGAACTCAAGATATGCGTTGTTCGATTAATATATGAGTACTCTGTATTAATAACATACGCGTGGACTTTTTGTTTTGTCATTGTTTTTGTCTTTTCGGCAATTTATTTAACGATTTCTTTCAACTCTGCAGTAAGCCAAAAAAATCACACTGAAAAAAACTAGTGCTATGGATGCCTTACAAAAAAAGATACTTCTATTATTAGAACAAATTTTCCAATGAGAACCATTTTTTACATAAAGGGTAAGGATTGGATCCAAATACTACTTTTTTCTCATCTGAACGCGTACTTAAAATGCACCTACAAGTTTCACCGTGTATTTCGCTTTCGATGCAGATACTCACCAACACATGTACATATGAGAATGACTGAGCAAACAAATAAAAACAACTTTTGTGTTATTTTTTTTTTGTATTGCGTTGTTTTGCCGGCTGCTTCGCAGCATTTAGTTAAATCTTTTCAATACGCCCTAGAAGTATGTCGGTGAGAAAATCAACTAAACGTGTGACAGCTTCACACTGAAAGTGGTTAGCATTTACTTAAAGCGTCGATGCGAAAATTGTTCAGATATTTTTTGGAAGTGAGTTTGTGAACATCGCAAGAAACACTGGAGAGAACATTCTGCTTGTGCTTGTGTAATTCGTTGCAAAAACAAAAATTAAAACTTGAACAAATAAAATAATTGAATACAATTTGTGTGAAAACTTGAATTTAAATAAAATAAACATTTTAAATACTGAAGTTAAATTTAGTTGTGAAGTGTAAAAGATTTTGTTAAATAAACCTTGCCAACCATAAATAATTAACAACAGAAAATGCTTGTCGATATCTGCACCACCCAACAACATCCTATACACAATCCAATGAGGTATTTAAATCAGTCATTAAACTTATTGATTTTTCATATTACTTTGCGCATAAAAAAAGTCTTTGAGAATAAAAGTGAAGGGTCACTTAGAATCGTATCCTAACTACATAATTAAATAACTGTTGATAAAGCAAAAGCAATTACTAACAAAATACAAACAAGTGGCAAACTGGATTAAAAAAAAAAAAACAATAGTTTCTCATTGAAAACTAGTTACGTTTAATTAAAAATCTACAATGTTGTAAATGTTGACCTTTGTCAGGCAAACAATCGTAAACAACAAAAGACAAGAAAGATTTAAGATTGAATATAAATAATATGTGACGAGAAAAATCATACACAACAAAATTTGTTTATTTCGAAAATAATGATAAAGCATTTTCTTGCTCCGTAAAGTAAGTTTCCGTTAAAAAAGATGACCTTGGACTGAATCATTAAAAGAATTTTTGAATTTTAATTATAATTCTTGAGCACAAGGGTCGCGTGAGACGCAATTTGAGCCAATTGTGTTATACATTTTTTCGAATGATATATATTTTTTTTTTTAATTTATCTGTTTTCAAGTGACAGAGACCTTGTGTTGTTATAACAATGAGAACGTATCGAAATCACACTTTTTTACGCAGAGTATATATTAATGGGATATAAATTTGATTTGTTTTTTATTTACAGATCTACAAATCCATTGTCCTTAGCTACAACAGCAACAACAGATACCTCGATACCACATACTTTATCGTCGACATTTGCAACCATACCTACAGATACTACGTCAACAGGCAACATGAACAAACTCTGCCGCCAAGTGTCAATTGAATCGCCAGGCCCAGTCGCGAAAAATTGCGTTTTTAACTTTTTTGTCCCAATCGAGGACACACCGCCTTTAGGCGCACGCATCAAGATTGTATGTGCTGGGGCATGTTACCGTCGCCGCGATCGCTCCTCATCGATCACGTCGATGTCGTCGGTATCGTCAGAGCTGAGTGATTACTGTCCATCAGTCGTATCACACTCGTCCCCGGCACATCAGGGCATACGGGAGGGTTCGCTCTTTCCCGGCTTTGAGGTGGCAGGCGTCATTGAGTCGCTCGGTTCTGAGATCACAGAGGCCAACAATTGTGGCCTTAGCATTGGACAGCGTGTCATTGTCTATCCGTTTGATGAGACACCGGCCGGATATGCCGAATTGCTTGTCGTGCCGGATTTGAAGTATGTCGTTCCAATACCCGACAGTTTGGCCATCAGTGTAGCTGCTATGCTGCCCACCGGCGCCTTATTGGCCATGAATGCCGTCTTCAAGGCGCATGACGTTGTCACAGAGATTCTTAAGCAACGCACCAGCAGCGAAGAGCAGAAAAATAAAAAATGCAAAATACTTATTGTCGGAACTGGCGGTCTCGCCCTATGGGCAGTGCGTATTGCTTCCTATCACTTTGCCACGACTGGCGCCAACAACTTGGTTGATATCACAGTAGCCAGCTTAAGAGATGAAGGCTTCCGTTTGGCTACTGAAATAAAAAAGTGAGTTTAAAAATAGTTTAGAAAAATTCGAAGATTAATTTATTTTTGATAAAATTAAATAGTGTCAGTGTGGTGCAATGGAATGAATGCTTGTATGAGCCGCAGCTGATTGAACGCACTAAGGACGTTTGCGGTGGTCCAGTCGATGTGGTCATTGACTTTGGAACTACATCCAGAAGTCTGCATCGCTCCATGCACTGTTTGTCAAAGGTGAGTTCAAACACAAATTCACCATGCGAAAGTTCCTAAAACTTATTTGAAATCTATTGATCTTATTTTATAGGGCGGCGTTGTTTTAATCAGCGATGAAGTTGCTGAAAAACTATTACCAAAATTCTCAAGACTCTCCCAGGAGTACCAACAAGAGATTATTGCAATTTCCAATGGCTCAGTCAGACAGCTGCATGATTTAGTGCAACTAGTGGCCAGCAACCAAATTGAGCCTCCGCCGCACTCTGTATTCCCATGTGAAGAGGCAGCCGATGTCGTTCAGAAGTTGTGCAACTCAGAAATTCCGGGACGCGCCATTCTTCGCTTCCACGACATACAGTAAACGAGTGACAAGAGATATAAAAACAAAAAAATTTATTTGCAAAACATCCACGTCAACTCATCTGAACATGCATATTGTATTTACTTAAGCTATGTGTAATAATTCAAGGACATATTTATCTAGATGGAAACCAAAAATCTCAGAGATTAAATTTGCTTACGTCGTCGTAGGATGGCGATTAGCGCTTGATTTGTAGTTTACTGTTAGCACTTTAACCCCCTACGTTTTGTACGCTTTAGTTAAGTTTGACTAGTATTATTTACGTTTAATCAATAAATATTTATAGAATTATAGTACTTTTTGGTATGTTAATTTATGTACTTCAATTGACTAAGTTTTTTTGTATATTATTTTTTTATTGTATTGCGCTTACTCAACATTTAAACACACAAATTGTTTAAAACAGAAAAAATAAACATCATAAATAAATGTTATTATAAATTGTTAAACATAATTTTGCAAATGCAGATTTTAATCAATCTAACAATATTTCAATATATGTAAAATTTATCCAATGATCGAACATAATAGCATGCAAAAGGCATTAATAAAAATATTTTGCGCCGACATTATGAGAAAATTATATATTGTTGTATCCTTTTTTGCTCCTGTTCGATGCATGAATTATAATTTATTTGACAATTTAATCAGTAAAATATTTTTTTGCGAAGTACAGACAACAAATGCGGTAAATTGCCATCCATGCTGAAGTGATCCTTCTCGACGATAAACAGTCCAAAGGATAATGTCATGTTCGCAAACTTTATTAGTGTTTAATATTTTTATTATGATGTTTAAGCAACCTGGCAACTAAAAATGGGCTTATTCACACAAATGCTAACTGCAGCGCAAATGGAGCAAGAATTTGCAGCTGAAAAACATAAAGTTAAGAACGTCATTATTGTTTTAGTTCAGACCCGTTTTGGAATCATTTGGTTCCGACCAGCCACGATCGACGCTGCGTCGGTCTAAGATTCATTGCAAAATTGCTTGCGTGAATTCCTTGGCCAAAAAAGGCACGTCTTTGGCGTTAGCTGCCAGTTTTAGAGTCATTGAGTTTTTTGCCTTGGACCTTTGCATCGAGCACATGACCACAATGAGTCATGAGCTAAACTGTGATTTCAGAATCTCAAAACGAACGCAAAATATCGCGAGCTCATTGTTGCTGTATATATAATATATGTATATATTGAATACAACAGACAACGGTATACAAATAACAATATTCCAACAATTTAAAATGAGTTTGTTTCGTCAAAGTTCAAATTTCATTCATTCATTCGCTGCGAACAGAGTCTGACGTGCATACACCTACACAGACTCACTTTTCTAGACTGCGTTGAATTGTTGTATGTCGCACTACGTACTACTGGTCATGCGTCACGACTCTCTTTTTTTCGACAAAATTGCTCTCCCGAAAGCGAATAAAGCTGTCGACTCCTAAAAACAAAACGTGTTAGTGTTGCTAAAAACTCAGAAAACATGGCAAATATGGCTCCGAATAATTTTGTTTATGCTTAATAAATACAATTTCGACATTTAATAGTTACAAAAAATAAAAAAATAATACAAAATTGCAGCTCCAAAGAAAATCGATAGAGATGACCAATTTTGCTAATCATTTTCTTAATGTGCCGATACGTGTCATTTAAACTTGAGGGAAAATGAATTGATCGTGGCAACTTGGGGGAGGTTAGCAATCCGGATCAAAACGCCACTTGACCTGCCGCTCCATTCATTTTTATATTTAATTTTTTTTTTGGTTCTAATGCCAATTCTTCCCTGTGTCCACATTTTGTAAAAATCATCTTAGTTTTTGTGCTTTTTATTCATTTTAAATGTTATACTAACCCCTCTTACAGAAAAAAACCCTTCCAACACCAGGTCCAGACTTACATACCTCACCACTCCAAACAAACATTTTTTTCATCACAAATTGCACTTCTTCATACAAAATAAGCAAGTAGAGGCTAACAACTTTTGGGTTAGGCATTTATTGAATAATTAACAATAAATAAATGACATTTGTCGATAACACTTTTTCGAGAAGTGCTGCAAGGGCCCCTCCAGGCGTTGTAGACGATTTTCCATCGTTTCATAAAGCATCGCTTATTTTTGTTGTTATTTTTTCGTATGTTTTGTTTCACTCTGAGAGTGAGTGATGTGCTGAACCGTTTCTTGCACTTCAGTCGTTTGGTGAGCACTTGTTTCTCTCAATTTTGGCGCGAAAACAATCTGCTGCGTTTTAACAAAAGTGGAACAACTACATATTTAGCCTAGTTAAGTCTGCCAAAAAAAAAACTGCTGATTAGGTTAATAAAGTGATCATAACAATTGCAAGTTTAAGCAATTATGGTAATTAAAGAGAATATTACCAGTGAGCCGCTGGGTGCTAAATGGATCGGTAGTCACGATCCAAACATTTCAGTTAAACATCTAGAACATAAAAACGTGTATTTCTACAAAAAGTGCATCTTTGGTGCTCTTACTCTTTCTGTTGGCGATTACATACTCGTCTCGAATGCAGATTCTGCTGAGCCGGACACCGTTGAAGGCTGCGACATCGCTAAGATTTTGTATATGTATGAATTGAGGGAAATGTCCAACAAGGAAAACAGTCGAACAATTGTACAGTGGTACTCTCGTCCCCAAGCAATACCCCATAAAGAATTTGACAGTGACGACATAAGCATTGACTTTAATACAGAGGTCATTGAGGAGTACCGTCCCTACGACAACGACGTAGCACTAGGTGCCATATTTCGCAAGTGCACCGTGTTAGTCGGTGTATCCGACGACAGCCCACAGAGCATAATGAAACATTTTGACTCTAAAAGAAATAGTTATCCATTATTTGTGTGTCGCTACAAGTTCATAAAAGATGGATTAAAAAAATCGTATAGACTTGTGCCCATGGAGTTTGCTGGCTCTCCAGAGTCAGCTAAGTCACGCAGTGGACGAAAAAAAAGCGATTGTGATAAAACAGTTAAACCTCACTCTACGCAAAAATCAATGCAAAAACTGATGCATGAGGAAAAACGCAGACGTCTTTCAATTTCAACAGGCACAGATTCCGTGGAGTTCATTGATGTTAACCATTTAAACAATGAAAATAAGGTTTCGCCCATTAAGATTGTCGGTTGCCGTAGCGTTATTCGATTGTCTGCGAAAAAACGTCGAAACTCAAAAGATGGGATGGAGGTTAATGCAAATTATCTATTAGCCTCCCCTCTGACAGAAAGCAATTCAAAGGAAACTACACCCAAATCGCGCGCTTCTGCTGCTCGTCGTAATTTGAATCTCAGTCTGGATACTGGCGCTGATTCGACTGCCGATTCAGAATGCCTCAATTATTCGATAGTTAAAGAGACTCCGGATCCGAAAACGCCTTCAAACGAAATGAAAATAAAACTAAGACTATCTGAACGGTAAGACAAACATATTTTTTTCTTTTGATTACTAAATTATGCAAAATAATCTTTAGTCGTCGTTCCACACGCTTGGCATCAATGGAAGGGGATCCTTTAGAATGTGAAAACTATAATGAATCAGCTTCAACGCACCGCCGTAAACGCTTGGGTGCTTCAGGCATTTTAAATGATGATATCTACCACACACCATCAAAAAAAATAAGAGATCCATTTGAAGGAATTGGAACCGATGTGACACCCACCTCGCGTAGGAAGAGCATACTTAAATCTGCAACTACACGTCTAGGTAGTTGTGGCAACGATATTGCAAATATTTTATATGCAACATATTGACATTATATCTATGTATTCCAGCAGAGGGAACTCCCAGACGCAGCATTCAGCTTTCAAATATTGTGGAAAAGCGCATTTTTAATGAAGACGAAGTAATTTCCACGCCGAAACGAGGCCGTGGTAAAAAGGTCGAACCTGAGGCTGATGTCGAGTACACACCGAAAAAGACGGTTCAAAAGACACCGACTCGTGGACGCCGAGCTAGCACTACAAAACTTCAGTCTGAGATAATGGAGTCCGCCCCGTTAACACCATCACAAAAGTTGAAGAAAATTCGGTCAGGTGAAATAAGTCCAACAATGGAGGAACGGCGTCCAGTCACAAGTAAAACTCACAAGTCGGAACTTCAACTGGCTCGTGAACAGTTGCACGTTTCGGTTGTTCCAAAAAGTTTGCCGTGTCGCGAAAAGGAGTTTGAGAACATTTACACTTTTCTTGAAGGCAAAATCCAAGATCAATGCGGCGGTTGCATGTATGTGTCTGGAGTGCCTGGTACTGGCAAAACAGCAACTGTCAGCGGCGTTATACGAATGCTTCAACGCCAAGTTGCACAGGATGAGTTGGCTGCCTTTGATTTTCTCGAAATAAATGGAATGCGATTGACAGAACCGCGCCAAGCGTATGTACAAATATATAAGCAACTAACTGGCAAAACGTTGTCGTGGGAGCAGGCTCATGGCCTACTCGAGAAAAGGTTCACAACGCCTGCGCCACGCCGCGTGACAACCGTGTTGCTTGTTGATGAACTCGATATACTCTGCAACAGGCGACAAGACGTCGTTTACAATCTGCTTGATTGGCCTACGAAATCAGCGGCAAGATTAGTTGTCATTACAATTGCCAACACCATGGATTTGCCGGAACGCTTGTTAATGGGTAAAGTCACATCACGACTCGGTCTAACGCGTCTGACCTTTCAACCGTACACACACAAGCAGCTTCAGGAAATTGTCACCGCTCGGCTATGTGGCTTTGATGCATTCAAGAGCGAAGCAGTTCAATTGGTAGCACGAAAAGTAGCTGCCGTTTCTGGCGATGCACGTCGAGCATTGGATATCTGCCGACGTGCAACCGAGATTGCAGATGCCGCTCCCACTGGAGAAAAATGTGTAAACATGTTGCATGTTCAACAGGCGCTCGCCGAAATGATTGCCAGCGCTAAAGTGCAAGCAATTAAGAATTGCTCCAGTCTAGAGCAGATATTCCTACAGGCCGTCGTCGCTGAAGTGAGCCGTACAGGCGTGGAGGAAACAACATTTATGGGCGTGTATACACAAATTGAATCTATAGCAGCCTTCATGGCCTCCGCAGTACCAACGCCAGGTCAGGCACTGCGTATTTGCTCAAAACTTGGAGCGGAAAGACTTATTATAAGTGAGCACTCACGAAACGACTTATTCCAGAAAATATTACTTAACGTAAGCTCCGACGATATACACTATGCATTAAAAGTCGGCAGTGGAGATTAGTTCACAACATACTTTTTTTCGTAGATATTTATATATTACTCTTAAAAATTTTAAAGTACAAACTCGTTATTATAACTAATAAATAAAACACAAAAACGCTGTAACAATCGTACAGTACTTTCGGCGAAAAGACCGAGTAGATGAATAAATGATATCGGAAGCCAACCATTAGGCAAAGGTATAAAGCCACTGGCAGCATCGTGAGCGTTGCGTACAGAGGTATCACAAGTGAGTCGACAGCTTCAGAACATGGCGCTTGAAATGGCGGCATCGTTTGATCATCAATTGTGTCGTCTGTGCGAAGTATGTGTACAACAAGATAAAGAAATGCGTTAACTTCCGCAGCATAAGTATTCAATGTCACGAGCACTCCTACAATAATAGGATTATAGCTGGTCTGGCCAATGTAGCCTGGGTTGAGATCAATGGTCGACAGACTATTAGAGTTACCCTAAAATTCATGGTTAAAAAAAAGGACTAAAAAAATTACTGATCTCCAACCTGATAGAAGTGGAACATTTTCGCAACAAAAATTGTAGATACAACTTTATAAACGTGCACTCGACGAACTGAAGAATAATCACTTCTGATTTTACTGTGATACGTTTCGCAGAGTTTGTATGATCCGTCTAGCACAATGAGCAGCGCAGGCAACAGTACAACATTGACGGATCTATGCAATAAAGCCGTAACATACAATGAGCACGTTAAATTTGTCTGAAGTAGTTGAAGCAATGTGTTTTGTGGCTTGCTACTGTAGAAATTCTGTTTGGATAACGCGTTGTTATAGCCAACAAGTGCTATGGCGGCCACAGAACACCAAAATACCACGACCATTGGCAGTTCCAATCTCTCACTGTAATTAAAATTCGACTAATAACGTGTGATCAATCTGAAACATAAAAATCATTTACTTACCTTACAGATTTGGTGATATCAAAAAAATTTACTTTTTGTTTTAAGCCGTGAAAGCAATAGACTAGAGAACATGCGGCCGCGCCAATTATTTTCTGTGTAATGTTATTAAATTTCCGTAAACGTGCCCAAAGTATAAACAAGGAAAACATTACAAGAAAAGTTGTGAACTTTAATCTGTGGTCTGAAGAACTTAACCAAGCCAGTATTATAAGAACGACAATACTTTTACGTTGCTTCCATACACAAATTGGCATTATGCTGTAGAGTTCCCGGCCTTCCTGTGCTATGTTTGCTTTTTTTACGCGCGCTTTTAATGTTTCAAAAGCAGTCAGTATGATCAAACTTTTACCCAAATACCACCAGGTCAAGTGTTCATACTCTATGAAGGATGACGATCCTAAAGTGAAGGTGCGCAAGCCTAAGCAAATAAATAAAGGCAGTGGAAGTGGCATCGACATTTTTAGGCGCCGCGTGTCCGGTAACCATAGACGTAAGACTGCACGTAAAACGTCTACAAACAAGTAGATAGCAACTGCAATCGGTACCAAAATAAGGACGCTATATAGCCAAGAACTTGTGAGCATAACTCCGCTATAATGACTCCAAATGTTAAGTACTAAGGCAACACAGAATGATGCCAACAATTGCGTTAACTTTAGATGATCCAATTTTAAAAGCCCTTTGATATCAAGAAACAAAACACTGATTATGGCATGGTAGATAGTCGCAGAAGTCAATGCAATACCCATGAATATGAAACCATAATCAAACTTAACTAATGATTCGGAAAGATGTTCGGAGATTTCACGAGCTACACGCATGTAATCCAGTTTAGCATTCTGATACTGAACATTGCTTATTACGCCATCCTTTCGCAAAGAAATTAGGAACTGATGATGTTGTAATTTTGCATTCATATACCAATCATAGTATTCTAAAATAGAAAACATATTAAGAATTGTGTAAGTCATATAAACTTTTAACTTACGACTCTTTTTAACATGTTTTCGACCAAATTTGATTCTTGCCTTATTCAACAAATGATGAGCGTTGTAAAAATATGCATATAATTTATCTTCTAAGGAAAGTGGTTCTAAGATTTCTGGTATCAGACAACCAATGGACATGCTTGGTATTTCCAGCGACATGAGTATAGCCAACGTTGGCGTCAAATCAATTTGATTGTACTCCTTAACGTTTTTCCTGAGTTATAAAAGTTTGAAAATAATTAATTAAACGAATAATTCTTGCACTCACTCGACTTTGCTGCAATTGTTGCTGTACAAGTACAATGGTACAAAGACTTCTTCTGGAGTGTTGCCGCCATGTCCACCACCATTAGCCATGCCATGATCGCCAGTCAGCATAAATAAATAGTTTGGGAAGTGCTGAAACCGATAAACCGTTAGATAAGATAAGATGTGTAACCGCTTGAAATTTGTAGTCCTTATCATTGATATATATTTCAATTGTATTTACCTTACTTTCTAAAATGTGTTTAATGACATCGTCCATTTGCTTTAATTTGGCTTTAATTTTTCCACTACTGCTGCCTTCGACATGACCAATATGATCCAATCCTAAGTAGTGCAGTATAAGAAGAGTCCAATCTGTTTCATTCAGTTCTTTTTCAAGCACCTGAGTAACATTACTATCGCCCTAAAAATGTTAGAAACCGTTTTAAAAATTGCATTCAGTGAATTGCCGTAAAAAACTCACCTCATAGAAATCATTAACGAAAAAGGAATCGAGATTCTCAGCATGTCGAGCGAACTCACTTGGAAATAACTCAATCCACGTTCGATCACCGGCAAAGGCAATGACGTCACCTCGATGGTTAAGACGATGTAACAATGAGTCCTCCAACTGTTCTGCCTTGCCAATATTTAGTGCAATATCAATGAAGTTTGACAACGTGCCTGTGGTAATGCTCTTAATTCGCGGCATTGTCACAGTGGGTATGTCAACATGTAAACTAAGCTTTTGACAGGCAGATCCATATGCAACCGGCATACTTGTTATGTTTAAAAAGTCGACCCGAAGCGCATCTATTATCATCAAAATGAACGAGCCATACCGTTTCTTTGGTGGTTGAATCCTTTAATTCGACGACACAAATCAACGTTAAGAAATGTGGAATATAGATAAAGAAATACTCACTTCACACCATTCACTTCCGTTGGTCGTTCTAGATAATTGCCGCGTTCTTCTGACTCTATTTTTGAATAAGACGCTGGGAAAAAGCCAAGCAAAAACAAAACTGTACCACCTACGAAAAAGGTCAACAAGCAGAAGAAGTGCCCATTTTGGCCTTTCTTTCCCATTTTTTCTAGCTCATTAAAAACACGATAAAACCGAAATAAGTCCCAAATTTGAATGTGACTTATGGCTGTATTTGCTTTCGATAAAATTTACGATGAGTTTTTTAGCACTAAACACATCAGCTGATTCAAAAATGTATGACATTTGTTCTTAAATTCTACATAAATTGAATAATTTGCAAACAGTATCACAAAATAGATTAAAAAAAAAAATGGATGTGTGCGGTAACGTATACGTGAGCACGAACTATGAACAATTCACTTTGAAATGTTTGAGCTGCCCAACCGAAATAGATATTGCTAAGTGGCAAGAATTCGTTCTTCATTTTCGTAACAGCCACAGCGCCTTTGATAGAATATGGCCCAATGCTTTTAAGGACGAATACGAACCTGAGCAACTAGACATTCAAATTTCCGAAAACTTCGAAGAAGAGCCGGTAAAGAACGACTTTGTCAATATAATATATTATTAAACATTTTCGTTAACTATATTATATGGACTTAGCTGACTGAAATACTACCAAAACCAGAATTAAGTGATGATCCTAGTAATGATAAATTTAGCTTGACTGAATCAAAATTAATTTCTGATGATGATGAAACTGCTGAGAATGATATAAATGTTAAATATGAATCAACTACGAAGGTAACATTGATTTACGTTTTGTCATAATCTTTATTGTTACTATTGTTTGCTGTTTTTTAGTTTAATCCTACATTCTACAGGAGGAATTCACGCACTACTATATTTATTAGCCTATACAAAGCGCAGCCTTGCTTGTGGGACACTGAAAATGCAAACTACAAAAACGAAGACCATCGTAAGGAGGCGTTTAAATTTTTGATTAGTGAAATGTTAAAACAAGGTGTGTCAATGAACCATCGTTCTCTTGAAACTGCCATCAAAAGATTACACGAGCAATATGAAAGTGTAGGAAAAAAACTGGAAAGAGGTGATCAAAAGTTGAATTCGGTTGTTATGTCTCGCTATAACAGCTGCCAGTTTCTACATCGCACTGTAGATTCAGCTCAAAAGGAGATCCAAAAAATGCAGTCAAAAGACTCTGACCAGTTTTTAGAAGAGTGTGCTATAAAAGTATGTAAATATAATATACAACCAACCCGAAAATTTTTTAACCTGCCCTTAACAGCTTACATTTACAGACAAGAACGATGTAACTACAAGGATTATTGATCTATACTCGCGTTTTCCACAACTCTATGATCCTAAGCATAAAGATTTTGCAGTTATGAGTCTTCGTAAAAAAGCTTACCAAATCATTGTTTCAGAGTTTCGAAAGCAATTTGAAACTGTTGGAGATTTCGACATTATCACAGCAATTCTGTATCTACGTCAATGGTACTATAAAACGGTAAAGAGTATTCGTGAGCCTATATCAAATGATTTCACTGATCCAGAGATGTTTTATTTACAAAAATGTCAATTTTTGCCACCGAATACATTGAAGCTACGTCTGCCATGCGAATTCTGTCAAAAGCTTTTTCACTCAGAGTTCGCATTGCAAGCACATCTTTGCAAGGAACACGGCATTGGAGAATTGCCGTACAAATGTTGTCTTTGTGATCGTAGTTTCGAGATGCGAACCGAATTAATGACACATAGGCAACGCGTTCACATTGGAAAGGTTTACAAATGTAACTATTGTGAGAGGAGTTTTGCTGTATCTGGTGACCTAAATTTGCATGTACGAACTCATACCGGGTCTAAACCTTATGTTTGTGAGGTTTGTGGCAAAGCTTTTCGTATCAAATCACAGCTTAACAATCATACAACCGCAATCCACACGAAAGTACGAGCATTTAAATGTACTATGTGTCCAAAAGACTTTTTAAAGAACCGCGATTTAAAGGATCATATAAAGGCGCATTTAAATATACGCGATAAAATCTGTGAAACATGTGGAAAAGGATTCACGAATTGCCACTCTCTCATTAGACATCGACAAATACATTCAGAAGTAAAAAAGTTTGCATGTAAATTATGTAATTCGAGATTTTCGCAGTTTGTAGGTTTAAACTCACATATGAAACGAACTCATAACATTTTATCGAAATCAACGAAGGAGGGTCAATCTATGGCTTAAATTACTTTGTATTCGTGGGGGTTTTGGGGGTTACTCGAGAGCTGCAGATTTATATATTAGAATGCTTTACACTCTGTCGATTATATTCACCAAATCTCAGCTCTCTAGTATCAGAATCGATAGTTCGATTTACTTGAGTGCTTCAGATTAAGGTATGATTGCTGAAAAGTGTAAATCCAATAAAATCACGATCGAATCGTTAGGTTTTGAAATGGGAGCTTCATTTTGGGTTCACTTAACAACATTATCGAATATCTGAAAAGGTCGATTAAATAAGTTTTTTCAATTTTTAACCTTCCATACGGCTGCCCCTATTATCCAAATTGGCAAATTAACATATCTTTTGGCATTGGAGACACTTAGAACATACAACACACTATATATTATAAAAGTAGAAAAAGTATTCAACATTACTTTATCATATAAAATGCTTGTGTAAATAACATTAAAGAAATGTACAATGAATATAGGAAAATACTTCAGGATTATATTTTAAAATACTCTTTTAAAAAGTGCTGGACTATTTTTTTAAATAGAATCTGGACAGTTATATGAAATTCTATATTTAAAACGATTTTCATCCAAATCCCCGTCCAAATGTATCATTAGTGCTAAAAAGAAAAGACTTTACCAACACTCTTCACTTTGGTCACAGACAGCTGATTAATGTATTGCGCCAATTAAAAAAAAATATACATTAAAACTGGTCTTGGTATTTTGTTATTTTAAATTAAAATGGAAACTTGTGGTAGTATATCTGTGAGCGAGGATTATAAAAACTTTCTGTTGCAATGTCTCTACTGCACAACTGAGATTTCGATTAGTAATTGGCTGGAATTTGTACAACATATTCAACAAGATCACTCCTGCTCTCTATTTGATGATGGCGATGTGGCTAGAAGTGAACATGGGGTTACTGAACCACTTCCAAATCTGGATATTTGCGAAAATGAAAACAATTGCACTCAGTTAAAAAATTGTATAGACACTGAGCCACTGGATTTTTCGGATTGCTTGGATGTTGGTCTGGTTGACTATTTGGTTGAGGTTGAAAATAGCACACCAAGTACAGCTCAAAGTCAGGTAAATGCAGTGTCCAAAATCGATGATTGATTGATGATATATTGTAATTACGCCATATGACTATTTATCACAAAATATTTGCATAATTCTCTAAACTCCTTAAGTCAGCTTAAATGAACAAGTATTTGTTGTAGTCTTTAAATGAATGTAACTTAATGCCAATATGCAATATGAAAAAAAGGAAATTTGTAGAATAAGTAATGTTGTTATATAATTTGTTTTATGCATAAAATAGGTAATTTTGCATCCTTTAATTTAAAACGTACAATGACGATGTTTAGCTTACATTGATCCACTAAGACCAGTTTAAGATGATCTAAAAGAAAGCAATGCTGGCTTGTGGTTGGGCGAACGAGTATATTTTGGACAAGTCACATTCACTTACTTTAATACAATAAGTTTCTACGCACTATACTTAACTATATTATTTTATCCAGGAAAGCACAGATGCAGAAGGTGTCGGCGGTATGCCGGAATCTGACGACGAAGATTTAGAATTTGCCAAGTATCAACCAAGATATCAGGTTCAGCTTATCTTACTTTTTTTTGCTGTAATGTTTACTAAACAAGGTTTTTCCTTGTAGTTTTCACCATCTTTCTATAGAAGAAATCCCCGAACTTTACACTTCATTGAGTTTTACAAGGCACAACCCTGTTTGTGGAATCCGCAAGATCCGAACTATAGAAACGAAGTTGTACAAGCCGCAGCTTATCAAACGTTACTTAGGGAGTTGCATAACAAATTAAACATAATAATAAAAGAAAATGCCTTAAAGACTGCTATAAAGCAGCTGCATACACTTTTTATAAAAGTGACTAAACTACAAAAAGACGAAAGGCACACTATAAATTCAGCTATGCTCCGTCATTTTAAAAAGTGTGAGTTTCTACGAGAAGCTGCAGTAATAGACGCAACCGAAGATATAAAACCGGGACCACTACAGGTGACATGTTTATTACAATTCAATTGCTAAACTTAATATGATTTTTTTTTTGTTGTTTTAGTTAACCTTCACGGAAATAAACGATTTTGCGTCCAACTTTATAGACTTATACTCGAAGTTTCCAGAATTATACGACACGAATCATCAAGATTATACAAATATAATAGTGCGAAACCAGGCATACAAAACAATATTACAAGAGCTTTTAATGATTAATGTTGATTGTAATGATGATGATGTCTATCAAGGCATTCAATATCTGCGGCAGTGGTATAACAGGACTGCAAGGCATTTAAGAAGTCCGCATGTTATTGGTTTAAAGAAAGCGGAGATTTTTTATTTTGAAAAATGCAGTTATCTGCCAATCGGTCAGCAGCGAGAACGATTATCATGTTTACTATGTTCTCAAAAATTTTTCTCAGATCTTAAACTTCAAGCCCATATGTATAAGATCCATGAAATTGGTGAACTGCCATACGTGTGTGGATTTTGCAATCGCAGATTTGATAGTCGCGCCGATATGAATGTGCACATACTTCGAGCTCATTCAGTAAAGAAGCACAAGTGTAAGTTCTGTGACAAATTTTTTGCCGTTCAAACCGATTGTACATTACACGAAAGAACTCATACTGGGGAAAAACCTTATATTTGTGATCAATGCGGAAAAGGTTTTCGATCAAGTTTTCAGCTAAGCTATCATATTACTGCCATACATACAAAGATACGGGAATATGAATGTGATCAATGCCCAAAGGCCTTTTTAAAAAAGCGACAACTTGTCGATCACATAAAGGGGCATTTAAACATACGCGACAAGAAGTGTGAAACTTGCGGCAAGGGATTCACTAATTGCCACTCACTCATCAGGCATCGTAAGATCCATAAAGCGGAACCAAAGCGTCGAACGACAAAACGGAAGTTATCCTAGTGGTTGACCATGTGTTATTATTATATACAATTAACTTGTTTACATAAGAGTGAATGACAAATAGACTATTTATTATATTATACTACAATTAAATTAAAATCCATTCCTCAATCTACCAGGAAACGCAAAAAAAATTAAAAATATTGTCTTAGAAAAAAGAGCTTTTTGCAGCTGTTTTATCAGAAGCTATGTACCTAAAATACCAACTTTAAGTTTTAAAGTATAGCTGGGAAATGGCAAAGTGGCTCTCTTGGATTATTATTGCATTCGCTATTGCATCTATGCAATTCCCCCATCACCTCCCACTAATGCGTATAGACTGCGTAGCGTATGCGCGGGAGCTCGTTATTCCCCAGGAAAACGAAGCGTGTTGGCAACCCGACACTTGTTCGTGTAGTTTCTTCACTCATTGAGTTTTGTTCAGTGCTAGGAATGTGTGAAAATGTGCACTTAGTAATTAAAAAAAAGTGTGAGTTGGTTTAAATTTGGAATAAAAGTAGAGACAATTAGTTGCAATAGAAGAGAACTTTTTGTGCCCTTTCTGTTGCCCAATAAGTAAACAAAACAATTGGCCAATTGCAGTGTGCCCAGCTGAGCAAATTCTCTTCCTCTTGAAGCTACCTGGAAAAAAAACGTTGCCACACTCATAAGAAAAAAAAAAAAAAACATAAATCAACTAAAACAAATAATGGAGTCGTTGAACGATGATTGCGTGGTACGCATTTTATATTATCTGGACCTACCCGATCAAATGCGGATAATACACGTGCACCGTCGCTTTAAGCAATTAATGCCATTTGCTTGGCGCAAAACTTACCAAAATCTCGATCTTTGCCTATTTGGATCAGATTTCGTGCTTGAAGATTTTCGATTTTTCTTTGAAAGCCTCGTGAATTCAGTTCAAGAAGTCAAAGTTAAAAGTATTTCAGCGGAAAAGTTTGATGTATTGATGACATTTGTATTTCCACACGTTCGCGACTTCCGTTTTAGTCAACGACCACCACCTTACATGGATGACAGCATTATACTTAAGATAGCTAAGGCTTTTCCCCAACTTAGAACCTTCAGTCCACATGGACGTTTCTCCGGAGAATATTTCACTACATTTGAGTATTTGGAACACTTGACTTTGTCGTACTGCAGCAGCAAATTTACCGTTGAGAACTTTGCGAAAATTGTATCAAAATATCGATTGAAAACAATAAAATTGGATATCTTCGACCGAAAACATGTTCAAAAATACGCAATACCTGTAGAAAGGCTCACAAAGCTTGAATTTATAAAAGTTTTCAGTGAAGAATTGGCCTGGTTTGATGTACATCTAGAGCACCTGCACAATTTGAAA
Organism: Phortica magna; assembly: GCA_037044515.1. Lineage (NCBI taxonomy): Eukaryota > Metazoa > Arthropoda > Insecta > Diptera > Drosophilidae > Phortica > Phortica magna. Next base: position 600,259 of record JBAMBP010000154.1, read on the forward strand.
GAAATAATCGTCACCTGTGTTGAATCATTCACATTACTCGGATTGTGTAACAAACTTAAACATGCCGGGAAAGACAGGATATTGTCGTTGGAATCGTGTAACACAGACAACGCTGTAGCGACTGTTTGCAATAGCAACCTTAAAATTAAAAAGCTCAGTATTGTCACTGACTCAAAACTCTTACAAAACTCTGGAACAATACTTTTTCAAAATTTGAAGTATCTCCGAGAATTGTTTTTTAACGTCTGCTATATCGGCAAAGAATCAAATTTTACACATCTTCTGTACAATATACCACATGTGGAACTACTGAGCTTAGAGGAATGTGATTGTTTGTTTACCGACTATTACATAAGGGCCGAGCAGGTGGCAGCTGGCCGTGCTAAGTGTCTCAAGCTGAACTTCTGGCATAATAATGCTAATATTAATGGAAAGGTTTGTAAAATTCTCAATTGACAATTTGTTGATAACTGTGGGTTCATAATTCCAATTTCAGACCGTAGAAGTGAAGTGGCATTTGAGTGGCGAGAGCAATTTATTAGATATGCAGACAGATGGTGGCCTCCACAATCAAATTACATTTGAACCGATCCGTATTTTATTTGAATAGATATAATGTCTGGCAACTCCCTACACTTTCTGGCAATTTTAAGATTTCCCTTTTAATTTGGAGCGTTTTATGTCAAGTTGCCATCTCTTTCAAAGAAGCGCGGAGAAGAAAGAGAGAAAATTAAAAAAAAAAAATAATATTCAACTTATATTTAAGAACTGTATATACATCTATAACGCAAAAATATCTATTACTTATTAAAGAATTGCATTTACGTGTTTAAAGTGAATTTTCAATTAAGCCAAAAGTAAAGTTTGTGGACAGACCATATTTTTTTTGTTGAAATTCAACATCTTTTTTTAAGCCGACGGCTGCGTATTTGCGCAAAGTAAGTTTTTTAGTAACAGCGGAGTGCAGTGGAGTGCTGGAATATCAAGCCAACGCACATTGTGAGAGTGATTGGAAATCGCAAAATAGCAACATCGTCATTAAATCAACGAAAATCAGTTGCACACTAGGATCAAGTAAAAAGTACGACATGGCTAATGTGATTAACAACCACGGCAGCAGCAACAACACCAGCAGCACCAGTACAAACAACTCTGTTGGTGGTGGAGGAACTTACAACAACCTGGCAGGATCTAAGAATGGTGCAGACGTTGCACAGTTTCATCACTTGAGGGACGTGTGCAACATGTTAAACTCAGCAGCTATCACTCCCACCGGCGAACGGGCGTATGATTATATTATTGATATGATGCGTGGACTTGATTTGCAGGACGATGGTATTTTAATGAATAAAAAAATTAAATCTATCGAGACTGACTTCTGCAATATTGTTCGCGATGAAGCAATGCTATGGTAAGTTGTCTTTGAGTTTGTGTATATGTGTGTGTGCGTGTACATACATATGTAATTATATGCATTTACCCAGCGAAGATATGAAACTGTCATGACCTTGTTGCTGTTTATTAGAGTTCAAGTTAGTTAGGTTTGCGTTTAGCGATTTTTTAAATGCTCTTTCTTATTATTTTTTAGTGAATCCATGGAGTATATTAATGAAAAAGCCTTGGATGATGGGGAGACGGCACTAAAATTTGCGATGCTTTTTTCTTCGCGCAATTTCGATGCACTAGCCATGAAGGAGACCAAAGTTCGCAGTGCTATGCTTAAGATACTGGAGACAAATTTTTTAAATGCGGACGCATATCGTGTGCACGATAAGAATCGCCTTTACAATTCTATAACATTATTAGGGGAGTACTACCATCGGGTGCGTTTAGCGGACAATTCACCTATCACAATTTTGGGTGAATCGCTACTTACGTTACTAATACGAGAATTAAGTGAAGGATGCGATATTGATGCACGTCTGGCCAAGCTAGTTTTATCACAAATCACGTTGAATGGTGACATTATGCGGACAAGGCATAAAGTTGATATGACGCAGTTGCTATTCCACATACGACGTAATCTCATTGAACAACCCACATTGAAATCAGCCGTAAAGGCTCTGTTGCTTATGACTCTTGACTTGTTTTATAGCAACTTCACAAACTTAGGTACTCAACTGGAAGATATGTACACAAAGTACCTTATTCAGGGCGAGGAGGACGAAGATAATAACAATATTCAAGCACAAATTCAGTCACAAGCTGACGGCCAACAGTCACAAGCACTACTACTGCAACATCCAACAGCTACACAAAACTATACGAATTCTTCAACTGCACAGTCACACACATCTCCTCAGCTGCAACAACAGTTAAGTAATTCGCATTCAAGCTTTGAGAATGGGCTTGCAAGCAATATTGCGAACGACTCTTTTGAGATGAAACCGTCTACGAAAAAATGGAGTGAACAGGTTTGTGAGGATTCATTTTGCGACGGTGAATTTCTTGACCCCCTCAACAATGAGGATGATGTGTTAAATAAGAGTGGAGAAAGTGGCGATAAAAATGCTGTCGATCAAACAAAATCAAGTCCAGTTGGCAATGAACGTAGTTCCCGTCGTGCCTTCCAACCACGCAGGTCTCCCCGGCCGTTGAAACATAACTACAACAATAAGGATTCGTAAGTTAAATTATTGTTGACTGGTTAATTTGCTCTTATTTATAAATGCTTGTTTTAGCAACGAAACGTATCAGGGCGAAGGAGAAGATCGAGATGAAACAAAGCCACTCCCACGGTGGCGTGCACCGCGCTTTAACAGTCGCGACAATGGAGATCAGTATAATGGGCGTGGCCGGAACGATCAGAGCCAAAGACGTTTTAGCGCCAGTTTTGACGATGATATAGATCATCATAGTGTTCGAAGTGAGGGCGGTAATGGGAGCAGTTTAAGACTGTATAGCATTAACGATCGTATGAAGCATTCGCATGAGCGGTTCGAACGTAGCACTGGAGGACCCAGTTCAGGCAATTTTAACAATATTGTCAATTCGAATTGGGATCGGCAGTCGCAACGGGATGATCGCAGCGAGCGCTCATACATAAGTAACTACGAACGTGGAAACTACAAGCGAGGTGCTGGCCGTTATAACAATAATCGTAACACATACGATAAACCCCCACGTTTTCAGAAAAACCATTATCAACAGAAACACAACAATGGTAATCTAGAGCAACAAAAAATTCACAGCGATTCGTGGCGACGCTCAAACACAAATGTAAATAATGCCCAATTTGATGACAATTGTTCATATAACTCCAATGGTCAAGAATCGCAGAGTCGCAGTTCTTCACGTGCGCGTACCTTACCCCGACCGGCTAAGTCAAGCATAGATGGTAGCAATAGGCAAGGCAGCTACCGGCACACTTCTAACCATGCGGGCAGTGGCGATGCCAGTCAACAACTCCAATATCAGCAACAGCAGCGTTATTCACGAAATTATAATGCGCGATATAGTAGTCAAAGCAGCTTGGCGAGCGAAACTTCTAGTACCTTGGATCGACGTAACCAACATAATCCCCATTACCACCAACGTCATCGAAATTTTTCGCGGCGTACGCGACCAGAAGATCAACACGACGAACGTTCGTCTTTTCACAACAATGTTGCTGATCAACAACAGGAAACCCAGCCCCAGGTCCCAGCAACACAGCCACCACAATCCGACTCTTGGAATACGAAGGAAGAAAGCGATCTGGTGCGTAACGCGGCAGAACAAACAGCCAAGTACATTAACTATTTGTCGTCACAAAAATGAGAGCAGATGCCGGCTAAACGCCGTGCTAGAGGTAGACGCAGAAATAAAAAAGGCAACCGCATGCAATTGTAAATTATCAAAACTTACAATTTATCTTTTCAATTCTCCTTTTTTTATTTTTGTCAAACGACCTCCACTTTGGATGCAACAACCGTATTGTACGTTGTAAGTGTCCGATAGATATTTGTTCTTATCACAAGATTTTTCTCACAATTTAATGTTACTTAAATATTGTCAATTGTTTATAGTACAAGAGGTTCTTTTTACCATTAACCTCTATTTGCTCAATCAGAAAGTTTAATAAGTGTACTTGTCGTCATATTGTAAATAGTGTGTAAAACGATTGAATGTCCATGCTTATTATATTACAAAAAGACGCACTTTGCTTCCGTATATAAGCCCAACTCCATGCTACTTTCACTTTAAATAGATAACCAATAGTTTTATACGGAAGCATAAGAACATAAATTTATTTTTAAATAATATACACACATAAGTATGCATGCATAAAAATTCATTATTTGATAGTTGAATATTTTACTGTTATTGTGAGAAATTGTTGAAACAACAAAAAGGAACATGCGTAAAAATTAGTTTGTAAGCATTACAAAAGTTACATTTTTTAACAAAGTATATTGATTAAGTTTTAAAGAAATACATTTTAATAAAATACAGTCAAAAAGTTCATTTGTATTTAATAACAATCTTTACATTGAAAACTTAAATGAAAAGTTTATAAAAAAATAATCACAAAGGCTATAGTTAAAAAGAATCACCGCTCGGTTTGCTTCTTCGGCTCAATAACAAGCACATCGTACTCCCCGACATTCAATTCAAGTCCTTGATAAGGCATGTATAGAACGCCATGAGATGGATGCACCTTACCTAGAAGAGTAAGACTCTCATGCACGCCACGGCCTGTGTAGAGACCCTCACCATCATCAGTGTAACCAGTCGGTTCGGCACCTTCTGGCACATTCCCATTTTCGGCTCTAACCCATTTGTAATCAACATTAACCAGTACTTCAACAAGTCCTTTGAGTAAATGTGCTTTACAACCCCATGGTGCATAAGCTGCATGTTTTTGTGGCACATAGTTTGCCGGTAAAAGATCATTTTTGAAGTACGCTCGAGCAACGTACGTTTTAAAACCATCATGATCAGTGCCCACTTCGATTGCTCCCGGTGGAATATTTGCTGATTCTACATGACCACTAACATCTTCGTCGATTGGTATCCATTGTGTTAAATTAGTTGGTGGCGGTAAATCATCATCACCTGTGCGTTCACTAAAGTTTAGATAAATTCGATGAATGTTTAGTCGATGGCAGTTGGAACGACATTGAGGACATGTCAGCGATCTACAAAGCCAACGCGTAAGGCAGTGGTAATGAAAGACATGACCACAGTTCTTTGGGCAGTAAATAATATCGTTTGCCGTGTAAAATTCGTTGCATATGCCACACAAAACGTTTAACGAGGACATTGCTGCAGTCAATATGAGTCCTGCTGCTTGGACTGATCTATGGCCGAGTCTTAAGCGCACGCGGTCCTTATCGCTACTATATTTTTTATAAAATAAATTTTGAATATTCTTTTGTTCTAAAGGTATTTCACAAGAATTCATTTATTTCACAACACAAATTAGTCATTAAGCTGATGTCGTTTTTTAAAGCTTTACCGGAAGTTCTGGCATAAACATTTTTATACCCTGTACATACTGTACCAGGGTATATTGTGTTTGTTTGGCCGAAATGTATGTAACGCATAGAAGGAGGGGAGGGGGACCCTATAAAGTATATATATTCTTGATCAGGACAACAAGACAAATTGATTAAGCGATGTCCGTCCGTCTGTCCGTCCGTCCTCACCAATGGTTCTCGGAAACTATAAAAGGTAGAGACTTGAAATTTGGAGGATAGACTCGTGATGCTCGGCAGCAGATCAAGTTTGAACGGTTTTGAGCCACGCCCACTCCTTCCCGCCCAACCAGCTACGCCCACTTTTTGAAAAGGCTATAACTCGAACACCAGAAACGCTAGAACTATGAAAGCTGATATGTAGACTAAGTATGTAAATTTTTATAAAACTGCATACTACAACTTCCCCCCTCCCCTTCATTTCCCCTCAAAAAGTGTTTTATTGTAAATTACTATATCTTCAAAACCGTTTAAGGTACGGACCTGAAATTTTATGTGTACACTCAGTAAATACATATCCTTAAGACTGCATACCAGAAAATACCCCTCTGTATTTACGACTACCCCTCAAAGACCATCAAACTTAAATTTTTCGTAAATTCATTTGTTTTACAAAAATTTGTATATCTCCACAACTATAACAGATACGAAATCTGAAACTTTGTATGCAGACTACATAGATGAATGTCTTTAAATCTGCATACCAAATTTTCCCCCCCTTCCCTTTATTACCCCTCAAATAGTGTTTACATGTCAAAGCCTATATCTCCATGTATCTTGTACTTGGACTACCCATTAAAGGCCCGCAAACTTAAATTTTGGGTAAATACCAGTTTATTTTTATTAAAATATGTATATCTTCACAACTATGAAATATACATGTCTCAAATTTTGTATGCAGGTTCAGTTAATATACGTCCTTTAAGCTGTAACCGAAAAACACCCCTTTATATCATGGCTTCCCCCTCAAAGATTAACAAACTCGAATTTTTCGAAAATTCCTCACATTTGACTGATTTTTTTGATATTTGGAACACCATTTTAATGGGTGAGGGTATGTGCAGAGTATTATATGGTTGAGTTTACTCAACTATACCGCCCTTACTAGTTTGTTTCTTTTTATTTTTTCGAAAATACAAACAATAGTTTTTTATTAACAGTTAATATAATTTATTGTTTTCATTTTCTCATGAGCCCTGCAGTAACTTTTAAAAGATTATGACTATGACTAATATATTCAACAATACTGACAACATATTCAATTTTCAATCAAAATCTCACCAACAAAAATTTAACATGAGAGCTTAATGTCATTTGTGGACTTTCCCGAAAGCGACGTCTATAAATGAGGTAAAAAATCTACGAAAGTAATTACTATACAAAATTTCAACTCATAGTTTCCTATAGTTTCAGAGAACTTATTAGGAATCAATCAGTCAGTGGCTTTTCAATAATATTGGTTCTTGATTCTTTGCTTGTAAGTCTGCAAAACCGCAACAATGTAATGTTATCTTTACTGTGTTTATGTCTACTATCAATGTCAATGCCTTTTCGCTCAGAGTGGATACCCAACTTCTAGAAGCGTACTTATTCAATTGATAAACGAATATGCCCTTTTCCTAATACCCTACAAGCAATCGGTGTTGCAAAGAATTAAAAGTATTTTTTAACGTTGTCGAGTGTGACGATTATTTAATTTTCAACTTTGGATTGACTTACGCAACGTAATATTTCAAGAAAAATGTGTTCGCTTCTTTCTTTTGTCACATAAGTTCGTTATTTGACAAATATATAATTTAGTTGGGCATATTCTAGAATAACTCAAAACTGGCTCTTTTCGCGTTTTAAATTACTTATCACATACTTATACATTGAAACTCAACTACAGGTCTTTAAAATTTTAGAGTGAAAACGTCTTTCGGCAGTTACAGAGTGTATGTCGTTAGGTGTTGTATCCCGACATAAGAATTCCCTTAAAAATACCCAGATTTCGAAGTTGATTTTTTGTATTAAATCAACTGCACATGAACATTATAAACAAGAAAATGCAATATTTATTCAATACGAACATGTTTTTATGTCATTTTTAAAATTACAAATTTTTAGTTACATTCATTAGTTGGTCGGTTTCTGTATTTTTTTTAAAACTATTATCCGATTTATGTCCGTATTTTTTTTTTGATCTGTCCGAATTTGTGCGCGAAAAAGTGGCACCACTGCTGGTGACATCTCGCAGTTTTAACAATTTTATAAAAAATGGGCTTGATTTTTTAGTTAATTAATTTAAAGTCTGTAAAAAATTCAATATCTTCATAATAATTACGCACAACATGTCGAATGGTGGCAATGGCGGTGCTAGTGGTACGGCATCGTCCGGTGATTGGATTTGCCCGGATAGCGAGTGAGTGCAGTGGAAGCGGAGGCCAGCAGATAGTTGGTCGGTTCGCAGGATGCAGAAGAAAATAAAAAAGCTTTGTCTGCAGCAGACGTAACAATATATTTGTTTGTTTTCTGGTTTTTTCTCTCCTAAACGTTTCGTGTTGCATCATTTAGCTGCAGACACCTTAATTTTGCGCGCCGCACACAGTGCAACAAATGCAACCGAAAAAAATTGGGCACGGAAATTGGAAAAGCGGCCGCAGAGAAATCGCGTGGGCTTTTCAGCGCCGAGGATTGGCAGTGCAGCAAATGCGCAAACGTCAACTGGGCGCGAAGGCAAACTTGCAACATGTGTAACGCCCCAAAATTTTGCGATGTTGAAGAGCGAACTGGTGAGTAATGCAAGTTTGCGACAAATGATTTGTACTTTATTTAACTTGTTTTTTTTTTCTAAAGGTTACGGCGGTGGATACAACGATCGAGGTGTCGTAGAGTATAAGGATCGGGAAGATTCCGAAGGCGAGTACGACGAGTTTGGTCGCCGTAAAAAGCGTAAAGCTGACAGTGACGGTGATAGCAGACCAAAGCAGTTAAAACAGGACGCCCAAAAGATAAACAAGGAACGCATAAAAGGATCTGATAATGATGAAGAAGAATCGGAAGATGAGGGGGATGCCGATTTGTCGAAATACGACCTTTGGGGCGATGATGACAAAACAACGTCCACCAAAAAAGTTGACAGTAATAATAAAGAAACAGGTTTTAAATCAGCCTCACCTAAAAGGAAGGTAGAGTCACGCGACTCAAGCACATCATCATCTTCTTCCTCGTCAACATCCTCGAGTTCTTCTAGTTCTTCGTCATCATCGACAACGTCCACATCAAGCAGCGCGTCCAATGACAAATGTTCTAACAATGCAAAGGAAGGCGAACCAAGCCGCAGAAAGGAGAGGACAATTAATACATATACTACCCGCTATAAAAGCCCTCGACCCTCATCGCGATCGCCACAAAGTGGCAGCCGACGTAGTCGTAGTCGTTCACGTTCACTAGTAGATCGACGACGGCGCTAAAAAATGTAATTTCAACAAATGATATTCCCGATTTTCTTATTTTCTGCGAAAATACTTTCAAATTATTTATTTTCTTTAAGGACTCCATTTTCTAAAACTAATGGAATATTCCTTAAATATATATATATACATATATTAATATAAAATAATTCATAATAAATTAAGTAACAATCCGGCAAATATTTAGAAATCACATGAAATTATGCCATAATTTATATGCATATTGAGTAAACTAGTTTGGCATACTTGGATTTAAGCATAAAAAATTAAGAATAAAGTAGAATTTTCATAAAATGTTTATTTAAAGTTATTATTGCGTACACAATTTTGCTTCTTGTTAATTTGAAAGGGGACGTCCGTAAATTATTAAATGTGTAGATTATGGTATCCAGCAAAATCTGGGTCATTGAAAGTCTCATGACATAGACGTTCACTAACACGATAAATCAAACAATCTTTGGTAACGATGCCTTTTATTTCAACAGGATAGAAATTATTAGTCAACAATCTAAAAATTTAGCCTTGCAAAATATTGAATACGATTCATGCTTAAAAATCAGCGCTTCTACTATCTGGTTAATTTTTTATTACTTTTAGATATTGAAAACGGAAGATGAGGAACTCTATACATACATGTTTTGTTTTACATCATACTTGTCTAAAGGGGTGCGCCGGCATGTATTTGTTCTGTTGGCTATGAAAATTGCATAAAGATAATAGGCACTAATGAGGCTAACGAGTGTAAAATTTATGAAATTAGGAAAGTAGATTCAATTTTTAAATAATTGATTAAATATCGTAAAATAGCAAACAAAGACACTTCAGCGTTTTGGACTGGAGTTTGAAGAAGTAACTTACTTGAAAGAAAACCAGAGCTGCCTGGCAAAGAATATATATAAAAAAACGAATGGAAGTTTCGTGTCAATGATTAACAACTCTGTTAGCCGGAATTTGGGCTCATTGTAGCTTATGTCGCGGAGTATTCCCTGTAGACAAATGGCCACACCAAATCAAATGGCGCGTCTTACGTTTGTTTAAAATCTGCTTAGCGCACGCTGCGTCGTAAAGTCGCGTCGATTTCAAATTGCATACTACAAAAATACTTAAAGATTTGGTAAATTTTGGGTTGTACAAAGATTTGCATATTTAAAGTTTAACGATAGCAAAAATCGGAAAAATTTAAAAAAGAAGACAAGAGAAATCGATTGATTCATGTCCGTCTGTCCGTTTGCTTTAAAACTACCAACCTGTAATTTTTATTGATCGGAACCGGCATGATCGGATCACTGGAACAAGTAGCTTAATACCAAAACCAAAAAAAAAAAACAAAATCGTGAAATGAAAAATGTTTTTTAGAGATAAATTGCTGAAATTTGAAAGGTAGTCTTCTAGAATACCAAGACTTTATACATGGCAGTACAATAATGGTCAAACCCCTAGAAAAGATACCTCGCATGAACGTTAGAAAGTCCTTGTGAAAAATTTTCTTGTTTCCTAACCAATTGACTTGAAACATCATTCTTTCATATGTATGTTCTTATAGAGGCGTGAAAACTATTTTGAACAAAAAAAAAAAATGCATGGCACTGCAAATTTTAAGCCAAAATCAATAATTTATATATCTCTGAAACTCAATGATAATGATAATAGACTGTTAAGATAAAGATAACATTTAAACAAAGACTCAACTAAAAATGGGAGTAGCACAAACATAATATGTGAAGAATATTTAACCTTCTGCAAGGCCAAAAGTAGCGTTTTAATTGGTTTGTCTTTAAATTTGGTTTGTCTAATAACCAAAACCAAGCACCCATTTAGGCTAAACAATGAAATTAGTATACAGGCTATGTAGATAAAGAGAAATAAGATTCCAAAAAAAAAGGTCGTGACAAAATGGGACGAGAAAAGTATAAAATCTTCGGCAAAGCCGAATATAGCATTCTTACTGGGCTTTAATTATTTTTATTGATTTTATTTTTTCAGCGTTACGTTTGAAAAAATTGGGAAGAAACATTATTATATAGAGAAAGAAGAACAACTGAATTGGTTGGCAGCAGTACAGAAATGTCAAAATCTCAACGCGACTCTTGTTAATATTGAAAGTGCGGAAGAGTTTGATTTGCTAATCAAACAACTCAATGATGAAGGTTATTGGACCTCCGGTAATGATATAAGTAATGAAGGGCAGTACAGTTCGATAATTACCGGCAAGCCTATGTCATACACACGTTGGAGTTTTGGTCAACCGGATATGGAGGAAAAAACTGAACATTGTATTGAACTCTTTAATTATCCTCCTTATGAAATGAATAGATTGTGAAGAAAATTTGTATTTTATATGTGAAACTGAAATATAAAGAACATACAAAATAAAATGTTTAAATAAATTTAATAAATTGCAAATAATTTTAAGATTAAAATATTTACCCTCATATGCTCAATGTCAGAAGCTTTACCTTAAATCAATTCCATACACATTAGATAATCAAATTTTCGATAACATTCGAAGATTGTCTCGTACTCGATATGATTTTTATACTTTTGACTCCAGCAATTTGGATCAAATAGCCGCTCGATCGAGTCGTATTTAAAAAGTTGTGTGAGTTGATTCACGCCTGTCGGTTTGCAAAATCACCAAATTGTTACGTAGTTTGCATATGTTGAGTGCAAGCCAACGGCATTCGTACATTTTCCGTGTAATGCCGACGGAAAATTAAAACAAAAAAAAAAACAAAACCGTTTAAAATTTGAATATTTGTGATATATGAATGAGTTATAAGATTTTTTAAAGTTTTTTTTTCAGTTTATTTCAGACAACTTTCACATAAGTTAATTTTAGAGATATTATAAATCAAAGTTAAATGATAGTAAAAAGCTTTGTCGTTGCTTATTCGATGTCGAATGTTTTTAGCTAATTTATTTAAATTTCTTAAAAATGTAGGAGAAAAACCATCAATGATTCTCCACCTCTAATGTAAACATCAAAACCCTCACGAATTCATTTGTTTAAGATTACTTCTTAGTTATTCGAAACACAAAATTATTCGTGATTGAAAAATTGTTTTCAAACGAATGGCTGCCTTTTGGGACACTCTTATTTGGTTCAATCGAATTGCCAGTTGCAAATGTAGCCAATGTTCACTAAACATGTAGCTAGTCAAAACTTTAACTAAGCAAATACATTCGTAACTTTTCGATATTTCAAGTGTATGTGCTTTTCGTTTTACTCGTATTCGTTTCATAAGAATTTTGGAGTGCGGACATTCATTTCATTCGTTCAGTCTGTATACTACAATTCGCTTTATTCTATTTGGCCAAACGAATAAATGTGGCACTTGTATTTGTAAGTCAGCAAGCAACTCGTTTGATGTTTCATATGCATTCGTGCAGGCCTCAAGAATGTTACACGCACACAACACTAAGTGGTAAGTTGCGTTTTATCGCAACCACCAAGTTTGCGCACTGTACTGTTTTATGTATTGTGAGTTCCTTACAAACACACATTGGTATTTTTATAGCTTATTTGACATCAATTGAGATGGCAGCACTACAAAGTTGCTCCATATCGAAATTACTACACTATAGAATCTATGTGAAAGTTTTACAAATTATTTATAAAGTTAAGTATAAAGTTTAAGAGCGCCTTGTTCTTCCCCACACAAGAACGTTACGTGCAAATGCAGCACGTGTCACATGCTTTGATGCCACCCCAGCCGTCTGGGTCTGGCGGGACGCCTAGCAGCTCAGCGCGGACGATGTCGCTCAGTGAAAAGCAGAAATATATAGAGGATTATGACTTTCCGTATTGCGATGAGAGCAGCAAATATGAGAAGGTGGCAAAAATTGGCCAAGGCACATTTGGGTGAGTTGCGTGAAGTGGCCAGGTTGAATGTTGTACTGATGATGGACGCATTTGTAGAGAGGTGTTTAAGGCGCGCGAAAAGAAGAGCAACAAAAAATTCGTCGCCATGAAAAAAGTGCTAATGGATAATGAAAAAGAAGGTGTAAGTCCCTGAGGAGTCATCAGGTGGAGTCATAAATAGTGAAAGTTTTTTTTATTCCTAGTTTCCGATTACTGCGCTTCGTGAAATACGGATATTGCAACTGTTAAAACATGAAAATGTTGTGAATCTTATAGAGATTTGTCGAACAAAGGCTACTGCTAATAATGGTTATAGGTCGACTTTCTATCTAGTATTTGACTTTTGTGAACACGATTTGGCAGGCCTGCTATCGAACATGAACGTGAAGTTTAGCTTGGGCGAGATTAAGAAGGTGATGCAACAACTTCTTAACGGTCTTTATTATATACACAGCAATAAGGTAAAACCGGGAAGTGGAGAATGTACTGCGCAAGAATTACAGTACTATATTTTGACAGATACTTCACCGGGACATGAAGGCAGCCAATGTTCTTATAACAAAACACGGCATTCTCAAGCTCGCTGATTTCGGTTTGGCTCGCGCATTTAGTATACCCAAAAATGACGCTAAAAATAGGTACACGAACCGAGTGGTGACGTTATGGTATCGCCCGCCAGAGCTACTTCTTGGCGACCGTAATTATGGTCCACCTGTTGATATGTGGGGCGCCGGCTGCATCATGGCTGAGATGTGGACGAGGTCACCCATAATGCAAGGCAATACTGAGCAACAACAGTTGACATTTATTTCACAATTATGTGGTTCTTTTACGCCAGATGTTTGGCCCGGTGTAGAGGAATTGGAGCTATACAAGTCTATAGAACTGCCCAAGAACCAAAAACGTCGAGTTAAGGAACGACTGCGTCCGTACGTCAAAGATCCGCATGGCTGTGATCTACTTGATAAGCTATTAACACTAGACCCAAAGAAACGCATCGACGCCGACACAGCGCTTAATCACGACTTCTTCTGGTCCGATCCTATGCCCAGTGACTTAAGCAAAATGCTATCCCAGCATTTACAGAGTATGTTTGAATACCTCGCGCAGCCACGAAGGAGTAACCAAATGCGAAACTATCATCAAATAACGACAATGAATCAAAAGCCTCAGGATAATAGTATGATAGATAGAGTCTGGTAGCCAAATTCGACAATTTTTGTAGCATTTTAATATCCGCATTGTGTTAGAAAAATGATTGTATTATTCTATATCAACAAGGACATAAATATATATATCTTTATATTTAATGTGTGTTTTTTTTCTCTTAGTTGAAACTATCGGCACTCTGTTTTGACTTCACTTCCAACTCATCTTCTTTCTGTTTATTTAACGTTGCCAGCTGCAACTTAGTTTCTTCAATTTGTTCTTCCGTTACGGTAACGGGTACATCACATTCAATTTGTTCCTTGCGCACAAATTGCATTTTTTTGATGGCTTCTTCGAGAAACACTATTTGTTGTGCTTTTAACTGTTTGTGATAAACATCTAAACGTTCTTTTTTGATTCTCTCACAATATTCGTCGGTAAGTTTTTGTAGTGACTCCTTTCGTGTAATCCAATGGAAATTTTCTGGTGGTGGTTTATAAACCAAGTCTAGTTTTTCTAATATCCATTCGAAACGCGGATAATCCCAGCGACGCAAATATTTTAAAAATTTCTTGCGTTTGTCGATCAATTCTTTTAGGTGGACTTTTACGTTTTTATCTCGTGGTTGCTTCTCCATGTGTTCCTGCTGACGACGAATAGTAGCAGTCATCCTTGCCACTGCAATTAAAAAAAAAAATTTAATTATTTCACATCCTAACTATGTAGTTTTGGATCTTACATTTAGCTTCGATTGAGCCAAAGTCTAGAGGATGTCGTTGTACTTCTTGTATTAACTGTTCCCGGTAAAATCTCGTTGTATAGTAATTCGGATTATTGACGAGCTTAAACAGAGATTTCACAGATTCATCGGCACTAAAATTGTAATACATAAAACATTTAGGATATTATATTTGATTTATTAACATACCTTTGAAGCTCTTTGGAGTTTTTATACTCCCCTATTAGTTCGTCCGGATTCAGTGGCGGCAATTTAGAAAGATCACCGCTCTTTTCAGGTTTGATACATGAGATCTTCTCTGGTCGCACCCATTTGATCTTCAGATCTGACTTAAAAGCGTACTCTCGCACAAACTGCCTTGTCGCATTATTACTGCTTTTTAGAAAACTGTTCATTATTCTTAAAATTTGTTGGCCAACTGCACAACTGGAGGTTATGTCACGACATGAATATGTACTCACAATCAGCTGTTATCTGCAGGTACACGTGAATGTCAAAAATAATGCAAGAGGAAGCATGAATTGCGATGTACCCTACGATCGTTGGCTTAGGTGATTTGCCTGTTAATCACTGATTCTATCTGTACATATTAGTATAATTAAATTATCTGATTAAGTTATAAAGGTCACTAAACAAACCACATATTTAAATAAATTCAAATCTTTATTTTATCTCTTATGAAAAATTTCATTATTATAAATAATTTCTTCTTCAAGTTTGATTTACTTTTCAGAATGTGTCAATGCGTCGTTTTAAACGTTGTAGCGTATGCAAAATTTTAATAACTCAGACTGTGTTCAAGTTGTTTTTGTTTTGCTGTCGCATTATTTTTCACGATTTTCAGTTTCGTTGTTTTTTGTTTTTTTTTGGACACTTTCACTTTTTGGCAGTTTTCTCATGGTGCTATCCAAAGTAATGCGTTAAATACATTGGAATACTCAATAGTTTGAGATCGTTGGTGCAAACACAGCAATGTCACTTCGCGCCATTAAGAAACGCGACATACGTTCGACGCTCTCTAAGAAGGCTAACACTGGAGTTTCAGCAACGTCATCTAAACGTTTAACTTCTCCTAAATACTATAATACAAAAGCTCAGAATTCTGAAAAAAATATAAGTTTCCTGAAGCAACAAACACAACTTTTAGGTCGACTTACCCAATCTGATCCTGAACTTGGACTACGTTGTCACGCAAATTGTCAAGAAGTTTATGATGCCAGGTGCTTGATGCGTAGCAAATCCGAGGGTGGCAACATTGGAGTTCTTAACTCTGTTTCATTTAACAAAAATATCGCAAAATCAGAAGTTTGCTTACAGAGTATCAGTGCACGCAGTTACAAAGAAACGACGTCTGATAACAAAACGCTACCACAATCGAGTATGTTTACTAGAGCGCGTTCCCATCGTGATCTGTCACAATCAGACCATCTCAATGGTCGGGACATAAATGATTTGCACATAAATGCGACGCCACGGCGCATGAGCGAATGCAGTCTTAATTACAGTCAAACGAGTAGGCAAACAAGCTCCATGTTTCCCAGTCAACTGACCATATCGTCTTCAAGCACAACCGCAATTGATCCTAATGCTGTATTACGCGTGCCCATTATTGGCTATGAGGTAATGGAGGAACGTGCACGTTTCACTGTTTACAAACTACGCGTTGAGAATCCAGTTTCCAATGATTGCTGGTTGGTTTTGCGACGTTACACCGATTTCGTGCGACTTAACAGCAAGTTAAAACATATTTTTCCGAATATGGCTTTAATGCTACCACGTAAAAAACTTTTTGGTGATAATTTTAATTCCGTTTTCCTGGACAATCGGGTCCAGGGCTTGCAAATATTCGTAAACTCAATAATGGCTAAGGAAGAGCTGCGCAAATGCAAACTTGTACGCGAGTTTTTCTGTTTAGACGAACCTCCCTCGTACTCGGAGTCAATGGAGGAGTGTCGGGTATGATGATTTCTTAAACAGAATTTATTTATGTATGATTAATTTTGGCTTTGATTTAGGCAATTTTTGAGGCACAAGAGGAGACTATTTCACACTTGAAAATGCAAATACAACATAAGAATGATATGATTTTTGGTTTGCAGCAGAAACTCCGAGACGAAATTGCAGAGAAGGAGCAGCTTAAAGATATCATAAGGTATTTAAAACAAATTTTATTTATTTGACCCATGCCAATGCTTTAAATTTATTTTTAGAAATACGTCGATAAACTGTTCAAATTGCTCGTCAGCAAATACAAGCAAAGCGCTGCACTGACTAGCCTTTTAGACGCGCACCAATGAAATGGAATCTTTAGTCCTTATGTCGATCATAAGGAAGCAGTATCACTAATCTTTTAAAGTTCATTAAAAAGTACACAAAAGTGACCTTTTCCAAATTACATTTAAGATTATTTCAATTTCATTGCGGATATTTTTCTGCAATAATAAATATATAGATATTTTTCTAAACGATATTTTAAGATTAAAGTAAACGAAAGCAATACGTATTTATAAATATGAAGTTTGTCCTTAAATAATTTAATTTATTGGATTAAGTGTTAGTGCGCAGAGGTGGATTCTAAAGACTGGTCATGGCTGGAGGGCGGGCATAAGTCTTGGGTATAAATCCATATTTTCGTGTTTTCGGAGCATAAGCCCAAAGCCAGCCATCAACTGTTTGATTTTGCAAATTGGCGTAAATCCAATCTCCACGGCGGACACAAAGGTCATCGGCTGCTTGTGCCTGTATTTATATGGTGAATAACATGACCAATTATGTAAGTGGAATTAATAGTTTTTACCTTGTAATCATAGAGCATGACCAGCTCTGAGTGATAACGTAAGTCATCTGCACCAAGTCCCAAATGTTGTGGCTGTGGTTGTTGCTGCAAGTGTGATTGTTGTTGATGTTGCAAAGAAGTCTCGATTTGTGGTCTGACTACATTTAAGGTTGCAGACATGTGACCATGGGTGTTATTAGTTTCATTAAGAGTCTTCTGTTGTGACTGTAGAACACTATCAGATGGGTAAATAAATGCAGCTGGAACAAATCCCTCTTGACCATCGCTACGCATTATCCAAAACCAGTCTGTGTCATCACGATTTAATACAGTCACGAACTCTCCGCGTTCCACTGACAAATCATTTTCGTCTCGTGCTATAAATGTGTAGAGTACAATACAGCGACCCGAGGGTTCCTTGATAAACGGTGTACATTCAGGTTCGGCATGCTGATTAATGTCAATGTTTTTTATAGAATTACTGCCGCCGCTGCAAACTTCTTCAATGGCTTCAATTTTTCCATCGGAGCTGGGCAACAGTGGCGCATTCTCTCCGTGCTGAAGTGGGTCTATACTTGTGCCAATGCCCACTTGATCCCGAGGCAGTTTCTTCTTAATCGCCAGTTCAGCAAGTTGAGTGTTGTAGGGAGCACAGTACGAGTGTGGTATGAAACCTTCTTCTCGTGAGTCTTGGCCTATTACGTAAACCCAATCATTCTCTCGATATAGTATATTGACGATCTGTCCACGCTTCACTTCCAACTCATCATCAACACAAGGTGTGAAGTCATGAAGTACGACCATCTTTGAGTCCGCACTTAGACCGTGTTCTTTTTCTATGCCGACGCGCACAAGAGTCTCGATGCTAGAGGAGCCAGTGATACGGCCCATTCCGAGTCCACCACTTACATTTGGCAAAGGCAAATCTCGTTCGATAGCTGCATTTGTTGCTGTAAAAATACATTTCAGAGGGTTTTGATAGTTTTATCAACTAGGCAATTTCCTTGTTGTGACACACCTTTCTTTTTGTCGCGACGCATGCGCACCGGACACAAAAAAGCCATTGCTTAATAGATCTTTTAATTCGAGTGATAAGGATTTTTTATTAACTAACTTGTTTTTCTACTTTCAATTTGTTAATCAAACGTAAATTTAATTGCGGACCCTTTTTTAAAACCGTAGGTGGAGATTTGGCACGGACTCGAGCCAAACAAATCTATGTTTATTGAAATGCCGAATGTGAAGAATTTGGTGCTCTCGAAATGCAACTCTGAAAAAAGCGGCGCTTACACGATTCCTTGCATATTGTTGGTGCAGAATTTAAATTTAGAACTTGAAAATTTACGTTCATATATCCATCTATACTTCGTATATATATGAAGAGAAAACTGTTCACCTAACGATGTGCGCGACGTCTAATCCTTCGTTCATTGTCATCCCTACGGTTGTTAAGTAAATGGAATAAATCTGGTTGCGGTATAGGTGGTAAGTCAGCCAGTGTCAAACTTCCCAATTCATTATTTGGATCCAGAGTACGGCTGGGTCGATCAAAATGCTGGTAGTACAACTCATGATATTCCAATCCAAAAATATCCACGTCCATTCGCTTCCAAGGAAAAAGGATATAAGACATTTCACAGTAATTTAATGCAGCAAAGGCAGCCAAACTGGATACGGTAAATTTCATTAAAAATATAAAATGGTTGTTCAGAAAGCTATAGATGTTTGGACAGAAATCTCCTAGTCTTTGACCATACGACGATACCAATAACATTTCTTGTTTGGTAGTGAGATAGTCAAACAATTCCCACGTGAACTGCTCAAGCGTCTCACAAATCAATAGTAGCGTCACTAGTTGTGTCATTTTCTCCCACAAGTTTTTTCTACCATTTGCGTACTTTTCAATAACTGTATTTAATCCTGTCATCACAGCTAATATGAAGAGACACGATGAAACGTCAATTTCGTGATGTGAGGCATACAATCTGAAGTCGAGTAGGTGGAGCATTAAAGATGATATAACGGCAACTATGAGCTCTGAGTGTTCTTTTAAATCATCCATGGAAATCATTCTCGCTGATTAACAGTTGCAACTTCCAATGTATTATCGTATGTATGTATGTATGCTTGTGTTACTAATTTTTTGGCTCAAAATTATTTGAAAATATGTGAATTTTAAATTTTAGATGATTCGATTTTATATTATAGCAAATCATTAAAAGTATCAAAAAAGAAAAAAAAATATAAGTCCTTGAAAATTACTATGACTTAAAATATGCAAAAGTAGTCTGTGTTCCTTATTGGGCCAAGGATAAGTGCTGCTGACGCATTCATGCAGTTTCATCCAGGGTTTTATCAAGTTAAAAGTAAATTTTCCAACTACACCTACGCTCTCAAACACAGACAGATTACATTAACTGCATGTATGTATGTATATCTAGTATATGTACATATAAAATATACTTATTTTTCCATTGCAATATGATTGCGCATTACTTTTGAGCTTATCTGTGTTTATGCAGTCCCATTATAGTTTATTTGGGTGGTACTCTTATGCATGTCTATTCTTTGTAACAAACACAACATTGGCTAGCGCCCACTGAAACACATTAACATACATGTGCATATACATATGTACATTCATATGAATTCTTTGTTGACTTTCGCTCTGTGCGTCGCTTACTACGCAGTTCACATAAATTTTAACAAAACGACGTCGCCATTTCCCATCCTATCTCAAGGTATATTCTAGTGTGTTGTAAATGGATGAGGGCGAGCGAAATAGTTATGCTGCAAAAGGGCAAAAATCAATAAATACGCGCAGACGCACTCGTTTTGGCGCCATTCAATAAAATTGCAAATTGAGAGGACAGAGTTTAAGAGAGAAATGTTCGGTGTTAAAGCGATGAAAATACCGCGTGTTCGGAAATTGTTGCTTCTTATTATCAGAATGTATTCTCGCTGAAGGACGTTACTATTTATTTACATTTTCGTATTTTGTGTAAAGACTTTATTGACAAACTGTATATGTACAAGTGGGTGCATGTATGTATGTACATATGTATATATACATGTAAGCGTCTATCTACCTTGCTTTTGAAGGTGTTGTTGTTGTTGTTTCGGTGGCATTACTGGATAAATTCTAAGCCTGAGCGGCAATTGTATAGTAAAAGATGAACGCTCTACGTGTGAGATAGTGTGTTGGTGAAGTTTGTGATATGAGTACAGGTGCACTTGTATGTTCTATCCAAACATGTGTAAACATGTTCATGGAGACAGGGGGGTCCGCGCGCCAACCTACTTTAAACTCCGGTACTTTCCATACTGAATTAGGTCTGATTTATGCAAAAAGTGGTCAGATTTTCGCAAAAAGGCGATATTGGCACCCCTTTCGCTACGCTCTTGCATAAATATAAATGGGCTTGGTGCCAATTCATAAAATGGTTAATACGCATTTTGTACATTCGCAAACATTTTAGAAATTCATTCTAAATCAAATATAAATGGAGTCTCAATAGAAAATTAATCACTTATCGTTTTTGGAAATATGAGTACTCGAGCCTTCCTTCAGAGTGTCTTTTTATACATTTCACATATAAGGTGCAGGGTAAATAATATTGCTTCAGACCAAATGTAGAAGGAGCGAAGCGCGACCCCATGAAGTGTATACAGAAGTATAATTTGGCCTCCGTGGGTACTAACATATTACTATTAATAAGATAATAATAAGTATGTACAACTAGTAATGATTAATTTAAGCCACATGTGCAATTTTTAAAGTGAAAAATAATTTCATATATGTAGATACGCTTTTTCGTTGATTCCAAAAATAAACAAAATAATATACAAACATTTGGCAAATAACTTGGCCAATATCCAATATTTGGCTTACTCAGCTTCATTTTAGGTAGCTATGAATATGAAAACTTGTATAACAATTGCAAATTGCCAATGCAGTTTTACACTGCACTACATAAATCTATTCCTATTCTACGAAACAATTTCGAAAGCAATTTTTGTTTTAAACATGGTTCTGCACAAGTTAATGTGAAAAACAGATGAAAATTACACACCATGGTCACTCTTTACAATCGTAGGTGTGCAGCTCCAAAAAAGTGCGCCCAAAAACATTGTTTGACCTTCATTAGGTTTCGTATATAAGATGTTGTAGGTTAAACTTAATATGTCATGCAAGTAAATTTAATGCAATTTATGATAGTTTGTTTATGACTGCAAAATGACGTGGTGATGACATACAGATGTATGGCTGTTTGTGTGTGTGCGAATTGATGTACTCGAGTCTACCATAATAATATTTAACCGTTCGACAATATCCACATAAGTCTTGCGCTATGTAGTGTCTACTCAGGTCCCCAACACGATTTCCTTCGCGCGTAAATTGAACTGAACTCAACTCGTGCCATACACACTATTCTAATTTTTCGTCCTTAAAACATGGCAACGTCCTTGTCGTTGTCTCAGTTTTCGTTTGACGTTCGTTGCAAAAAGAAGTCGCAATTTCTCCGAAGCAGAAAAACAATCTCCTCATGCAGCACGTCTGTGTTGTAGTCTTCATTCAGTAAAACATTCAAGTGGGCACATTACGTATACGTCGTGTATATTAAGCAAACTCACACAAACACTTTCACACACAACTACAAATGCACAAACATACATAGTTGGACACGACTTGATACATTTGAAGGCCGCCACGGATTTGGTGGCGTTTGTGGCATCGTGTTTACGTTCTGGCTTTCGTTCGACTAGTCGCCGCTCTTGTCCAATGAGTGTTCAGTTTGTGCTGGTCACTCACACGGTACGTACGAATTGTGCACTTTAGAACAAAGCCTTTCTTTTATCGCAATCCAGGCGGATAGACTGACAGACATACAGACAGACAGAGAAACACACATAGTTTAACAGTATCGTAGGTCGGTAAATGAGATAAAACTTTGGCCGGAAATTTATTTTGTAACGAGAAGCACTTTTGACAACCTTTTGACATTGATGCAGTTTTGACATTCATCACTCATATAACTTGTGAAATAAGTGTGCTTAAAAATTGTGTATTCAATGACATGTACAACAAACTGCTTAAACTGCCGAGTTAAATGTAAGCAGAACAACAAAGAAGCCTTAAAAGTTAAAAAAAGGTAAATAAATCGTAATACAGCAGAAGAACCCACACATTATGAGCCCGCAGCCTATTAAAGACTTATAGTCAATAATTTGTTCATACGTCAATGCAAATATTGGTGTGTTTACGCAATTTTCACATTTTGGTGACGTACATTTTCTTTCCTCCTATTTTGATGTTTTTGTTATACTAGCGGTTGAATAATGTTGTTACGAAATTTGCAAAAGACATCATCTACGAATCGGTCTATAGGGAATTAAACTTAAAACAGACAATTTTCTTATATGTCAAAGGAGCCCAGCATGTGTGTGGGGTAGAGGTGGGCGCGGGCCTGTTTTTTGAGGCCCGGGCCCGCACGAAAACGAACTCTTTTTTGAGAGGCCCGGTCCGTCCAAACACGAAACTTTTTACCAAGGCCCGGGCCCGGCCCGGCCCGCACGAAATTTATTTACATATATAAGGAAATTTAAAAGACATGCAATTTGGGTCATTGTTTTAAACTCAGTTATTATTTGGGAATCAAGTGTGCTAGTTCTGCAAAGTTTACATCATTTTTCTGACCACAATGCAAATATTTGCATTGTTGGTTCCTTGTCAGAGCTAAGTGCTTTAGAGCAGTCCTTAAAAGGTTTTAAGAAGCATAAAATGTTTTCAAGTAATGAAAAATCTAAATTACTAATTCGCTGTAGCTCATCTTTTTTAAGTAAAAGAGTTTTTATTTCCTCTTTTACATCAAATACACTCAAAAGCATAGAAAATGTAGAGTTCCAGCGTGTTTTACCTTGCTGTTTCAGTGTTTTTGAGAGCTTACTGTTAAATCGCGACATATTTTATATATCAAGGTTTTATCAATTTCACAATAGGAAGCCAATTTTAGATTAGTGGTGTGCAAACAAGTAAAATATGTATAACCAAATCGATTATAGTACCGATAAACAATTAAAATGCTATAAATGGTGGTTCTAATTCGAGCATATAGAAAAATAGCGCGAACAAATCAAAATTGTTTTCGGGCTTTTACGGGCTTATTTCGGGCTTTTACGGGCCGGGCTTTTTTGCTAAGGCCCGGGCCCGCACGAAGCCCGCAAGAATCTTAATTTTAAGGCCCGGGCCCGCTCCGGGCCTGTGTAAGCCCGCGTGCCACGAAAAAAAGCCCGGCCCGCGCCCACCTCTAGTGTGGGGTGTTATATTGTCGAGTACACTTGTTCATATTTTTTTATTGTAAATGCACAGAGGGCTATATACTTCCATACACTCTGCAGTCTGGGTCGCTTTGTTTTCGGCTCGACTGTTTTGTTGTGCATGACAGTTCGCTTGACGCGTCGCATTTTGTTTGAACAATAACCGCAGACAGAAAATGCCAAATGGGACTTGCGAGCGATAAATTAAATGTCAACGACATTTATGTAATTGTTTTAGTACATGTGACATTTTACACAAATATGAGTTCGTTAATTAATTACAATTTCACAATACACTTTTGTACAAAACCATCGTCACTTTCGTTAAAAACATTACTTTAATGAAATTTGTCTAAACTAATCAAAAACCATTTCAATAATTATGACTTTGAACTTAAATTTTGTTGTAAAGCTTTTAATAACATAATTATTTGTATCTTTCAAGAGATTCTGCTTGCAGTTTTATAAGTCTTATTCCGTATCTTAAAAGAAAATGTCTTCTTAACTGCGCCGTGGTTACTTTCTAAATGGAAATAAGTTAATTTATTGTCATTTTGAACTATTTTGGTACATGGTGTAAAAGAAAACAAAACAATCAAGAAACACTTCAATGATATAGCGCCTGTTCGATCATACAGCCAGTCAATTACTAATTAAGTCAGTCAGTCAGTCAGTTAGTCCGTCGTGTCTAAGATTCAATTCGAATTTAAATCAGTTCTAAATCAAGCAATGCAATTTCTCGGTGCTCGCTGCACTTGATTCTACTGGCCGGAAGCAATAAAGGGGGTGGTAGGTATAGACAACAACAACCCTTGAAGAAGTGTAGGAAGAAGACGATTCTAGATGCCTTAGATTTGCTTGGCACTTAAAACATTTCTTTAAATACTTTCATACAACACATTGCGCAAAGCGTGCCTGAGATCGAATACTGACGTTGAAATTTATGGTGATTGCAACAATGACAAAAGTTGCATTTTTCTTTAATTTTAGTTTTTATATTTAACATGCAATCACGTTGGCCGGGCGCCTACACCTCCTTCCACATCACCACATGATTCGCAGCCAAGAATTGCACCCAATTGACTTCAATTACACAAGAAACTGCAAATTGTGAAATTCGAATATCTCAGGTTCTTTTTCTTTTTATTTTTTTTAGCATATTCAACGCTTTACGGTTTTTATTTGTGCACACTGATTTGATAATTAGTTTCTTTGTACATACATATGTATGTAAAGATGCGAGACTTTGTTTTACTTTTGCCACACTTAAAAAATATGGTTATTTGATATTTTATCAAGGCAAAATATTAAAACTTCTCTGCTGGTTAAAAGTTTGAGCAGATATATTGAAATGAACAAAGTCCTCACGATAACTCAATCCGATTCACTCACGTGAAAAATATAAATCATTGATTGATTCTTTAGATTTCATGCTCAGGTTCATTTTACGCTGAAATTTAAGACAACAATTATTCGAAAACAATATTAATCGATTTTTTTTCGTTTTTTTCTTTCAGCTATAAATAAACACCATTTAACAGCAATTGCAAAAAAATTGTTTCATTCCGATAAAATACTTCAAAGCACTTTTAGGAGACATCTTCAAATTACGTGAGATAAATTTAGGAGGGGAGTGGTCTTGGCATTAAGGAGGAGGGGAAGTTCAAAATTTTAAGATAAACCAGTGAGAGTGCTCGACTTCGATATGCCTGGTGCCTTCAATTTGTAAAGTGTCTTTAATGGCGTTGTCCCGCCTTCTTTTTAAACGAAACCGATTTAATTTTCTATTTTATCATACTATATGTGCCAAACAGACAGACGGATATGTCCAAATCTAATGCTCTTTCGATACTGATCAAGAATACATATTATGTATACATTTCAAAGGGTCTGTCTCCATTTAGGTTTCGATGCGCACAGAACATGGTATAACACGTAACGTAACCCACTAAACCCTCACCCAACCCTTTTTTTTTGTTAAGAAATCAAGAGAGAGTTCAGAACCACAAAGAGCACATAATAAATGTGTACAGCGTCTTGAGAGAGGCATAGAGCGAGAGTGAGAGTGAGAGAGCCCACAAATGGCGGTAAATATACAACAACAACAAACTTAGTCTAACAACAACAAAAAAATACTCATGCCCGTTGCTTGCTTTTTGTAAATTTACAAAAACTGTGTATTTGGCATCTCGAATTCATATACTCATTTATTGCTTTGTTGTTGTGTTCGTGCAGAGCTGCCCTGCGCAGTAAGCAATTCCCATTGTAATTTCAAGAAGGGGGCGGAAATAAATAAAATAACAAATGTAAACATGTCCTGAAAAGACATGTCGGAAAAAATTTTAATAAATAATGCGCAACATTGATAAATTAAAATGTACATATACATAAATACTATTTAAACAAAAAAACGCATCCAAATATCGTTAGTTGTGCCGGTAAGATATGAAAAAAATATGCAAGATAGGAAAAATGTGCTCTCGCTCTCTTTGGCACACAAACACTCTGTCTGCTGCGCTTGCAAGAGTAAATGCGTAAGCAAAAATCCAATTAGCAGTGGCTGAAATGGGGGTCAACTAGAATGAGTAGCAGGATTGAACAAGACAATGAAATTATGATTCCTCAAAATCAGCTTATGAGTTATTTTTGTATGAATAATCTCACTTAATAACCTTTTGTTAAAAGCAACCCCTGTTACATTACAAGCTGACTACGTCTATGTCGTCTGTGCTTATCCAAAAACTTTGGAATGCTGAGTCGGTGTTTGTTGCCAAAGAGCATGAAGTTGCCAGTGTTGTTGTTGCTGTGGCAGCCGCAAATTACTCAACAAAGTCTCGTGCGGGCAACATTCGTCAATCTCTCGCGTGGTAGAACGTGCGTCCAAACTAGCGGAAAGTTTTTGGTTTTTCAGCATTAATTGAAAAATCCACAAAAAGCGACGACCAAATGAATATATAAATAATTGGCTTAATTAAAAATAGCTACTACAAATTTTTGGCAAAGTGTTAAAATAAACCAGCAATTGCTTAATTATTTACATTATTGATTATTAAATAATGATTTCTATGTCGAACCAAACAATTTCGCAAGTGCTTAAAGAAAAGTGTTGCTAAATTATCGATTTTTTCAACATAATTCGTGTATGTGCTCTTTTATGCATTTGTGACTGTGTATGTTTATATATAATTTTTTTATGAGTTGAAAGCAAAAGATTGTATAGAAAATATTTGAGTAAGTCGTAACTCAATTTTTACGAACATACATATGTGTACATGTACATTCGTAATTGCACTAAGTTTAACGGCTTATTCAGCAAAGGTTTCAACTTGAGTTGAACAACTACAAAAATAAAAAAACGACAAAAGAAAAATAAAATTATAAACGTTACTACATCCCCCGAAAACTCATAAAAATAACAAATCAAAGCGAAGCCACATGCTTAGAT